>CM035843.1:173952992-175152992 GCA_020510985.1 Pholidichthys leucotaenia | reverse complement strand
AAGTTCATGTTGAAAATCTGGAGACAAAGTGCAAAAAAGTCATTAATCTCATAAAAGCTTTGACTGGACGTGAATTGGGTGCACATAAACAGGAATTAATTGACATTTACAGAGCACTAATGTGATCAACAATAGACTATGGATGCATGATTTATGAAGCAGCAGCAAAGATGACGCTGGAAAAAATAGCCAGACTGTAGCATAGAGCACTTCGCCTGTGCATTGGAGCAATCAAAACAACAAAAAAAACAATGCAGTTTTAATAGATGGAGGAGAAATGCCAATGGATTTGAGAAGAGATAAACTCACATTATCATACTGGGTAAAGCTGAAAGGAAGTGAGGAAGCGAATATTTCAAAAATAACACTACAAGACTGCTGGGAATATTCTCACTTCCAGGGACACGGGTTTGGGTGGACAGCTGAAAGAAAAGCCAGAATGTATGGCCTACACATTATTGATATAGCTAGCACCAGTCCAGTGAGTAATGTTCCCCCTTGGCTGATTCCGGGAAAAGAAGTAGACATTAGTCTGCTAATGTCATATCCCGAGCGCTATTTTGTCCGCGCTCGGGCTACACATCATTCGGGTCAGGCTTTGACAGCAGTGTTGTCATTCTGACTCCCCGGGCTCTGATTGGTCAAACGCTCGGGAGTTCCCTGCTGTCAGAGCCTGAGCAGCTGTGCTGCATTTGCGGTCGTTAGCAGCCGGCTTTAAATGCCGGCGCCAGCAGCTGCATCTTGGGGCTGTCTTGTCAAGCATTCGTGTCAAGCATTCTTGTCAGCGTTCGTGTCATCACTCGTGTTAACGTCTCCTTGTGTTAATCCACGATTCTCCGCTGATGTAAGTGTGTTTATCATTGTAGTAATCGTTCGTGTTCCTTGCCTTTCCCTTATCTGATGGTGAGCGAGCGTTCCTCGTCTCAGCCGTCATCAATCAGTGTTATGTTAATGGATGATCGTGTTGCTCAGCCCACGCGGCTAGTTATCCTGTCCTACCCTTGCCTTGAACTTTAAATAAACTTTCATGCAACTTAACTGGTCTGTGGCATCTTATGCTGGCTCGTGAGGGCCAGACATGACAGTAGACAGCTGCCAGAAGGAGACGCCGTCCGCAGTAAGTTGCATTCAGGAGAACTCCGCTCTTTCCTGTCTGGAATTATGCCGTCGCGGAGGGGTCACACTCGGAGTTCCAGTGACCAGCTGACCGAGGTGCTGGAGCAAGTAGATGAAATCCTTATCGCCGCCTCCGACCTCGATCTTAATCCTGATACCCTCATCGCCCCTCCCCTCCTCGGCTATCAGCCCAATGTACGCTGGTACCTAGACCGGGCTGAGTATGTGCTCGACCAACTGCCTCCCCGCTACGACGACCACCCAGAAGTTGACGCGAGGAGACTTGACATCGCCGCCCAACGCCAGATACTCCGGAGGTACGAGGAAGAAGAAGCCCAGAGGCAGAGGAGACAGAATCCTCGCTGCCCGCTTTGGGATCCTGATCCCTTCCTCGATCCAGTCCAGGAGTTCACACCACCTGTGGCCCGTCAAAGACGTCGGCGTCATGGCCAGAGCCATTCTTAGCAAGAGTCCCATCCAGATCCTGCTCCAGGTCGCTGGACTGACCCCTTCAACCAGACAGCTGTCTCTTCAGCGTCTCATCAGGAGGGAACCCCCGCAGCCTCTCTCCCTGGGCCGTCTTCCTTCACTGGTCTGTCAGCACGTCGTTTCCGGCCCGTCTTGGCTGTCGCCCCCTCCTTTCCAACGTCTTCTCCAGCTGCTGGTTGTATGAGGAGTTCTGCTCCGGCGAGCCCCGCATCGATCCCATCTCAAGTGCCCTCCCCCCCGTCCTTCCAGGGAGCCCTCTGCCACAATCCGACGGGAGGAGGAAGGAGCAACGTTCCCTGCAGGAGGCACAATCCTTTCCCCGGGAGACAGGCGAGTACAAGTTCACTTTTTTCCCCTTGATAGTGATTTGTCTTGTCCGACTCCTGGGGGTGAGGCTCAGGGTTCGCAGCCCCCCGAGCCCCCACCACCTGCTGAGATAATTACTAAACCCGCTGCCTCTGTGTCTTCCCCTGTTGAGCATTCTTCGACGTCAGTCGAGCGTCATCAGATGAGGAGGGGGCCTGCAGTCCTGGAGCAGAAGATTCCAGCCCCGCAGCCACATCAAGGACAGAGGAGGGGATCGGACTACTGTTTGGAGCCTGCACCGATGACGGAGCGTCCCCGGGTCTCCACGGATGAGCAGTCCGACCCAGCAGGCCAGGGGCACCCCGCCACCACACCGTATGGATTACCAGTGTGGATATCGGTGCCAGAGGGTCCTCAGGCTGCTGAAGCCATCATGCCGGCTGCGGAATCCAATGCAGCCGAGTGGGAGCCAGAGGACGACCTCCTCCCGTCTGAGCCCAGATCGTCGAAGTCCTGGACGGCGTCTGAACTTGAGATCAGGCAAGTGCTCAGTGTTGTCTTTGTTTTTTTCTATTATTGAGCATTTTTGCCTGTCTCTTGGTGAGGAGAGCCGGGTGCAGCCGTCCACTGCATCCGAGCTTGTCTCACCGGGTTCTGGCGCTGCCGGTGTTCCTGATCCTGGTTCTTCGTTTTCTTCTGAGCCCTCCCCCAAGATCGCCGGGGAAGAGCAGACCCCTATCGCTGTGCCGGACATTCCGGGTTCGGAGTTGGAGGTCGGTACTGGTGTGGCCCTGACCCAATCGGGGTCCGACGCGGGTGCAGCGTCGACCGAATCAGAATTCTTCGTCGAAGTGGTTCTGACCCAATCGGGGTCCGACGCGGGTGCAGCATCGGCTGAATCAGAGTTCGTCACCGGGGTGGTCCAGACCCAATTGGGGTCTGACACGGGTGCAGCATTGGCGGAATTAGAGTTCGTCGCAGGGGTTGTTCTGACCCAATCAGGGTCCGACGCGGCTGCAGCATCGGCTCAGTCTGAGTCCGTCCCCGGAGGGGTTCTGGCCCAATCCGGGCCCACCGTGGGTGCAGCGTCGGTCCAGTCTGGACTCCCTACTGGATTGGGTCCGGCCCTGCCAGGGTCTGTTTGGGTGGGATCCGGAGATGGTGCTGCAGATCCACCGCTGAATAACCCCAAATTAATTCCCTATCCTCGTCATGTTTCTCCCTCCCCCGCATCTGGAACCGCGGGGATTAATCATAGTTGGCCCGGTTCTCCCTGGCTTTCCCCCGCTGTTGGAAGACCGTTGCCGATCTCTCTCCAGTCATCTGGTTGGCAGGTGGATGCGGGTCGACCACCTGGAAGTCTGTTCTTCCCGTTTGGCTTCCGGGGCCGGCCTCCCGATAGACAGAACTGTTCATTTGGCGCCCTGGTCCGGCCGCCGGAGGCATGGTCATCCTCAGCCCGGGATTCGGGTAGGCCGCCAGAACACATCCGCTGCCCCTGTTAGCGGTCTGGATGCTGGGGGCTGGGAGGCCTCCTGAACTGTATATTATGACTGTCATCCTGATGTGCTTCTTTCCCCTTCTTTTGCCTCTCAGTAGTTTCTGTGATTTTTAGAGGGTTTTTTGGATTGAAAAACTCCACAGGCGGGATTTTGGTGTTCTCCAATGTGTGACTTGGCCACTGTTTTTTTTCCCCCCCATTCAGTCCTGCTTATATACCGAGTTGTTGTTTTTTTTCCTCTTGTTTGACCTCTTGGTGTTGAAGACAACCAAGTGTATCTGATTTTTATTAGCACTTTTCCTCTATATTTTGGTTCTATGGTTATTTTGTACATCGTTTACATTACCCCTATTTTGTGTTTTATGAATATATGTACCCTTGTCAGGGCAGTTCTCACATTTTTGAGTTTGTAGAATGTTTTCTGTTTATAGTGTCTCGGATCAAGGAATCTTTAGAGTAGATTTTTTTTCCCTTCTTGTTAGATATAATACCATTATGATTGTTTTCTCGCTGGCCATTGCCATGCACTTATTGTAACATCTACTTTAGATTTTTATTCTGCCAAATAGGGTCTAGTTGACCTGATTCTGGCACCAAAGGAATGAACCTGTTCAAAATTCTGCCTTTTTTTTCTCCTCATGTTTTGTTTTCCTAATCACTCTTAATACGAGAATTTGAACTGCAGCCTTGAGAATTCTCAGCCGCTAAATTGCTGGTAGAGCTTTTGCACTCTGTCTGTGTTAGGTGATGTCATATCGGACACCTGCTTATCTTAATGGCTTAGTACTGACTGGGAGCCCTAAACTCTCCTAAACCATTTTTGATATTTCTTTCACGTGTGCAAGCTCTAAACAGTCGTCTGCATTGTAAACTGGCCTTCAGAAGTGAAAATTAACTGACAGGGACTCTAGTAGTAACCTTGTGTTTGGCACATAACTTCAAACTTAACATCTGATATTTGTGTATCCGAGGTAGCTTACTTTATGGGTCGTTGGCTTGTTCGTTTTTTTGTTTTTTGTTTTTTCATTTTTTGCTTATGTGCACTGAAGGCCACTGATCAATCACATCAGTGTCGGGTTCATATTTTTTGGGGGGTTTGCTGTCTATTCATGGCTGTCTATTCATGAGAGTTTTTGGGGGTTTTTTTCTTCTCTGTAACGGTCCGGTTATCCAGTTCTGTGACGTCATTGTTCATTGTTAAGCTATTTTCTCTTTGTGATACGCATTCTTGTACAGTTTTTCTTGTTGCCCCCCCCCCCGGTGAATTTATCCCCTGTTTGTGTTTGTGCCCCTGCCTTGTCTTCATGGTGATTTGTGTGTCTTTTTCTGTGAGGTTGATCTTGTCCCCCCTCTACCTGCTTCCCCATCCACCCGCCCTGGGGTGGGGTGGGGTGGGGGTGTGTAGATGTTACAGGCGTCCGGGAGTTCGCCTTGGGGGGGGGTCCTGTTATATCCCGAGCGCTATTTTGTCCGCGCTCGGGCTACACATCATTCGGGTCAGGCTTTGACAGCAGTGTTGTCATTCTGGCTCCCCGGGCTCTGATTGGTCAAACGCTCAGGAGTTCCCTGCTGTCAGAGCCTGAGCAGCTGTGCTGCATTTGCAACTCAGAAGCTCGACATCCAAACTGAAACTCAGAAGCTCACATGAAACCTGAAACTTAGAAGCTTGACATGAAAACTCAAACCCAGAAGATGATATGAAAACCGAAACTCAAATGACATGGAGCCCTTAAACCCAAATGATGACATGAAAAATCCAAACTCAAATGAAGACATGGAAAACCTAAAACTCAAATGATGACACAAAATCTCCAAATACAGATGGTAACACAAAACTCCAAACAGATGATAACATAGGATCTCAAACTCTGCAAGTGCCAACTTTGACACTTTAACCTCAGGACATGAAAATGAAGAAACCTCAAACCCAGGAGACGTCATAGCAGCCCTGTACACAAAAGGAAACACAGGAGCTCCAGATCTAGAAAACAACAAAGGAGCTTTAGACTCAGAAACCAACACAGGAGCTCCCAACTCAAAAACCAACACAGGAGCTCTTTACTCAGAAACCAACACAGGAGATTTAGACTTAGAAACCAACACAGGAGATTTAGACTTAGAAACCAACACAGGAGCTCTTCATTCAGAAACCAACACAGAAGCCCTTCACTCAGAAACCAACACAGGAGCTCTCCACTCAGAAACCAACACAGGAGCTCCCAACTCAGAAACCAACACAGGAGCTCTTTACTCAGAAACCAACACAGGAGCTTTAGACTTAGAAACCAACACAGGAGCTCCCAACTCAGAAACCAACAAAGGAGCTCTTTACTCAGAAACCAACACAGGAGCTTTAGACTGAGACACCAACACAGGAGCTCTCCACTAAGAAACCAACATAGGAGCTTTAGACTTAGAAACAAACACAGGAGCTTCAAACTCAGAAACCAACACAGGAGCTCTCCACTAAGAAACCAACATAGGAGCTTTAGACTTAGAAACAAACACAGGAACTTCAAACCCAGAAACCAACACAGGAGCTCTCAACTCAGAAACCAACACAAGAGCTTTAGACTTAGAAACATAATAGAAACTTTGTGGTGTCCTGCAAACAATGCAAACAACCCCTCAACTTAGCCCCTCAACTTAGCCCCTTTCTCCCCCATCAGAGAATCATTATCTGCTCCCTCCAAAGTAAATAAAAATATAATGTATAAGCATCCCAAAGTGATTAAACAAAAAGTTCATAAACTCTAAACATGAAGCCTTGAAATCTAATGACTTGGCCTCTGTTCCTCCTCATAATTTAAAATTTAAATGTGGTTTGTTAAATATTAGGTCTCTCACTCCCAAGTCTCTGCTAGTCCATGATCTGTTAATTGATCATCAGATTGATTTAATATTCCTTACAGAGACTTGGTTTGGGCAAGAGGATTATGTTGGTTTAAATGAATCAATTCCCTCTGTGTCATGGCGCGGTCCTCGCGGACCGCTAATGAAACGCTATAGGCAGCCGTAGAGTATGCACATTTATTAAAGGTAGACATACACTACAAAATAATGAGCCTCGTGGGGCAAAACACAAATAAGGACTAGGACTAAGACACACTATGATATACTGAGAACTAGGAAGACAAGGATACAACACTTACATGCAAATAGGACACTGAAAGGAACTGGCTTCAGACGTAAGGAAACCAGTCTGGAAAATGCGAGGTCGCAGCCCCGAGTGACAGGAGCTGCTCCCTTAAATAGGGCAAGATAATTAATCAGCTGATGAGGGTGTCATCAGCTGAATCAGCACCAGCTGTGCTGCTTGGCTCTGACAGCCAGAAGCCCCGCAGAGATGCTGTCAGAACAAGAGCTCAGAGAGCCCAGCAGGACTACATACAGAATGGGAGGAAAACACTGCATGACTCGAGCGTGGACGAGATCGGCACTCAGACCATGACACTCTGGTTATTTAAACTGTCAAAATCCAAGAAGTTCTGCTCATGGAGGAGGAGTTGCAACAATTTACCATTCCAAATTACTAGTTAATGTAAAGCAAAAAACATGTTATAATTCCTTTGAAGGTCTGGTCCTCAGTATTGGGCATGTTAGCAATTTTAGGTTAAACCCAATTTTATTTGCAATGGTTTATCGTCCTCCCTCAGCCTACTCAGAGTTTTTATCCAAATTTCCCAAATTCTTAGCTGATTTAGTGCTGAAATCAGATAGAAAAGTTATAGTAGGGGACTTTAATATACATGTAGATGTAGATAGTGATTGCCTTAATATGGCATTTAATTCAATCTTAGACTCGATGGAGTTTTCTTAGAAAGTAGGAAATTCTACCCATTATCTCCACCGCACGTTGGACCTTGGTCTGACATATGGCATAGAAATAAAAAATCTGGCAGTGTCTCCTCATAACCCTGTACTTTCAGACCAGTGTCTGTTAACCTTTGATTTTACTATTTTTGAATGTTTGGCTCCTAAGGAAAAATATTACTACAGTAGATGCCTCTCAGATGACGCTGTTATCAAATTTAAGCAGAATGTTTCTTCTATGCCATGTGTCAACACAACGGAGATAAGCTATGGAAAGCTTGCTCCTTCTGTAATTGATAGCATGGTAGATAGTGTTACAGCTTCTCTGCATCAGACTCTACACATTGTGACCCCTTTAAAAAAGAAAAAGTCTAATCAAAGATTTCTAAGTCCTTGGTTCAACACAGAAACTCGTAGCTTAAAACAGAAGACTAGTCAATTAGAAACAAAATGGCGCCCTGCTAAATTAGATTAAATCTATTTAGCTTGGAGAAATCAACTTCTTTAATTTATAAAAAAAAAATCTCTTAGGAAAGCTAGAACAAGTTATTATTCTGTATGAATAGAAGAGAACAAGAATAATCCCAGGTTTCTTTTCAGCACTGTAGCCAGGCTGACAAGGAGTCAGAACTTTGTCAATCCTAGCATTCCCTTAGAGTTCACTAGTCAGGACTATATGAACTTCTTCAATAATAAAATTTCATCTACTGTGGTGTGAAAAAGTGTTTGCCCCCTTCCTGATTTCTCATTTTTTTGTGTTTCTCACATTTAAATGTTACGATCATCAAACAAATTAAAATATTAGACAAAGATAACACAAACACAAAACACAGTTTTTTTAAATGAAAGTGTTAAGGGTAAAAAAATATTCCAAACCTACATGGCCCTGTGTGAAAAAGTGATTTCCCCCCCCCCATTAAAACATAAATTAACTGTGGTTCATCACATCTTTGGAAAGCTGAATTCAATTTCTCGAGCCACACCTAGGTCTGATTGCTGCCACAGCTGTTCTCAGTCAAGAAATCACTTAAATAGGACCTTCCTTACAAAGTGAAGTAGACCAAAAGTGTCACGACCTGAACTATCTTTGCTCTGCGTTCAGGTTGTCCAGTTCGCTCCTGCTCCGGGGTAGTCCGTGCCGGGTCTTCCATGGCCCGCTCTTTGACAGCGCCCAGCTGATTGCCAGCTGTCTAGTTCAGCTGCGCTGGGACAGCTGTCTCCTATCTCCAATCTCCTCCTCCATTTAAGCGAGCAGCCGAGAGTCACTCGTCGCTGCGACCTCGCTTTGGAAAGACTCATCTTGTGTTTCCACGACTGTTAGCTCCTCCGCCCAGCTGCAGTTCGCCGTTACCTCGGCGTCTTCCCCAGTGTTAGTGCTGCGACTCGGCGAGTATTTTTTCCCTCGCCGCCCCTCTAGCCTTTCTCCCTGGGTGGTATGTACCTTTGGTTCTGTGTGTGTTTTAGCCCCACGTGGCTCTTTATTTTGCTGTTCGTTATTTAGTGTAGTGTGTGTGTTTTGTTTTAATAAATTACGCCAACTCACTGGTCGCCCTCGAATCTCTTTCCTGGCTCGTGAGAGCCAGAGTTATGTCAGTAGGTCGCAGCCATACTGAGACGGCCGCGACCGTGAGTTTGCCGTAAGGACTCGACGCTCTCTTTTTCCTTCCTCTGGGCGTAGGCAAGCCTGTATCATGTCTCCCTCCAGGAGACGCATGCGGCACCCAGGCCACGATCTCTCGGAGGCTCTGGACCTTGTGGACGGAACGTTGTTCACCACGGACCTCTACGATGCCCCCAGCGAGATACGCTGGCGCCTGGAGCTCGCCGAGGGAATGCTTAACAGCTTTTCTCGCTACTTCCTTCTCCCCGAGGTTAAGGCGAGGAGGGCAGACATCTCTGTGGCCTGGGAAAGACTCCGTAGGCTGGAGGAGAACTCCGGCAGGAAACCGAGGACAGGACGCCATCGCTCCTCGCTTCGGAATCCCGCTCCTCCCGCCGATCCAGTCCAGGAGTTCGCCTCACCCAGGGGTGATCCCCAGGATAGAGTGACGTCAACCGGGTTTCCCCCGGAGAAGATGAGAGTGACAGCGATGCGCATTGCGGATCGAGTGGCAGCCGCTTCTTCCGCCGCCGTTCCCCCCGTAGCCATGAAGAACGTGATTGCGGCGGTCAGGCTGGTCGAGAAGAACCCAGAGCTGAACAATTATCCGGAATCCGCTGACCTGTTGGCTTCGCTCACCGCGCAGGAGCGGCGTTTTCCCGACCTCACGTTCAGAAGACGTCGCTCCCAAATTCCCCACTCATCTCAGCGAGAGTCCTGTCCGGATCCCGCTCCAGGAAACCACACGAATTCTGCCTCCCAGCCTGCTGTAGCTCCCGTGTCTTGCCGAAGAAGTGAATCAGCTGCTCCCGCTCCTGGGCCCGCTCTCCCCGCTGTCCCGTCAGCTTTGGGCCCCCAGCTCTCCTCAGCTGTTTCACCCCCCTCTTCGTCATTCACTCCGGCTGCTGGGAGGAGCGCAAATTCATCCCCAGGTGTTCCAGGTCCCGATCTGGTGCGGGTAGCACCACCTCATCTGTCCGGGGGGTCCCCCACTTCTATCCGGTTGGGAGAAGAGAGACTCAAGCCTCTTGTAGCGGGTTCCACCGGTCCTCTGGGAATCAGGCAAGTGTCCTTTCATTCTCCTCCCATTGTGAGTGAATTGCCTTGTTTGATTCCTGGGGGAGGAGTTCAGGGTTCACAGTCCCCTGAGCTCTCTCCTCCCGCTGCAAAAACTGAATATGAACCTGCGTCCTCTGTGTCTCTTCCCCTTGAGTGTGCCCCGGTGCCAGGTGTACACCGCTGCGCGAGGAGGAGGCGGCCTGCGGCCCTGGAGGGTTTTGCCCCAGCCCCGCAGCCACGTTATGGGCAGAGGAGAAGGTCGAACTGCCTGTTGGAGCCAGCGCCGACGATTAAGCGTCCCCGGGTCTCCACGGAGGAATGGTTCGGCCCAGCAGAGTCCAGATCTCCTGCCCCCACGCCAGGTGGGCTGTCGACGCGGTTTTCGGCGTTTGGAGGTCGTTTGACTGTGGAAACCATCATGCCGGCTGCGGAGCCATTCGCAGTCGAGTTGGAGCCGGAGGACGGAGTCCTGCACGCTGAGCCCGGAGCATCGAAGTCCTGGATGGCGGTAGAACCCGAGATCAGGCAAGTGCTCTATTTTGTTTTTCTCTTCTCTATTCTGGAGCATTATTGCCTGTCTCTCGGGGGGGCGGGCCGGGTGCAGCCGTCTACTGCGCTCGAGCCTGTTCCGCCGGGCTCTGCCGCTGCCGGTGATCCTGATCCCGGTTCCTTTTGTCCCTCTGAGCCTCTCCCCAGGGTCATCGGAGACGAACCTGCTCTGGGTGCCATCTCGGAGGTTCCGGTTCCCTGCACGGTGTTCGCCTCAGACGCTGCGCCCGGAGGTGCTGTCTCGGTCCAGCTGGAGTCCACCGGGAGTGCTGTCTCGGTCCAGCTGGAGTCCACCGGGAGTGCTGTCTCGGTCCAGCTGGAGTCCACCGGGAGTGCTGTCTCGGTCCAGCTGGGGTCCACCGGGAGTGTTTTGCCGGCCCAGCTGGGGTCCACCGGGGGTGCTGCGCCGGCCCAGCTGGGGTCCACCGGGGGTGCTGCGCCGGCCCGTTCGGGGTCCACCGGGGGTGCTGCGCCGGCCCGTTCGGGGTCCACCGGGGGTGCTGCGCCGGCCCGTTCGGGGTCCACCGGGGGTGCTGCGCCGGCCCGTTCGGGGTCTACCGGGGGTGCTGCGCCGGCCCGTTCAGGGTCCACCGGGGGTGCTGCGCCGGTCCGGGTAACGGTTAGCGTGGGAGCTGGAGGATTGTGTTCGCCTGACGTCTGGCTGACTTCGCCCCTTGCCTCCATCATTTCTTCTCCTGCCGCTGTTGGGGTTCCTCTCACCCGGGCCAGTTTCCCCCTACCCTTGTTGCCATTAGATGGCAGGCTAACTTTGCCCCTGGCCTCCATCTCTTCTCCCCCTACTACTGTGGGGGTTTTTCTCACCTGGGTCAGTTTCCTCCTGCCTTTTCCCTCTGGGAGGAAGCTGCACCAAGACTTCTCCCTCAGCTCTCCGTGGTCTGGGGTCACGGGACGACCGCCTGGGAAGCCATCTGGCTGGTTCGGTGATCTGGGTCGGCCTCCGGAGAAACTGTGTCTCCTAGCCTGGGACTCGGGTAGACCACCCGAACTGGTGCTGTGGTTCCTGGCCTGGTGGAGTTCGGGCCGCCCGCCGGACAAGCTGTCATCGCCTGCCTCACTCCACCTGCTGTCATTTCTGACAGACTGACTAACTGTTCATAGCCTTGTGTTTTGTATGCTTCCATTATTTAATTTCATTCGGGACATCAAGGAACTTACTGTGTTAGAGTCCTTATTGGGATGTCATTTCTACCGAGAATTTTTCTTTGGGCAATTTTCTGTGTTTTGTGATCCCAGTATGGTCTTATTCTAATTTCTCCTTTAAGTAGCATTTGCTTCACATTGCCTGGCCTCATTCTGAGTAGTCTTGTTTTTTTTTTTCTGTATTTATGCCCTCCTCCTGACTGTTTTGTGACTTCCGTTGTGTTAATACGTGATTGAGGAGTTGGTTTTTTGTATCTTTATGCCAGTTTGCGGCCTCAGGCTCTATTTTTGGGTCTTAGGCCCGAATTACTTCCGTATATTCTGTTTTGGTCGGGGTTTACTTGTGTAAGTCTACTTCAACCTGATGTTCATCAGAGTTTTATAGTTTTCGGTCCTTCAGGACATGAGTTTTTGTCTTGTCCTCGCCCTAAGTTGTTGTGAGCTTTTTTCTTCCCATGACTGTATCGCTGTGCCCTTGTATCTTGTTCTTGTCGTTTCTCCCCACCTCCTGTGGTCCTGCACAGACCGTCTGGCGTCTGCAGAGGAGGGGGTGATGGTTTTTTCTTGGGGTTAGGATTATTATGGTATCTGACCCTATGCTGTGTCTAGGTTTTTTTTCTTCCCTGCCTCCTTTTTCTGGTTCCCCCCTTTCTCCCAGATCTGGCCCCCACCGCCCTCCCTGGTCTTCCCTCGGGGGGGGGGGGGGGGGGGGGGGGTTAGGCCGCTCCAGGAGGCGCGGCTCGGGGGAGGAGTACTGTCACGACCTGAACTATCTTTGCTCTGCGTTCAGGTTGTCCAGTTCGCTCCTGCTCCGGGGTAGTCCGTGCCGGGTCTTCCATGGCCCGCTCTTTGACAGCGCCCAGCTGATTGCCAGCTGTCTAGTTCAGCTGCGCTGGGACAGCTGTCTCCTATCTCCAATCTCCTCCTCCATTTAAGCGAGCAGCCGAGAGTCACTCGTCGCTGCGACCTCGCTTTGGAAAGACTCATCTTGTGTTTCCACGACTGTTAGCTCCTCCGCCCAGCTGCAGTTCGCCGTTACCTCGGCGTCTTCCCCAGTGTTAGTGCTGCGACTCGGCGAGTATTTTTTCCCTCGCCGCCCCTCTAGCCTTTCTCCCTGGGTGGTATGTACCTTTGGTTCTGTGTGTGTTTTAGCCCCACGTGGCTCTTTATTTTGCTGTTCGTTATTTAGTGTAGTGTGTGTGTTTTGTTTTAATAAATTACGCCAACTCACTGGTCGCCCTCGAATCTCTTTCCTGGCTCGTGAGAGCCAGAGTTATGTCAAAAAGATTCTCAAAAGCGAAACATCAACCAAAGAAATTCAGGAACAAATGAGAAACAAAGTAATCAAGATCCATCAGTCTGGAAAAGGTTATAAAGTCATTTCTAAGGCTTTGGGACTCCAGCAAACCACAGTGAGAGCCATTATCCACAAACAGCAAAAACATGGTACAGTGGTGAACCTTCCCAGGAGTGGCCAGCCAACCAAAATTACCCCAAGAGTGTGGCAACGACTCATCCAAGAGACCACAGAAGACCTCACAACAACATCCAAAGAACTGCAGGCCTCACTTGCCTCAGTTAAGGTCAGTGTTCATGACTCCACCATAAGAATGAGACTGGGCAAAAATGGCCTTCATGGAAGAGTTCCAAGACGAAAACCACTGCTGAGCAAAAAGAACATAAAAGCTCATCTCAGTTTTGCCAGAAAACATCTTGATGATCCCCAAGACTTTTGAGAAAATACTCTGTGGACTGATAAGACAAAAGTTGAACTTTTTGGAAGGTGTGTGTCCCATTACATCCAGCGTAAAAGTAACGCAGCATTTCAGAAAAGGAACATGGCGGCGCACAATGTTGCAGCGGCTTACGGCTCTCCTTTTCAGTGTTTTTTTTTTTGATGTTATGGTACTCCTTTTTTGTTTATTTGTGTGTATCAGTTCAGCGAACATTCGCTACACCCGTCAGAGACTTCTTGAGATTGGAGACCAGTATCAGACACCAGTTGCGAGTGTCTTTCATCACACACATAACATCCCAGTCGATATAGCAAGACCACCGGGCTCTCCGTGGATTGTTGACGGGTCGTGGAGGCAGCAGAGACGGAGACGGAGGAGGGAGAGGAAGCAGAAGCAGGGCCGCAGGTCCGGTGTTATGCTAAGGCTAAGGAGACAACCACATAAGCCACCTCTACCGAGCCTGTATCTTTCCAATGCCAGATCCTTGGTGCATAAAATGGAAGACTTGGAATTACAACTTGCCGGTAATCGCTATGTTTGTGACTGTTGTGTTCTGATTATCACTGAAACTTGGCTCCATTCGGACATATCCTACACTAGCATGCAGCTAGCGGGCCGAACGTTGCTACGCTGTGACAGGACTAAGGACTCCGGTAAGAGCGGGGGGGGGGGGGCTTTGTATGTGCATAATAACTGGTGAAACAACGGGACCATTACACACAAATATTGCTCTCCCGAGCTCGAGTACATGTCTGTAAGATGTCGGCCTTTTTTTCTACCGAGAGAGCTAACAGTAGTGTTTATCACGGCTGTGAATATTTCACCCAGTGCAAATGTAAATACGGCGCTCTCCCTCCTGCTTGACACCATTAACAAACATCAGCGGGCTCACCCTGATGGTGTCCATATAGTCGCAGGAGACTTTAATAAGGCAAATCTGAAGACTGTACTCCCCAAATTTCATCAACATGTTAAGTGTTCTACTAGAGGGGAGAACATTTTAGACCATGTCTACACTAACATCAAGCACGCATACAGAGCCATATCCCTCCCCCACCTCGGCCGGTCGGACCATCTTTCCCTCCTGCTCTCCCCAGTCTACACCCCCCTTAGGCATAGTGACAGGCCCACTATAAAGACTGTCACAACTTGGCCTGACAACGCTCTTTCCAAACTGCAGGATTGCTTCACAGAGACAGACTGGGATTTATTTGGACAACAGGAGTTGGAAACATCCACTGATACAACCTTGGACTACATTAAGTTTTGTATCGGTAATGTGACTGTGGACAAAAATATTAGGGTTTTTCCCAACCAGAAACCCTGGATGACCAGCCAGGTCCGCATACTCCTCAGAGCCCATGATGCTGCCTTCAGATCAGGTGACAGAGACCTTTATAGGTCTACTCGAGCTGATCTGAAAAGAGGAGTTAAAAAAGCTAAAGCAGATTACAAGATGAGAATAGAGTCCCACTTTTCCAGTAACAACATACGGGAGGTGTGGCAGGGAATTCAAAACATCACGAATTACAGAGGCTGTGCTACAATATCAGAGAACCTGAGTGCACCGCTGGCAGAGGAGCTAAATAGCTTCTTTGCTCGCTTTGAAATAACTCAACAGCAGCACTCATCAGCCTCAGCCCTGTCCCCACCCCCACCTAGCTCCTGCACCACCACTTTCACTGTCAATGAGCATGACGTCAGACGGGTGCTCCTGGCAGTGAACCCCAAGAAGGCTGCCGGCCCAGATGGAGTTCCTGGTAAGGTGTTTAGAGCGTGTGCCTCCCAGCTCACCTCCATCTTTACCAGGATTTTCAACCTGTCCCTGGCCCAGGCAGTCATCCCGTCCTGTCTGAAATCTGCCATAATCATCCCGGTACCAAAGAAGTCTCCCACCACCAGCCTAAATGATTACCGTCCTGTGGCCCTCACCCTGGTAATTATGAAGTGCTTCGAGAGACTGCTTCTCCAGCACATTAAGAGCTATCTTCCCCTGGACCTTGACTCCTACCAGTTTGCATACCGTGAAAACCGATACCTGAAGATGCCATCACCGTAGCCCTCCATTCTGCGCTGTCCCACTTGGAGCGGCAGCACAGCTACGTCCAAATGCTCTTCGTGAATTACAACTTGGCCTTCAACACAATCATCCCCGACATTCTCATTACCAAACTGAACACCCTTGGTCTCCCACCTCTCACATGTGCTTGGATAAAGAACTTTCTCACTAACCGGTCCCAGAATGTGAGACTTGGCTCCCACTTCTCCTCTACACGGACGCTGAGTACTGGCTCCCCACAGGGCTGTGTGCTGAGCCCCCTCCTGTACTGTCTCTACACCTATGACTGTCGTCCGGCCTACAACAACAACCTTATCGTGAAGTTTGCTGACGACACCACGGTGGTTGGACTCATTTCAGGAGGGGACGAGACAGCCTATAGGGGGGAGGTCCTGAAGTTGGCAACTTGGTGGTTAGAAAACAACCTGACTCTGAACACCAAGAAAACCAAGGAAATCATTGTCAACTTCAGGAGGACCAATACCGACCCAGCCCCCCTCTTCATCAATGGTGAGTGTGTGGAGAGGGTCCACACATTCCGGTACCTCGGCGTCCTTATCTCTTCTGACATCTCCTGGACAGACAACATTTCAGCGATTATTAAAAAGGCTCAGCAGCGGCTACACATCCTGAGAGTCCTCAGGAAGTACGACCTCAACTCCACCCTGCTGCTGACCTTCTATCGCTCATCCATTGTGAGTCTGCTCACATACTGGATTACAGTGTGGTATGGGAACTGCACAATGGCAGACAGGGAGAGGTTGCAGAGGGTAGTAAAGGCAGCACAGAAGATCATCGGCCGCCCTCTCCCCTCCCTGACAGGCATTTACACCGCCCGCTGCCTTAGTAGAGCACAATACATCATCAAGGACATCTACCACCCTGGAGCTGACCTGTTTGACCTGCTGCCCTCAGGGAGGCGTTACAGGTGCATCAGAGCCAGGACAAATAGACTCAAGAACAGTTTTTTTCCAAAAGCCATCATGGCTCTGAATTCTCAGTCCAGCCCTCCCTGACCCCCCCAGTATACCTCTAAACACATCACTGTGTAATTGACATTTACGGTCCAGAATGCTGTGCAATCTTTTTTAATATTTTTATTTTTATATTGTATATATAACTTATTTTTATCTTAGATTACGTACATTGTACACATTATACATTATTTATTGTAGGAATTTATTGGTTTTTTATGCTTTTTATTTTTCTCTTTTACATATGTTGCACTGAAGGAGATGCTTAAATCTCATTGTACATTTGTTTGTATAATGACAATAAAGGCTATCTATCTATCTAACATCATACCAACAGTAAAATATGATGGTGGTAGTCTGATGGTCTGGGGCTGCATCAGGATCTGGAAGACTTGTTGTGATCAATGGAACAATGAATTCTGCTGTCTAGCAAAAAATGCTGAAGGAGAATGTCTGGCCATCTGTTTGTGATCTCAAGCTGAAGTGCACTTGGGTTCTGCAGCAGGACAATGATCCAAAACACACCAGCAAGTCCACCTCTAAATGGCTTAAGAAAAACAAAATGAAGACGTTGGAGTGGCCTAGTAAAAGTCCTGGCATGAATCCCATTGAGATGTTGTGACATGACCTTAAAAAGGCAGTTCATGCTCGAAAACCCTCCAATGTGGCTGAATTACAAGAAGTCTGCAAAGATGAGTGTGCCAAAATTCCTCCACACCTCTGTAACAGACTCATTGCCAGTTATCGCAAATGCTTTATTGCAGTTGTTGCTGCTGATGGTGGCCCAACCAGTTATTAGGTTTAGGGGGCAATCACTTTTTCACACTGGGCCGTGTAGGGTTGAAATTTTTTTTCCCCTTAATAAAAAACACCTTCATTGAAAAACTGCATTTTGTGTTTACTTGTGCTATCTTTGTCTAATATTTAAATTTGTTTGATGATCTGAAACATTTCAGTGTGACAAACATACAAAAAAATGAGAAATCAGGAAGGGGGCTGTCATGGTGCCAAGCGCAGCACAGACCCGAGCTCGGGTCTTTTTGGTCTCTACTTATTTTCTGTATATGTATTTGCTCTTGTTTTTCCTTCAGTTTTGGTTTGTGTTTTTATTTTGACAGCACCGTCTTGTGACTTCCTCCTGTCGAATCTTTTCACGGGTTGTCACAGCTGTTTAGTTATCTTCAGGTTCAGGTTCAGGTTCAGGTTACTTTATTTGTACCCGTAGGTAGATTTGTTTTGCAGTCAGGTGACATCCATATTTACAAACCACAATTACATTCAACATGAACACAAACACAGGTACACATGAAGCTGACTATAAACACAATAAAAGTACTCAAGGCTCCACCAATCAGGACATAGGACAAAGAGATAAGATAAAAAAACAAAGAGATAAGAGAGAAGGGTCATATTAAAAAGTTAAAGACTAGTCAAAGAGGTTAAAAACTCAAAAGTCTAAAACCCAATCAAAGATTTAGAACCCCAATAAAAAACCTACAAAAATAAGTAAATATAAAATCAAATTAATAAATAGGTAACTAAATTATGTGCAATATATTGTAACATCTTGTTCAACTCTTTGACAGCAGCAGGAACAAAGCTGTTTTTGTAGTGCTGGGTTTTACTTTTTGGGACAGCAAACCTCCGTCTGGAGGGAAGAAGCTGAAAGTGGCAGTGCAAAGGGTGGGAGTCATCATTTAAAATGGAGGTGGCAATCCTCTGTACCTTTCTGGTGTACAGGGATGTCAGGCTCAGCTGTGACTCACCAAGCAAACGACTGGACCATCTAACAACCTGATCCAAGGATTTCCTCTTTTTTCAGTTTTATCTGAACCAAACCATGACACTAAAGAAAAGGATAAAACAGATTCAATAGAAGCCTGATAAAACATTGTCATTATGGTTCGGTCAGTTTGGAAGCATGCAAGTTTCCTTAAACAATGCAAATGTTGCTGACCCTTTTTGCACACCCTTTCACAGTTCTCCTCAAAGTTTAAATTATTATCAATAATCGTCCCATTCAGTGGTCTGGCCTTTTAGTACAGTGACTTTGTGCCTGGGAGTTTTCCTCCTAAAGTCAATAATCACATCTTTAGTTTTTGTCGTATTCAGCTGCAGGTAAGAATCCTCACACCAGTGAACAAAATCATCAACTACTGGGCCGTGGCCACTCTCACCATCCTGGAGGAGACTGACAACAACTGAATCATCAGCATACTTTATAATGTGTCTGTTGTCATGTCTGCTCCGACACATGTTTGTGTACAGGATGAAGAGTAGTGGTGACAACACACACCCCTGAGGAGAGCCAGTAGAAGAACACTTTTGGTCAGACAATGTACCATTGACCCTTACTCTCTGTGTCCTGTTAGTTAAAAAAAATCCAGAATCCAACCCATCAGATTATTACTCAAATCAAATTGTTGCAGGAGCCTTTCAACTAAAATATGAGGTTGGATTGTATTAAAGGCAAAAGAAAAGTCCACAAAAAAAAAGCCTGGCGTGTGTCCCATTAAAATCCAGATGTTTAAAAAGCATGTTAAACAGAGTGACAGTGGCGTCCTCCACTCCTCTGTGAGGCCTATAGGCAAACTGCAAAGGATCCAATGCATGCTCAGTCTGCTTTAGGACCTCAAATCTGACCAGTTTTTCAAAAAATTTTATTAAAATTGAGGTCAAAGCAACTGGTCTAAAATCATTTACCATTTTAGGACAGCTGGATTTTGGAACAGGGACAACCACAGCATCTTTCCAGATCTTAGGCACATGTTGTGTCTGTAAGGACTTATTAAAAATGTAGTGAAACACAGGACTCAGTTTATGTGCACAGGACTTTACCAAGTGCCCACATATATTATCAGGGCCCTGACTTTTGTTCACTTTTACAGCACAGAATGCCCTTTTAACATCCTGCACCTCAATATTAAAGTGCTGATTGTCTTTGAGTTTCTGTTTCAAATCTTGGATTTCTGTGCTAAAATCAAAGGAATCAAAATGACCATAAAAACAATTAAGAGCATTAGACAGCTCTGAGTCTGAGTTAAAATCATCTAAAAACACACGATTACTGCACTCTGTTCTCTGAAGGCCTGCAATAGTTTTCATACTCACCCAGGCTGAACCAAGCTTCTTTGTTGCCATCTTGCTTTCCAACTCTGATTTATAATTCTGTTTTGCTCTTAAAATTTCGGACTTCAGCTCTTTTGTGGCAACCTGCAGCTCAGAAACAACCCCCTGTTTAAAGGCAAGTGCTTTCCTCTGTAAGCAGGATTTAGCTGATTTTGTAACCCATGGCTTGTTGTTGGAATATATTTTGACACGTTTACGTGGAACGATCATGTCCCTACAGAAAGCCATATATGAGCATGTCACGTCCACTAAAGAGTCCAAATCTTCTCCGCAGTCTAGCATGAACACCTCCCAGTCCGTACAATTAAAGCATTCCTGGAGGCTGTGCACTGAATCCTCTGTCCACACGTCTATGTCTCTGGTCTTCGCCTTGTCTCTTTTGAGAGCAGTTTTATATGTGGGCAGCAAATGTACACAGTTGTGATCTGAGGAGCCTAAAGGAGAAAGGGGAAGAGATTTAAAGGCCCTCTTCATGGATCCGTAGCACAGGTCCAATGTCATTTTTCGCCTCGTTGGGCAGGAGACATACTGATAAAAGTTTTTAAGTGTCTTCTTTAGAGACACATGGTTAAAATTCCCAAGGATAAAATTTGGAGCCTCTGGGGAAATCAATTGCAACCACTGGACCACATCAAAGACTGTGCTGGAGGAATCTTTGATTCCTTTCTCACTTATGCATCCACACCTGATTCTCATTTTGGTTTTCCCCCAATTATTATTGAAGCTCGCTTGCGAGTTCATTCCTCGCGGTGACCTCACATTGTGCAGACTTTTTGTAGTCACCTTTTGTGATCCTCGTTAATTGTCTTTTTGTAAGTCACCCTTCATGGCTGTTCTTTGTGTTTTCCTTAAATGTGCAAACTCACAGCAGGCGAGTGGCACCTTATTCCTGCCCTGAAAAGGCCAAATATGACAGTAGGGCACTGCCAGTAGGTGCCAGCGGCTGTGTGTTTGCCTTTTTCTTTCTTGTTTTTCACTCATCTTTTTTGTGGCCAGAGGGAGAGCAGTTAGTATGTCCCCAGCGCACCAAGACTCAGCTTCCCGAGGGAGGTTTGCAGCCGGGGGCCCCAGTGTGAATGACCAGTGGGCAGCTGAATTCATCTGGAGCTATGTTGCTGAAGCCCTCACCTCCTGCGGGCCGAAGAAGGTTCTGGAGAACGTGGTGGCAGCGGTCGGGATCATGTAGGCGCATCTCGGTTTAGGGAATTATCCGGAGTTCACGGAACTGCTACCTACCGTCTCTGCTGACCAGCAGCGATTCCCTGGGTTGGCAATAGGCTCATCTTCAGCCCTTAGACACCGCCTCCTGGCGCAGACCTCCACTCCTCCCCGAGACACGGCTTTACCGAATCGGATGGAGGAGAGTCACTGGGTCCAAATGCCAAAACTCTCCCACCACTACCCAGCCACAGGCCACCGGAGGAAATCCTCCGTCTCTCAGCCAGCTGCATCCTCATCACCATGTCAAGAAGGAACTACAACAGCATCTGCCTCTAGGTTATCCTCGCCTGCTGTCTGATCAGCCTTCTCTTCCTGGGCTGTTGCCATTCCCTTCTTCACCACGGTGTCTCCTCCCACTGCTGAGATTCTGATCGTCTCCTCCCGGGCTCCACCCTCCACCGTGCCTGCAGGGCCGGCTCCTCAACATTCCTTTGAGGGGCCCACAGCAACTGTAGTCACGGAGAGGGCTGATTCCAGACCAGCTGCAGAAGAACACATCGGGCCCTGGGAACACAGGCAAGTGTTTTTTCCTTCTCCAACATGACCACATGAATTATCTTGCCTGAATCCGGGGGTGAGGCTCAGTTATTGCAGTCCACTGAGTCCTCACCGCCTGCTGTAGCCATAAAGACTTCACCTGCTCTCTCTGTGTCTCCTCCAATGCCCCCTGAGTGTCCGCCGGTTCCGGGATTAAGCCGCCACATAGAGGAGGAGCCTGCGGCCCTGGAAAACCTCGTTCCAGCCACGCATCCATGGTTCAGATGGACGGAGAGGGCTGCCTTTAATCCAGAGCCTGAACCGATGAGTGAGCATCACCGGGCTTCAACTGTGCAGGATTCAGCACCAACAGGGACCGGATCTCCCGTCGTCACACCGGACAAGCCACCTGCGTGGGTCACATCGCTGGGGGTTCCGGGACTGCATTGTCCACCATGCCTGCTGCTGGGGCTGCCACAGCAGAATCCGAGCTGGACCCCCAGAGGGCCATGCCCAAGGCATCGTCGTCTGGATCGACGGAGTCCTGGACAGCGGTGGAGCTTTAGTTCATGTTGTTTCTGTATTGGAGAACTCTTGCCTGGCTCTTGGTGGGGAGAGCCAGGTGCAGTTGTCAGCTGCGCCTGAGCTCGCCTCACCGGTTCCACTGCCACCAGTAACCCTGACCCCATTCCTCTTCCTCTTCTATCTGAGCTTTCCCCCAGGGTCACCGAGGATCATCCAGCTATGCCAGAGGTCTCCATGGGTTTGGGCTCGCCACCTGAGGTCTTCGTGGGTCCAGCTCCTCCAGCTGAGGTCATCATGGAGGCTCCGTCCCAGCCTGGGACCTCCGAGGGTGCAGCTGCTCCTCAGTCCAGGTCTCTGTGGGTACTATGTCCCAGACCGGGACCATCATGGGTGCTGCGTCCCAGCTTGACTCAAACATGGGTGCTGCGCCCCAGTGTTTGCCCGCTGTGGGCGCTTTGCTCCAGCCTGAGGGCCACTGCGGTTGCAGCTCTGGTCCAGTCCAGTTCTGCCATGGGTGCAGCTCTGACCCAGTCCAGGTCCACCGTGGGTGCAGCTCTCCAGGCCCTCCAATGGTGTCGCTATACCTCAGTCCGGGGCCACTGAGGGTGTTGCTACGCCTCAGTCCGGGGCCACCGAGGGTGCTGCTTTGCCCAGTCTGAGGTCACCAGGGGTGCTGCACCTACACCCAAGGCTGCAGCGGGTCCTCTGTCTACATCCGGGTCCATCATGGTTCTTCCTCCACCATCTCTTTCATTGGGTGACCATCTCCTTGTTCCGGGGTCTGCGGTAAGCACTGGTTCCAACTGCCACCTCCCGTGGGAGGTGTGTGGTGCTCTGCGACCCGCTGCCCCAGAGATGCGGGGAGACCGCCCAATGAACTCGCTCGTTTACTTGGGTGGCTTCTGAATCCTTGAAGACCATCTGATGGACGCTGTTCTCCATTTTTGTGGCTCAGAAGACCTGGGAGGCCTCCCGACCTTTTCCACCCGATGATCGGGTGGAGCCGGGACTCTGGAAGGCCACTAGAACTGTCCCCTTGTTTATCCAGTATTGCCTAGTCATCCTAGCACCTTATTTTGTCAGTGTGGTGGGTCATGTGTGTTTTGGTTTGTTTGGTTTCTTTTTGTGTCTCTCCCTCCAGGCCTAGATCCCCCCACCCCCACCCCAAGGTCGATTTTTGAAGCTATTCCTGTCGAGGGGGGTGTACTTTCATCCTTTTTGATGTTACGGTGGGGTATCTTGGTTCCACCCCTTAAGGGAGTGGCACTGCCGCGCTCGGGTCTTTTTGGTTGCTACTCATTTTCTGTATATGTATTTGTTCTTGTTTTTCTTCCGTTTTGGTTTGTGCTTTTATTTTGACAGCGCAGTCTTGTGACTTCCTCCTGTCAGATCTTTTTGTGGGTTGTCACAGCTGTTTAGTTATCTTTGATTACTTTCTCACTCATGCATCCCCACCTGATGCTCATTTTGGTTCCCCCCCATTATTATTGAAGCTGGCTCATGGGGTTCATTCCTTGTGGTGACCTCACATTGTGCAGATAGGAATTCCTCCGTCTGATTCCTGTTCTTACTCTCTGCTTTGTACTCTGCCTCGTCAGTATAACTGTAAGTTACCTTTCATGGTTTACCTTTGTTGCATTTTTCTGTAGTCACCTTTCGTGGTCCTCGTTAATTGCCTTTTTGTAAGTCGCCCTTCGTGGCTGTTATTGTGTTCTCCTTATTAAATGTGCAAACTCACAGCAGGCGAGTGACGCCTTATTCCTGTCCTGAAAGGGACAAATATGACATGGGCAAACACTTTTTCACACCACTGTATCAGAGATAAAATCTGTCAGAATCTTCCCACGGTTAACTTAAATAATGTAACTACTACAACTTCCTTCAATTGATATCTGTTTGGATGAGTTTAATCCAACTGACCTTTTAGAGTTAGATAAAGTAATTTCCTCATCCAACCCTTCAACTTGTTTTTGGACCCTATTCCTACCAGGATATTTAAAGAAGTCTTCTCATTTATTGGTAGCTCTATTCTTCAAAGAAGAATATTAAGAAATAGTCATATATTATGTCTTACCTTGTTTTTGTTTTTATTTGCATTTTGTTTTTGTTTATTTGAGCCATTGTAAGTGGGAATGAATGTGGGGGTGTCCTAAAAAAGTTGGGGGGTGTCCTAATTTATTCCCCAATGTTTGTTTAGAATTAAATTTTACAGAAAATTTGAAAAAAGTCTTTAATTCATTTTAATTGTTTAATTGTAATACGTGAATCTCCCAGTAGTTTAACGTTGATATTAAATATCCATATGTCCGGTGTTTACAGTGAGAATATACCGAACACGCCCTCGTCAAGGATGCCCACACCGAGGGGGCCGATGCTGTGATTGCGAGACGTCTCGAGACAATTTGCGCAATAATCCAAATGGCGACTGCTGTCGACCGACCTTAAAAACAAACTTTTCCACAGGTAGTTTTTTTTTTTCTTTTTTGTAATTAATTCATTAACTAATTGTCTGTGTCTATCTTTCTTTTTTTCGTACCGAGCTGGAGGAACTAGAGAACTACATCGAGTTCTATTACCGTTGCTGTGTCATGGAGCAGGCGAGTGTGTGTTCCGCCGCTGCTTCTCAGTCTAAATGACCAAGACCCGCAGATTCGCCAAAAATAATGCCCGAGAAATCACAGCTGGGCACTGAGGTTAGTGAAATCCTTTTCTCCATTGAGAATAAACTTACCAGCATGGATGGTAGACTGGCGCTGGTCAAGCTCCTTCATCAAGAGTTCCAGAGTTTGCTGGAGAGTTTAGAGTTCAGTCAAGCACAACTCGTCTCTCTTGTAGAGGAAAATAACAGCCTGAAAAAGTCAGTAAACACACTAACCACGCGGCTTGGCGTTGTTGAGGGCAAAAACCGGAAAATGAAGGAAACAGTTCTCAGTTTGCAGTTACACAGCATGAGCAATAACCTCGTTTTTTCTGGAATTGTTGAAAAAAATAATGAAAATCCAGAACAGCTGGTCCGTGAATTTATCTCATCACAACTAAAAGTATCCCCCGAAGTCACAAATTCAATTACCTTCCACAGTCTCCACCGAATTGGGCAAAAAAATTCCCAGAATAAAAGTCCCAGACCTATTGTTGCCAAATCTGAGCATTTTAAGCAAAGAATTTTGGTACAGAGGCAGGGCAGGCAGCTTAAAAACACCAGTTATGGTCTAAATGATCAATTTCCACAGGAAATCTTGGAAAGGAGAAGGAAGCTTTTTCCCATTAGGAAACAAAACATCCAAGAAGGTAAACGAGCTATTGTTTCCGTGGATAGACTGTATATAGATGGCAAGCTGTTTATAGAGGAAACTATAATGCCCTGGTTATTCTAGAGCCTATTTTGTTTTTTGTTGAGTTATTTTTTTTTAATTTTTTTTTAGCTACAGGTGGAAAAAGAGTGCGATTGTGCGCAGGTCTCTTACTCAATCTCAGTTTAATTTGTTAACATTTGTCAAAATGTTTATTTCTTTGTTGTTGAGGTTGTTGTTTGTTTGTCTGTTGTAGTTATTTTTTTTTTGAAGTTCTTAGGTCATTGTTGTATGTTATCTGGATTTTTTCACCACTTACTAACCTTTAGATAGATAGATAGATAGATAGATAGATAGATAGATAGATAGATAGATAGATGTACTTTATTGATCCCAAAGTGGGAAATTTATGTCTGTTTTTTCTCATACTTCTGGTTTATAGGAAATAACTTGAAATACATGCACCTCATTTGCTTGCAATTGCAGGCAAATGGCATAGACATCATGCGCGCACACCCAATTATATATGTGTAGGTGTATACACACAACATATATATACACATATATGCATACATTACAGACATATAATCACATAGGCACATTTAGTTAGTCTTTGGTACACAGCCAGTTAGTGAAAGCATGTCCACATTTAAGTTTGTCACGTGAAACATACGTGAAATTGGAACCAGGGAGAAGAGGCTAAAAGTTTTTAATTGACTGAGCGGTCTACAGGCAGACTTTGTCTTATTGCAGGAGACACATGCCTCTAAGTCATCTGTAGATGCGCTCACCTCCCCGGAATTCCCCCACATGTACTCAGCCGGCTTTAATTCTAAACAAAGGGGGGTAGCTATACTGGTAAACAGAAGAATACGCTTTGTTGTGAATAACACCATAACAGATCCGGAAGGTAGATTTATAATACTAAAAATCTCAGTCCAAAATTTGGATCGATGTATTGCAAACGTTTATGGCCCAAATGTTGACGACCCATCCTATTTTCACACTTTTTTCACTTCTCCTTCTGAGCACTTGGACACTACAATTATAATAGGAGGGGACTTCAACCTGGTATTAAACCATGCAATCGACAGGCTCAGTACATCGGGGAATCACCAAAAATGGCAGGCTACTGACACTCTCAAACAATACATGAATGATTTTGGTCTTTGTGATGAATGGCGTTCTCTTCACCCAACTCTCCGGGAATACACTTTTTTTCATCAGTTCATAGTTCACATTCGTGTCTAGATTTTTTTTTAGCCAGTAACTCTATTGTGAGGGACATCACAGACACTGAAATATGTTCAAATCAAGCTATTAGTGATCACCATCCAGTATCTCTTACAATAGTAAACAGGAAAGCTACAAGGGAAACTTGGAGCTGGAAATTTAATATATCACTACTGAAAGACAAAGACTTTAACTACTTTAAAGAGTGGGAATCATATCTGGAATATAATGATGTGCCATGAGTATCCCCAGGTGTTCTTTGGGAAGCAGCAAAAGCGGTCATGCGAGGTAAAATAATCTCTTACTGTTCATATAAGAATAAAAAAGAAAAAGCACTAGTACTGGACTTAGAACAGAAAATTAAATCACTGGAGACAACCTGTGCCATTTCCCCAAAGGAACAAACACTTAACGATCTGAGAAAATTAAAGCTGGAATTAAAAGAAATTACAAACAAAACAGCACAGTTTTTAATACAAAGACTGTGTCCTGAGAAGTTTGAACAAAGTAATAAATCAGGGCGATATCTTGCGAACCAGCTTAGATTGATTAAAGAAAAAACAACTATCCACTCTATCAAGGATATGACTGGAAATATTACCCATGAGCCTGAAGAAATAAATAACTCCTTCAGAAAGTTTTATGAAAACCTCTACTCATCTCAGGTTAACCCATCTGACTCAGAGATAAATACATTTTTGGACTATATTAATTTACCACAATTAAATAATGAACAGATTGCAGCTCTGGATGCACCTCTTCAGGTGTCTGAACTCCAGGAGGCACTTAAGCACATCCCAAACAACAAAGCCCCAGGACCAGATGGTTTTCCAGTAGAATTTTATAAAGAATTTTGGCCTGTGATGGCATCTACTTTTTTTAAAACGGTGAACCAAATTAAAGAAGATAATGTAATTCCTCCAAATATGAATTTGGCTAGTATTATCCTGCTCCTTAAACCTGGAAAAGAACCTATGTTTCCATCCAGCTACCGTCCCATCTCACTTATGAATGTCGAACTTAAAATAGTTTGCAAAGCTCTCGCCAAAAGACTGGAAAGGATAATTCCGTTTATTACACACCCAGATCAAACAGGTTTCATCAAGGGCAGGCACTCGGCTGATAATACATGTAGGCTATTTAATTTAATAGACTACTGCAAGATCAGTAACATAGAAACTACAATCTTGTCCCTGGATGCAGAGAAAGCCTGTGACCGTGTTAACTGGAAATTTCTTTTTATGGTGTTAAACAAGTTCAGGTTTGGTTCATCTTTCATAAACTGGATTAAAACACTATATAGGTGTCCAGCTGCATCTGTCCAAACAAATGATCAGACTTCCCGAAGCTTTAATCTCCAGAGAGGTACTAGGCAGGGGTGTCCACTCTCTCCCTCACTTTTTACCATCTTTATTGAACCATTAGCAGCAGCCATATGACAAAATGTTGATATCAGAGGTATTCAAACTGGAGAAAAGGAACACAAGGTAAGTTTTTATGCTGATGATGTATTGATTTTCCTTGAAAACCCATAAAGATCTCTTCTTCAGACAGTGGCGCTCATTGATAAATTTTCATCATTATCAGACTACTCTATTAAACTGGGTAAAATCAATAGTTTTACCTATAAATTGCAATTTCTCAAATACATCTACTATTCCAATACAATCACGAAATGTTAAATATTTAGGAATAGATATTTCCCCCAGGCTCTCAGAGTTATTGCAACTAAATCATATTCCCCTTTTAAAAACAATACAAGACGACCTTACACGCTGGAGGACACTACCTTTATCATTAATGGGAAGAATCACAACCGTTAAAATGATGGTCCTTCCTAAAATCAATTATTTATTCTCAATGATCCCTACCCAACTATCAATGGCCTGGTTTAAGTCTCTAGACTCAAATATAAGTAAATTTTTGTGGAAGGATAAACCATCACAGATTAGTTTAAAAACCCTCCAAAAAGTGAAAGAGTGCAGAGGCTTAGATTTACCATTTTTTTTTAAATTACTTTTTAGCCAATAGACTGCAGTTTGTTTCAAAATGGACAAAATCAACCCCACTAGGATACCCATGGTTAGATGCTGAACAGGCTCTCTGTGGGTCACTAAATATCTCTGACTTACCTTTTATAAGTCCCTGTATTAAATGCCATGACTGTTTTGAAAGTAGTAATATCAGCTCCTCTCTGATGGCTTGGTGGAAATTTTTAAAAATAACAGGGTATTTACTTGTCCCCTGTAAACTCACGCCCATTTGGAATAATTCTGATATCTTGCAACAAAAGAAGACATTAAAATTTCCACTATTGCAAGAGAAGGGAATAAATAACTTAGAACATCTTATTCAAGGTGGAAATTTTATCCAATTTCAGGAACTAGTATCACAATACGAAATCAGTGATAAAAAGTATTTTGAATATCAACAGCTTAAATCTATAGTAAAAGCAAGATTTAATCTTAATCAGACAGATTTAGAGGTACCAGTTAAGGTTGCAGAGTTTCTAAATCTCTGTTCCCCTAAATTGATATCGAAAATAAATGGACTATTATCAAAGTTGGATGAGTCCGTATCTCTTCCAATATCAAAATGGGAGACAGACTTATTGATTAACCCCTTGCACTCTGGTCAATACCAAAAGCCAGTTTAGAAAGCTTGGGAGGCCAAGCGGAGTGCAGCTCGGGTGGTTGCTGAAGCAAAAACGCGGGTATGGGAGGAGTTCGGTGAGGCCATGGAACAAGACTTTCGGTCGGCTTCAAAGAGATTCTGGCAAACTGTTCGGCGACTCAGGAGGGGAAAGCAGCTCCCCGTCCACACTGTGTATGGTGCGGATGGGACACTGTTGACTTCAACTGGGGATATCGTCGGGCGGTGGAAGGAATACTTCGAGGATCTCCTCAATCCCACTGATACGCCTTCCACAGAGGAAGCAGGGTTTGGGGACGAGGGGGATGATTCGCCTATCACAGGGGCTGAGGTCGCCAAGGTGGTTAAAAATCTCCTTGGTGGCCGGGCCCCGGGGGTGGACGAGATTCGCCCTGAGTACCTCAAGGCCCTGGATGTTGTTGGGTTGTCATGGTTGACACGCCTCTGCAATATTGCGTGGAGGTCGGGGGCAGTGCCTTTGGCATGGCAAACCGGAGTGGTGGTTCCTCTCTTCAAAAAAGGGGACCGGAGGGTGTGCTCCAACTTTAGAGGGATCACACTCCTCAGCCTCCCTGGGAAGGTCTATGCCAAGATACTGGAGAGGAGAGTCCGGCCGTTGGTCGAACCTCGGATTCAAGAGGAGCAATGTGGTCTTCGTCCTGGCCGTGGCACATCGGACCAGCTCTTTACCCTCTCGAGAATTCTTGAGGGTTCGTGGGAGTTTGCCCAACCAGTTTACATGTGTTTTGTGGACTTGGAGAAGGCATTTGACCGCGTCCCTCGTGGATTTTTGTGGGGGGTGCTTCGGGAGTATGGGGTATCGGGCTTGTTGTTACAAGCTATTCGGCCTCTGTACGACCGTTGTGAGAGTTTGGTTCGTATTGCCAACATTCAGTCGGAGTCATTCCCAGTGAGAGTTGGACTCCGCCAGGGCTGCCCTTTGTCACCGATCCTGTTCATAATTTTTATGGACAGGATTTCTAGGCGCAGCCAGGGAATGGAGGGTGTCATGCTTGGTGACCACAGGATCTCATCTCTGTTGTTTGCAGATGATGTTGTCCTGTTGGCTTCATCCAGCAATGACCTACAGCTCTTGCTGGGACGGTTTTCCGCTGAGTGTGAAGCGGCTGGGATGAGAATCAGCACCTCCAAGTCCGAGTCCATGGTCCTCAGCCGGAAAAAGGTGGATTGTCCTCTCCGGGTTGGGGACAGGCTCCTGCCCCAAGTGGAGGAGTTTAAGTATCTTGGGGTCTTGTTCACGAGTGAGGGGAAAATGGAGCAAGAGATCGACAGACGGATTGGAGCAGCATCTGCAGTAATGCGGACGTTGTACCGGTCTGTTGTGGTGAAGAGGGAGCTTAGTTCTAAGGCAAAGCTGTCGATTTACCAGTCAATCTATGTTCCTACTCTCACCTATGGTCACGAGCTTTGGGTAATGACCGAAAGAACGAGATCGCGGATACAAGCGGCTGAAATGAGCTTTCTCCTTAGGATTGCTGGACTCACCCTCAGAGATAGGGTGAGGAGCTCAGTCATCCAGGAGAGGCTCAGAGTAGAACCGCTGCTCCTCCACATTGAAAGGAGTCAGTTGAGGTGGTATGGGCATCTGATTAGGATGCCTCCTGGACGCCTCCCACTTGAGGTGTTTCAGGTACGTCCCACTGGGAGGAGACCCCGGGGCAGACCCAGGACTCGGTGGATAGACTATGTCTCCCAGCTGGTCTGGGAACGCCTTGGTATCCCCTCTGAAGAGCTGGAGCAGGTGGCTGGGGAGAGGGAAGTCTGGGCTTCTCTGCTTGAACTGCTGCCTCCGCGACCCGGACCTCCGGAAAAGCGGTAGAAGATGGATGGATGGATGGATGGATGGACTCTGGTCAATTTCCCTAATAACGCCTAAAAATAACATACCCAAAATAAATCAAAAACTGTTCTTCAACCCTTTGCAGCATCTTCATGGGGTTGGTCTCATTTAAAAGAAAACACTTTGAATTTTTTGGCAAAACAGTCATAATTTCTCTAAGTGCTCCTGCCACTGAGTAACAGTCATCTAAACATACCGAATCTGAAGAAAATAAAGTTTGCCTGGGTGTTTTTTGGGATACAAATGCTTGCAAATAACACACAGCTGTCAGATACTGGCTGGAAAATGCAACAGAAATGTAGAACCAAGTGTTATCAAGCTGAGGTCAAAATTTTGTAACAATACCACAAAAAATGAATATATTACACAGCTTTTTTCTCAGGTTGTTCCCAGGTGTTTTGAACTGTGCCAAATTGTGCCAAATGGCACAGTTTGGAAAAACGTCTGTAACTTTTGAATGCTGAAACATAGAAGCGCCATCTTGGGCTCTAATGAAAGGTGACACTCAGGGCTGTGTGTGTGTGTGGGGGGGGGGGGTTTATTCATTCATGAATGAATGAATGAACAAGCAAGCCCCCCCCCACACACACAAAGAAGCATGCCACGTAAAAAATGTGTGGCCTTTTTTTACAAGAAAAAATAACCTACAGTGCAATAAAAATTATATTTAAAATATCTGCAATGTAGAGGATAACAACCCCCCCCCCCCCCACTACAGACGAGCTCGGCGCACAAAAAACGGTCCGTCAATGGTCCGTCATGTGGCCATGACGGACCGTTGTAATTACCGATCGGTCAAAAGTCATTTTTATTACTATTTTCCGTGATAAAGAATAATTTAGCTTATAACACTTACCTGTCCACAACAGCAGTATCATTGGCGAACACCTGTTCCTCATTGTCAGACGAACATGAAGCTGGTCCGTTTGTTACGGACTCGTGGTTCTGGTCACCCGACCCGGTCAAACCATGATTCCATTATTGCGGTTTTGCACTTCCATGATTGCGGTTTTGGCAAACGATTTTTCAAAACAAATAAGAACAGTAGTAATAAAAAAAGACTGGCAAACGCTACCATTACACACAGGTCTCAATGTGTGTCACCCAGCGGCTTACACAAAACAGATTTTATGCACGGGACGCACCCGTTTCAATCGTTGAACTTTTCTGCTTCAATTGGCTCGTTGTATTCGCGGTCGTTGTAGGCAGGTCCACTTGCTAGGTTTTCAGTCATTGGTTCTTCAAGGTTTCAGAAACCCAATTCAAGGCTCTTATTAGTCGAATGAGAGGTCAATCAAATCTAAACCAATCAAAACACTCCTTTGGCTTTCTGTTCGCGACTGTGTCTGTACTGGAAGAACGGAAATGCAACTTTTTGTTTTTCGGTGCGCACTGAGACGCACAGTGTACACTGAGACGCACTAGGATGCAGAGACGTGACCGCCCGCGGTATCCCGGAGTGCAAGAGATTAATAAGGAGGAAAGTTTCTGGACACAAATATGTTTAAACACTTTTAAGATGACTAAAAATTCTAACTTACAACTTATACAGTATAAAGTTCTACATAGAATTCATTACACAGGACAAAGGATGTTCAAAATGGGCCTGAGTCACACAAATATTTGCTCTCACTGCACCAGCAACGTCCCGGTTAGCTATATGCATGCTATGTGGTCCTGTGCACTGGTTCAAAAGTTCTGGCAGAAGACATGTGAAGACCTGTTGGCATGGCTTGGGTATAGTGTCCCACCCTCACCCACACTTTGCATATAAGATAAGATAAGATAAGATAAGATAAGATAAGCCTTTATTAGTCCCACAACGGGGAAATTCCAGGATTGCAACAGCACAGGGATAGCAACACTCAGAGCAACAATCAGAAGGCAAGAAAAAAACAAGCAAGCAAGAGCGGCTAATATACATATGTACATATTACTATAAAATAAATATATACACACACACACACACAGACACACAGTGCAGAGCATTGTAGCTGGATGGAATAAATATATGAGTATATGAACACAGTGCAGGGAAAAGCCAGTGTGAACACACAGTGCAGAGCATTGTAGCTAGATGGAATAAATATGTAAATATATAAACACCCACAGTACGGAGCATTGCAGCTAGGTGGAATAAATATGCAAGTATATAAACACACACAGTGCGGAGCAATGTAGCTAGATGGAATAATATGTAGATATATAAAAACACAGTGCGTAGCATTGTAGCTAGATGGAATAAATATGTAAATATATAAACACACACAGTGCAGAGCATTGTTGCTAGATGGGATGAAACAGCATAACCGTCTACTTAGTTATCCTACATGGTATGATTATGTGCCCATACATATTCTCACCCTCCATTAGGTGGTATTAGGTGATTTAAGTGAAATAAATATACAGGTAGGCCCAGAAATATTTGGACAGTGACACAATCTTCATGATTTGGGCTCTACATGCCACCACATTGGATCTGAAATGAAACAACTACAACGGAATTGAAGTGCAGACTTTAAGGTTTAATTCAAGTGGCTGAACAAAAATATATGATTAAACATGTAGGAATTGCAGCTATTTTTATACAAACGCTCCTCATTTCAGGGGCTCAAAAGTAATTGGACAAATAAACATAACCTTAAGTAAAATGTTGCTTTTCAATATTTTGTTGAGAATCCTTTGCAGGCAATGACTGCCTGAAGTCTGGAACCCATGGACATCACCAAACGCTGGGTTTCCTCCTTTGTGATGCTTTGCCAGGCCTTTACTGCAGCTGTCTTCAGTTGTTGCTTGTTTGTGGGTCTTTCTGCCTTAAGTTTTGTCTTGAGCAAGTGAAATGCATGCTCGATTGGGTTGAGATCTGGTGACTGACTCGGCCTTTGCAGAATATTCCACTTTGTTGCTTTAAAAAACTCCTGGGTTGCTTTTGCAGTATGTTTTGGATCATTGGTGAAGCGCCGTCCAATCAACTTTGCTGCATTTGGCTGAACCTGAGCAGAAAGTATATCCCTATACACTTCAGAATTCATCCGGCTGCTTCTGTCTTTTGTCACATCATCAATAAACACAAGTGACCCAGTGCCATTAGAAGCCATACATGCCCATGCCATCACACTGCCTCCACCATGTTTTACAGAAGATGTGTGCTTTGGATCATGAGCTGTTCCAATTCTTCTCCAAACTTTCTTCTTCCCATCATTCTGGTACAGGTTGATCTTAGTCTCATCTGTCCAAAGAATGCTGTTCCAGAACTGGGCTGGCTTCTTCAGGTGTTTTTTGGCAAAGTCAATTCTGGCCTTTCTATTTATGAGGCTGATTCATGGTTTGCACCTTGTGGTGAATCCTTTGTATTTACTCTCATGAAGTCTTCTCTTTACGGTAGACTTAGATACTGATACACCTACTTCCTGGAGAGTGTTCTTCACTTGAGTGGATGTTGTGAAGGGGTTGTTCTTCACCATGGAAAGGATTCTGTGATTATCCACCACTGTTGTCTTCCATGGATGTCCAGGCCTTTTTGAGTTCCCAAGCTCACCAGTGCACTCTTTTTTTCTCAGAATGTACCAAACTGTTGATTTGGCCACTCCAAACATTTCTGCTATCTCTCTGATGGATTTCTTCTTTTTTTTTTCAGCCTCAGGATGGTCTGTTTCACCTCCATTGAGAGCTCCTTTGACCACATGTTGTGTGTTCACAGCAACAGCTTCCAAATGCAAACGCGACACCTGGAATCAACTCCAGACCTTTTAACTGCATAAATGATGACAGGTTAACGAGGGAAAAGCCCATGCAGCCTTGTTATTTTTATTATTTTTTTTTTTTGCAGCCTTCTGAGTCAATTGTCCAATTACTTTTGGTCCCTTGAAAAAGAGGCTGCTACGTACTAAAGAGCTGTAATTCCTAAACCCTTGCTCCAATTTGGATGTGAATACTCTCAAATTACAGCTGAGAGTTTGCACTTTAAGCCCATATTGATTATATAATTGTATCCTGAATATGTTTTCGTAAACTGCTAAAATAACAAAACTTGTGTCACTGTCCAAATATTTTTGGGCCTAACTGTAGATGCAAGGATGTCACACATGGTTCTCACTGCCTTATGCATCGCAAAGAAAACTATCCTCATGAATTGGAAATCAAGAAATAACTTATGCATGACTTATTATAATAACTTACTATTGGATTATATTAGCCTGGAGAGAATGTCAGCCTCCTCAAATAATCAATTGGCGGAATTCAATTCTCTCTGGTCCCCACTTATTAATTCTATAATCTGAGGGGTGGCAGGCAGTGACTCGCTCTCCTTGGCACCTCTGGTGGCTGGCTGTGCCCCGACCGTGGGTGTACGGGGGACCTCTTCCGGTGTGGCCATCTGTCTGGCCCTGGGGGGGGGGGGGGTTGTTGGGGGGGAGCTGCGGGGTGGGCCGGGGGGGGTTGGGCTGTGGCCCCCAGCCGGCTGGACTCGCCCCTCGGGTGGGGGGGGGGGGGGTCTGGGTCTGGCCCTGGGCCCCTGGTGCTGGGGGGGGCGTTCCCCCGGGCCGGGGTCAGGTGTGCGCCAGTGGTGGGGGTTGTCCCCGGTGCATCCTTGCATGGCAGGGTCATGTTTTCCCTGGGGCCCTGGTGGCACCCTGGGGTTGGTGCCTGCATCCTGGGTCGCCATCCCCATCCACTGGAGTCTGAGGGTGTGGGTGTGTGAGAGTGGGTGTGAGTGGGGGCTTGTGTATGAGCGGATGCGGAAGTGGGTGTGTGTTGAGTGGGCAGGTGGGGCTGTGTGTGGGTGCAGGTGGGCATGTGTGATGGTGGGTGGGGGTACGTGTGTGTATGGAAGCGGTTACTTGTGGGTAGATGTCTGGAGGGTGGAGGATGTGTTTACGGGTAGGAGAACTTTGTTGGGTGGCAGGGGTTGGGCAGTCCATCTAGTGGCATGGGGGCTGGCGTTTCGGGGCCTGCTTGTCCCGGCCACCCTGCTGTTGTGTTGCGTGGTGAGGTGCTTTGTCGCATCGCCCCTGGTGTCATTGGCGGCGGGTGTGTGTTGGTGCTTGGGGGTGGTTGGGGGGCCACTGGCGCGGGTTGATGGCCGTGTTTCCATCGGGTTGCTCCGGGGTGGCTGTGGTTGCAGGGCGGCCTGTGGCTGTCGGTGTGCATCAGGGGTGGGTGGTCATGGGCCTGTGTGGGCGCTCGGGGGTGTCACCTGGCATGTTGGGCGCCGTGTGAGTCCGGCCCATTGTTCACTATTGTGACTGTTGTTGTCCATGTTTGTGTGTGTAAGATGAGTGGAAATATGTATGGCTGCCCCATCATGTTAGTGGTGCTGGGAGCGCCGGGTCATGATGCTGGTGGGTCCTGGGCTGCTTCCACTGGCTGCCCTCGCCCTGGGTTGGGATTTGGGGGCAGTGGGTGGCCTCATGAACCAGTCTGCAAGCTGGCTTCTGGAGGGGGGACGGCCTCGCTTTTAAACTGCCTACCTCCCAGTCTTATTTCCCGCCCTCCCCCTCCCCCTCCCCCTGACTCTGGGTGGAATATGCATCTTTTTTGTTACATTTAGGGCTTTGGGGTGGGGGTGTGCCTCACTGTGTCGGTGAAGGGGATACTTTTGCTGTGTGGTGGGGCTGCACTCACCTCAATTTTAATTGCATTTTAGACACTGAGGGCTTGAGGTGGTGGGGGCCCTGCTGCCCATCGCAGTGGCTAGCGATGCTCCAATCACTATCTCCCCAATTTTAATTGCACTTTGGTAGTCCACACATTTACACACAATTATATCATATAACCGACACACACCCACCTTGTTCTGTGTGAGGGGAGGGGGCTGGGGGTCTTCCCCCACACATGTTGCCCTGCTCTTGCTGGGGGTGTGGGGGCCTGGTGGGGAGCCTGGGACCTATCATGTTGTCAAAATCCCTGGGTGCTACTGAATATATAGATACAACCAAGGAAGTTAGAGGGGGGCTGAATATGAGTCTAAGTGAGAGTGAGGGGGTGATGAATGGAGGTGTTGATGGTGAGTCGGTTTTGTGCAGCGCTTTGCATGCCAGGTGGCATCTTGGGGCACCTGTGGTGGTCTGCTGATTGTTTGCTCAGATGGGCGCCGGGGGTGGGGGTCTGCTTCTGTGGCCTGCGCCGGTGGTCTCCCTGGTTACTGCCGGGCACTGGTGCGTGTTCAGGCTCGTTGCATCTGTTTCATAGCCGCCTTATGAAACAAAGGTGAATGAGGGGTGAGTTTGAATGGGTACAGGAATGAAAGAGAATGGGTCGGTCTGGGTGAGTGAGAGGGGTGTGCATGGGAGCATGTGAGTGTGAAGGTGTGGGGAGGGGTGTGTCTGCGAGTCGGGAGGTGCTAGATTAAGGGGGGTAGTGCCACTCGGCAACGTTGGCTTCCCTGGGTGTGGGGACTTCTTTGGACGTGGGGGTCCCTGGGGTGTGCGACAGAGATGCTGGGGAGGGCCCGCTGTGGGAGTACCTGGGGGGAGCTCGCACCAGGGGGCACAGGCCGGTCTCTGCCCCAGGGGGTGGGGTCGCTGGCCTTCTGGTGCCTGGGGCCCGGGGGCGGACGTTGGCCCCGCTGGGGGGGGGGGGGGGTCGGGCAGGTCCGGGGGTGTGGGCTCACCGTGCCGGCCGCTGAGCAGCCTGGCCTCCCTTGATCGTCCCTCCGAGGGCAGATGCCTAGCTTTCCTGGGGATTGCTGACCTCGGACATTTGTGCCTTGTGGGCGTTGGTGGCGCTGCCTTGCCTGCTCTGGGTTTCCGGGGGGAGAGCTGCTGTGACCAGCCCTACGCTTTGTATGTTTCCTGACAATCCACTCACATGCACACACTTATTTTGCGCGCATTCTCATATATATGCACACAGACATACATGAACAAGTGTCTCTCTTTTAACAGGTGTAGAAACCAGACTCGTTTTGAGACATGTTCGGTGGAAGAAGCAGTTTGTCTTTTGTTTGTTTTAGTTGTTTGTTTGTTTGTTTGTTTGTTTGTTTGTTTGTTTTTGTTTGTTCCCCTCCCTTTTCTTTTCCCCCTTCACACACATCCTTTCCCTCGTCCCCATCCTGTTGGGTCTTCCATGGGTAAAACAATTAAAATAAAGTATTAAAAGTTATTACAGAATGAGTTTACAACAATATACAATACACAGTTAGGTACTGTATAAGCTCCTCTTGGCAAAGTAAATCTGTTTTGGAACAATAAGGGTGACAGATCCCTGCTCTGTTTGCCTAGCTGTCTGACAGGACAAGGGGGGGGGGAAATCCATATGTCCAAATATGTTAAAAAAACCACACAGGCTTATACGGGGTGTCCTAATTTTTTCACATTACTGTATATACTCAAGTGTACTGTACATACTCAGGTGTTCTACAGTATATACGTATATACTATGGTGTACAGCATTGTTATGGCCCACTTTTTTTTTAGAGTGGGGCCTCTCTGTGTTTTTTCCTCTTGTGCTGTACGTAAAGTTGTGAAGGACTGCCCCTCACCGAGAGGTAGCTATAAAAGCCATCTCTGTATGCCTTTCAGTAGCGTTCTGCTTCCGTGGAGGCTGGTTGCCTCTCTGCTGCATGAGCACGTTCTGCTCCGGCTCGAGGCCAGTCGCCTTTTGTGCTCCGCTCTGCCTACTGCTTTTGGTTTTGTTTGGCGCTTGGTCGGAGTTGTGCTGGTGGCCCCCTCTCGGTTGTTTGTAGCCTGGAGGCTTTCTTGTTTGGGTTGCCACATGGCTTAACTGCAGCCCCTGACAGAGGTGTGTGGTCGCTGAGCTTACCAGTAATTAGTTTGTTGTTGTTGTTGTTGGTTTCACACATCCATTCATACACACCACTGATTCTTAGAGAGACTTTTCCTTTTGGTTTTCTTTTTTTAACAATAAACTTGTGTTCAAATTGGCGCCTCCGCTTCTTTGTCTAAGCCGTGAGCCAGGCTTGTGACAAAATATGCTCAGTTGTGTTATATAGAATACTCCGGTGTTTTATGTATACACAGATGTACTATAAGGTGTGTTACATCATACATAGGTGCCACCCCATACACCACATGATGCTTCACATGCTGTGAAAGGGGGACTGACTGACTAACTAACTAACTAACTAACTAGCTTCGTCGGCCTCCGTCGGTCTATGATGACCATGGAAGTGAATCCTAAACGTCTACTCTGCTGGAACAGCACCGCCTGTGGCTGAAGAGGTCGATGCGTGAATGGCAGTCCCTGTCACACAGGTCGCACTTGTGGGTGGTCTCCGTGCTGCTGAGTCTGTGGCGGTTCTTCCTGCGGGTCCTTTTTTCATCTGCTGCAGCAGTCAGTCTCTCTTCACCCGCCTTGAGCTGTCTGGTCAGGATGCCTCTCCATTTGGAGCGGTCCGTTGCAAGGTCCTCCCAGTGCTCTGTGTTGATCTCCAGGGCCTTCATGTCTCTCTTGCAGACGTCTCTAAAGCGCAGCTGTGGGCGGCCAACGTCCCTCATGCCAGTTGCCAGTTCTCCATAGAGGACATCTTTGGGGATTCTGCCATCCTCCATACGGTGAACGTGGCCTAGCCAGCGGAGCCTGCGCTGCCTGAGTAGAGTGAACATGGAGGGAAGGCTGGCACGGGACAGAACTTCTGTGTTGGGCACTTTGTCCTGCCAGGATATGTCCAGGATGTGGCGAATGCAGCGCAAGTGGAAGGAGTTCAGTCTCTTTTCCTGCCGGGTGTATGTTGTCCACGTCTCACTCCCATAGAGCAGTGTGCTGATGACGCAGGCGTTGTACACTGCCATCTTCATCTTGACAGAGAGTTTGGGATTCTCCCACACTCGTGTGGTGAGGCGAGCGAGTGTGAAGGCTGATTTTCCAATCCTCTTGTTGATCTCTGTATCAAGGGAGAGATTGTTGCTGATTGTGGACCCCAGGTACGTGAACTGATTCACGACCTCCAGCTTGTAGTCGTCGATGGTGATGGTTGGTGGTGCTTCCATGCCTTGCGCCAAGACGTTAGTCTTCTTCAGGCTGATGGTAAGCCCGAAGTCCTTGCATGCCTGGGAGAAGCGGTCCATAGGGTCTGAAGCTCCTGCTGTGTGTGGGTTGCGACTGCAACGTCGTCTGCGAACAGCATGTCTCTGATTACAGCCTCGCGTACTTTGGTTCTGGCTTTCAGGCGGGCAAGGTTGAAAAGCCTGCCGTCAGATCTTGTGTGCAGGTAGATTCCCTCTGTTGCTGTGCTGAAAGCATGCCTCAGGAGCATAGCAAAGAAAATCCCAAAGATGGTTGGCGCAAGTACACAGCCTTGTTTCACTCCGCTGCGTATGTCGAATGGCTCTGAGACGTTGCCATCGTGCTGCACTATCCCCTGCATGTTGGTGTGAAACGATTCGATTAGGCTTTGCAACTTTGGTGGGCATCCTATCTTTGGCAGGATCTTGAAAAGGCCCTCTCTGCTGACCAGATCGAACGCTTTGGTGAGGTCGATGAAGGCGACGTACAGGGGCATGTTCTGTTCTCTGCATTTCTCCTGGAGTTGGCAGATGGAGAATATCATGTCTACCGTCGATCGCTCAGCGCGGAAGCCACACTGAGACTTGGGGTAGACATGTTCGGCAAGCTTCTGTAGACGAACAAGAACAACTCGTGCGTAGACTTTGCCAACAATGCTGAGGAGGGAGATGCCCCTGTAGTTGTTGCAGTCGCTTCTCTCCCCTTTGTTTTTGTAGAGGGTGATGATCTTAGCGTCCCTCATGTCCTGTGGTATGGCACCATCCTTCCAACACTGGCAGAGGACATCATGCAATGGCAGCAGTAGGGCGGTCTTGCAGTGCTTGATCAGGTCAGGGGGTATGCCGTCGTTGCCGGGTGCCTTGCCAGCGGCCAAGCTATCAATGGCCTTGCTGAGTTCGTCGATGGTTGGCTCGGCATCAAGTTCGTCCATGGATGGCAGGCAGTCGATGGCATCAAGGGATGACGGTGTCACGGTGTTCTCTATGGAGTAGAGGTCGGAGTAGTGTTCCACCCATCTCTCCATCTGCTTGTTCTTTTCTGTGATCATCTCCCCAGTGGAGGATTTGAGGGGGGCCGTCTTGCTCTGAGCCAGACCAAGTGCTTTCTTGATGCCATCGTACATACCACGGATGTTCCCTGTTATGGCAGCGGTTTGAATGTCTTGGCTGAGCTGAGTTCAGTACTCATTGGCACAGCGCCGAGCAGTCTGCTGAACTTTGCTTCTCGCAGCCCTGAGAATCTGGAGATTCTTCTCGTTTGGGTACTTCTTGTACTCAGCAAGTGCTGAGCGCTTGGCTTCAGTGACGGGGGTCATCTCGGTCAACTTGGCATCAAACCAGTCCTGTGACTTCGAGGTCTTCCTCCCAAAGGTAGCCGAGGCTGTGCGGTGGATGGTGTTTCGCAGCTCTTCCCACTTCTGCTTTGCAGATTTTCCTTCTTGTGGTACACCAAGTTCCTTCTCAAAGGTGGAGGCAAACTGCTCAACAAGTTCTGGTTGAGCCATCTTGCTGGTGCCAATCCATACCTTTCCAGGCTGTCTAGCATGATGGAATTTCTTCAGCTGCAGCGTGGCCTTGCAACACACCAATGAATGGTCTGTGTCGCAATCTGCACTCTGGAACGAACGGGTGATTAGCACGTTCTTCAGTGAGGTGCGCCTGGTCAGGATTAAGTCCAGCTGGTGCCAGTGCTTTGAGCGTGGATGTTGCCAGGAAACCTTGTGTTGGGGCTTGGTCTTGAAGAACGAGTTTGTGATGCACAGATCGTGATATGTGCAGAACTCGAGCAGCCGCTGTCCGTTGTCGTTCATTCTGCCCACGCCAAATGGTCCAAGACAGGAGGGCCAGGAGTCATGGTCAGCACCCACTCTGGCATTGAAGTCTCCAAGGAGAATGAGTTGTTCAGAGTTGGGGATGGTCCTGACAGTTGTTGCGAGATTCTCGTAGAACTTGTTTTTTTGCCTCTGGTGTGGCTGTCAGTGTTGGGGCATACACACTGACGAGGGTGACTGGGCTTTGAGTGGTGTTCAGGCGGAGGGTGAGGAGTCGAGCAGAGCCAGTGCTGCCCAGTTCCACCATCTTCAGCAAGGTGTTCTTCACTGCGAAGCCCAGTCCGTGTTCCCTGTGTTCGTCGCTGCCCTTTCCCTGCCAGTAGAACGTGTAGTCCTTCTCTCTCAGTGTGCCTGCGTCAGCCAACCGTGTTTCCTGGAGAGTGGCGATATCCACTCCCAGTCTCTTCAGCTCATTATTGATGATGGCAGTCTTCTTGGTGTCGTTGATGTCCTTGAGGTTAGCAGCGAGTCCTGTCATCATAGTGCGGACGTTCCAAGTTCCCAGTTTTAGAGTTGGTCACTTTTGTTTTATTGTCTTGCCTGGTGCGAAGGTTCTCAGCCTGCTGTTCGGACTTCTCCTCATCCCCATGCACCCAATGAGGAAAGCAAGCTGTGGCGGGACAACACCTTATTGGCTGGGGGCTGCCCAGCTTGAGGCGGGCGGTAGCTGTCCAGTGAGATCCGATGATCCCTCCCACCGTCGGGAACAACCCCTGGCGCCGTGCTCTATGCCAATTGAGCGGTGGCTTATAACCGGTAACTGTCATTCCCCGTGTTTTGTCTACGCCAAAGGCGAAGCTGGAGTGTCCTCTCCAGTGATCCGGTGTTCTACCTTCCAGCATTGGCGTTGGTAGGATTCAAGCCTGGGCAGGAAGATATGGAGGACAAGATGTTGCCCATGCAGCATGTCCCCCCTCTCCACGTCACTGATGAATCCAAAGGAACAGCAGGGCTGCTACAGTTTGGCACCAGCGCCGTTGCAGGAGCTGCCAGAACGATGTTGAGCACAACATAGAGCTGCCTTAGGGGCTCCGACTCCGGATTTTTCCTCAGGGTTTACTCCCAAAGCCTTTCCCGTGACCGGGTGTGCCGCAAGGAGGCGGAGGTTTGAAATCAGGGTTTACCTTCCCCTAGATGGGCTACCTTCCCAGGTTGACGAGCCACCATCTACCCGAAGTATCTGGTTTTAAGGCGCCAGAGATCTGCCCTCGCCCCTTCTCCTATTAGTAAAAGCAGTTCCGCCGGGCTTAGAGACTAAACCACACGGGCAGGCTAGGAGTTGGACTTAGTTGTCAGAGGCTTTTCGAGACGCACGCCATAAGGAGCATTTTATGAGCACTGGGGGCTTAACCCCAGTGCCGCTCCTGGCTATGACAACCTTGGAACTCTAATTAAATAACTAACTAACTAACTAACTAACTAACTAACTAACTAACTAACTAACTAACGCACTGTATATACTCAGTTGTGATATATATATTAAGGTATACTTTATATATTCAGGTGTACTACAGTATATGTACTCAGGTGTGTTATATATACACAGGTGTGTCATATATACTCAGGTGTACTATATATATTCAGGTGTATTATATATACTCAGATGTGTTATATATACTCGTGTTCTATAAATACTCAGGTATGTTTTTATATATATTTATATGTGTGTGTGTGCATGTGTATATATATATATAAAGTGTACTGTATATACTAAAGTGTGTTATATATACTCAGGTGTGCTATATATACCAGGTGTGTTATATATACACAATGACACAGAGAAGCAAATTTGATTTGGATTTTATTAATGCAAAGGGAAAGCTTTGTTAAGGAAAAACGCCACTCGCCAGAGGAAGGCCCAGCCTGTAGGGAGAGACAAGAGCAGGTTAGATAAGGATGGAGACAGAGATTGAAAAAAAAGGACTGCACTCACGTGGGAGATACAGAGAACCTGGCAGCAGAACCCAACACAAATGGCAAACAAGGAGTAGATGCTGGAAGGAAAGGGTAGAGCTGGGTGAGGTTTCTGACTGGGTGAAAATGGCTGCTGAACTGGTGGTGATGATGAGGCAGGTGAGCACACAATAACCCCGGAGATGCACCACGGAGGAGGTAGCAACCTGAAGAGGAGAAGACAAAAGGGATTAATGATTTTTCCTCAGAGAGGGAGAATTAAATTTACTTGCTGTGAAGGTAGTATACCCAACTAGCCAGCACTGAAGCATTGAAGAGAAGGTCCTTTTAAGCGCTGGTGAAGCAGATGCAGCAGGTGCATCTCATCACGCAGGTGAGGTGATCGCGTGCAGAGTCGGTGAAAGTTGAACAGGACGGGAGGGGGAGAGTGCACTCACCAGAACATGACAGTGCCCCCCCCTCAAGGAGCGCCTTCTGGCGATCCACTGGGCTTGTTGGGATGTGCCTTATGAAAGGCCTGGATCATCCCCTTATCATGGAAGTAGGAACCGGGGATCCATGATCTTTCTTCTGGTCCGTACCCCTTCCAGTGGACAAGATATTGAAGTCCCCTGCCCCAACGGCGAACGTCCAGAATTCTCTTGACTGTTTATGTGGTCTGGCCGTTGAGGATCCAATGGGGAGGAGGCAGCTTCGGGGAGGGGGGGAGAGGGGGCTGACGGAGAGGGGCTTGATTTTGGAAACATGGAAGGTGGGGTGAATCTGCATCGCCGGCGGGAGCTTCAAGCGGACCGTGATGTCATTAATAACCCTGGAGATGGGAAATGAGCCCAGGAAACAAAGGGAAAGTTTCCTGGACTCCATCTTCAAGGGCACCTGGTCCACTGACAACCACACTTGCTGCCCGATGGAATACTTAGTAGCCAGAGTATGCCTGTGGTCCGCCTACTGGCAGTTGCGTTCGGCCAAACGAACGAGGGCAGCACGAGTGGCCTTCCAGAGCTGGCTACAGCCGCGTGTGTGGGCCCCCACCGATGGTACAGCCACGTCCCTCTCCACCATAGGTAGCAAAGGGGGAGTGTACCCCATGGATACTTCAAATGGGGTCAGTCCGGTGGCTGTTGAGACAGCAGAGTTATGTGAATATTCTACCCAGGTCAGATGAGTGCTCCAAGTGCCATGGTTGCAGGCTGCTATGCACCTAAGGGCGGCCTCCAAGGATTGGTTGGCGCGCTCAGCCTGCCCTTTGCTCTCTGGATAGTATCCAGCGGTAAGGCTGACGGTGGTGCCTAGGCAGCAACAAAATAATCTTCAGACTTGGGAGGTGAATTGAGGGCCCCGGTCAGACACAATGTCCACAGGAATGCCGTGAAGGTGGATGAAATGGATCATGAGGAGGTTTGCCGGTTCTGAAGCAGAGGGTAATTTGGGAAGGGGCACCAGGTGAATCGCCTTGGAGAAACGGTCCACACAGGTGAGGATAACGGTGTTACCTTGGGAGGGAGGAAGTCCGGTGATAAAGTCCAGGGCAATGTGGGACCAGGGTCAGCTGGGGATGGGGAGTGGGTGGAGGAGACCAGAAGGGGGCAAGAAGTCAGACTTATTGCGATTGCAGGTTTGGAAGGCGTTAACATAATCCCGGATGTCGGTCCACAGGGTGGGCCACCAGAACACCCGATGGATGAGATTGATGGTGCGTGTGATCCCAAGATGGCACGCAAAAAAACTGGTGTGGCCCCACCTGATGACATCACTGCGAAGAGCGGCCTGGACTAACAGACAACCGTCAGGACCCCATTCTGGCTTGGGTTCCATGGATTGAGTCTGCCGGACCCTCTGCTCAATGTCCCATATGAGAGCTCCAAGGAAGCAAGGAGGTGGGACAATTGGCTGGGGAAGGGAATGAAAGGTGGGGGTGTTGGGGCAGAACTGGCGGGAGAGAGTGTTCAGTTTAATATTTCGGGAGCCAGGCCTATAAGTGATGGTAAGATTGAATCTAGCAAAAAATAAGGCCCAGCAGGCCTGCCTGGCATTCAGCTTGCGGGCTGACCAAAAATATTCTAAATTTTTGTGGTCGGTCCACACAATTACGGGCTGGGCCGTTCCCTCCAGCCAGTGTCTCCACTCCTCAAAGGCAAACTTAATGGCCAAGAGCTCACGATCTCCTTCATCGTAATTCCTTTTGGCAGGTGTGAGCCACTGAGAGAAATACGTGCATGGATGGAGCTTCTGATCTGAAGCTAAGCGCTGTGATAAAACAGCGCCCACCCCCGAGTCAGAAACATCCACCTCTAGAATAAACTGGAGCTGGGGGTCGACCTGGGCCATGATAGGGGCATTGGAGAACAGGCCCTTCAATTTGAAAAAAGCCTGTACAGCTGCCTTGAACCAACTAAAGGACACTTTAATTGAGGTCAGCTGGGTTAAAGGCTGCGCTACCCCACTATAGCTTCTGATGAAACGGCGATAAAAATTTGTGAACCCCAGGAAGCGCTGGAGCTCCTTGTGTGGGATGGGTGTAGGCCAATTTAGCACAGCCTTCACCTTGGACAGGTTGGCCCTCAGTTCCCCCTCAGCTATGATAAAGCCGAGGAATGAAGTGGAGTAGGTGGAAAACTCACACTTCTCGGCTTAAGCGGAGAGCTGGTTCTCCAGGAGCCGTTGTAGAACGGCCCTGACGTGGAATGTGTGTTCCTCTGGCGTGCAAAAAAAAATCAAGATATCGTTGAAGGAGACAAAAACAAATTTATTGACCATATTGCGGAGGACGTCATTGATCATACATTGGAAGATGGGCGGGGGCATTGGCGAGCCCGAATGGCATCACAAGATATTCAAATTGCCCCAAGTTTATTTTAAAGGCCGTCTTCCATTCGTCCCCTTCATGAATGCAAAACAGATGGTAGGCGTTACGCAGATCCAATTTGGTAAATACTTGTACGCGCTGAAGGAACTCAAACGCAGAGTTTATCAGGGGCAGAGTATACTTATCATTAACTGTTATAGCATTGAGTTCCCAATAATTAATGTACGGGCACAAGTGTCCATCCTTCCTCCCAACAAAAAAGAATCCTGCCACAAGAGGAGACGATGAACAACTGAAGCCGACGTTCAAAGAATCTTTAATATAGCTTTCCATCGCCTCCCACTCCAGCCCAGAAATATTGTAGAGCCGGCTGGACGGCAGCCGTGCACCCGGGAGAAGGTCTATAGCACAATCATAAGAATGATGGGGAGGTAAAGAAAGCACTCTAGATTTGCTGAAGACCTCTCCGAGGTCATGATAGACCTCGGGTACTAGGCTGAGGTCCAGCAGCTCTGCCGGAGGGGAAGAGATGGGCAGCGATGGTGAACACTCGGCCAAGCTAAGACAGGATGCCAAACAATACGTGCTCCAGGAAGAGATGGAGTTATGTGCCCAATTAATAATAGGGTTATGTTCCCGGAGCCATGGGTACACAAGAACCACCGGATGACATGATTTAGGGAGAATATAGAGTGAAATAGGCTCTCTGTGGCTACCGGAAAGAAGGATGGACACTGGCACCATTCTTTCAGTGATGGTGGCAACATTACCATCCGACAATGCTGAAACATTAAGGAGCATGGGCAATTTGGTCGTGGGGATGCCTACATCCCGCACGAAGCGTGCAGAGATAAAGTTCTGCTCCGCCCCTGAATCAATCAAAGCCATGGCCCTCCTCTCAACCCCCGGCAACTGAATAAGGGCCGAAATGGAGAAGGTACCGGGGGGATGAATAGATTTCCCCCACGTCAGACCCCCCACAGCTACTGATGGGCCGCATCTTTTTGGCTTCAGATGGCACAGCTGCAGAGTGTGTTTTAGAGAGCCACAATACATGCAGGCGCCGGCTCTCCTCAACCACTGGTGCTCTTCCAGAGCCAAATGGACTTGGCCGAGCTCCATAGGCTCAGAGGAGGAGCCGGCTCCACCTGTGTCAGAAGTCGAAGAGGGTGTGCACGCACTGGGCAGGTTGGAAGAGGTCTTGCGCTCCCTTGCATGCTCGCGGTATCGGTTGTCAAGACTGACAGCCTGATCAATTAGACCATCCAAGGAAGAGGAAATGGCATGAACCACTAGGTCGTCGCGGAGGTTTTTGTTTAAACACTGGAGGAAGACACTACGTAGCGAAACGTCATTCCATCCAGAGTCCGTCGCGACAACCCAAAACTCCACAGAGTAGTTGGCGACAGACCGACTCCCCAGACGGAGTGACATCAATCGGCTCATGATGTTCTCTTCACTTTCTGTGTGGCGAAACGCGCAAGAGTATTTGTTAACAAATCTTTCAGACGAGTAATTCAGGCCCTCCAGACTGTCAAGAATGGATTGGGCCAAGCTGAGGGCCCTATCTCATAGCAGGAGGGTCACAAAATGAATTTTCGCTGCATCGTCCGGATACTCCCGCCCGACCTTGCCCAAATACAGCCGAACGTGACACAAAAAGCCCTTGCATTTCCCCACCTCCCCACGTACAAGGTAGGTGACGGAACGGAGGTAGTTCAGCGCACGGTGGAAGGAACTGGGGAAACAGGCAGAGGTGTGGAATCTGGACGAGACAAATGGGCCAGATGTTCAGCGACCATGCCCAGCTGCTGCGTAATAGTTTGCAGCTGCTGTGAAAGCATGGCCACCTGCCTCTCTGTGGCATCCAAATGATCCAAAGCCGACTGTTCCGCTGATGCCGCTCCCGCCAAGCTTGCACTGTGGCTGGCTCATTCTGTCATGATTGGTAATAATCGACAGCTCGCGTGCAGGGAGTGACACCAGAGAAAACACACGATGACACAGAGAAGCAAATTTGATTTTTATTTTATTAATGCAAAAGGAGAGCTTCGTTAAGGAAAAATGCCACCCACCAGAGGAAGGCCCAGCCTTTAGGGAGAGACGATAGTAGGTTAGAGAAGAATGGAGACAGAGATGGAAAAAAAGGACTGCACTCACATGGGAGATACAGAGAACCCAGCAGCAGAACCCAGCACAATCGGCGAACCAGGAGTAGATGCTGGAAGGCAGGGGTAGAGCTGGGTGAGGTTTCTGACTGGGTGAAAATGGCTGCTGAACTGGTGGTGATGATGAGGCAGGTGAGTGCACAACAACCCCGGAGACGCACCACAAAGGAGGTAGCAACCTGAAGAGGAGAAGACAAAAGGGATTAATGATTTTTTCTCAGAGAGGGAGAATTAAATTTACTTGCTGTGAAGGTACGTAGTATAGCCAACGAGCCAGCGCTGAAGCAATGAAGAGGAGGTCCTTTTAAGCGCTGGTGAAGCAGAGGCAGCAGGTGCGTCTCATCACGCAAGTGAGGTGATTGCCTGCAGAGTCGGTGAAAGCTGAACAGGACGGGAGGGGGAGAGTGGGCTCACCAGAACATAACAATACTCAAGTGTAGTATATATACTCTGGTGTGTTATATATACACAGCTGTGTTATATATACTCAGTGTACTATATATACTCAGGCATGTTATATATACTCAAGTGTACTATACAGTCATGTGAAAAAATTAGGACACCCCATTAAATATTCAGTTCTCTATTAATAAATGTTTTCATATCTATGTCTAACCTTGATTTTTTTTTATTTGCATTTTTAAACATTTATTTTAGCCATTTTAAGTTGGAATGAATGTGAGGGTGTCCTAAAAAGATGGGGGGTGTCCTATTTTTTTCCCTCACTATTTGTATAGAATTACATTTTACAGAAAATTTGAAAAATGTTTATAAATTATTTTTAATTGTTTCATTGAATTACATGAATCTCCCAGTATTTTTAACACTAATATTACATTTCCATATGTCCAAATATGTTAAAAAAAGACACATAGGGTTATAAAGGGTGTCCTAATTTTTTCACATGACTATATATTCAGGTTTGTTATATATACACAGGTGTATTAAATACATTCAGGAGCGTTATATATACTAAGGTGCATTATATATACTCAGGTATGTTATATATACTCAAGTATACTATATACAGTTAGGCCCAAAAATATTTGGACAGTTGTGGGACACATACGTATATGCACATATGTATATCACTGTATGATTCATACGTATACCACCTTAGGCTTCACATCTGAGACGGAACAAAGGACTGAGCCGTTTTGGAGATAACACGAGGATGTGAAAGTTTAGTCTTTGGCATGCAAGGAGACAGCCTTGGGGGATTTCACCCAGCGGCCAGAGACTGAGGGTGGGGGGTGTTAAGATCGGGAGGAAGTTACATTGTTACTGGGGATTAAGTGCCATGTGACTGTGTGTTTTGATGTCCTGGTATAAAAGGGACAGATGTTGGGGGATTCTTTCTCTTTCTGTTTTTGGATGATGTTGGAGAAAGTGAATAAACCTGACTTGTGAAATAAACTCAGCCTCGTCCTTCCACATTCTCCACACAGTGACACAAGTTTTGTTATTTTAGCTGTTTACAAAAACATATCCAGGATACAATTATATAATCAATATGGGCTTAAAGTGCAGATTCTCAGCTGTAATTTGAGAGTATTCACATCCAAATTGGAGCAAGGGTTTAGGAATTACAGCTCTTTAATACGTAGCCGCCTCTTTTTCAAGGGACCAAAAGTAATTGGACAATTGACTCAGAAGGCTGCAAAAAAATTAACAAGGCTGCATAGGCTCTTCCCTCATTAACCTGTCATCAGTTAAGCAGTTGAAAGGTCTGGAGTTGATTCCATGTGTGGCGTTTGCATTTGGAAGCTGTTGCTGTGAACACACAACATGCGGTCAAAGGAGCTCTCAATGGAATCAGAATCAGAATCAGAATCAGATTTATTGCCATTGTTCATGTAATACACAAACTAGGAATTTGTCTCGGTGCCATGCTGCAACATTAAAAACATAATGAGAAAAAGGGATAAACTAAAAAACTAAAGGACTAGAAACGTGCAATAAGTGTAGAAAAATAAGTAATAATAAGTAATAATAATAATAATACTAGTAATAATGAGTAGTACTAGTCAAGGCAGTTTTAAAAAATTAGCATGTAGCAGATAATGTGAAGTACCACATAGTGCAGTCAATAATGCAACAGAAAAACAGTGATGATTGACATGAGTCTGGTTGAGCTGCTGTACATAGTGCACGAGAGTCAAAAGTCACTTAGTGTTCAGCAGTCTGATGGCAGAGGGGAAAAAGCTGTTCATGTGCCGGGAGGTTTTAGTCCGAATGGACCGAAGCCTTCTACCTGAGGGGAGGGGGGCAAACAGCACGTGACCAGGATGTGAAGGATCGGCTATGATCCGGCCAGCACGCCTCCGGGTCCTGGAGATGTACAGGTCCTGGAGAGATGGGAGCTCGCAGCCTATCACCTTCTCAGCAGTGCGCACGACGCGCTGCAGCCTTAGTCTGTCCCTGGCAGTGGCTCCGGCATACCACACAGTTATGGAGGAGGTGAGGATGGACTCGATGATGGCCGTGTAGAACTGCACTAACATCTTGGTGGGTAGCTTGAGCTTCCTCAGCTGCCGCAGAAAGAACATCCTCTGCTGGGCCTTTTTGATGAGGGAGCTGATGGTCGGCTCCCATTTGAGGTCCCGGGTGATGGTGGTGCCCAAGAAGCGGAAGAAGAAATTCCAGGGCGGGAGAACAGTGTTTGGAAATCACCGTTACATCAGAGCACCAGCTGTTGTTAATATAGAAGCACACTCCTCCTCCAATAGACTTACCGGACAGCTCTGTGACGCGGTCAGCACGAATCAGCTGAAATCCCTCGAGGCTGATTGCGCAATCTGGAATGTTCTCATTAAGCCAGGTCTCAGAGAAGCAGATGACAGACGAGGAAGCGAGGTCCTTGAAATGCATCAGCAGTCTTAATTCTTCTACCTTGTTCAGGAGAGAATTGGCATTGGATAGAAATATGCCAGGCAAGGCTGTTCGCGTGCCTCTTTTTCGTAGTCGAGCGAGAATCCCCCCTCTCTTCCCTCTTTTCCACCGTCTAGCTCTTTTGGCCAAACAATGGATCAGATCGGCGGCAGGAGCTAAAAAAACTGGAAGAAGGTCCATGGGGGTGAGAGTCCTGATATTTAATAGTTCTTCACGGGTGTATGAACCGGCAGATGCACAATCGGTGAACAAAAACAGACAAATTATAAAAATTAAAGGGCAGCGATACACCACGGCGGCCGCTGTGGGCGCCATCTTGTGGTTTTTTTTTTTTGTTTTTTTTTTGTTTTTTTGTTTTTTTCCAGACCATCCTGAGGCTGAAAAAAAAAGAAGAAATCCATCAGGTGTCGCGTTTGCATTTGGAAGCTGTTGCTGTGAACACACAACATGTGGTCAAAGGAGCTCTCAATGGAGGTGAAACAGACCATCCTGAGGCTGAAAAAAAAGAAGAAATCCATCAGAGAGATAGCAGAAATGTTTGGAGTGGCCAAATCAACAGTTTGGTACATTCTGAGAAAAAAAGAGTGCACTGGTGAGCTTGGGAACTCAAAAAGGCCTGGACGTCCACGGAAGACAACAGTGGTGGATGATCACAGAATCCTTTCCATGGTGAAGAACAACCCTTCACAACATCCACTCAAGTGAAGAACACTCTCCAGGAAGTAGGTGTATCAGTATCTAAGTCTACCATAAAGAGAAGACTTCATGAGAGTAAATACAAAGGATTCACCACAAGGTGCAAACCATGAATCAGCCTCATAAATAGAAAGGCCAGAATTGACTTTGCCAAAAACACCTGAAGAAGCCAGCCCAGTTCTGGAACAGCATTCTTTGGACAGATGAGACTAAGATTAACCTGTACCAGAATGATGGGAAGAAGAAAGTTTGGAGAAGAATTGGAACAGCTCATGATCCAAAGCACTACATCTTCTGTAAAACATGGTGGAGGCAGTGTGATGGCATGGGCATGCATGGTTTCCAATGGCACTGGGTCACTTGTGTTTATTGATGATGTGACAAAAGACAGAAGCAGCCGGATGAATTCTGAAGTGTATAGGGATATACTTTCTGCTCAGATTCAGCCAAATGCAGCAAAGTTGATTGGACGGCGCTTCACCAATGATCCAAAACATACTGTAAAAGCAACCCAGGAGTTTTTTTAAAGCAACGAAGTGGAATATTCTGCAATGGCCGAGTCAATCACCAGATCTCAACCCAATCGAGCATGCATTTCACTTGCTCAAGACAAAACTTAAGGCAGAAAGACCCACAAACAAGCAACAACTGAAGACAGCTACAGTAAAGGCCTGGCAAAGCATCACAAAGGAGGAAACCCAGCGTTTGGTGATGTCCATGGGTTCCAGACTTCAGGCAGTCATTGCCTGCAAAGGATTCTCAACAAAATATTGAAAAGTAACATTTTACTTAAGGTTATGTTTATTTGTCCAATTACTTTTGAGCCCCTGAGATGAGGAGCATTTGTATAAAAATAGCTACAATTCCTACATGTTTAATCATATATTTTTGTTCAACCTCTTGAATTAAACCTTAAAGTCTGCACTTCAATTCCGTTGTAGTTGTTTCATTTCAAATCCAATGTGGTGGCATGCAGAGCCCAAATCATGAAGATTGTGTCACTGTCCAAATATTTCTGGGCCTAACTGTATACTCAGGTGTGTTATATATACACAGGTAATACAGTGGTCTAAAAAAGTGTTTGCCCCCTTCTGATTTCTCATTTTTTTGTATGTTTGTCACACGTAAATGTTTCAGATCATCAAACAAATTGAAATATTAGACAAAGATAACACAAACACAAAATGCAGTTTTTAAATGAAGGTGTTTATTATTAAAAGAAAAAAAAATTCAAACCTACATTACCCTTTGTAAAAAAGTGATTGCCCCCTAAACCTAATAAGTGGTTGGGCCACCCTCAGCAGCAACAACTGCAATCAAGCATTGTAGTAACTGGAAATGAGTCAGTGAGGTATGGAGGAATTTTGGCACACTCATCTTTGCAGAATTGTTGTAATTTAGCCACATTGGAAGGTTTCCGAGCATGAACGGTCTTTTTAAGGTCATGCCACAGCATATCAATCGGATTCAGGTCAGGACTTTTACTAGGCCACTCCAAATGTCACGATGGCCCTCACGGACCATCACAAGACGCCTCAGTCACCGATGAGTTTGCAGTGATGTTTTATTAACAGAGAGGGATGGACAAGCACAGGATACATACAAGGTGACGCCTGGGCCGGGGAGTACCCGATGCGCCAGACGAGATAATAATAAGGGTAAAGTCACACAGAGCGTACCTTAACAACAGGACCGTTAACAGGCGGGTAACAGGGGATTCCCAAGTCCGTTAACCATGAAGAGCAACAGGACATAACAGAACATAACAGAACATAACAGAGACTGCCGCACTGGAGGACATTCAGCACCGGCTTTTAACTCCGGCCGCTAATGACCCCAATGTGGCGCAGCTGCTCGCCGTGACAGCAGCGCAGCAGCTGACTTTGACAGCAGGGAGCTCCCCCGGGCGCCTTCACAATAAAAGCCCGAGAAGCTGAAAGAAATCCTCTGCTGCCAAAGCCAGGGAAATAAGATATGAGAACCGAGTGTGGCCAGAACCGACACTCGGGTTATGACAGTACCTCCCCCTCGAGGCCGAGCTCTGAGCGGCCCGAGTAACACCCAAGCCCCCCCACCCCCCCTAGGGTGGGTGGATGGGGCGCTGGCAGGAGGGAGAGAGACAAACAAAGAGCAAGCAAGTGATAAGACCAACAAGGCTATAGGGGTAGGGGTAAAAAACCATAATCCCTAAAACGTGGGTAACCAGAATAAAGTCAAAATAGGCAGTATACCTTTTGGCAAAAACAAAGTGACATAAGGTGGAGGAAAAAACCACCAAACCCAGAAACAACATAGTGAGCCACAAAAACACAGATCAATCCCCCCCCCCCCCGCACACCCCAACAGTCCCACAGACGAGATCAGAAACCCGGGGAGGGTGCAGTCCTGACCCGGAGGGATGGGGGCAAAAGGTTCGGGGGGGTCGTCCGGCATCAAAAGGCCACAGAACAGGGAGGGGAAAAGAGGACAGTTCGGGCGGCCTACCCCAGTCCCATGCTCGGGAGTAGAGAGTTTCAGGCGGCCGGAGCAGGTCGCCGCACAGGAAGACAAAAAGGTCGGGGGGCCGGCCCAGAGAACCAAACCGACGAGACAGTCCTTCAGGCGGCCGCCCCGCAACACCAGCCCACCAGAACCGTTGGGAAGAAGCAGCCGGCGGTCCCGCTGAAAAGGGGAGAGACGAGGGGGAACCGGGTGGAGTGTTCGGGACCCCAACGGCCCCAGGTGGAGATGGGTAGCGCTCCTCAGGGAGACGAGGAGGATGACGGTGGAGATGAGGGTGACGAGGAAAACGAGCCTGTCTAGCATCCGGTGGCCGGGATCTGCAGCTCCCTCACCGAATCTAGGACCTGCTGGTGCAGCACCCACGTCGGACCCCGATTGGGCCTCCGGAGCCGAACCCACGGTGGACCCTGATTGGGCCTCCGGAACCAAACCCACGGTGGACCCCGATTGGGCCTCCGGAACCAAACCCACAGTGGACCCCGATTGGGCCTCCGGAACCAAACCCACGGACCCCGACTGGGTTGGCGTGGCACCAGACTCGACCTCCAACCCCGAAACCGGAACCTCTGGCGCAGCAGGCGAGAGCAGCCCCTCGCCGGCGACCCTGGGAGAAGACTCACAAAAGAGAGAAAACCCGGGATCAGGATCACCGGCAGCGCCAGAACCCGGCGAGATAAGCTCGGACGCAGCGGGCGGCTGCACCCGGCTCATCTCCCCTTGAGACAGGCAAAAGTGCTCTAAAAGGTGAAAAAGAAAGATAAAACAGAGCACTTGCCTGAGCTCGGGTTCTGACGCCGTCCAGGACTGCGACGATCCGGGCTCAGAAGTCAGGAGGTCGTCCTCAGGCTCCCACTCAGCTGCGTCGGGCTCCGCAGCTGGCATGATGGTGCGCGCAGCTAGAGAGTCTTCCGGTACCGATGTCCACGCCGGTGGCCCGCACGGCGTGGTGGCAGGAGAACCTCGACCTGCTGGACCGGACCGCTCCTCCGTGGAACCCCGGGGACGCTTCTTCATCGGCGATGGCTCCACGCTGCAGTCCGCTCTCCTCCTCCGCCCACGGCGTGGCTGCGGAACCGGAACCAGGCTCTCCAGAACCGCAGGCCCCCTCCTCATCCAGCGACGTTGTCCTGGCGTCGAGGACCGCTCAGCGGAGGGAGACACAGAGGAAGCAGGGTTAATACTTTCATCCACAGCAGGTGAAGGGAGCTCGGGGGGCTGCATACCCCGAACTCCACCCCCAGGAGTCAGACAAGGCAAAACAATATCTAAAGGAGAGAAATTATCATGCACTTGCCTTTCTCCTGAGGGTAAGATGGTTCCCGCTGTGGGGGACGTCGTTCCTTCCTTTCCCCGCTGGATGGCGACAGAGGGCCCTCTGGGAAGACGAGGTGAGGCCACTCGAGACGGTTCCGGGATGGGGCTCGCCGAAACGGAGCTCCCGCGACACACAGCAGCCAGGATAGGCGACGAGGAGGAGGGGGCGACAGCCGGGGTCAGTCGGGCATGGAGCGCTGACGGGATAGCAGGCGAGGGCCCGGGAGAAGACGAGGCTGCGGGGATTCCCCTCTGACGAGGCGCAGGAGTGACAGCTGTGTGGGGGGTTGAGCCCTTGCGGCGACCTGGAACAGCATCCAGACGGGGTTCTAGCCGAGGTTGGAAGCCGGTGTGACGACGGTTCCTTGTAGGGGGTGAGGCGAAGGTGAGGTTCGGAAATCGCCGTTCCTGAGCAGAAACAGCGGCAAGCAAGTCGGCGAACTCAGGAAACTCACGCAACGCTGGATTCCTCTCCACCAGTCTAACCGCCGCCACCACATGCTTCATACACGCTGGTGGATTCCCAGCGGAGCAAGCAGCAGCCACCTGGTCCCAGATCTTGTCTGCTGTCAGCTGCAGCTTCTCTGGGGGAATCCCGAGTGACGACATGCCTGATGGGAAAAGACCTCCGGATGGTGCGAACTCCCGGGCCGGAACGGAGGCAGGAGCGGGATCCCGAAGCGAGGGGCGACGTCTCCTCCGCTTCGGCTTCCTGCCAGGATTTCCCTCCAGCCCTCGGAGTATCTCACGCTGGGCGGCGATGTCATCTCTCCTCACGCTTACCTCTGGATGATTAGTGAAGCGGGGAAGAGAATCCAGAATTTCCTCGGCTTGGTCCAGGTACCAGGGCGACAAGGACTTCGTCCACGCGCTCGAGGGTGTCAGCGAGGACAGCGTCCTGCCTCCGAGCACGAGACCTCCACGATGGCATGCTTCAACACGGCACCCAGACAGGTAGGAACAAACAGACCACTACTGCAAACTGCACGGTGAATGGCGTCTCAAACAACGCCTCCTCTCCGGGCGTTTGGCGGCAGTCTACTGTCACGATGGCCCTCACGGACCATCACAAGACGCCTCAGTCACCGGTGAGTTTGCAGTGATGTTTTATTAACAGAGAGGGATGGACAAGCACAGGATACATACAAGGTGACGCCTGGGCCGGGGAGTACCCGATGCGCCAGACGAGATAATAATAAGGGTAAAGTCACACAGAGCGTACTTTAACAACAGGACCGTTAACAGGCGGGTAACAGGGGATTCCCAAGTCCGTTAACCATGAAGAGCAGCAGGACATAACAGAACATAACAGAACATAACAGAGGCTGCCGCACTGGAGGACATTCAGCACCGGCTTTTAACTCCGGCCACTAAAGACCCCAATGTGGCGCAGCTGCTCGCCGTGACAGCAGCGCAGCAGCTGACTTTGACAGCAGGGAGCTCCCCCGGGCGCCTTCACAATAAAAGCCCGAGGAGCTGAAAGAAATCCTCTGCTGCCAAAGCCAGGGAAATAAGATATGAGACCCGAGTGTGGCCAGAACCGACACTCGGGTTATGACACCAAAGTCTTCATTTTGTTTTTTCTTAAGCCATTCAGAGGTGAACATGCTGATGTGTTTTGGATCATTGTCCTGCTGCAGAATCCAAGTGTGCTTCAGCTTGAGGTCATGAACAGACGGCCGGACATTCTCCTTCAAGATTTTTTGGTAGAAAGCAGAATTCATTGTTCCATTTACCACAGCAAGTATTCCATGTCCTAAAGCAGCAAAACAGCCCTAGACGGTCACACTACCACCACCATATTTTACTGTTGGTGTGATGTTCTTGTTCTGAAATGCCGTGTTACTTTTATGCTGGATGTAATGAATGAATCTTTATTTTCGGATAGATTAAAAGTAAAGATTAAAAAGAAACAAAATAATATAACAAAGGGGAAAAAAGAAAAAAAAAATCCAAAAAGGTCAAATTAAACAATAACTCCTCTGATTATACAGTTCAACATAAGTTATCCGAAATGGGTGATGGCTGAAGCCGCAGCTTATATTGCCCACCCATATTCCATCCAAGAATTCAAAAGAAAAACAAAACAAGAGCGATTACAATTCGGAACAAAGCTAAGACAAAATGTGACAAAAAAACTAAGCAACAACACAACACAGACTGGATATGACAATCCTTATATGATTTTACATGTCATCTCGTATATATGTCTGGAGTATTTCTTCCTTTAGTTTTTGTTTAAATTGTCCAAGCGTTGTACATGATTTTAATTCAGGTCCGAAATTGTTCCATAATCTGACTCCTTGCACTAAAACACAGTGTTGCTTGGTGGTAGTTCTCACTGAAGGTTTTTGAAATATACATGTTCCTCTGAAATGATATTGTTTCTCCCTTATTTGGAACAACTTTTGGATATTTGCGGGCAGTGATAGAGTCTTCACCTTAAACATTATTACTGCAGTTTTAAAGTCTACCAGATATTTTAACTTCAGAGCTTTTAATTTTAAGAAAAAGTGGGTTTGTTGGTTCCCTGTAAGCAGCTTTGTTTATTATTCTAATAGCTCTCTTCTGAAGCATAAAGACTGGATATATGTTTGTTTAATATGTATTTCCCCATACTTCAGTACAATATGCCATGTATGGGAGTATTAATGAATGATACAAAGTGTATAGTGTGGGTTGATTCAGCAAATATTTCATTCTGTGTTGTATTGCAATTGATTTAGATATTTTACCTTTAATATAATTAATATGTGACTTCCAACACAGTTTATTATCAATTATTACTCTGAGAAATTTAGTTTCAGATACCCATTCAATCTCTACACCATTTGCACTGAGTTTAGATACTAAGTTGGGACACACACCTTCCAAAAAGTTCAACATTTGTCTTGTCAGTTCACAGAGTATTTTCCCAAAAGTCTTGGGCATCATCAAAATGTTTTCTGGCAAAACTGAGATGAGCCTTTAGGTTCTTTTTGCTCAGAAGTGGTTTTCATCTAGGAACTCTGCCATGCAGGCCATTTTTGCCCAGTCTCTTTCTTATGGTAGAATCATGGACACTGACCTTAACTGAGGCAGTGAGGCCTGCAGTGCTTTGGATGTTGTTGTGGGGTCTTTTGTAATCTCTTGAATGAGTTGTCGCTACGCTCTTGGGGCAATTGTGGTCGGCCGTCCACTTCTGGGTTCAACACTGTTCCATATTTTTGCCTATTGTGGATAATGCCTCTCATGTGGTTCGCTTGAGTCCCAAAGCTTTAGAAATGGCTTTATAACCTTTTCCAGACTGATAGATCTCAATTACTTCTACTTTCTCATTTGTTCCTGAATTCCTTGGGATCACAGCATGATGTCTAGCTTTTGACAATCTTTTGCTCTACTTCACTTTGTCATGCAGGTCCTATTTAAGTGATTTCTTGATTGAGAACAGGTGTGGCAGTAATAAGGCCTGGGTGTGGCTAGAGAAATTGAATCCAGCTTTCCAAAGATGTGACAAACAACAGTGAATTTATGTTTTAATGGGGTTGGCAATTACGTTTTCACACAGGTTTGAATTTTTTTACCCTTAATAATGCCTATACATCTAAAAACTGCATTTTGTGTTTACTTGTGTTATCTTTGTCTGATATTTAAATTTGTTTGATGATCTGAAACATTTACAGTAAGTTGAACAAACAAGTGAGAAATCAGGAAGGGGGCAAACACTTTGTCACATCACTATATACAAAGTGTACTATGTATACTCAGGTGTGTTATATATACTCAGGTGGACTAAATTCAATTCAATTCAACTTTATTTATATAGCACCATTTCACAACAACAGTCATCTCATAGCACTTTCAACTGCAGGGGAAACCCCCACAATTGCAGAAAGACCCCAGCAATCAGGTGATCCCCTGTGAGCAACAGCTTGGCGACGGTGGAGAGGAAAAACTCCCATTTAACAGGAAGAAACCTCTAGCAGAACCAGGCTCAGGGAGGGGCAGTCATCTGCTGCGACTGGCTGGGGAGTGAGGGGATAGAGAAGATGAGAAGAGCAGACATGTAGAGAGCAAACAGCAGATGGGGACTCAATCTATGGGAGAGAACAGATGTTAATGACCAGCAAAAAAAAATAAATAAAAAAATTTCATTAAGAGTGAAGAAAGGAGTGAAGCCTAGTGCATTATTGGAGGTCGCCCGGCTGTCTAAACCTATTAGCAACATAACTAAGGGAAGATTCAGAGACACGTGATCTCTCCCTAATTGTAGACTGTATCAAAAAAGAAGGTTTTAACCCTATTCTTAAAAACAGAGATTGAGTCTGACTCCAGAATCCAGGTTGGCAGCTGGTTCCACAGGAGAGGAGCTTGATAACTGACGGCTCTGCCTTCCATTGTACTTTGGGAGATTCTAGGTATTACATGTAATCCAGCATTTTGGGAGCGTAGTGCTCTGTTAGGATAATAAGGTAGTATCAGATCTTTTAAATAAAAAGGGGCCTGATTGTTTAGAGCTTTGAAAGTGAGAAGAAGGATTTTAAACTTAATTCTAAACTCTATGGGGAGCCAATGAAGGGAGGCCAGAACCAGAGCGATATGATCTCTCTTTCGAGTACCTGTTAAAACTCTTGCTGTAGCATTTTGGATCAACTGAAGACTTTTTAAAGATGTTTTAGGACAACCTGATAATAAAGAGTTACAATAATCTAACCTAGAGCTAACAAAAGTGTGGATTTGTTTCTCAGCATCACCCTGAGACAAGATGTTCCTAATCTTGGCAATATTACGCAAATGATAGAAGGCAGTCTTAGAAACAAATTTAATATGTGAATTGAAAAACAGATCTTGATCAAAAATAACTCCAAGGTTCCTCACAGAGCTATTAAGAGAAAGAGTAACCACATCCAAACTAAAAGTTTGATTTGAAAAGGTATTTCTAAGGTTTTTTGGACCAACAAGAATGACTTCAGTCTTATATGAATTTAATAGCACGAAATTACAAGTCATCCAAGCGTTGATTTCCTTAAGACAGGCTTCTAACTTGGCTAATTGATTACTATCATCTGGTTTCATTGACAGGTATAATTGTGTGTCATCTGCATAACAGTGATAATATATACAGTGCTTTCTAATAATGTTGCCTAACGGAAGCATATATAAACTGAAAAGAGTAGGGCCTAGCACAGATCCCTGTGGGACTCCATGACTGAGCTTTGAGTTGAAAGAAAACTCATTATTGACATGAACAAACAGAAACCTATCAGATAAATAAGATCGAAACCACTGCAACGAAGTTCCATTAAGTCCAACATAGTGTTCTAATCTGTAAAGTAGAATATTATGATCGATAGTATCAAAAGCTGCACTAAGGTCTAAAAGGAAAAGTACAAGTCCATTATCAGATGCGATAAGAAGGTCATTATTTATATATATATATCCCAATATATATATATATATATATATATACAGTATATATATATATATATATATATATATATATATATATATATATATATATATATATATTGGGCTGTATAGCACATGGAATGACTATACAGCCCAATCCTTGAGTGGCAGTCTTTGGAGCAGTTGGAGCAGATGAAGATTGATGGTGCACGTGTTGATTGTGCACGTGCTGATTTTGCACGTTCAGGCAGGCTAGTCCAGTTTACTCAGATTAAAAAGTGTTCCTTTAATCTGAGTAAGCTGGACTAGCCTGCCACAATTTCGATATCCAGCTTATTTTTTCCACATTAAAATCTGATGTGTTTTCAAAGCGTTCCCTTTATTTTTTTGAGCAGTATATATTGTATAAGCTTCCCAAGTGATTAAACAAAAAGTTGGTAAAACTCAAATTAAACATGAAGTCTCTAAATTGAATGATTTGGCCTCTGTTCCTCCTCATAATTTAAAAATTAAATGTTGTTTGTTAAATATTAGGTCTCTGTTAGATCAAAAATGAATTGATTGAGACTGAATCAGCAATCAATAGGCGGTTTCCAAGTTCTGAGCCATTTATTCTCTTTCTGATAAGAAAAAGGAGGCAATCGGTCACAGCATAACGTGTCTCAGAGCTTGCTCACACCAACTCCCTAACATGTGTTCAAGGATGTTACTCCTTATACCCTGGGCAGGCGTCCCTGACCTTATCTAAACCTAAAGATGGCTGGAGCCATCTTTCCCCGAGGCTGCTTCTAATCTATGGACAGCACTGAACATTCTGCTATGATCTTTACATGACCTGGTCATCCTAAGTCATCCTGACTTCGGGCATTCTGAACAGAACAGCTTGGTATGATAAAACAAAAACCTTCGTCATTATTTATAATCTTGCTCAGCCCAATCTTACACTGAGAAACAGACATTCTTTTCAAGCTCTGAGACAATGGAGAAACACAGAGAATCAGACATTGGCTCATTATATGCACCAGATACAATTATAAAATAAAATAGAATAATACAGTTTTAAAATCATATAGAATAAGCAATGAAACCTGAAAATATCCTATCAGTCTCTAATTCCCAAGTCTCTGCTAGTCCATGATCTGTTAATTGATCATCAGATTGACTTACTATCCCTTACAGAGACTTGATTAGGGCAAGATGATCATGTTGGTTTAAATGAATTAACTCCCTCTGGTTATTTAAACTGTCAAAATCTCAGAAGTTCTGGTCATGGAGGAGGAGTAGAAACAATTTACCATTCCAAATTACTAGTTAATGTAAAGCAAAATACACTTTATAATTCCTTTGAGGGCCTGGTCCTCAGTATTTTGCACTTTAGCAGTTTTAGGCTAAACCCAATTTTATTTGCCATAGTTTATCATCCTCCATCAACCTACTGAGAGTTTTTATCCAAATTTGCCAAATTCTTAGCTGATTTAGTGCTGAAATCAGACAGAATAATTATAGTAGGGGACTTTAACATACATGTAGCTGTAGATAGTGATTGCCCCAATATGGCATTTAATTCAATATTAGACTCGATGGGGTTTTCTCAGAAAGTAGAAAATTTACTCATTATCTCCACCATATGTTGGAGCTTGTTCTGACATACGGCATAGAAATAGAAAATCTAGTAGTGTCTCCTCATAACCCTGTACTGTCAGACCATTGTCTGTTAACCTTTGACTTTACTATTTCTGACTATTTTGCTCCTAAAGAAAATTATTACTACAGTAGATGCCTCTCAGATGATGTTGTAACCAAATTTATGCAGATTGTTTCAATGTGTCATTACAACAGAAATAAGCTATAGACAGCTTGCTCCTTCTGTAATTGATAGCATGGTAGATAGTGTTACAGCTTCTCTGCATCAGACTCTAGACATGGTGGCCCCTTTAAAAAAGAAAAAGTCTAATCAGAGATTTCTAAGTCCTTGGTTCAACACAGAAACTCATAGCTTAAAACAGAAGACTCACCAATTAGAAAGAAAATGGCACTCCACTAATTTAGATGAAATCTATTCAGCTTGGAGAAATCATCTTTTAATTTATAAAAAATCTCTTAGAAAAGCCAGAATGAGTTATTATTCTGCATTAATAGAAGGGAACAAGAATAATTCCAGGTTTCTTTTCAGCACTGTAGCCAGGCTGACAAAGAATCAGGACTCTGTCAATCCTAGCATTCCCTTAGAGCAATGTTTCTCAAAGTGCGGCCCCCGTGCCAATGGCGGCCCGCGAAAACATTTCTGGCGGCCCGCGGCCAACCTGTTTACGTCTTAACCAATATATGATCTGAACTAATTGCTTTGGAAAAATTCCGATACACATCTACGTTTAGTGGTCTTTGGTGCCATCTGTAGGCACAAGCCATAATTACATGTGTTGTCGACCTTGCGATCACTTCATTGCAGCAGCTAGTCCAATTGTATTATGGGAGATGGAACGTTCAGCGCACAGTGCAGAAGTGTTGGTTGGCAACGGTTTCGGAGCACCATTTTGAGTCAGAAGAAGAATAAGAAATAAATATTAGTGCTTGTGGAAGTCGAAGTGTGGAAATAAAGATGGATCAGCGAGAGAAAGAGGCAGAGATGGAGACCGCTCACTCGAGGAAACCGAGAACTGTCAGCGAGGAAAAAAGGCAGTTTCAGGGAAAATGGACTTTGGACTACTTCGTTGAACCTCACGGGTCAGATAAAGTTGTATGCCTCATCTGCAGACAGGTAATCGCAGTGCGAAAAGACTTTAACATCAGGCGCCATTACGAAACAAAACACAAAAATTATGAAAAATTCAGTGGCAAGGATCGCACCACAAAGATGGAACAAATTAAAAGGGGCTACACAGCACAACAGTCAGTCTTCACGCAATTTTCAAAAACCAGCGAAGCAGTAACAGAGGCTAGCTATGTGGTAGCTCATGAAATAGCTAAACGGGGCAAGCCGTTTAGTGACGGAGAATTTGTTCGAGACTGTATGCTAAAAGTGGCAGAGCGTGTATGCCCAGACCAAAAAACAAAGTTCCGTGACGTAAGTTTGTCGAATGACACAGTCACAAGACGAATCGAAGATCTGGCAAATGATTTGAAGGACCAACTGGCGATACGTGTGGAGGGGCTAGAAAAGGGAGCGTTTTCCATCGCACTGGATGAAAGCACGGATATTAAAAAAAAGCACGGACGGATGAAAGCACGAACAAACTAAAATTGTATTTTCATCAGTCCCAATTTCTTACTGTTAATATGACTTTACCCAAACTAATTAAATCTGATAATTAAAAGGATTACAAATGGAATTGAATTTTCAGTCTTTTTTTTTTTTTTTGCCTCCGTCCCTTTGGTGGCCCTCGGTTCAACTTTGGATTCCCAAATTGGCCCTCACCCATCAAAACTTTGAGAACCCCTGCCTTAGAGCTTACTAGTCAGGACTTTATGAACTTTTTCAATAATAAAATTTCATCTATTAGTGATAAAATCAGTCAGATTCTTCCCACCGTTAACTTAAATACAGTAGCTACTACAACTCCTTCAATTGATATCTGTTTGGATGAGTTTACTCCAATTGACCTTTTGGAGTTAGACAAAATAATTTCTTCATCCAAGCCTTCAACTTGTCTTTTAGACCCTATTCCTGCCAGGTTATTTAAAGAAGTCTTCCCATTTGTTGGTAACATTATTCTTCAAATAATCAATTCTTCATTAACTTTAGGCCATGTACCACAGCCTTTTAAAACTGCTGTAATTAAACCCTTACTCAAAAAGCCAATGCTTGATCCAGGAGTTTTAGTTAACTATAGACCAATCTCTAATCTCCCTTTCATTTCAAAAATCTTAGAAAGAGTTGTTGCTAAGTAATAATTTGACCACTTGCAGGGAAATGGTTTATTTGAAGAGTTTCAATCTGGGTTTAAAATCCATCAAAGTACTGAAACAGCCTTAGTGAAGGTCACTAATGACCTCCTTATCGCATCTGATAATGCACTTGTTTCTGTACTTTTTCCTTTTAGACCTTAGTGCAGCTTTTGATACTATCAATCATAATATTCTACTTTACAGATTAGAACACTATGTTGGACTTAATAGAACTTCATTGCAGTGGTTTCGATCTTATTTGTCTGATAGGTTTCCGTTTGTTCATGTCAATAATGAGTTTTCTTTCAACTCAAAGCTTAGTCATGGAGTCCCATAGTGATCTGTGCTAGGCCCTACTCTTTTTTTAGTTTCTATGCTTCTGTTAGGCAACGTTATTAGAAAGCATTGTATACATTTTTATTGTTATGCAGATGACACACAATTATACCTGTTAATGAAGCCAGATGGTAGTAATCAATTAGCCAAGTTAGAAGCCTGTCTTAAGGAAATCAAAGCTTGAATGACTTGTAATTTCGTGCTATTAAATTCAGATAAGACTGAAGTCATTCTTGTTGGTCCAAAAAACCTTAGAAATACCTTTCCAAATCAAACTTTTAGTTTGGATGTGGTTACTCGTTCTCTTAATAGCTCTGTGAGGAACCTTGGAGTTATTTTTGATCAAGATCTGTTTTTCAATTCACATATTAAATTCGTTTCTAAGACTGCCTTCTATCATTTGCGTAATATTGCCAAGATTAGGAACATCTTGTCTCAGAGTGATGCTGAGAAACTGAGCCACGCTTTTGTTAGCTCTAGGTTAGATTATTGTAACTCTTTATTATCAGGTTGTCCTAAAACATCTTTAAAAAGTCTTCAGTTGATCCAAAATGCTACAGCAAGAGTTTTAACAGGTACTCGAAAGAGAGATCATATCTCTCTGGTTCTGGCCTCCCTTCACTGGCTTCCCATAGAGTTTAGAATTAAGTTTAAAATCCTTCTTCTCACTTTCAAAGCTCTAAACAATCAGGCCCCTTTTTATTTAAAAGATCTGATACTACCTTATTATCCTAACAGAGCACTATGTTCCCAAAATGCTGGATTACATGTAATACCTAGAATCTCCAAAAGTACAATGGGAGGCGGAGCCTTCAGTTATCAAGCTCCTCTCCTGTGGAACCAGCTGCCAACCTGGATTTGGGAGTCAGACTCAATCTCTGTTTTTAAGAATAGGGTTAAAACCTTCCTTTTTGATATAGTCTACAATTAGGGAGGGATCATGTGTCTCTGAACCCTCCCTTAGTTATGCTGCTAATAGGTTTAGAAAGCTGGGGGACCTTCAATAATGCACTAGGATTCACTCCTTTCTTCACTCTTAATGAAATATTTTTTTTGCTGGTCATTAACATCTGTTTGTTCTCTCCCATAGATTGAGTCCCCATCGTGCTGTTTGCTCTCTACATGTCTGTTCTTCTCATCTTCTCTATCCCCTCACCCCCCAGCCAGCCGCAGCAGATGGCTGCCCCTCCCTGAGCCTGGTTCTTCTGGAGGTTTCTTCCTGTTAAAAGGGAGGTTTTCCTCTCCGCTGTCGCCAAGCGTTTGCTCACAGGGGATTGCCTGATTGCTGAGGTCTTTCTGCAATTGTGGGGGTTTCCCCTACAGTTGAAAGTGTTATGAGATGACTGTTGTTGTTAAATGGCGCTATATAAATAAAGTTGAATTGAATTGAATTGACTATACTCATGTGTACTGTATATATTCACATTTGTTATGTATACTCAAATGTACGATATATACTCAGGTACATTATATACACTCAAGTGTACCATATGTATACTCAGGTGTGTTATATATACACAAGTGTGTTATATATATTCAGGTGTGGAGAGTGTGAAAAGATGAAGCTGAGTTTATTTCTCAATTCAGGTTTATTCACATTCACGTATCTCCAACATCCTCTCAAACAGAAAAGAGGCCCATCCTCCCACATCTGTCCTTTTTATACCCGGGACATCAAAGTACAGAGTCACATTGTCTTTAAATCCCAAGACACAATACATCATCCCCCAGGTCTTCTCCCCTCCACCTAAAACCCTGGTGGTCAGGAAATCTCTCAAGGCCATCTCTAAAGATTACATTTCTCACCCTCCTGTTATCCCCAGGAGACCCAGACCTATTGTTCATTCTGAGACGTGAAGCAAGAGTAATATACATATGCAGTCTAAGCAACTCACATATGTGTGCCACATGACCCCCCCCCCCCCCAAACGTCTAAGATGAAACAATACAACACAGTCTGCATATCATGATAAAATCACAAACATCAGTCCACGTGCTGTTTGGGCTTCAATCGTCTTCCGAACTTGCTGTAAGCGGGCTTTACCACTCCCGCGGCGCCATCCTGCTGTGAATCTGCTATCTGAGGATGAGAACTGTTAGTCAATCCCTATGGGAGCTCTGGGGAATGCTCCCTAGGAGGTCTGTCGCGTCGAGGAGCCCTCGCCAACAGCACGGCTTCGTCAGCCATCACAAAAGCGGGTTTGAGTCTGTCTATGCCAATAGTTTCCCTTCTGCCCCCTAAATCTAGCAAAAAGTGCTTATCACCTGTTTCCAGCACTCTAAATGGGCCATCATAAGGCGGTCGCAGGGTTGGGCATATGAGCATCGTGTCTGACAAAAACAAACTCCGCATTTTTTAAAGGCTTAGGTACAAAAACGCGCGGAAAACTGTGATGAACGGGGCCAGGAAGCGTGCTCGCTCCCGTGTCGCTCAGTAACCGCTGAGCAGGGGGGCACTCTGGCGAAGGATTATCTGGGAGAAACTCCCCAGGCAGCCGGAGTGGCTGTGCAAACACCAATTCAGCTGGGGAGGCTTTTAAGTCCTCTTTAGGTGCAGAACGCAACCTCAATAAAACCCATGGTAGCCTGTTTACCCAATTTTCATCCGTAAGCGACGCTCTGAGGGCTGCTTTCAATAACCTATGGAAACGTTCGCATAAACCATTAGCCTGGGGGTGGTACGCGGTAGTGCGGTGGATCGTTACCCCCAGGCTGCGGGCCATCGCTGACCAAAGCTCGGAAACAAATTGAGGACCTCTGTCGGACGTAATATCCAACGGAACTCCAAACCACGCTACCCAAGCCATTAAAAACGCGCGCGCCACCTCCTCGGCTGTGGTTGATGCCAGTGGGACCACTTCAGGCCAACGCGTGGTGCGGTCCACCATTGTCAAAAGATTTGTGCACCCCTGTGACGGCGGGAGGGGGCCTACGAGGTCGACATGCACATGATCGAACCTCTTAGCTGGGATGTGAAACGGTTCCAAGAGGGCTTTAGTATGTTTGTGTATTTTGGCTCGCTGGCAAGCCATGCAGGCTGTTGCCCACTCCTTAACGTGCTTGCGCAGGCTCGGCCACACAAACTTCTCTCCCACCATTTTGACCGACGCACGCACCCCCGGGTGCGCCAGAGAATGAATTGAGTCAAAAACGTGGTGGTGCCACGCAGTCGGCACCACCGGACGCGGTCGTCCGGTGGAGACATCGCAGATTAGGGGGGGCATACCATCTTGCAGCACCCTGCTCTCCAGCCTTAACCCTGTTGGTCCAGACTGGAGCGCGCACACATCCACATCGCTAACCTGATCCGCGGCCATGGCTGCATAATCTATCCCCACGCGGACTGGGGCCGCGCGTACTTCCGCGCCGCTAGCCTGCTCCGCGGCCATGGCAGTATAATCTACCCCTACGCAGACTGGAGCAGTTACGGCGCGCGAGAGACAGTCTGCCAATACATTAAGTTTACCCGCTACGTGTTGAATATCGGTAGTAAACTCTGAGATTGCAGCCAGCTGCCTCTGCTGCCAGCCTGACCACGGCTCTGAAACCTTGGCCATCGCGAAAGTCAGCAGCTTGTGGTCGACGAACGCAGTGAAACAACGACCTTCCAGCCAGAACTGGAAGTGGCGAATGGCCAAGTGGAGCGCTAACAACTCCCTGTCGAACGCGGTGTATTTTCGCTCGGTATTGCGCAAAGTCCTGCTGAAAAAAGCGAGCGGCTGCCAAGTCCCGGCAACATGCTGCTCTACTACCGCGCCTATGGCCACGTCTGACGCGTCAGTAGTGAGCGCTATGTGGGCCGTTGTGTCTGGATGTGCTAACAACGCAGCGTTTGCCAGGGCTGTTTTGACCTCCGAGAATGCGTGCTCCCGCTCCGGGGACCATTCGATTGTATTTGTGGGTTTTTGCTTTTTAAGCGCGGCATACAGTGGTTGCATGAGCTGCGCTGCGTGGGGGAGGAAACGGTTATAAAAATTCACCATTCCCAAAAACTCTTGTAACGCTTTGACCGTTTGTGGCTGGGGAAAATTTGTTACCGCGCGCACTTTGTCAGGCAGAGGAACCGCTCCATCTGAGGAGATGCGGTGCCCCAAAAAATCAATCTGTGTCACCCCGAACTGGCACTTCGCTGGGTTGATTATTAACCCGTGCTCTCCCAATCTCCGGAAAACTGCCGTGAGGTGATTTTCATGTTCGTCTTCGGACGCGCTGGCTACCAAAATGTCATCCAGGTAGACGAACACGAAGGGGAGATCGCGCAACACTGCGTCCATCATGCGTTGGAACATCTGCACGGCTCCTTTAAGCCCAAATGGCATGCGCAAAATCTCGAACAAGCCAAACGGGGTTATTACCGCTGTTTTGGGTATGTCCTCAGCGCGCACTGGGACTTGATGGTAGCCACGAACCAAGTCTATTTTGGAAAAAACGCGCGCCCCCGCCAAATGTATGGAAAAATTTTGAATATGCGGGATTGGGTAACGGTCGTGTGCTGTAGCGTTGTTCAACCTGTGGAAATCACCGCAAGGTCACCACGAGCCGTCAGCTTTAGGGACCATGTGAAACGGGGAAGCCCATGGGCTCTTCGAACGCCGAATGATGCCCAACTTTTCAAGATTGGCGAACTCCTCGCGCGCTATGGTCAGTTTAGCTGCATCCAAGCGCCGAGCTTTTGCAAAAACGGGGGGACCAGCTGTAGTAATAAAATGTTCTACTCCGTGTTTAGCCACGGCTGCTGAAAATGTGGGAACCGTGAGTGCTGGAAACTGGGTGAGGAGTGTGTGGAACTTACCGCTTGCCATAGCGACGTTGGCTTGTGCTGTGGGCAGGGTCACTCGAGCTGCACAGGGAATAGAGTAAAAAGAGAGTGCATTAACCAAGCGTCTATTAGGGAGATCAACCAACAACCCATGTGAGCACAGAAGATCAGCACCTAACATGTTGAAGCTCACCGCCGCTATAATAAAAGTCCACTCAAATGTACGGCCGTGCAGGGACAGAAGCAGAGTCTTCTCACCGAAGGTCTTAATGCTCGAGCCGTTCGCCGCCGATGCTCCGTGACTCCCTGGGCCTGCCAGCCAGTCAGCATAGGTTGGCGTGATGAAACTCACTTGGGAGCCTGTGTCCACGAGGAATTGCCTCCCCGAACGTGCATCCATCAAGTAGAGCAGCTTGTTCTGTTCATCAAGGGCCGCGGCTGCTACCGACCCTCGGTTCTGGCGTTTCCCGAGCTCTTGAACTGACACGGTGGTATACACTTGCGTGCCCTCTCTGCAAAGCGACGATGGTAGAAACAGAGGTCATCTCCTCCGCGATGTTTGGCCTTCACCGCCGCCGTTGCCGGTGGGTCTGCTGCCGCCACCTCTGGCCCCCTGCCATCTCCGGCCCTCGAGTCGAGTCCTGTCGCTGCCACGGTGGCCGTGCACTGTCTGCTGGCGTTGAGAATCCGCTGTGCCTCCTGGGCCAGCGCGCCGAAGTCTCGCTGGGCCAACAACGGTGAACCAGCCAGGGTCGCTCTCGTGGCCGACGGTAGGGTTCTCAGGAAAATGTGGGTGAAGAGAAAGTCGTCGCCGTCTGAGCCCCTCAGCCTCAGCAAGTCTTCCATCAGGTCGACGCGTGTGCTGTCTCCCAAGTCGTCCAGGGCCAGGAGTCTCTCCGCTCTTTCCTGGACTGAGGGAGTGAAACGCTGGGTGAGCGCAGCCTTCAACCCGCCGTATTTGTCTTCGGCCAGTGGGCGCTGCGCCAGGCTCTGCACATGCCGAGCCGTGCGGTTGTCGAGCTTGGCGATAACGTGGTAGAATTTCGTGTCGTCTGCCGTTATTCCCCCGAGAGCGAACTGAGCTTCGGCCAAGAGGAACCAGGAGTCCGGGTTGTCCTGCCAGAAATCTGGTAGTTTGACTGAGACTGCATTTGCCTGGCTGGTTTCTGGTGAATCCGGCTCGGAGGAATTTCTCTCGCCCATGATACGTCTTAAGGTCACCAGTGTGGAGAGCGTGAAAAGATGAGGCTGAGTTTATTTCTCAATTCAGGTTTATTCACATTCACGTATCTCCAACATCCTCTCAAACAGAAAAGAGACCCATCATCCCACATCTGTCCTTTTTATACCCGGGACATCAAAGTACAGAGTCACATTGTCTTTAAATCCCAAGACACAATACATCACAATACTATGCCCGTTTTGACACCTCGTCATCTGTGTCCAACTCCCCCCCTCCCTCCAGCTCCACAGCCTCCACAATCCCTACTTCATTAAAGGCACCCCCCCCTCCTCCCCCCCTGCCCTTATCATCAGTGAGCAGGACGTGCTCAAACAGTTCTCCAGACTGAACCCGCGCAAGGCCCCCGGCCCGGACGGCGTGTCTCCCTCCACCCTGAGACACTGTGCGAAACAGCTGGCTCCTGTTATGCCACGTGCCGTCCTGCCTCAAATCCTCCACCATCATCCCTGTCCCCAAGAAGCCACGGATCACTGGACTTAATGACTACAGACCTGTAGCGCTCACCTCTGTAGTCATGAAGTCCTTTGAGCGCCTGGTCCTGCCCCACCTCAAGTCCATCACCACCCCTCTCCTGGACCCGCTGCAGTTTGCCTACCGAGCCAACAGGTCTGTAGACGACGCAGTCAACCTGGCCCTCCACTCCATCCTGCAGCACCTGGACTCCCCGGGAACCTACGCCAGGATCCTGTTTGTGGACTTCAGCTCCGCATTCAACACCATCCGCCCCGCTCTGCTCGACAAGCTGTCCCTGCTCAACGTGCCTGACTCCCTCTGCAGGTGGATCACCGACTTCCTGACGGACCAGAGGCAGCATGTGCGGCTGGGAAAGACTGTCTCAGACTCTACTAGCATCAGCACCGGATCACCCCAGGGCTGTGTACTTTCCCCCCTACTCTTCTCCCTTTACACCAACTCCTGCACCTCCAGCCACCAGTCTGTCAAGTTGATCAAGTTTGCGGACGACACCACCCTCATCGGGCTCATCTCCAACGGCGACGAGTCCGCCTACAGGAGAGAGGTGGCCCAGCTGGCGTCCTGGTGCAACAATAACAACCTGCAGCTGAATGCTCTGAAGACAGTGGAGATGATTGTAGACTTCAGGAAAGTCACTACCCCTCTGCCCCCCTCACCCTCTCAGGCTCTCCCATCACCACTGCTGATTCCTTCCGCTTCCTAGGCACTATCATCACCAGGGACCTCAAATGGGAGCCGACCATCAGCTCACTCATCAAAAAAGCCCAGCAGAGGATGTTCTTCCTGCGGCAGCTGAGGAAGCTCAAGCTACCCACCAAGATGTTAGTGCAGTTCTACACAGCCATCATCGAGTCCATCCTCACCACCTCCATAACCGTGTGGTACGCAGGAGCCACTGCCAGGGACAGACTAAGGCTGCAGCGCGTCGTGCGCACTGCTGAGAAGGTGATCGGCTGCAAGCTCCCATCTCTCCAGGATCTGTACATCTCCAGGACCCGGAGGCGTGCTGGCCGGATCATAGCCGATCCCTCACACCCTGGTCACGTACTGTTTGCCCCCCTCCCCTCTGGTAGAAGACTTCGGTCCATCCAGACTAAAACCTCCCGTCACATGAACAGCTTCTTCCCCTCCCCAGCTTCTTCCCCTCTGCCATCAGACTGCTGAACACTAAGTGACTTATTGACTCTCGTGCACTATGTACAGCAGCTCAACCAGACTCATGTCAATCATCACTGTTATCTTCCTGCATTACCGACTGCACTATATAGTTCTCCACAGTATCTGCTGCTCGCTAATATATTTTAACTGCTGACCAGTATCACTTACTCTTATTCTACACTTTATTGCATGTATAGTTTATTTCTTTTATCTCATCATGTTTAATGTTGCTGCATTGCACCGAGACAAATTCCTAGTTTGTGTACTACATGAACAATGGCAATAAACCTGATTCTGATTCTGATTCTGATTCTGATTCTGATCATCCCCCAGGTCTTCTCCCCTCCACCTAAAACCCTGGTGGTCAGGAAATCTCTCAAGGCCATCTCTAAAGATCACATTTCTCACCCTCCTGTTATCCCCAGGAGACCCAGACCTATTGTTCATTCTGAGACGTGAAGCAAGAGTAATATACATATGCAGTCTAAGCAACTCACATATGTGTGCCACACAGGTGTGTTATATATGCTAAGGTGTACTATACAGCATATACTCAGGTGTGTTATATATACACAAGTGTGTTATATATATTCAGCTGTGTTATTTATACTCAGGCGTGTTATATATACTCAAGTGTACTATATATACTCAGGTATGTTATATATACTTAAGTGTACTATATATACCCAGGTATGTTATATATACTTAAGTGTACTATATATACCCAGGAGTGTTATATACTGTATACACAGGTGTGTTATATATACTAAGGTGATATATACTCAAGTGTGTTATATATACACAGGTCTGTTTTCTATACTCAGATGTGTTATATATACACAGTTGTGTTTTATATAATCAGGTGTGTTATTTATACTCAAGTGTACTATATATGATGAATTTGTTTGCAAAAACCGATAAAAGCCACTTCTGTTTTACTTCCGGCGCCACACGAGTAGGCTGCCTTTTTGCAACAGCAGATCAATTTCTTCCTATTTCTATTAACTATCTGGCTTCTCTTGCTAATCTTTCTGATCCGGCGACACTTTATCCATCGGACGGACACACGGATCGCCCAAATGTCTCCTGAGCCGGCAGACAGAGCCACTGTTTTTAGCAGGATACGTTACAGCAGAGACCAGCTGTTAGCACTTCACCGGACCAAGATGCTAGCGCAAGACTTCGTCATACCGGGTGAAATAAGACAGAAACGACGTGGATGTCGTGCTGGAGCAAGACGGCAGGTGAGAAATATAAGGTACAGACTTGTCCTTCCATCCGTTATTATGGGGAATGTACGATCGCTACTCAATAAGACAGATGAGCTAGCGGCTATGGCTCATTACCAGAGCATCTTCAGAGAGGTTAGCATGATGTTGTTTGCTGAGACGTGGCTAACAGAACTAGCAACAGATGCTAACATCGAACTGGAGGGTTTCCACTCAATATGGGCAGACCGGACACCAGACAGTGGGAAGGCAAGGGGCGGAGGAGTGATAATGTATGTCAATAACAGCTGGTGTAGACTGGGACATATCACGGTTAAACAACAACACTGCAGCAAAGACATCAAGTTGCTAGCTGTTAGCATGCAGCCTACCTATCTCCCGAGGGAATACTCACACGTGATCTGCATTGTTATTTATGCAAATCCGACGGCGAACGCGGGGACAGCGCGTGATGCCATTCACTCAGTAACTGGCAGGCTGCTGACAGAACACCCAGATGCTCTTCTCATCTCAGGTGATTTCAACCATATTTCACTGTCCCCCATTCTGGCCACGTTCACCCAGTATGTCACATGCCACACTAGAGACAATAAAACACTGGACTTATTCTATGCAAACACTAAGGAGGTGTACACCTCATCACCACTCCCCCCACTCGGGAGATCAGATCACAACTTGGTTCATCTCCTGCCGGTGTACAAACCCCTAGTACACAGCCAACCTCCAGTCATGCACACCGTGAAGATATGGTCTGAGGAGGCAATGGACGCTCTAAAGGACTGTCTTGAAACCACTGCCTGGGAGCAGCTCTGTGATCCACATGGTGAGGACATTGATGGCCTCACTCACACCTCACGGACTACATCAACTTCTGTGTGGACAACACCGTACCCACCAAGACCATACAGTGTTGCTCGAACAGCAAACCCTGGATCAACCCTGAGATAAAAACACTTCTGAGAGAGAAGAAGAGGATCTTCAGGTCGGGGAAAAGGGAGATGCTGAAGTCCGTACAGAGGGAACTAAGGAGGAAGATCAGAGAAGGCAAGGACAGCTTCAGGAAGAAGATGGAGGACAAGCTGCAACAGAGCGACATCGGCAGGGTCTGGAGAAACCTTAAAATCATCTCTGGGCTCCAGAATACCTCCTCCCAGGCCACGGGGGGCAGGGAGTGGGCAAACAATCTGAACCTGTTTTTTAATAGGTTTGACCAACCGCCCTCCCCCCCAATTGCACACCAACCACTGCTGCCTCTTCAGTCATCAAGACCTGCTGTCCACACCCCACTCCACCAACAACCCCCCCCCCGACTCCCAGCACACAGCCCCCCAACCTGACCCTCACTAAGACCCAGGTGAGGACAGAGCTGAGGAAGATCAAGGCGAGGAAGGCCTGGGGACTGGACGGCATCAGCGCAAAGCTTCTCAAGTCCTGCGCAGACCAGCTGTGTGGGATTGTGGAGCACATCTTCAACATCAGCCTGAAGCTGGGGAGGGTACCACAGTTGTGGAAAACATCTTGTGTGGTACCTGTACCAAAGACTTCCCACCCCAAAGACCTGAACAGCTACAGACCAGTGGCCCTGACGTCTCACATGATGAAGACCCTGGAGAGACTGCTCCTTGCTCACCTCCACCCCCTGGTGGGACCAGCGATGGATCCACTCCAGTTTGCCTACCAGCATGGCATTGGGGTGGAGGATGCAGTGATCTTCCTCCTTTGCTGTTCCCTGTCCCACCTGGAGAAGCCCAGGAACGCAGTGAGGATCATGTTCTTTGTCTTCTCCAGTGCTTTCAACACCATCCAACCGATGATCCTGAAGGACAAGCTGCTGTGCGCAGGGGTGGACCAGCACCTGTCATCATGGATCCTGGACTACCTCACTAACCGGCCACAGTTTGTGAGAACCCAGGATTGTGTGTCGGACACGATCATCGGCAGCACGGGAGCCCCCCAGGGAACGGTTTTGGCTCCCTTCCTCTTCACCCTTTTTACTGCGGACTTCTCACACAACACAACACACTGCCATCTACAGAAGTTCTCTGACAACTGCGATCGTCGGCCTCATCTCCAACAGAGATGAAGCTGAGTACAGAGGACTTATCCAGGACTTCGTGGACTGGTGCCATCGGAACTGCCTCTAGATCAACGCGAGGAAAACTAAGGAGCTGGTGGTGGACTGCCGCAGGCAAGGACAACCCCTCACAGCACCAGTAAACATACAGGGAACAGGCATGGAGATGGTCACATCCTACAAGTACCTGGGTGTTCATCTGAACAATAAACTAGACTGGTCACACAATACTGACGCACTCTACAAGAAGGGACAGCGCAGGCTGTTCCTACTGAGGAGGCTCAGGTCTTTTGGTGTACAAGGGGTGCTCTTGAAGACATTCTACAAAACGGTGGTGGCATTAGCCATCACTTTTGGAGTGGTCTGCTGGGGCAACGGCATTACAGCAGCTGATAGGAAGAGACTGAACAAACTAATCAAGAAAGCTAGCTCTGTCCTGGGGAAACGCCTTGACCCAGTGGAGGAGATAGGAAAGAGAAGGATGGTGACTAAACTGTCATCTCTGCTGGAGTCCGAGTCCCACCCTATGCAGGACATACTGAATGCACTGAGGAGCTCATTTAGCAGTAGACTATATTATCCTAGGTGCGTGACAGAGAGGTTTCGCAGGTCCTTCCTACCTACGGCTGTCAGACTGTATAACCTAAGCAGGGCTGCTCGCAGAGATAGCAAAAAAAACGTGACGGCCTAATAGTATTGAATGCAAAAGACGCAACAGACTTACACAAATGGTCCCCTCCAGTATACAACTAGGACAATATCAGTCGCTATGGAGGGTGACAATATGTATGGGTACATATTCATACCATGTAGGGTAACTAAATAGACGGCTATGCTGTTTAGTCCATCTAGCTACAATGCTCCGCACTGTGTATATATATTTATATATTTATGTGTACATATGTATATTCACTGCTCTTATTTTCTTATCTTCTAAATTATTGCTCTGAGTGTTGCTATCCCTGTGCTGTTGGAATCCTGGAATTTCCCCATTGTGGGACTAATAAAGGCTTATCTTATCTTATCTTATCTTATCTTCCATGAAAATTTCACTCTTTACATCAAACAACTGTTAACATTACCTACTTGTAGAAGTTCAAATCGTTTTTTTTCTCAAACGCCGATAGGTCCTATGTTATAGACCCTACAAATTCATGTTTGTTTGTTTTTTTTCAAAAGCTAATAAATGCCTGGAGCGTTTTTTTTTTGTTTGTTTGTTTTTTTACAAAAGCAGATATAACTCCACAGCACAAATCAGCGCTTGGTATTTGGGTCACGTGACTCATCTTGGCTATCTTCCGGGTCTGATTTCCCAGGCTGTATTTGGAATGTTCACTCACTTATATAGTAAATTTAGATATAATGGACTATACAGTAAAGTCAGTATAATAAAATTAACAGCTTTTGGACACTACTGGGCTTGTTTTTGCATCACAGTTAATGGCATCATTACGTGAGAGTAAAATGTAACAGACTAACGGTGGTAAAAAAAAAAAAAAAAAAAAAAAAATTAGTACCTGCATGTAATTTGTTGTAAATATGTATTAAATCAAACCGTTTCTGCTGAATTATTAAATATAAATACCTTAAGGTAGTTTATGTTGTGATGGGAAGCTCTTCTCTCACTGCTCCATTGGCTGCTCATTCTTCTACTTCTTCTTCTTCTTTTAGATTTGATTGGTGGTTGGTAACCAGTTTACAGGTACATTACCGCCACCTACAAATTAAAACTCATCACTCTATATATAAAATTCAAATATAGAGTGTTGGATTCCCAACAAGGATGGCAGGACACAGTCCAAGGATGGATAACTTTTTTCACACGAGTTGTTCAGAACTCCTTATACAAAGATGTAGAGTGATGATAATCAAGTCAGTGGCGGTAATGCACCTGTAAGCTGGTTGCCAACCACCAATCAAATCTAAAAGAAGGAGACGAAGAAGAAGAAATTTCATTATGATGGTTCCTATGAACTCTCTGTAAGCATCACTCTATACATATATAATTCAAGAAATTTCTATAGTACACTAAATCAGAATCAGAATCAGAATGAGATTTATTGCCATTGTTCATGTAGTACACAAACTAGGAATTTGTCTCGGTGCAATGCTGCAACATTTAACATGGAGCACTAAAGATAAAAATAAAAAAACTAAAAAACTATGCATGCCATAAAATGTAAAATATGAATGAGTAATACTAATCTATGCAATTATTAAATATATTAACAAGCAGCAGATATTGTGGAGTTCCACATAGTGCAGACGGTAGTGCAAAAGAAAACAGTGATAATTATCATGAGTCCGGTTGAGCTGCTGTACGTAGTGCACGAGAGTCTAATAAGTCACTTAGTGTTCAGCAGTCTGATGGCAGAGGGGAAGAAGCTGTTCATGTAGCGGGAGGTTTTAGTCTGAATGGACCGAAGTCTTCTACCTGAGGGGAGGGGGGCAAACAGTGCGTGTCCAGGGTGTGAAGGGTCGGCTATGATCCGACCTGCACGCCTCCAGGTCCTGGAGATGTACAGGTCCTGGAGGGATGGGAGCTTGCAGCCGATCACCTTCTCAGCAGCGTGCACAACTCGCTGCAGTCTTAGTCTGTCCCTGGCAGTGGCTCCTGCGTACCACACGGTGATGGAGGTGGTGAGGATGGACTCGATGATGGCTGTGTAGAACTGCACCAACATCTTGGTGGGTAGCTTGAGCTTCCTCAGCTGCCGCAGGAAGAACATCCTCTGCTGGGCCTTTTTGATGAGGGAGCTGATGGTCGGCTCCCACTTGAGGTCCCGGGTGATGGTGGTGCCCAGGAAGCGGAAGGAATCCGTAGTGGTGATGGGAGAGTCTGTGAGGGTAAGGGGGGCAGAGGGGCTGTGACTTTTCTGAAGTCCACGATCATCTCCACTGTCTTCAGAGCGTTCAGCTGCAGGTTGTTGTGGCTACACCAGGATGCCAGCTGGGCCACCTCTCTCCTGTAGGCGGACTCGTCGCCGTTGGAGATGAGCCCGATGAGGGTGGTGTCGTCCGCAAACTTGATCAGCTTGACATACTGGTGGCTGGAGGTGCAGGAGTTGGTGTACAGAGAGAAGAGCAGGGGGGAAAGTACACAGCCCTGGGGTGATCCAGTGCTGATGCTTACAGAGTCTGAGACAGTCTTTCCCAGCCACACATGCTGCCTCCAGTCCGTCGGGAAGTCGATGATCCACCTGCAGAGGGAGTCAGGCACGTTGAGCAGGGACAGCTTGTCTTGGAGCAGAGCAGGGCGGATGGTATTGAATGCAGAGCTGAAGTCCACAAACAGGATCCTGGCGTAGGTTCCCGGGGAGTCCAGGTGCTGCAGGATGGAGTGGAGGGCCAGGCTGACTGCGTCGTCCACAGACCTGTTGGCTCTGTAGGCAAACTGCAGCGGGTCCAGGAGGGGAGTGGTGATGGTCTTGAGGTGGGGCAGGACCAGGCGCTCAAAGGACTTCATGACTACAGAGGTGAGCGCTACAGGTCTGTAGTCGTTAAGTCCAGTGATCCGTGGCTTCTTGGGGACAGGGACGATGGTAGAGGTTTTGAGGCAGGTCGGCACGTGGCATGACTTCAGGGAGGTGTTCAAAATGTCTGTGAAGACAGGAGTCAGCTCTTCCGCACAGTGTCTCAGGGTGGAGGGAGACACGCCGTCCGGACCGGGGGCCTTGCGCGGGTTCAGTCTGGAGAACTGTCTGTGCACGTCCTGCTCACTGATGACAACAGCAGGGGGGGAGGAGGGGGGGCGCCTTTGATGAAGTGGGGACCATGGAGGCAGTGGCGCTGGGGGGAGGGGGGAGTTGGACACAGCTGACGAGGTGTCAAAACGGGCATAGTGTTGGGACAGTCTTTGACAAAGGGCTTTGTCATCCTGACCCTTAGAAGCCTGAGGCCGATAGTTGGTGATTTGCCTCAGTCCTCTCCACACAGAAGCAGAGTCGTTAGCAGTGAACTGTTGCTGGAGTCTCTCAGAATACACAGATTTAGCTCTCCTCAGCTCTCTGCTAAACCGGTATTTGACCTCCCTGTAGCAGTCCCTGTCTCCACTTTTCAACGCTGCTTCCTTCTCCTTCCTGATCTGTCTGAGCTTAGCAGTGAACCAGGACTTGTCGTTGGAGTAACTCACCCTGGTGCACGATGGAAGAATGCTCTCCTCACAAAAGTGGATGTATGAGTTCACAGTGTCCGTGTATTCATCCAGATCATGCGTGGCTCCTTTAAACATGCCCCAGTCAGTTATTTCCAAGCACGTGCGCAGCCTCTCCCCAGCTTCACTGGTCAATGTCCTCGTAGTGCTCACAACAGGTTTTGTGAGCTTCAGCCTCTGTCTGTATGTGGGAATCAGGTGGACCATCAGTGATCAGATAGTCCGAGCGCAGCGCGGGGAACAGCGCAATACGCGTCCTTAACTGTAGTGTAACAGTGATCCAGTGTGTTCTCTCCTCTGGTGGGGCATTTAATAAACTGTTTGTAGCGGGGAAGTCCGTGGCTCAGGTTGCTCTGGTTAAAGTCGCCAACCACAATAACCAGAGAGTCCGGAAAAGTTTGGGGGAAGGAAGGAGAAGGAGTTTCTTTTTTTCCCCAGCCTTATTACTTTTCTTTTTATACTGTGCACACCAGTAAAGAGAGAGAGAAATGCTATTTCAATTCTCCTGTTTGTCCTGTACATATAGTAGTATTGACAATAAAATCTTTGACTCTTGAATCTTGAATCTTGAATTACAGCTTTATTATTGTCCCGATCTGAGCACGGGGGGATTTCACCGTGCTCTGCTTCTTTGCTTTTTGTTTTTTTCTTATTTGTATTATGTATTCTGAGTTCTTTGCCTTTTGGTTTTTCCTTATTGGTATAATGTTGCATTTTGAAATTCTATGCCTGTTATGTTTTTTAGTTTGTTTTCACATATTTGATATTGTTTCTTTGTATGATTTATTCTCCTGTTTTCGTTCAGTGTAGTTTTGTTATCTGCTTCCACTTTTCTTTCTCCCTTGGAGTTGCAGTTGTCAGGAGCACTTCCGGGTTTTTCCCTGGTGGTGGGCGGTGCTCCTGTCAAACTGTCAGCTCTGTCCTACAGCTGATTGTCATTTTCTGTCCAGCCTGCTCATGTGATTTGCACCTGTCCTCATTTGTTTCATTTGTGTTTAGCTTCATTAATGGCTGTTATGTTCATTTCTCCTTGCCGAACTCTTAAGTTTCTCTACCCTCTTCTCCGCAAGAACCAGCCCTTCTTCTAATGTGATTAATTGCAAGTTTTCTTGGTTTGCCTGTTGGAGTTAGTTTGAGAACGGGTTTGATGCTGTGTTAGTTTTTTGTAATAGATTCACAAACTGCAGTCCTGCAAGTGGGTCTCTCCTGTCTGCCCCGAGGGGCAATTCATGACAGTTATAGCTATATTATACCATTTTACTGAGTGGATATGCCTAAATCAGTGTCCAACACCCTTCTTCTCTTAGCAGCTCTGGCATCTCTTACTCTCCCCCGGGGGGCACATAGACCCAACAGTCCCATCTGATACCCCCCGGTGATACCTCCTCCTTCGGTCCATTATTCTCCCCTTTCCCCTGCCTTCTCTGGGTGGAGAAATCCCCACTCCATGCCCACACACATTCCCCCCCCGAACACCCAGAAGGGGCACTAACCCTCCCCCCCCCCGTCCTTTGGGCTTGAGCTGGCGCCCATAGCGGCTGTAGCAGGGGGTCACCGATCCAGTCGAGTTGCCCTGCTGGTGAGGTGTACCGTAGGGTACGTCAGTCTGTGGAGGAAAAGGGGGGGGACACATTAGCTTCACAAGGGCAGGTCCCTGCTGAGGGATCACCACTTTGCAGAGCCACCAACGGGGGGCGTCCGCGGCGGGGAGCTTGGGCCAACACCCCCTGCTTGTCTGCCAACACAAAAGTGGGCTTCAGCCTGTTGATGCAAATGGTCTCCCTATGCACCCCCCCCCCCAAGTCTAACACAAAATGCTTCTCCTCTGGTTCCAACACCCTGAACGGTCCATCGTACAGTGGGCGCAGCGGGGTGCAGTGCGCATCGTGCCTGGCAAAAACAAAACTGGTGTTCTGCTTTTTGGGACAAATGTGCAGGGAAAACAATGGTGGGCCGGGCCCGGTACGCTCACAGCCTCCGTACTGTGTAAAAATTGCATGGGTGGATCAGCTTCGGGAGCGGGGTTTTCCGGTAAAAACGCTCTGGGGATCCACAGCGACTGAGAAAAAATTGAGTTCTGCCAGGGAGGCTACCAAATTCTCCTTTGGTGTGGAGAGCAACCCTAAATGAACCCAGGGCAGGCGGTCAACCCTATTTGTGTCCGTGAGCAAAGCTCTGAGCGTTGCTTTAAGCGACCTATAAAAACGCTCACATAACCCATTAACCTGGGGGTTGTACGCGGTAGTGCGGTGTATTTTGACCCCCAGGCTCTGGGCCGTCACAGAACAGAGTTCTGAAACAAATTGTGGAACCCTGTCAGATGTGATGTCCGATGGAGAACCAAAACGCGCAACCCAAGCCGACAAAAGCGTGAGCCACTTCCGCGGACGTGGTAAATGCCAGCGGGACCACTTCAGGCAAGCGCGTTGTGCAGTCCACGACTGTCAAAAAGTGTGTGAAACTTTGTGATGGCGGGAAGGATCCCACCAAATCCACATGGACGTGGCCGAACCTCCTAGCCGGGATTTGGAACGGTTCAAGAGGGGCTCTGGTGTGCTTGTGCACTTTGGCCCGCTGACATGGGACACAAGCTGCAGCCCACTCTTTCACGTCCTTGCGCAAACGCAGCCAGACGAATTTCACCCCCACTAGTTTCACCGAAGCGTGCATTCCTAGATGTGAAACGGAGTGGACTGACTCAAAAACACGATGGTACCAAGAGCTCAGAACCACCAGGTGTGGGCGGCTGGTGGAGACGTCGCAGAGCAAGGGAGAGCACCCTTCTTGCACCACCCTGTTCTCCAGCCTTAACCCAGTTGGCGCAGACTGGAGCGCTCAAATGTCTGCATCCCTGGCTTGTTCCGCGGCCATGGCAGGGAAATCAATTCCCAAATAGACCGGGGTGATTAATGCACACAGCAGGCAATCAGCCATGATGTTGAGCTTACCGGCAACGTGTTGAATGTCAGCAATAAACTCCGAAATTGTGGCTAAATGCTGTTGCTGCCAGGCCGACCATGGTTCCAAGACCTTGGCCATTGCGTACATCGGTGGCTTATGGTCCACGAACGCGGTGAACTCACGCCCCTCAAGCAAAAACTGGAAGTGGCTCATCACCAGGTCAAGAGTCAGCAGTTCTCTATCGAACGTGCTGTATTTGCATTCGTTGTCGCGCAAGATTCGGCTAAAAAATACTAGCGGCTGCCACGAACCTGAGACACACTGCTCCACCACTTCCCCTATGGCAACGTCAGACGCATCCATTGTGAGCGCTATCCGTGCCGATGGATCCAGGTGGACTAGCAATGCGGCATCCGCCAATGCTGTTTTGGCGTTTGCAAAAGCCTGGTCTCGCTTGGGAGTCCAGTCGATAGTTTCCGCAGGCGTCTTTTTTGTAAGTGCGGTATACAGCGGCTGCATCAGCTGGGCTGCTTGGGGAAGGAAATGGTTATAAAAATTAACCATTCCCAAAAACTCCTGTAGTGCTCTCACGGTCTGCGGATGCGGAAAATCCGACACCGCGGCACCTTATCCGGTAATGGGATCGCGCCCTCCGGCGAAATGCGGTGGCCAAAAAAATCAATCATTGGCACACCAAACTGGCACTTCACTGGGTTGACTATCAGCCTGTGTGCTTCCAACCTCTTAAAAACTGTCTTGAGATGGGTGATGTGCTCCTCCTCGGATGCGCTGAGTACTAGAATGTCCTCTAAGTAAATAAACACGAAAGATAAGTCATGCAGCAGTGCATCCATTATCCTCCAGAAGGTCTGCGCCGCGCCTTTTTATCCGAACAGCATGCGTAAAAACTCAAAAAGGCCGAAAGGAGTTATTATCGTCGTTTTTGGAACATCTTCCGCACGTACCAGAACCTGGTGGTAACCGTGGACCAGATCCGCTTTTGAAAAAACATGTGCCCCGGCCAGGTGCACGAAGAAATCCTGGATGTGTGGAATAGGATAGCGATTGTGTTCCATGGCATTGCTCAAGTGCCGGATATCGCCCCATTGTCCCCACGACTCCTCGGCTTTAGGCACCATGTGTAGCAGGGATGCCCACAGGCTGTTGGAGCACCTGACGATGCCCAACTGCTCTAAGTTGGCGAACTTGTCGCATGGGCTGGCCAGTTTAGCTGTGTCCAGGCGCCGAGGTCGTACGAATACCAGCAGTCTTTTTATAGTTATGAAATGTTCAACCCCTTGTTTTGTTTTTGTAGCCGAAAATGTTGGGACCCTGAGCGCTGGGAACTGTGCGAATAACTGTTGGTATTTGCCCCCTGAAGCTATAACATTAGCCAGTACCGACCGAGCTCTCCAAGCTGTACAGGGCAGAGAGACAAAAGAGATAGCATCCACTAATCTCCTATTAACAACATCAACTAATAACCCATAAGCACATAAAAAATCTGTGCCTAAAATGGGGGTGGAACATGCAACTACCACAAAGTTCCACTGAAAGTTGTGGCCGTGTAAGCATATTGTCAGTGTCCGCTCACCAAATGTTTTGATGGTGGATCCATTAGCGGCTGTAAGCTCTGGACTGCTGTCCCCTGCCACCCTGTCTGCACTGACCGGCAGGATGAGGCTCTTCTAGGAGCCGGAGTCCACCAGAAACCAACTCTCCGAATGTGTGTCTGTGACATAACGCAGTTTGTTTCTGTCGCCAGCGGTCGCAGCTGCTACTGACTGCTGGCCGTGCCATTTCCCCACTTCTTTAATTGGCATGGCGGCATGCATCACTGGGCATTTGAGCCAAAGCAGCGATGATAGAAGCAGATCGCCCCGTTCCATCATCTACTGGCGTCTGCTCCGGCTACCACCAACAGCTCCTCGACCTCGCTGGAGTCCCTCCTGGACGCCGGTGCCACTGCATTCACGCTGAGAGTCCTGATCGCTAAAATGATGCGATCCACTTCCTGTGCCAGTGCACGGTAGTCCTTAGTCACCAGCAACAGTGAGTTGTCCAGGATCGCCCTCACTGCAGCTGGTACGTTCCTGAGGAACAGGTGAGTGAACAGGAAAGACTCGTCATTTCTACCCATCAGCGCCAACATGTTCTCCATTAGCTCCACAGCCGATCTGTCCCCCAATTCTGAACGCGTTAGGAGTCTCTCCGCTCTTTCACTGTCCAAAAGGATATAGCGCTGGAGAAGCATCCTTTTGAGCACCTCGTATTGTTCCTGGGCCGGCAGCTCCTGGAGCAGGCTTGTCACCTGTTGCGTGGTGCACGCGTCCAGCGCCGCAACCAAGTAGTAGTACTTTGTGTCATCCGTTGTAATCCCGGGGAGTGCGAACTGGGCTTCTATGTGCAAAAACCACACTGTCAGGTCATGAAGCCAGAAGTCCAGGAGCTTGACTGAAACAGCGCACACAGCGTTGGTGCTCTCCCTCCAGGTAGTCTCCAGAGCGGTGCTCGTCTCGCTCTCCATGGCACGTCTTGGGGTCACCAGTGTGGAGAAAGGATGCAGATGAGGCAACGAGCTGAATGACACAAGAACTTTATTTTTTCTCCAACATACACTATAGCAAAAGAGAATCCCAGGTCTCTGTGCATTCCTCTTTTATATCTTTATTTCCATGCATTGACATCCTGAACTTCTGACCATAATAGATTGTGGTTTGAACAAAGGATTGTGTGGCACATTAACATGATATAATGCCGGCGCCTCTTAAACACCCTTCTTCTCTCAGCGGCTGCGGCATCTCTTACTCCCCTCGGGAGGCGCATAGACCCAACAATCCCATCCTATACCCCCCGGTGACACCTCCTCCTTCGGTCTGTTGTTCTCCCCTTTCCCCTGCCTTCTCTGGGTGGAGAAACCCCCACTCCACGCCTCCACAGTACTAATAAATTGCCAAAAAGTAACAATGAGTTGATGTTTGATTTTTTGCTTTATTATGTTTGAGATACTTATATTTCAAGTGACCATGTCTTAGAAGCTGATTTGGAAATACTAACACCTATAAACCTACAGATGAAAAAGTGCTTTTTGTTTTGTTTTGTTTTGTTTTTCTCATTTTGAGCTCATTTGGACTTATATGTTTTTGCAAAAGAGCTCTTCATATATTCAAGTGTGTTATATATACTCAGGTATGTTTTATGTACTCAGGTGTACTATATATACTCAGGTGTTGTTCTTCCCAACTTTACACATTTTGAACTTCTATCTAGTATTTATGGCCTGTATGCCACACTGATCTAAGTTTATACATCTCTAATTTGAGTTATAAAAATCATCATTTCAAGATTATTTTGACTATAAGAAATAATCCGGTGAATCCTTGTACACTGTTTATCACAGACCCCTTTGGGTCAAAGTTACCAAGGACATTTGTTTTGAAATCATTAAAAAAAAATATGGTCACATTAAGTAACACCTGTTGTGTTCCGGGTTAAAAGTGACTGGGAATATTTTATTTGAGTGCAAAGGAAAATTATAACCAAGTTACACTTGGTAATGTCATAATATTCCAAGATCAATGCCTTAACACTTTAAAGAACAACTAACAAGAACATGACAATGTTCATCAGTCTATCAGATTTGTTTTTGCCTAATAAAAGAAAAAAAAAATGAAAACTGATAACTTAACCAGACTTCTATACTTGGTGGAGTCGATTAACTCCAACTTCAGTTGTTGTTTTTTTCATGCACATATTACATGTCTTGCAAATATATAGATTGTATTTATGGTACATTATGTTTGTTTTTGCGTCTCTTGGTGCACACAGACTTCACCTCTTCCTTTTGTCACCTCTCTCTCTTGCAGCAAGTGATCTTGCTTCTCAGCCTTGTATCTCTGTCGCCAATGCTGCAGAGGCTGGTGTTCAGGGAAGGTGTTGGCATTGTTGAACATGGTGCAAGCATGGCTTTTCCCAGCTGGAGTTGTGACCTAGTGGTAAAGCATCTGCCCCTCAGCTGAAGGTTGTGGGTTCAAGCCCCAGCCAGGTCAGACACCATAAAAATGGTACTTTCCACCTTCTAGATAGTGCTCAGCATAAACTGAATGGGAAAAGGAAAGCTGACCATGGGAGAAGGAAAAAAAAACAATGTACCCCTTGTGTTGGTCCCAAGCCAAGGTACATGAGGAGGGTTGCATGAGGAAGGGCATCTGACATAAAATCCTTGCCAAATAAAACATGAGGACCCATGATTTGCTGTGGTGACCCTCAAAAGGGTCAACCCATGTATGTATCCATGATACAGCATATTTTGTAGGTCCTGAGGTCATACGGATGACATTTTCAGCCGAAAGCCTACCTTGATTGTCAGGTGGAGATGATGACCACGATAAGTTGCCATTCTTTGACTTGAATTTTTTTAACTTAACTTTTATTTAAACAGGGTAGTTCAACTGAGAGGCAACTTCTCTTTTTGAAAGACGTCCTGTTTACACTCACACCAGGAAGCTGCCCATTTCAACCACAGACTGACTTGTGGCCACTGAGCAGCTCCACTGGAGCAGTTGGGGTTAAGGGCCTTGCTTAAGGGCACCAAGTGGGTTAAAGGAGGGTGGGGTAAACACTGTGGTGTTATCTGTCCCACCCAGATCTGAATGTGACAGCAGCTTCAACATGGCCATCCTTTTCATCACTGGATTCCTCCTCATTAATTATGTCTTGGTCTGGATTATATTCTGACACTTCCTCCTCTAACCCATCCTCACTGTCAGTTTCATGGCTTCTCTCCTCCTCACCAGTGTGGTGATCAAATATGTAGTCAAGAGCCTCACATAAGGGATACAGTACTGACCTGCCATGGTGGTGCCACACAATGAACTGTGAGCAAGGCCTCAAAAAAGCCTTATATGCCAAAGCTATGAGAAAAGTTCCATTTTATTGAAACAGGATTAGGCTCTGCAGTGATGCAGATGTTGTCCTGGTCTGTTGTGGTGAAGAAGGAGCTGGGCTCTAAAGCAAATCTGTCAATTTACCTGTCAATCTATGTTCTTACCCTCACCTATGGTCATGAGCTTTGGGTAATGACTGAAAGAATGAGATCACGCATACAAATGACTGAAATAAGCTTTCTCTGTAGGATTGCTGGACTCACCCTCAGAGATAGGGTGAGGAGCTCAGTCATCCGGGAGAGGCTCAGTGTAGAATCACTGCTCCACCACATCGAAAGGAGCCAGTTGAGGTTGTTTGGGCATCTGATCAGGATGCCTCCTGGATAACTCCCACTGGAGGTGTTTCGGGCACATCCCTTTGGGAGGAGCCCAAAGGGAAGACCCAGGACTCACTGGAGATACTACGTCTCCCAGCTGGTCTGGAAACATCTTGGTATCCTCTCTGAAGAGCTGGAGCAGGTGGCTGGGGAGAGGGAAGTCTGGGCTTCTCTGCTTGAACTGCTGCCTCCATGACCCGGACCTCTGGAAAAGCAGTAAAAGATAGATAGATCGATAGATCAATAGATCGATAGATCGATAGATAGATAGATAGATAGATAGATAGATAGATAGATAGATAGATAGATAGATAGATAGATAGATAGATAGATAGATAGATAACTTTATTGTCTGTCCCAGTTAGTGACAGAAATTCTTCTTAGACACAGCTACAACAATATAACACATTCAACACTCTCAAAAACATGTTCAAACTCACAGGATAAAAACAGTATAAAAAAGGAAACATGGTTAAAAAGGAAACAGCAAATAAAATCATGTGGCAAAAAAATATTAATAACTCCATCCATCCATCCATCTTCTACCGCTTTTCCGGAGGTCCGGGTCGCGGAGGCAGCAGTTCAAGCAGAGAAGCCCAGACTTCCCTCTCCCCAGCCACCTACTCCAGCTCTTCAGAGAAGATACCAAGGCGTTCCCAGACCAGCTGGGAGACATAGTCTATCCACCGAGTCCTGGGTCTGCCCCGGGGTCTCCTCCCAGGGGGACGTGCCTAAAACACCTCAAGTGGGAGGCGTCCAGGAGGCATCCTGATCAGATGCCCATACCACCTCAACTGACTCCTTTCAATGTGGAGGAGCAGCGGTTCTACTCTGAGCCTCTCCCGGATGACTGAGCTCCTCACCCTATCTCTGAGGGTGAGTCCAGCAATCCTACGGAGAAAGCTCATTTCAGCCGCTTGTATCCGCGATCTTGTTCTTTCGGTCATTACCCAAAGATCGTGACCATAGGTGAGAGTAGGAACATATTAATAACTATTAAAAATTAATAGTGATTAATAGATAAATGCTGATAACTAATATTGATAGCTAACTGAAGTATGATAACTATTTGATTTTGTGCAGGATTGTTACTGCAGAAGGAATAAATGATTTCTTGTACATGTTTTTATGGGCCAGTGGAACTTTATATCGTCTGCCTGATGGCAGTAACTGAAAAGAGTGATGGAGGGGGTAAGATGGGTCCTCTGTGATCAGGGTGGCTTTCCTGATCACAGAGCACTGATACAGTTCAGACAACGATGTCTGTGGTGAGCCAATGATTTTGCTAGCCTGATTAATTATATGGGAAAGCTTTGTTTTGTGCTTGATGAAAACGGAGCTGTACCAGGATGAAATGTTAAAAGTGAGAATGGATTCAATTAATGAAGTGTAAACCAGAGTTAAAATGTGTCTACTGACATTAAAAGTCCTCAGTTTCCTCAACAGGTGGAGAAGTTGTTGTGCTTTTTCATAAATAGAGTCAACATGGTGTGCAAAAGACAGGCTACAGTCCACCTCTATTCCCAAATATTTAAAAACTTAAACTTTCGCAATAGCCTGACCCTGGATACTGAGGGGTGTAAAGAGAGTAGTTGAAAGTTTCTCTTTGTTCCCACAGCACAACTCCTTAGTCTTTGTGGTGTTTAACTCCAGAGAGTTTTGATTAAAAGTCTGAGCTAGATCGTTGACTGCCTGCTGATAGCGGGTCAGTGCAGTACTGTCTGTCAGATGAGCCACCAAGGCCATGTCATCTGCATATTTAAAAAGAGTCATTCCTTCACTGTCACAGATGTTATTTGTGTATACAGAGAACAGAACCGGAGATAAAACACAACCTTGAGGAAGACCTGTGTTTAAAATCAACTTGCTATACGTAAAACTATTTAAAAACACTTGTGGCCTGTTATATAAAACTGTGAATCCATAAAATCAATGTTGGGTGAACCTGCAGGTCTGTCAAGTGATGGATGGATGGATGGATGGATGGATGGATGGATGGATGGATGGATGGATGGTGTTGCAACTGTCTGTGAGAACTGCTGACACCGGTGTTCACATGGGAGACAAAGGTTCCCATAGTTGTTGCAGTGTTGCCAACTTGGTGCTTTTGTCATTAAATTTAGCAATTTTTCAGCCCCCTTGGATGACTTTTTATGTCAAACGTGACTAGCGACAAATCTAACGACTTTTCCTGGTGTTATCAAAGACTTTTCTGGTGTTTTGGGACACTGACGTGAAAGTGCGCGATTGCTATGCAGTTAAAATCGCTCTTTATTGTCATTCAACCATACAACCAATCATGTACAGTAGAACGAAATTGTGTTTCTCCTATCTACAGTGTTAATCACACACACCCCATATATAGAATCAACCGCTGCCATGCAAGGCGCCGCCACAGATTTCCCTCCTCCATTCCATTATTGCTGAGCACCAAGCTGGACGGCAGGAAGTTCCGCTTTTATATGGTCTTCGGCATGACCTGGCCAGGATTTGAACCGCTGCCTCCCGGGTGTGGGGTGGATGCTCTACCAACTGATCAACCACTCCGGTGGCTCCGGCCGTTCAACGTGCTGGAACCCAGAGCTGGAGCCAAACGACAAGGGGGGGGTCACAGCCCTTTCTGGGTGTTCAGGGAGGCCTGGTGTGGCGACACTAAACACAGCGGGGAGACATTCCTCTGGGACATTTCTCTGAAGCATTCCTCACACCCAGCAGTCACCCAGCAGGGGCTTGGAGGAAGCGGAGGACAATTGGCACACGACCAAAAGAACCACAGGAGACAGACGGGACTGAATGCATACATCTTTGTATCAACCAATGTCATGCTAATCATGTGTATTGACCAATGGTAGTAGATGACAATGGATATGCATATGTGCCATGCATTCTCTCTGAATGTATAACAGTATAAAAGAGCTGCTCTCTCTCATCTCTGGCTCTTAGCTCTTAGCTCTTTCACTCTACTCTTATCACTACTAACCGGGCCCCAGCGGCCACGCTGGGGCCAGCAGGCTGTACTCATGTTAGAGGGTAAATAAAGAATCTGTGCTGACCTACGCTCGTGCCTCGCCTCCATATCCTTTCCTTCGCACCCTCTACATTGGTGTAGAGGTGCTTCGTCAACAAGCAGTGGGTGGTATCGTGAGGCTCTCCTGTCCCCTTCCCATACCAAAGCAATCACAGGCAGTCTCGATCAGTCTCACATTAGCCTCGTGCAGCAGCAGTGTTGCAGTTACAATAAATTAATAGTTTTTTTCAGAACTGCAATGTCTGATACTAATTGAACGCTGCAGCAGCAGCAAAGTGCTTTAGCCTTCTTCCCAGCAACAGGTTGAAGCCATCCCTTAAATGTACACAGAACAGTATAACGCCAAGGCAAGGCAGGGCAATAAAGCTGCTGTGACCGCCCTGGCAGGTTGCTTTTTTCTTACCAGCGCCTGTGTCAGTGCTGCCATACTCTTTTCTTTTTTCCCTCCAAGTCCAAACTCATGTTCACTTTTTATGTTTATTGCGGTTCTTGTACATTAAAGAAAGATGAGCTGAGTTCTGCTGATGTGACTGACTGGCAGTGGCAGACATGGAGGAGGAGCCAGCCAGCCAGCCCAGGCATGAGCTGATCGGATCGGTTAAGAGCAAGCTTCAGTTTCTGGTGATGTGTGGATGTTCACGTAAATCAAAACTTTTTTTTGGGGGGGGGGGTGGGGGTGGATGCGCATGGAAATGCCAAAACTACTGTATATATATATTTATATATATACTGTGTATATATATTTGGCCTTTTGAAAAAGTTTGATCGTGTATTGTATAGCCCCTAAAACTATCATATATCTAGCAACACAACACTGCAGCAGTCAGCGAGGAGAGGAGATCCACACCACTCGGGTCCAGATTGCAAATGAATTGCTCATGCGCAAACCCCCTGCCAAACCTGCCCTGTTGCTACAGAGTGGGATGCAAATGTTTCTTCACTGTGAGTTTGTGATGGCCTATATAAACTGCAAAATTAAAACAAACCAAGAATCAACAGAAGAAAGTTATTTGTAGTACTACACATATTTAGGGTGATTTTTACTCACTTTTTGTCTCTCCCGTGACATTATTCTTCTCTACTACAGCGTCCATTACAATTGCATGCAAATGATCAATTATGCAAATTAGGTGATGATGTAATTTATGGACTTTTGTCTACTTTTAGGACAGCCAATAGCTACTTTTCTTACTGAGGAGTTGGCAACAGTGAGTGGCTGCAAGGGAGCCTCAGGTGTGTGTGTGTGTGTACACAGGCACACACACACACGTCGTGCATGTATGTGCATGTGTTCATGTGTACACATCTTGGCACACCAAAATAATACATCTGCTGCTGTCTGTTATTGCAATACTGATCATGTGCAGTCTGTGATGTGATTCAGCACCTTATTGTGATGTGTGGTGTAGTGACGGGCACTTGCTGTTCCATCACTGCACTGCCCTATAAATACCAGAGGGCATCCATATTGTGGCCTCTTCGACGGGTGCCCTCTGCCTGGTGCCTATCGTGTTACCGCTGTTCTACATCGTTCAATAAGGCTGTGTTCGTCCAGCAATTTTGCCTCATCCTTTACACAAGGTATTTTACCATACATAACATTTGGCAATCGGGGATAAAGTCATGGAGGCATGTATCACATCACTTCGCCCCTTCCTTGAGCTCCTGGGCGAGCCGCCAGTGCGTTGGCTGAGATGCTTTGAGGCTTTCCAGATATACATCACCACGCTCGACCTGGGTAAGCTCAACAAATTAAGAGCACGTGTGCTACTTGTTCACAACCTGGGTATTGAGGGCCAGCGTGTCCTGCGCACACTCGGAGCTTCAGACTCTTTTGAAGATGTTGTCAAGCTGCAAGCAAACCACTTTCATACCCTGGATAGCGTGACTATCCGGAAGATTCGCTTCCGGCAGCAACATCGACAAGTGCGTGAGCCTATTCATCAGTTTGTCGCCGACTTAAAGTAGTTAGCTAGCGAGTGTCGCTCTGGGTCGTTGGCAGATGAATTGGTACAGGACCAGCTTACAGAGTACATGTGTAGCGCTACATTGCGGGCTAGGCTACTTACGGCGCTGAATGACTTAAGACTGGCCAGAGCTGTTGAGCCAGCTCTCCAGCTGGATGCCGAAGACAAGCTAGCTTCAGAGCTAAACTGTCACCATCCACAGCAGCCGCCAGAGCCTCCTGCCACGGAAAATGTTGCGGATCCGGATAGCGAGGATAGCTTGAACAACGATACTATGGAAGCCAATGCTGCAAGCCTAAGGTCTGCCCCGGGAAAGCCCCTTTGCAAGGGTTGTGGGTCCGTGACGCAATGCAACAAGGCTAAGGATTGCCCGGCTAGAGGGTAGTGTTATAGTAGATGTGGACATTTGAACCATTATGCTCCGGTGGTCAATGAGGACGCTGTGTGGGACGAAGAGCTAACAGACACCACAGTGGTCAAGCAGGACCAGCATCACTCAGGATTGGCACAGGGGGTCTCAGTGCCGGTGTTCAGGAAATGGTAGAGGGAGTTACTGAGCGTACCGGAGAGGCACCTGCATTGGCGAGTGACACCAATGTGCTTTCCCCAGATTCCTCTGGACCTTGGCCGCAGAGGGATGGAGGGTCTGCAGCTATGATGGTACACCAATACGTACCAATACGTACCAAAGATATAGTACCAATATCTACTAGTTGGGGGGGAGGGAGTTGTTATCCTCTACATTGCAGATATTTTAGTACAACTGTGCGTCATCGCCACATGACGGACCGCGGCGCATGGACCGGACCGTGCGCTGCGGTTCTCTGTAGCGGGGGGGGGGGGGGAGTTGTTATCCTCTACATTGCAGATATTTTAGTATAATTTTTATTGACGATACGTCACTTCCTTGTGGTAACGTATCGTCACTTCCTGTTTTGCTGTCTGCCTGTGTGGTTTGCTCTCAGCACTCCAGCCACTAGCTAGCCACTAGCTATGGCTACTACCTCTCTTTTCTCTCCTCCTCTGGTGTGCTCTCTCTGTCAGATGTTTAGCTACACCTCTGCCTCTTTTAGTGATAACGGTAAATGTAATAAATGTTGTCTTTTTGAGGCGCTCGAGGCGAGGTTGTATTTGGAATCCCGGCTCCGCTGCATTGAAACACCGTCTGCGCCAGTTAATCTTGACGGACGCCCATTAGCTGCAGCGGAGCTAGCTAGCTTAGGTCCCACTGTCAGCGGTCCCTCGGCTCTCCTCAGCAGCGAGGAGACTGGGTGGGTGACGGTGAGAAGGAAGCCTAGTCGCAAAGCCCCGGTTCACCACCAACCTGTTCACGTTTCTAATCGTTTTTCCCCGCTCAGCGACACACCCGCTGAGGAAAAAACTCTGATCATTGGCGACTCTGTAGTCAGAAACGTGAACCTAGAGACTCCAGCGGCCATAGTCCAATGTATTCCTGGGGCCAGAGCAGGCGACATCGAGTCAAATTTGAAAATGCTGGCTAAAAGTAACTGTAAATACTCCACAATTGTTATTCACGCCGGCATTAATGACATCCGTCTCCGGCAGTCGGAAGTCACGAAACTTAATATAGAATCAGTGTGTGAGTTTGCAAAAACGATGTCTGCCACTGTAGTATTCTCTGGGCCCCTCCCCAATCTGACCAGTGATGACATGTTTAGCCGCTCGTCATCCTTGAACCGCTGGCTGTCTGTGTGGTGTCCTAAAAATGACGTGGGCTACATTGACAATTGGAGCTCTTTTTGGGGAAAACCTGGTCTTATGAGACGAGACAGCATTCATCCCACTTTGGATGGTGCTTCTCATTTATCTAACAATCTGGCATCTTTTTTATCCAAATTTCCAAAACCGTGACTACTCAGAGTTGGGACCAGGAAGCAGAGTCTCAGTCTTACACGCCTCTCTGCAGCTCCTCTTCATCCGCCACCCCTCAGCTTAGCCCCTGTCTTCCCCATCAGAGAATCGTTGTCTGCTCCCTCCAAAGTAAATAAAAATATAATGTATAATGTATAATGTATAAGCATCCCAAAGTGATAAAGCAAAATATTGGTAAAACTCAAATTAAACATAAAGCCTCTAAATTGAATGATTTGGCCTCTGTTCCTCCTCATAATTTAAAAATTAAATGTGGTTTATTAAATATTAGGTCTCTAACTCCCAAGTCTCTGTTAGTCCATGATCTGTTAATTGATCATCAGATTGATTTAATTTCCCTTACAGAGACTTGGTTAGGACAAGAGGATTATGTTGGTTTAAATGAATCAACTCCCTCTGGTTATTTAAACTGTCAAAATCCCAGAAGTTCTGGTCGTGGAGGAGGAGTAGCAACAATTTACCATTCCAAATTACTCTCACTCACTCTCGGCGCCACACCAGTAGGCTGCCTTTTGCAACAGCGGCTCGATTCCGAGTTTTTTTCCCTTCCTCTCTCTTTTGATCACTTTTTTTTTTTTTTCACCCCACTTATATCACGGACACACAGATCGTCCCAAATGTCTCCTGAGCCGGTGGACGGAGCCATTGTTTATAGCAGGATACGATACAACAGGGAAGAGCTGCTAGCATTTAACCGCCACCCGGTCCCACTGGAAAAACTTGACATACCGAGAGAATTGAGGCGAAAGCGTCGCGGCTGCCGGGCTGGAGTAAGGCGGAGGACAAAAAATATAAGGTACAGACCCTCCCTTCCATCTGTTGTCATGGGAAATGTACGGTCGATACTGGGAAAGTTAGATGAGCTAGCGGCTATCTCCCGTTATGATAGCACTTACCGGGAGTGCTCTCTCCTTTTGTTTACTGAGACGTGGCTAACTGAACTAGCAGCAGATGCTAACATTGAGCTGGAGGGTTTTCACATGATACGAGCTGACCGAACACCAGAGAGTGGCAAAGCTCGGGGCGGTGGAGTGATAATGTATGTTAACAACAACTGGTGCAGACCGGGACATATCACTGTTAAACAACGACACTGCAGCAAAGACATTGAGTTGCTAGCTGTTAGCATGAGGCCTACATATCTCCCGAGAGAACACTCACACGTGATCTGCATTGTTGTTTATGCAAATCCGACGGCGAACGCTGGGACAGCGCGTGACGTCATCCATTCAGTAACCAGCAGGCTGCAGACAGAACACCCAGATGCTCTTCTCCTCATCTCAGGCGATTTCAACCACGTTTCACTGTCTCCCATTCTGCCCACTTTCACCCAGTATGTCACATGCCACACTAGAGACAATAAAACACTGGATTTATTCTACGCAAACACTAAGGAGGCGTACACCTCATCACAACTCCCCCCACTTGGGAGATCGGATCACAACTTGGTTCATCTCCGGCCGGTGTACAAACCCCTAGTGCACAGACAACCTCCAGCCATGCACACTGTGGAGTTATGGTCTGAGGAGACAATGGACACTCTAAAGGACTGTTTTGAAGCCACTGCCTGGAAGCAGCTCTGCGATCCACATGGTGAGGACATCGATGGCCTCATTCACACCTTCACGGGCTACCTCAGCTTCTGTGTGGACAAATCCGTTCCCACCAAGACCATACGGTGTCACTCAAACAACAAACCCTGGATCAACCCTGAGATAAAAACACTTCTGAGAGAGAAGAAGAGGATCTTCAGGTCGGGGAACAGGGAGATGCTGAAGTCCGTACAGAGGGAGCTGAGGAGAAAGATCAGAGAAGGCAAGGACAGCTTCAGGAAGAAGATGGAGGACAAGCTGCAACAGAGCAACATCAGCGGGGTCTGGAGAAACCTCAAAACCATCTCGGGGCTCCAGAATACCTCCCCCCAGGCCACGGGGGGCAGGGAGTGGGCGAACAACCTGAATCTGTTTTTCAATAGATTTGACCAACCGCCCTCCCCCCTGTCTGCACAACAACCACTGCTGCCTCTAAGAAATCAAGTCCTGCTGCCCACTCCCCACTCCACCGACACCCCCCCCACTCCCAACACACAGCCCCCCATCCTGACCCTGACCAAGACCCAGGTGAGGACGGAGCTGAGGAAGATCAAGGCGAGGAAGGCGTCAGGACCGGACGGCATCAGCGCAAAGCTCCTCAAGTCCTGTGCAGACCAGCTGTGTGGGATTGTGACGTATATCTTCAACATGAGCCTGAAACTGGGGAGGGTACCACAGCTGTGGAAAACATCTTGTGTGGTACCTGTACCAAAAACTTCCCACCCCAAAGACCTGAACAGCTACAGACCGGTGGCCTTGACGTCCCACTTGATGAAGACCCTGGAGAGACTGCTCCTTGCTCATCTCCGCCCCCTGGTGGAACCAGCGATGGATCCACTCCAGTTCGCCTACCAGCATGGCATTGGGGTGGAGGATGCGGTGATCTTCCTCCTTCACCGTTCTCTGTCCCACCTGGAGAAGCCCGGGAATATGGTGAGGATCATGTTCTTTGACTTCTCCAGTGCTTTCAACACCATCCAACCGATGATCCTGAAGGACAAGCTGCTGCGCGCAGGGGTGGACCAGCACCTGTCATTATGGATCCTGGACTACCTCACGAACCGGCCTCAGTTTGTGAGAACCCGGGACTGTGTTTCCGACACGATCATCAGTAGCACGGGGGCCCCCCAGGGAACGGTGCTGGCTCCCTTCCTGTTCACTCTTTATACTGCGGACTTCTCACACAACACAACACATTGCCATCTACAGAAGTTCTCTGATGACTCTGCGATCGTTGGTCTCATCTCCAACGGAGATGAAGCTGAGTACAGAGGGCTTATCCAGGACTTTGTGGACTGGTGCCATCGGAACTGCCTCCAGATCAACGCGAGGAAAACTAAGGAGCTGGTGGTGGACTGCCGCAGGCATGGGCAGCCCCTCACAGCACCAGTAAATATACAGGGAACAGACATCGAGATGGTGACATCCTATTGTCATAACCTGAGTGTCGGTTCTGGCCACACTCGGGTCTCATATCTTTTTGTTCCCTGGCTTTGGCAGCTGAGGGTTCCTTCCAGCTCCTCGGGCTCTTATTGTGAAGGCGCCCGGGGGAGCTCCCTGCTGTCAAAGTCAGCTGCTGCTCTGCTGTCATTAGCAGCAGCTGTGCCGCGTTGGGGTCATTAGCCGCTAGAGATATAAGCGGGTGCTAAATGTCCTCCAGCGCGGCAGTCTCTGTTATATTCTGTTATATTCTGTTATATCCTGTTATGTTCTCCTGTTACGATCATCTGTTATATCCTGCTACGTTTTGATGGTGCTCCTTTATGCTCAGGTATGTTCCTGTTTGCCTAGCTCATCATCAACGTTGTCGTCTGGCGCATCGGGTGTTCCCCGGCTCAGACTTCACTCAGCCGCTGTATGTGTTCCGTGTGTGTTCATCCTTACTTTACAATAAATTACCACTGCAAACTCACTGGTGACTGAGGCGTCTTGTGACGGTCCGTGAGGGCCGTTGTGACAGTAGACTGCCGCCTAACGCCCGGAGAGGAGGCGTTGTTTCGAGACGCCATTCACCGTGCAGTTTGCAGTAGGGGACTGTTAATTCCTACCTGTCTGAGTGTCTGCAGCGGGGAGTATGTCGTCATCCAGGGGCCATTGTCGGCGCCTTGGCAGGCAGCAAGCGGAGGTTCTGAAGGAGGTGGACTACACCATCTTCACCGCTACGCTGTTGGACGCTCCCAGCGACATTTGTAGATACCTGGACCTAGCCGAGGAGATTCTGGATTCTCTTCCCCGCTTCACCGATCATCCAGAGGTAAGCGTGAGGAGAGATGACATCGCCACCCAGCGTGAGAGACTCCGAGGGCTGGAGGGAAATCCTGGCAGGAAGCTGAAGCGGCGGAGACGTCACCCCTTGCTTCGGGATCCCGCTCCTGCCTCCGTTCCGGCCCGGGAGTTCGCACCATCCGGAGGTCTTTTCCCATCGGGCATGTCGTCACTCGGGATTCCCCCAGAGAAGCTGCAGATGACAGCAGACAAGATCTGGGACCGGGTGGCAGCTGCTTGCTCCGCTGAGAATCCTCCAGCGTGTATGAAGCATGTGGTGGCGGCGGTCAGACTGGTGGAGAGGAATCCAGCGCTGCGTGAGTTTCCTGAGTTTGCTGACTTGCTTGCCGCCGTTTCTGCTCAGGAACGGCGATTTCCGGACCTCACCTTCGCCTCACCCCCTACAAGGAACCGTCGTCAATCCGGCTTCCAACCTCGGCTAGACCCCCGTCTGGATGCTGTTCCGGGTCGCCGCAAGGGCTCAACCCCCCACACAGCTGTCACTCCTGCTCCTCGTCAGAGGGGAATCCCCGCAGCCTCGTCTTCTCCCGGGCCCTCGCCCGCTGTCCCGTCAGCGCCCCATGCCCGACTGACCCCGGCTGTCGCCCCCTCCTCCTCGTCGCCTATCCTGGCTGCTGTGTGTCACGAGAGCTCCGTTTCGGCGAGCTTCATCCCGGATCCGCCTCGAGTGGCCTCATCTCGTCTTCCCAGAGGGCCCTCTGTCGCCATCCAGCGGGGAAAGGAAGGAATGACGTCCCCCACAGCGGAGACTATCTTACCCTTAGGGGAAAGGCAAGTGCATGATGATTTCTCTTCTTTTGACATTGTTTTGCCTTGTCTGACTCCTAGGGGTGGAGTTCGGGGTATGCAGCCCCCCGAGCTCCCTCCACCCGCTGTGGATGAAAATATTAACCCTGCTTCCTCTGTGTCTCCCTCCGCTGAGCGGTCCTCGACGTCAGGCCAACGTCGCTGGATGAGGAGGGGGCCTGCGGTTCTGGAGAGCCTGGTTCCGGTTCCGCAGCCTCGCCATGGGCGGAGGAGGAGAGCGGACTGCAGTGTGGAGCCATCGCCGATGAAGAAGCATCCCCGGGGTTCCACGGAGGAGCGGTCCAGTCCAGCAGGGCGAGATTCTCCTGCCACCACGCCGTGCGGGCCACCGGCGTGGACATCGGTGCCGGAGGACTCTCTAGCTGCACGCACCATCATGCCAGCTGCGGAGCCCGACCCAGCTGAGTGGGAGCCTGAGGACAAACTCCTGACTTCTGAGCCCGGATCTTCGCAGTCCTGGACGGCGTCAGAACCCGAGCTCAGGCAAGTGCTCTACTTTGTCTTTCTTTTTCACCTCTTAGAGCATTTTTGCCTGTCTCAAGGGGAGATGAGCCGGGTGCAGCCGCCCGCTGCGTCCGAGCTTATCTCGCCGGGTTCTGGCGCTGCCGGTGATCCTGATCCCGGGTTTTCTCTCTTGTGTGAGTCCTCTCCCAGGGTCGCCGGCGAGGGGCTGCTCTCGCCTGCTGCGCCAGGGGTTCCAGTTTCGAGGTTGGAGGTCGAGTCTGGTGCCACGCCGACCGGGTCCACCGGGAGTGCTGTTCCGGAGGCCCAATCGGGGTCCACCGTGGGTTTGGTTCCGGAGGCCCAATCGGGGTCCACCGTGGGTTTGGTTCCGGAGGCCCAATCGGGGTCCACCGTGGGTTTGGTTCTGGAGGCCCAATCGGGGTCCACCGTGGGTGCTGCACCAGCAGGTCCTAGGTTCGGTGAGGGAGCTGCAGATCCCCAGCCACCGGATGCTGGACAGGCTCGTTTTCTTCTTCACTCTCATCTCCATTGTCATCCTCCTCGTCTCCCTGAGGCGCGCTGCCCATGTTCACCTGGGGCCGTTGGGGTTCCGATTGCTTCGCCCGGTTCTCCCTCATCTCTCCCCTTTTCAGCGGAACCGCCGGCTACTTTGACTCAACGGTTCTGGTGGGCTAGCGATGCGGGTCGGCCGCCCGAAAGACTGTCTCGCCAATTTGGCTCTCTGGGTCGGCCTCCCGACATTTTGGACTCCCTGTGTGGCGACCTGGTCCGGCCGCCTGAGAGTCTCTGCTTCCGAGCATGGGACCGGGGTAGGCCGCCCGAACTGTTCTTTCTCCCCCTGCCTGTTTTGTGGCCTCCTGTTGCCAGTCGGCCCTCCCGAACTTTCTGGGTCAGAACTACACTCCTCCCGGGGTTTCTGTGAGACTGTTGGGGGGGGGGGTTTGATCTGTGATTTTTGTGTTTCACTCCTTTCTTGTTCCAATGTTTGGTGGTCCTTTCCCTCCACCTTATGTCAATTCGTTGTTTGCCCATATATATATATTGCCTGTGGTTTTGTTACCCACGTTTTAGGGATTATGGTTTTTTTTTTTTTTTTTCCCTATAGCCTTGTTGGTTGTTTCTCTCCCTCCTGCCAGCGCCCCATCCACCCACCCTAGGGGGGTGGGGTGGGGGGGCTTGGGTGGTACTCTGGCCGCTCAGAGCTCGGCCTTGAGGGGGAGGTACTGTCATAACCCGAGTGTCGGTTCTGGCCACACTCGGGTCTCATATCTTTTTGTTCCCTGGCTTTGGCAGCTGAGGGTTCCTTCCAGCTCCTCGGGCTCTTATTGTGAAGGCGCCCGGGGGAGCTCCCTGCTGTCAAAGTCAGCTGCTGCTCTGCTGTCATTAGCAGCAGCTGTGCCGCGTTGGGGTCATTAGCCGCTAGAGATATAAGCGGGTGCTAAATGTCCTCCAGCGCGGCAGTCTCTGTTATATTCTGTTATATTCTGTTATATCCTGTTATGTTCTCCTGTTACGATCATCTGTTATATCCTGCTACGTTTTGATGGTGCTCCTTTATGCTCAGGTATGTTCCTGTTTGCCTAGCTCATCATCAACGTTGTCGTCTGGCGCATCGGGTGTTCCCCGGCTCAGACTTCACTCAGCCGCTGTATGTGTTCCGTGTGTGTTCATCCTTACTTTACAATAAATTACCACTGCAAACTCACTGGTGACTGAGGCGTCTTGTGACGGTCCGTGAGGGCCGTTGTGACACCTATAAGTACCTGGGTATTCATCTGAACAATAAACTAGACTGGTCACACAATACTGACGCACTCTACAAGAAGGGACAGCGCAGGCTGTTCCTGCTGAGGAGACTCAGGTCTTTTGGTGTACAAGGGGCGCTGCTGAAGTCATTCTATGACACGGTGGTGGCATCAGCCATCACTTTTGGAGTGGTCTGCTGGGGCAGTGGCATTGCTGCAGCCGATAGGAAGAGACTGAACAAACTGATTAAGAAAGCTAGCTCTGTCCTGGGGCAGCGCCTTGATCCGATGGAGGAGATAGGAGAGAGAAGGACGGTGGCTAAACTGTCATCTCTGCTGGAGTCCGAGTTCCACCCTATGCAGGACATACTGGATGCACTGAGGAGCTCATTTAGCAGCAGACTACATCATCCCAGGTGCACAACCGAGAGGTTTCGTAGGTCCTTCCTACCAACGGCTGTCAGACTGTACAACCTAAGCAGGGCTGCTCGCAGAGATAGCAAAAAGACGAAACAAACTAATAGTTTTTTTGAATGCAAAAGATGCAATAGACTTACACAATGGTCCCCTCCAGCATACAACTAGGAACATACCGGTCGCTATGGAGGGTGAGAATATGTATGGGCACATAATCATACCATGTAGGATAACTAAGTAGACGGTTATGCTGTTTCATCCCACCTAGCAACAATGCTCTGCACTGTGTGTTTTTATATATTTATATATTTATTCCATCTAGCTACAATGCTCAGCACTGGGTGTGTTTATATTTATATATCTATATATTTATTCCATCTAGCTACAATGCTCCGCACTGTGTTTTTATATATCTACATATTATTCCATCTAGCTACATTGCTCCGCACTGTGTGTGTTTATATACTTGCATATTTATTCCACCTAGCTGCAATGCTCCGTACTGTGGGTGTTTATATATTTACATATTTATTCCATCTAGCTACAATGCTCTGCACTGTGTGTTCATATATTCATATATTTATTCCATCCAGCTACAATGCTCTGCACTGTGTGTCTGTGTGTATGTGTGTATATATATATTTTATAGTAATATGTACATATGTATATTAGCTGCTCTTGCTTGCTTGTTTTTTTTCTTGCCTTCTGATTGTTGCTCTGAGTGTTGCTATCCCTGTGCTGTTGCAATCCTGGAATTTCCCCGTTGTGGGACTAATAAAGGCTTATCTTATCTTAGTTAATGTAAAGCAAAAAACATGTTATAATTCCTTTGAGGGCCTGGTCCTCAGTGTTGGGCACTTTAGCAATTTCAGGTTAAACCCAATTTTATTTGCCATAGTTTATCGTCCCCCATCAACCTATTCAGAATTTTTATCCGAATTTGCTGATTTCTTAGCTGATTTAGTGCTGAAATCTGATAGAATAATTATAGTAGGGGACTTTAATATACATGTGGATGTAGATAGTGACTGCCTTAATGTGGCTTTTAATTCAATATTAGACTCGATTGGGTTTTCTCAGAAAGTAGGAAATTCTACTCATTACCTCCACCATACACTGGACCTTGTTCTGACATATGGCATAGAAATAGAAAATCTTGTAGTGTCTCCTCATAACCCTGTACTGTCAGACCATTGTCTGTTAACCTTTGATTTTACTATTTCTGACTATTTGGCTCCTAAAGAAAAATATTATCACAGTAGATGCCTCTCAGATGATGCTGTTTCCAAATTTATGCGGATTGTTTCCTCTATGCCATGTGTCAACACAACAGAAATAAGCTATAGACAGCTTGCTCCTTCTGTAATTGATAACATGGTGGATAGTGTTTCAGCTTCTCTGCAGCAGGCTCTAGACTTGGTGGCCCCCTTAAAAAAGAAAAAGTCTAATCAGAGATTTTTAACTCCTTGGTTCAACACAGAAACTCGTAGCTTAAAACAGAAGACTCGTCAATTAGAAAGAAAATGGCGCTCTACTAATTTAGATGAAATCTATTTAGCTTGGAGAAATCATCTTTTAATTTATAAAAAATATCTTAGAAAAGCTAGAATGAGTTATTACTCTGCATTAATAGAAGAGAACAAGAATAATCCCAGGTTTCTTTTCAGTACTGTAGCCAGGTTGACAAAGAGTCAGGACTCTGTCAATTCTAGCATCCCCTTAGAGCTTACTAGTCAGGACTTTATGAACTTTTTCAATAATAAAATTTCATCCATCAGAGATAAAATCAATCAGATTCTTCCCACAGTTAACTTAAATACTGTAACTACTACAACTCCTTCTATTGATGTCTGTCTTGATGAGTTTACTCCAATCGACCTTTGTGAGTTAGACAAAATAGTTTCCTCATCCAAACCTTCAACTTGTCTTTTAGACCCTATTCCTACCAGGTTATTTAAAGAAGTCTTCCCACTTATTGGTAGCTTTATTCTTCATATAATCAATTCTTCATTAACTTTAGGCCATGTACCGCAGGCTTTTAAAACAGCTGTAATTAAACCCTTACTCAAAAAGCCAACGCTAGATCCAGGAGCTTTAGCTAACTATAGACCAATCTCTAATCTCCCTTTCATTTCAAAAATCTTAGAAAGAGTTGTTGCTATGCAATTATTTGACCACCTGCAGGGAAATGGTTTACTTGAAGAGTTTCAATCTGGGTTTAGAATCCATCATAGTACTGAAACAGCCTTAGCGAAGGTCACTAACGACCTCCTCATTGCATCTGATAATGGACTAGTTTCTGTACTTGTCCTTTTAGATCTTAGTGCAGCTTTTGATACTATTGATCATAATATTCTACTTGATAGATTAGAACACTATGTTGGACTTAATGGAACTTCGTTGCAGTGGTTTAGATCTTATTTATCTGATAGGTTTCAGTTTGTTCATGTAAATGATGAGTTTTCTTTCAGCTCAAAGCTTAGTCATGGAGTTCCACAGGGATCTGTGCTAGGCCCTACTCTTTTTAGTTTATATATGCTTCCGTTAGGCAACATTATTAGAAAGCACTGTATACATTTTCATTGTTATGCAGATGACACACAATTATACCTGTCAATGAAGCCAGATGATACTAATCAATTAGCCAAGTTAGAAGCCTGTCTTAAGGAAATCAAAGCTTGGATGACTTGTAATTTCCTGCTATTAAATTCAGATAAGACTGAAGTCATTCTTGTTGGTCCAAAAAACCTTAGAAATTCCTTTCCAAATCAAACTTTCAGTTTGGATGCAGTTACTCTTTCTCTTAATAGCTCTGTGAGGAACCTTGGAGTTATTTTTGATCAGGATTTGTCCTTCAATTCACATATTAAATTTGTTTCTAAGACTGCCTTCTATCATTTGCGTAATATTGCCAAGATTAGGAGCATCTTGTCTCAGAGTGATGCTGAGAAGCTGATCCACGCTTTTGTTAGCTCGAGATTAGATTATTGTAATTCTTTATTATCAGGCTGTCCTAAAACATCTTTAAAAAGTCTTCAGCTGATCCAAAATGCTGCAGCAAGAGTTTTAACAGGTACTAGAAAGAGAGATCATATCTCTCCGGTTCTGGCCTCCCTTCATTGGCTTCCCATAGAGTTTAGAATTAAGTTTAAAATCATTCTTCTTACTTACAAAGCTCTAAACAATCAGGCTCCTTTTTATTTAAAAGATCTGATACTACCGTATCATCCTAACAGAGCACTACGCTCCCAAAATGCAGGATTACTTGTAATACCTAGAATCTCCAAAAGTACAATGGGAGGCAGAGCCTTTAGTTATCAAGCTCCTCTCCTGTGGAATCAGCTGCCAATCTGGATTCGGGAGTCAGACTCGATCTCTGTTTTTAAGAATAGGGCTAAAACCTACCTTTTTGATATAGCCTACAATTAGGGAGGGATCATGTGTTTCTGAACCCTCCCTTAGTTATGCTGCTAATAGGTTTAGTCAGCCGGGGGACCTCCAGTAATGCACTTGGCCTCACTCCTTTCCTCACTCTCTATGAAATATTTTTTTTTTTGCTGGTCATTAACATTTGTTTGTTCTCTCCCATAGATTGAGTCCCCATCGTGCTGTTTGCTCTCTACATGTCTGTTCTTTTCTTCTTCTCTATCCCCTCACCCCCCAGCCAGTCGCAGCAGATGACTGCCCCTCCCTGAGCCTGGTTCTGCTGGAGGTTTCTTCCTGTTAAAAGGGAGTTTTTCCTCTCCACCGTCGCCAAGTGCTTGCTCACAGGGGATCGCCTGATTGCTGGGGTCTTTCTGCAACTGTGGGGGTCCCCCCTACAGTTGATAGTGCTATGAGATGACTGTTGTTGTGAAATGGCGCTATATAAATAAAGTTGAATTGAATTGAATTGAATTGAATTGTAAAAAAAAGCCACACATTTTTTACGTGGCATGCTTCTTTGTGTGTGGGGGCTTGTTTGTTCATTCATTCATTCATGAATGAATAAACAACCCCCCCCCCACACACACACACAGCCCTGAGTGTCACCTTTCATTAGAGCCCAAGATCAAGCTTCTATATTGAATCATTCAAAAGTTACAGACGTTTTTCCAAACTGTGCCATTTGACACAATTTGTCACAGTTCAAAAACGCCTGGGAACAACCTGAGAAAAAGGCTGTGTAATATATTCATTTTTTGTGGTATTGTTACAACATTTTGACCTCAGCTGGAAAACACTTGGTTCTACATTTCTGTTGCATTTTCCAGCCCGGATCTGACAGCTGTGTGTTATTTGCAAGCATTTGTATCCAAAAAAACACCCAGGAGAACTTTATTTTCTTCAAGTTCAGTATGTTTAGATGACTGTTACTCAGTGGCAGGAGCACTTAGAGAGATTATGACTGTTTTGCCAAAAAATTCAAAGTGTTTTCTTTTAAATGAGACCAACCTCATGAAGATGCTGCAAAGGGTTGAAGAACAGCTTTTGATTTACTTTGGGTACGTTATTTTTAGGTGTTTTTAGGGAAATTGACCAGAGTGCAAGGGGTTGAGGTCGAGCCGAGCCCCACTGAGGGTTATGGACTTGATTCGGGTTCAAGGTGAACAACGTCCATGGCGAAGATGGGCCAGACGACAGCCAGCGAAACATCACGAGTGTCTGTGCATAGTGACTAAGATAGGCACGGCATACGTCAATGTATGTGGTAAAATGGGATTATTTTGTGTATTATTGTTTAGTTTAGGAACACAGCAGTGATTTTAGTTTAATAGTGGACTCTTTTTTTCTTTAGCTTATCCGATGGCAGAATAATCCACCGTGCCGTGTGGGCTGCATGGTAGTCCACCCATCAGCCCTATTTTAGGTTCTGTTGTGTGAATGTGTTAGGCCTTTTTAGTGCATCAGTTTTCATTATGTTAGTGCGTCCCAAATTGGGGAGGGTTTTAATTGTGTGTGTGGTTTTGGGCTTTTCTAAGGGGAGGAGGAAATATGATGTTGTGATTCAGCACCTTATTGTGAAGTGCAGTGTAGTGACGGGCACTCCCTGTTCCGTCACTGCACTGCTCTATAAATACCAGAGGGAATCCATATTGTGGCCTCCTTTACTGGTGCACCTCTGCCTGGTGCCTACCGTGTTACCGCTGTTCTACATCGTTCAATAAAGCTGTGTTCGTCCAGCCATCTTGCCTCATCCTTTACCCAAGGTATTTTACCATACATAACACAGTCCAATCTGTCACTGTCTGCACCTACACTACTGCAGTGAACTTGCAGTTCGAGGTTATTATGGCTCTACTTTTCTGTATATAGGATTGCTGGGTTTTATCTTTATTTGCACTACGGTAGCATTACTGCACATAGACTACTGTTGTTGTTTTCTTCCTTACTCCTTTTTTTCTTGTATACTGTGCGCACCCCTAACAGAGAGAAACACCATTTCACTTCTCCTGTATGTCTTGCATGTATAGAAGTACTGACAAATAAAAATCTTTGAATTTTTGAATCTTCATCTTAAAAATGAGGCTGTACCAGACCTCAGTTTTTATAGTAATTGTTTTCTCCCCCATTCATTTCTAATGACCGATCATTTTTGACCAGGATCACTAAAAGTGTACAAAAGTTGAATAAAACACACAAAACTGTATGCAAATTAATACAATTTATTTTTTGTGTTGAAATCCTCTTTATGGACAAAGTCATGGAATCTTTGGCCCGTCTGATGAAATGAACTACTATTTCAGAGATAAAACTTTTAAATTGGTCAAATTTGACTGGAACACAACATGAGAGTTAAAAGAAAATAAATCTCAGCTCTTCTTCTGAAAGAAAAAGTTTTCAGAGACCCTTTGATGACACTCACATTTAAAATGTTGAATTTGTTTTATTATGAAAGTGAAATATGAGCAGTGAAGACATTAAACCTCTAAGGTGCAGCGTGATGTATGAATTTCTCAGCTGTTAAGCTCTGAAGAGAACTAAGTTAATAAGTGAGTACTGTTTTAATAATAATGTTATGAACTGATGAGACCATTAACTGAACTTTAAACTATTTTTCATCTTAAACCAACAGAAGATTTCAGTACTCACTGTAGTGATTATTCCTGTTCCATGGTTCAATTTTATAACCACTATGGTGGTTGAGCAAAAAGTTCTTGATGCTGTTATAACTGTCTGTCTACTTTTACTATCAGTGCGGCGGTGCCTCACAACTGAAAACCACAATGGTATGGTCACTCATCAGCGACATCTGCTGTACTCCACATTTCTGGACAATGGCCATGCCCGGGTGCTTCCTGCAAAATGGCTTCAAGTAAGCCCTGGAAGGACTGCTTCAGGGTCTATCTACCTAGCAGCTATGTTATTACTCACGGGAGATGTGGAGGTGAACCCAGACCCACAGCCTTTGGGCAATGGAAACCTGCCTGGGCTGGCGCAGCCAGTCCAACAATCTCTGCTAGACTGTTCAACCTGGTTGCCACAGCTAGCCGAACAACTGCAAATATTCTAGAACACCTGGATACCGCAACCAGAATGACAATTTCAGCTAATTTGGCCAACCTGGGCCCTGCAGCCAGCACAGCAACTAAAGTGGCTAACTCAGCAGCCACAGCTAAACTGTTTACAATTGAATCCACAGCACATGGTCCCTCCAAATACCAACACGGCAACAGCCTCTGTTTCAGCAGACCCATGCCGACAGCACGGAGTCCAGCAATCAGAGGTCGGCACCGACCCGGGCACCCGGGCTGTTGGTGATCCAGTGGTTTACCTGGCAAGGTGGGCCTGCCAGGAGGAGTCAGGACAACAAATTGTGGGCCAACAGCGAGGTGATGGCACCAGCCCGGTCCCCCTTGGCGCCGGCACAGCAGCTGCTTTTTCCAGTGGGGGATGTCCATCAAATGGAGCTACATCGATGGCTTGGAGCCTGACAGCTGGATATCGGTTCTTGCCTTTTTCCCCTGGATGCCAATGCAGCGGTGGCACTTTCAGTGAAGGATGTTTGCCAGGCTGAGTCATGTCAATTTTTTGTAGCCCAGCGGCTGGCTGTTGACGTCATCCTGGCCTCTTTAGACACCGATGCAGAAGTGGCCCATCCAGAGGAGGATGACGTTGGTCAGGTCTCCAAAGACACCGGTGATATCAATGCAGGAAAGGTTTCTCTAGACGCCGGTGTGGCGGCAGCCCATCTGAAAGGGAATGGCATCAGTGGAGCCGCCTGGGATGCTGGTGACATTGACACAGGAGAAATTGTTGTAACAAGACTCAAACTGCATAAGCCTGGTAAGACTGTTACAAAACACGATGGGCATGGGATTAAAACTGTGGCTGAAAAACAACAATCTACTAAAATGTTTTCAAACTGTAAATCATGCCAAGGTTTTGTGCGATCCGATTATGAAACCTAAAGGCTTTTTTGGAGGTCATCTCAATATTAGGAGCATTGTCTCTAAAACAGAACAAATACAATTATTGACAAATTCAAATCTTGACTACCTATGCCTCTCAGAAACCTGGTTAACCCCAACAACACCTCCAGCTGTTTTCAATATACCAGGGTACAATACCTATAGACAAGACAGAAAAGATGGCAGGGGAGGAGGGGTCATGATTTATGTAAAGCAGGGGTCACCAACTAACACTGCAAAAGGTCCGATAAGTTGGTCCTCCTCCCCAGCTGAGGTCCAAACTAGGTGTGGGAATGAATGAATGAATCTTTATCTTTATTTATTTCGGATAGATTAAAAGTACAGGTTAAAAGAAACTGAATAATATAACAAAGGGGGAAAGAAAATCCAACAAGGTCAAATTAGACAATAACTCCTCTGATTAAACAGTTTAACATAAGTTATCCAAAATGGGTGATGGCTGAATCCGCAGCTTATATTGCCCACCCATATTCCATCCAAGAATTCAAAAGAAAAACAAAATAAGAGCGATTACAATTCAGAACAAAGCTAAGACAAAATGTGACAAAAAAATCTTTGGAATCTTTGGACAACTCATGATTTGATTATGATTCAGAACTCCGACTTGCTTCTAAAACCATTCTCAGTGCATCTTGACACATTTGTTTTTCTAATCAGGATTTTTCCCTCCCACTGTGTGACAACCTGGCCCTTTTAAAGCAAAGCATTTGCAGTGACCCATTATTTTACTTCCAACATCTTTTATTAAAACAAATGGAAGAGAAATGTGATGTCATGTACGTGCGCCTTTACACGGTGCACGGAGAGAAAAAAACAACTCAGTCGCTGAACTGTGAGCTTGTGAATTTATTTGATGCACACAACACAAATGCAAGGTGAAAACACTACGAGAAAACGAGTAGTAACTTACAAGGAGGCTCACCAGAGCAAGTAAGCTCTGGCGGAGAGAAGAGGATTCAGCCCCACACAATACAGGGGAAACTGACAATGAGCCGGTGACAAAGAATATGGTGAGCAAACTACTATATATAGGAGAACAAATGATTAATAATGAGGGGCAGATGTGGGTAACCTGAGCAAAGGAAGATCGACAATGACACACAGCTGGGAATAATAAGGAGGAAGAGCGGCTGCTGGTAAACAGGTGAGGGAGGGGCAGCTGGCAGTTTGACAAGCGGCCGGGCGTGCCCACACAAACTGACAACTCCAACCGCTGTCAAAGGGGAAAGCAAAGCACAACAACAACCTGGATTTGAAAACACTACAGAGAAATGGCAAACAGATCTAAATATAGGAAACAAATATAAATCATTATCAGGCAAAGAGCACATGAACATAACAGCATGGAAGATAAAATAACATAGTAGGCAAATATAAACGAACAGGGGAGTCATGGAGCAGAGTTTGGGAAAAACCCAAACTCAGTACATAACATCTGAGACACGGTGGGCAATGGTGGCCTAATGGTTAGGGATGTGGACTAGTGAGAGGAGGGTCATGGGTTTGTTCCCTGGATCGGCAGGATTAGAGCTGGGTGGGGCAGCGCGGTGGAGGAGTGGTTAGCACTGCGGCAGCACAGCAACTCACCCTTGGCCGGGGCATCCTGAGTTCGATCCCAGCCCCCGACCAACAGTGATCTGTGTGGAGTTTGCATGTTCTCCCCGTGTCTGCGTGGGTTTCCTCCCACATGCCAAAAACATGCAAGTTAGGTTAATTGCCATCAAACTGGGGATTCTAAATTGTCCTTAGGTATGACTGTGAGAGTGAATGGTTGTCTGTCTCTCTGTGTTGGCCTTGCGATGGACTGGCGATCTGTCCAGGGTGTACCCTGCCTCTCGCTCAAAGATGCTGGGATAGGCTCCAGCGCCCCCATGACCCGAAAAGGATTAAGTGGAAGAAGATGGATGGATGGATGGAACAGATAACATAGCAGTGTTTGCCCCACCCTCCTTAACCCCAACTGCTCTAGTGGAGCTGCTCAGTGGCCACAGGTCAGTCTGTGGTTGACTGGACAGCTTCCTGGTGTGAATGTGAACAGGGCATCCTTAAAAAAGAGAGGTTCCCTCTCACTGGAACTACCCTGTATAAATAAAGGTTAAATAAAAAAAAAATAAACCTGGACAAATTTATCTCAAAATGTGCTTTAAAGAACTGTCCTCCTTTCATTGACATTCTTTCAGAAGACCACAGCTGTCTCCAGACAGGGCAGTATCATTTAACTTGCTTTCACACATTATTTTATTAAGCTCAGGTTTTAGCTGCTTTTAGCTCTATATTACTTTGTGAACAAAAAAAAACAACATATATATATATATATATATATATTGAAATGAATTCTTTGTTTAATTTCAAACAAAACCTAATATAAAATTTTATGATACAGGAGAACACTAAACGTGTTTGCTGACTCCAAATAAATCATATTATAATTTAAGAAATCTCTCTCTCTCTCTCTCTCTCTCTCTCTCTCTCTCTCTCTCTCTCTCTCTCTCTGTCTGTTCCGCATGCGTTTTCCAAACTGTTTGTCAGACTGGCCTCAGATTTTATACGTGCTGTGCTGAGATTACAAGGGTGTGCATCCCTGAATTTCAGCCTCCCCGGATATGCGGAGGTTTAGCAGGAGAAATCTTTAATGAACGTCTATAGGGGAGCTATGGGCGTTCATAGCTATGACATCATAGGTGCACAGATGTTGCCATGGTTACTATTGCCAGGCAGACACATCATCAAAGATCAAAGGCAGGCATCACTGAACAAGTGGTGATGTCAAAGATCAAATGCAGGTTTCATCATAGTTACTGTTGCCATGGTAACCATGTCAAAGATCAAAGGCAGGCATCGCCAACAGTAACTTTCTACAGGCATGCAGAAATGTTTGCTTACACTTGCTTTCTACGGGCATGCAGAAATATGTGCTTATACTTGGTTTCTACGGGCATGCACGGGTATGCACTAGTAGGTCTAAAATTCTAAAATCTACAACTAAAATCCTAAAAATGTTTTCCAGGAGAACATAAACTAAATTGTATTGTATTAAAAAAAAGATTAATATCTAAAAGAACACAATTTCACAAAAAGTCCACCTCTATACAATATTTTCAATGAAGAAAAAACAGTTTTAAATTGTAAGACAAAAAAACGAACACAAAATATAATTCCAGGACAGAATTCCTCAACATTTTTTTAATCAACAGTAAACTCTGTTCCAGCATGGATGGAGCTGTAACTCCATGGTTACAGGGAGAGGGGAGGTGGAACTTCTCATGTTCAGTAATACATGGAGCTTTTACTGAGTTTTTACGTGATAACCAGCGACCTCACCTCTGCATCCCAGCATGGAGTACTGTCAACTCACAACAGCGCTTGTTTTTGTGGGTAGAGACCAGTCTGTCTGGGGTGGATGTCAGCCTTGTGAGTGTGTGTGGGGGGGCATCTGCAGCAAACCTGCTTTTGCAACCCGTTGCATACTCTCCAGAGCGGTTGGAGCCACAGAGTCTCTGCAGAGAGTGGCGTTCATGGTACAGTGAAGAGGGGAGTCGGCAGCAGGAGAGGGCCCAAGGGCTTGTGCCATAATCGGTTGGGCAGCTGCCGATGCAGCAGTTCAGATCCGCCTTTTCCTCTTTTTCCCCCACCAAAATAAAATGGTCTCCCTTTTCCCCAAATTGTATCAAAAGGATTCAGGGTCCAGATGGAGGACACTCAGGGTCTGGATCCGGACCGGAGTCCGCCAGTTTGTGACCCCTGATGTAAAGGATGGTTATCAGTGTACACAACTTGACATTGCTGAAAATACGCTGGAATGTGTTGGAGTTAAAGTTGTACTATCACCAGAAATGTCTTTTGCTTTGATTGTGATCTATTGACCTCCATCCTTTAAGGATACATTCTTTAATTGTCTATCAAATGTACTGAAACAGGTTTGGAGCAAAGAGTTAATCCTCATGGTGATTTCAACTTAAATTGACTTTGTAAAACATGCAGACAGAAATTAAAGGACATCACCAATAAGTTTCATATGGATCAGATGATCAGTAACCCAACTAGAATAACCCGTTCATCTCAAACTCTCCTTGATTTGATTTTTGTGAACAAACCTGACCACAGAACAAAAAAATACAATCAAATTACTGGCATGTCTGATCATAATCTCACTATAGTAGTACGTAAATTGTCAAAATCACAATACAAAAAGTCTACTGATGGTGGAAAATATATCCGATACATACCAAAGAAAAACAGAATCATTTGAAAATGAGACTGAAATAAATTGCGATACAAACTGTGGAAGGACGTGAAAATATATCAACAATCAAATAAATTATCTCAAAATATAAAATAACAACACTAAGCACAAGAGAAAACAGGATCTACCTTGGCTAAATGAAAAATGATGGAATCTCATGAAACAAAGGGATTTAGCACTTAAAAATGGCTAAAAACTGATTTAAGTACAGAAAGACTGATTTTTAAAAGCCCCAGAAATGAAGTCACCATGCAGCTCGGTAAAGCAAAAGAAAATTTCTTCTTAGACATAATCAAAAATGCAAAGGGAACAACAAAAAAAACCTCTGGAAATGTACTGATAAACTCACAAGAAAAAAAAAAAGCAAAAATAGTGAAGTCATACAACTCAGTTTGAATGGAAAACTTCACTCATATAGCTTAGTTATAGCCAGCAATTTCAATGAGCATTTTATCAAATCAGTACAAGAACTGGGTCTGAATTTTACCCAAACATACCCACACCAAATTAAAATAAATCATGAAACTGATCCAAACCTTAAACCCACAAACAAGGTAAAGCTTAACAAAATTTTACCATCTCTGTGAAGTTCCAAAGCTAAAGATATGCTCTGTGTTCTATGTTCTTGAAAAAAACATAAAGATACTTTAAAAATTCCAGTTACAGAACTAACAAATCTTTCAATACATGAAAATATCTTCTCCAATGCACTGAAACCTGCCATTGTAACCTCCATACACAAAGCCAGAAACAAACAGGAAATTAGTAATTATAGACTGATAATGATAACAATGGAGAAAGTGTCAAAATGGCTTAATCAATCATGCTTCACTCTGAACGTAGGAAAGACAGCTATCATGTACTTTCCCAACAAACAAAAATCATACGCACTATCCAACTATAACGGTAAATGGAGCAAATATAGAAAATGTAACAGAGTTTAAGTATTTGGGTGTCACATTAGATCCCACGCTTAGCTTTAAAAAGCACATAAAATGGATGAGCCGCACCCTGAAATATAACCTTGCAAACTTCTGTTGCATCAGAAACCCCTTCACTCTAAAAGGATCAAAAGCCTTTTTGAATGCCATGATTTTGACACATTTCTCCTATTGCATCTTGCTGGTCACAAGCCAACAGTACGACTGAAACCCTTGGAATCCCCGTATAAACAATCCATCAAAATTCTGGATAAGAAGACACAACAGTATCACCATTTTGGTATACTTGCCAAACACAAGATGTTAAGCTTTGAAAATATGATCATGTATGCAAATATATGGTTGGTCTTCAAAATTATCCATGGTTCTGTAGCCCCGCCCCTTAAGACTTTTGTGTACCTGACTTCTGAACAAAATACCAGAGTAACAGGGACTTCCTCTAGGTGGCATTGTTGCACCCCCTTACATAAAACTGCTTTTGGACAATCAGCCTTCTCATACAAAGCTATAATGAAATGGACCAAGCTCCCCACTGCTTTGAAGACCAGGACAGATTAATCAGTTCTTCCTTGTACCATTTCCAACAACGCCTGAAAGTTTCATCGAAATCCGTCCAAAACTTTTTGAGTTATCTTGCTATCCAACAGACAGACAAACAGACAAACAGACAGACAGACAAACAGACAAACGCTGGCAAAAACATAACCTCCTGGCCTGCGGCCTGAGACAAACAGACAAACGCTGGCAAAAACATAACCTCCTGGCCTGCGGCCTGGCGGAGGTAATAAACTAAATTAAACTTGGCAACTGATGTGGAGGTACAGAGAGGTAGTCTGGTGGGGGTAGGTAGTGTCTTTGGTCTTTGAGCAGCTGCCATTCCACCCACAGTCACTAGATGAGATAACTGAGAGAATGCAAATATTAGAGTTCGTTCATCCAAATAAAACCTCAGACTGTGGCTTCTACAAGCAGTGTGGATAAATCATCACTGTTCATCTATCTATAAATGCAAGAAATCTCTGTCTGAGTGTGTGTGTGTGTGGGGGGGGGGGGGTCCATGGGGGTGTGTGTTCCTCAGATATCTCCCAAACTGTTCGTCAGACTGACCTCAGGTGTTATATGTTTTGCTGAGGTTATGAGGGTGTGCATCCCTGAGTATGGAGATGCTCGGTAAAAATATGCAATTTTTATCAGTAACAATTTTGTCAATAGCCACAGCTACATTTCTTCATGCCCTGGCTTCTAGAAGTGTGGGCGGTGTTATGTCTGTAAATAGACTATGAATAATGAGGCCAGGTGCACGACTGAACTTAGCTTTATTGTAAGCTCAAACTCCACGCTACAACCGCCAGGCAAGGGAGTTGGCAAAAAGACCCGCCTTCCCTGCCTGCTGCTATTTATAGGCATGGTGTAGTGGCGGAAACGGAAGTGGTCGCCATTACACTGTACTTCACAAACAAGAGGATCTTGAAATATACAACAGATAGGGCTTTGGATTGACTCCGTACTGACTGGATAATATGCGGCATTACGACCAGTCACCAGAGCTCTCCGCAAACAAACTAAGGAAGTAAAAAGCGACAAATTTGATGAGAAAAAGAGAAGACTGACGATTTAATGCTTAAAAAAATATACTATAATGTCTGTGATTGCGTAGCTCTAAAGGATAATTCCACATGTCGATGGCTGAAATGAAAAACCTCTTATCTGCAGGATTTTCTGATTTGTGGATTTCACTTTGGATGATGAGAACAAGGAAAGCTGCTCATATCTGTCTGCAAGACAGTCCTGCCATTTATTGTGACAGAAAATAATTGTGATGGGAAAAAATAGCATTGCATTCTGCAAGAAAACAATTTTTGTCTTTATTTTTTTCAAAAAGTTGGATTTTTCAGATAGGAGGTTTTGAATTTTGGCCATCAATATGTGGAGAACATGAGGTGTGTGTGTGTGGGGGGGTAGCAGCGGGACCGGCTTATTGCTGTCCTTCCCAGGGAGCCAAGCCCAGCCTGCCCAATTAACGGGACGGAGTCTTGGCTTCTGTTTCACCTATGTGCCACCACTGTCCTTTGCGGCACCGCGGGTTCAACATGGCACTCCTCCCAGTGCACGGCTATCTAAAAATTAAAAGTTAATAATAATACCACCACGATTGTGGAGCAGAATGGCCAGATCAATTGCATATCATATGCAGACACATATGTATATTTTGACTAAACAACGACCATGACAAAAAATCATCCAAATAATGAAATAAATCATGTTTTATTTACTGGCAAATGGGGAACACTGATCCAACAGTTGCAGCCAAAAGGGTCATTCTGCTGTGTATAATAATATTTGGTGTATTGTACTTATAATATTGCTAAAATATAAAAGGATGCACTACAATGGGTCTCAAATATTTGTAAATGTGTCCTGTTAAAGTATTTCATGAGTTTATAGATGATAGACTATAAACTACACATTTACAGTGATATGAAAAAGTGTTTGCCCCCTTCCTGATTTCTCATTTTTTTGTATGTTTGTCACACAATAACATTCCGGGTTTCAAAATACATATGCCTCACCTGCTGCCTAAGTCATGGGTCTGCACCTGTCATGTGATGTGTCTAGAAAGCACAAAAAACGCCCAGTTGTACCAAGCATTCAACATCACAAGCTGGCAGACACGTATAGCTCACTCGTCTTCATTGAATGACCGATGTCACCGAAACAAACCGCCTCGAACATCACTTCCGGGACGGTGAAAAAAACGGATGTAAACAAAGGCTCAATCGCAACATAATATTTCCACATGGAGGAAGCATTTGCTCCAAATTTTGTCAACTATGATTCTAAAAAGAGATTATTTAGCTTCTGAAGGGAAATACCTACTTTCTGTGATAGCAGAGGATGGCCGAAGTAGGTAAAGTTTTGTCTGCCATTGACCAGAGCTGCACGTCACTGGAGAGAACAATAGCGCCGGTTCGGCAGCATTATATAAGCGAAATTGTGGAGGAATAATTAATAATATACATGTGAGGGTTTCTGGATGTGGGAGAGGAAGCGAAAATGACTGGCAGAAGATGAAATAAGGACGGTGGATGACAAAAATGGACAAATGAAGACAAGGTGGGCGGTAGGTCCGATGCTTTTTATCGGTTTGTGTAAATTCCACAGATTTTCTGGTTCATATACTTTGAAGATAAGATAACAAAAAAAAAAAAATGGTGACAAAAAAACAAAACTATCCTTTGCGTAAATATGTCCAAAGCCCACTTTTGACGCAAAGTCATGCAATTTGATATGGCTGCTGTTGCATTATGCAAATTAGATGCGTAAATGAGATGCGTAAATGTACTCCTACCTCAAACTTTGGATCATATTCTACATCTTTCTAATTGACAGTAAGCCATTATCTCTTACAACTTTCAAGTCACAGCCTTCAGAGTGTGTGATATCTAAACTGAATATTATCTTGAAAAAAAACCTTGACCACAAGAGGGGCGTGAGGGTGACGGGAGCGACGGTGCACTATAGACACAAGCAGGGTTTTAAATGTTTCAGATCATCAAACAAATTTAAATATTAGACAAAGACAACACAAGTGAACACAAAATGCAGTTTTTAAATGAAGGTGTTTATTATTAAGGGGAAAAAAAATCCAAACTTACATGGCCCTGTGTGAAAAAGTGATTGCCCCCTAAATCTAATAACTGGTTGGGCCACCCTTAGCAGCAACAACTGCAATCATGTGTTTGCAATTACTGTCAATGAGTCTTTTACAGCACTGTGAAGGAATTTTGGCACACTTATCTTTGCAGAATTGTTGTAATTCAGCCACATTGGAGGGTTTTCGGGCATGAACCACCTTTTTAAGGTCATGCCACAGCATCTTAATCAGATTCAGGTCAGGACTTTGACTAGGCCACTCCAAAGTCTTCATTTTGTTTTTCTTAAGCCATTCAGAGGTGGTGTGTTTTGAATCATTGTCCTGCTGAAGAACTCAAGTGCGCTTCAGCTTGAGGTCACAAACAGATGGCCAGACATTCTTCTTTTTTGGTAGACAGCAGAATTCAGGGTTCTATTTACCACAGCAAGTCTTCCAGGTCCTGAAGCAGCAAAACCGCCCTAGTCCACCACACTACCACCACCATATTTTACTGTTGGTATGATGTTCCTTTTCTCAAATGCTGTGTTACTTTTACAACGGATGTAATGGGACACACACCTTCCAAAAAGCTCAACTTTTGTCTCGTCAGTCGACAAAGTATTTTCCCAAAAGTCTTGGGGATCATCAAGATGTTTTCTGGCAAAACTGCCAGAAAAGCTGTTATGTTCTTTTTGCTCAGCAGTGGTTTTCATCTTGGAACTCTGCCATAAAGGCCATTTTTGCCCAGTCTCTTTCTTATGGTGGAGTCATGAACACTGACCTTATCTGAGGCAAGTGTGGCCTGCAGTTCTTTGGATGTTGTTGTGGGGTCTTTTGAGACCTCTTGGATGAGTCGTCGCTGCGCTCTTGGGGTAATTTTGGTCAGCCGGCCACTCCTGGGAAGGTTCACCACTGTTCCATGTTTTTGCCTTTTGTGGATAATTGCTCTCACTGTGGTTTGCTGGAGACCCAAAGCTTTAGAAATGGCTTTATAACCTTTTCCAGACTGATAGTTCTTCTTCTTCTTCTTTTAGATTTAATTGGCGGCTGACAACCAGCTTACAGGTGCATTACCACCACTGACTTGATTATCATCATTCTATATCTTTGTATAAGGAGTTCTTATAGTTCTGAACAGCTCCTTATGTGTAAAAAAAAATTATTCGTCTTTGGACTGTGTCCTGAACTGGGAGCCTCTCAATTACTTTGTTTCTCATTTGTTTGTGAATTCCTATGGAATGCAGCATGATGTCTAGCTTTTGAGGATCTGTTGGTGTACTTCACTTTGATAAGCAGGTCCTATTTAGTGATTTCTTGATTGAGAACAGGTGTGGCAGTAATCAGGCCTGGGTGTGGCTAGATAAATTGAACTCAGCTTTCCAAAGATGTCATAAACTATATTTCATTTATGTTTTAACGGTGGCGGGGGGACTCATTTTGTCACACAGAGCCATGTAGATTTGCATTTTATTACCTTTAATAATGATCACCTTCATTTAAAAACTGCATTTTGTGTTTACTTGTGTTGTCTTTGTCTAATATTTAAATGTGTTTGATGATCTGTGACATTTAAGTGTTCCTCTTCTTCTTTTAGATTTGATTGGTGGTTGGCAACCAGCTTACAGGTGCATTACCACCACGTACTTCACTCTATATCATCACTCTATCTGGCCAGGAGCTGTAGTCCTTACCGCCACGTACTTCACTCAGTAAACATCACTCTGTATCAAAAGTCAGAATTCTTCTTGGTTGGCAACCTCTTCTTCTTCTCTCTATATCTTTGTATACAGAGTTCTGAACAATCTTCTTCTTCTTCTTCTTCTTCTTCTTCTTCTTCTTCTTCTTCTTCTTCTTCTTCTTCTTCTTCTTCTTCTTCTTCTTCTTCTTCTTCTTCTTCAGTGAGATTCCCATGTCTTCATGATGTCTATAACACTCTATCTGGTCCCACTCTATTGTATATCTTCTTCTTCATTTAGATTTGATTGTGGTTGGCAACCAGCTTACAGGTGCATTACTGCCACTGACTTGATTATCATTATTCTATATCTCTGTATAAGGAGCTCTTACAAGGAGCCCCGAACAACTCACGGGTGAAAAAATTATCTGTCCTTGGACTGTGTCCTCGGCGGCATCAATAGCTGTGCCAGACAGCCAGCTGGCCCTCCTGCCACCAAGTCTTCTTCTTCTTCTTCTTTTAGATTTGATTCGCAGTTGGCAACCAGCCCACAGGTGCATTACTACCACATACTTCACTCTATATCATCACTCTATCTGGTCAGGAGCTGTAGTCCTTCTATCATCATTGCTGTGCCCAATCGAAACTCAACTCTATCTTCAGACATCACTCTTCTTTGTCTCCTTGTACTTCAGCTTCACTCGCAATCATAGGACTCGCTATGACATCATCAAAGATCAAAAACAGGAATCGCAGATCAAAGGCAGGCATCACTGAATGAGTGGTGACGTCAACATAGGGCTCGCATAAAGATCACAGGACTAGCTATGAGATCAAAGGCAGCCATCATCACTCACAATCATAGGATTCGCTAAAAGATCATAGGACTCACTATGGCATCATCAAAGATCAAAGGCAGCCTTCACTCATGCTCATAGGACTCACAATGACATCATCAAAGATCAAAGGCAGGCATCACTGAATGAGTGGTGATGTCAACATAGGACTCAAAAAAATCATAGTGCTCACTATGAGATCAAAGGTAGGCATCATCACTCACGATCATAGGACTCGCTAAAAGATCATAGGACTAGCTATGACATCATCAAATATCAAAGGCAGGCTTCACTCATGATCATAGGACTCACTATGACATCATCAAAGATCAAAAGCAGGTGTCACTGAACAAAGGCAGGCATCACTCAATGAGTGGTGACGTCAAAGATCAAAGGCAGGTTTCACTATGGTTACTATTGCCATGGTAACAGTAACTTTCTATGGGCATGCATGGATATTGGGCATGCACAGGTATGCACTAGTACAAAAAATGAGAGATCAGGATGGGGCAAACACTTTTTCACTGCACAGGTATGCACTAGTACAAAAAATGAGAAATCGGAAAGGGGCAAACACTTTCACACCACTGTAAACTAAAACTGTCACTCTATATATAATTCAAGAAATCTGTGTGTCTGTCTGTCACGATCATAGACCTCACTAAAAGATCATAGAACTCCTTACGCCATCATCGAGGATCAAAGGCAGGCATCACTCAAGATCATAGGACTCGCTATGACATCACGATCATATGACTCGCTATGACATCTCAAAGATCCTAGGAATCACTATGTCATAATCATAAGATTCACTAAAAGATCATAGGACTCACTATGATATCAGATCAAAGATCAAAGGCAGGCATCACTCATGATCATAGGACTTGATATGATATCATCAATCATAGGACTCGCTACTGATTATCATATGACTCGCTATGTCACGATCATAGGACTCGCTAAAAGATCATAGGACTCGCTATGACATCATCAAAGATCAAAGGCAAGCATCACACAATTATAAGGCTCGCTATGCCATCTTCAAAGATCACAGGAGTTGAGGTTCAATTGGACGCAGCAATGATGATAGAAGGACTACAGCTCCTGACCAGATATAGTGATGATATAGACTCTATAGAGTGAAGTACAAGGCGGTACTGCACATGTAAGCTAGTTGCCAACCACCAATCAAATATAAAAGAAGAAGAAGAAGACTTGCTATGACATCATCAAGGATTATAGGACTCGCTACTGCGATTAATCGGCCTGCGGCTCCGACACAGTCCAAAGAAGGATAATTTTTTTCACACTTAAGTTTTTCAGAACTCCTTATACAATGATATAGAGTGATGATAATTAAGTCAGTGGTGGTGGTGCACCTGTGGGCTGGTTGCCAATCACCAATCAAATCTAAAAGAAGAATAATTTTTTCACACATAAGGAGCTGTTCAGAACTCCTTGTGCAAAGATATGGAGTGATGATAGTCAGGTCAGTGGCGGTAATGCATCTGTAAGCTGGTTGCCAACCGCCAATCAAATCTAAAAGAAGAAGAGGAAGAAGACACACACACGTCCAAGAACAGATTTTTTTTTTTCACACATAAGGAGTTGTTCAGAATTCCTTTTACCAAGGGTCTCCAACCTGGGGCTCCTGGAACGTTCAGGTTTCTGTGGGAAATTTTCTGATTTCATTTCTTAATTGGCCCAAAGATTTGCAAATAATTTGCTGTTGTTGTGCATGGGTGCAAGAGTGCCTACAGAACACATGCACAACAATGATAAATTATTTGCAAGTCTCTGGACCAATTAAGAAGTGAAATTAGAAAATTTCCCACAGAAACATGAACATTCCAGGAGCCCCAGGTTGGAGACCCCTGCTTATACAAAGATATAGAGTGATGATAATCAAGTCAGTGGCGGTAATGCACCTGTAAGCTGGCTGCTAACCGCCAATCAAATCTAAAAGAAGAAGGAGAAGATGATTATCAAAGAGAAAAGGGAGGCATCACTGAACGAGTCATGACGTGCTTGCTTACACCTGCTTTCTACGGGCATACAGAAATTCTTGCTTATACTTGGTTTCTATGGGCATGCACAGGTATGCACAGCCATGCACAGGTATGCACTTCTTATAATGATGACTGAACAACTCCCATTCCCCAAAGGGAAGATACACTATTATGAATATGTCATAAAAGATCAGACAAATAAGTCTAACAAACAAACAAGCGTTCTTAAACAATTGCTAATATTAGATATCCCATTCATTTTCAATTATTCTGTAATTAATATTCACACAATCAAATTAATCTTAGTGTTCAGTCCCCCTAAATGGCTACAGACCCATAGCACTAACGTCTGCAGTCATGAAGTGTTTTGAGTGACTGGTGTCTCAGCACATCAGGAACTGTCTTACCCCCTTCCTTCCACCCCCATCAGTTTGCCTACAGGGAGAATCGGTCTCCTGAAGACACCATCACCACTACTCTCCACAGAGCACTGAGCCACCTGGAGAGCCCAAGGAGCTACATAAGGATGCTCTCTGTGGACTACAGCTCAGCTTTTAACACCATCATCCCGGACATCCTGATCACAAACTGCACCTTCTCCAGATCCCCCCCTTGCCTGCTCCTGGATAAAGAGCTTTCTCACCAACTGCCCACAAACAGTCAGACTTGGCCCCCACCACTCCTCCACACTGTTCCTCAGCACTGGCTCCTCCCAAGGCTGTGTGTTAAGCCCTCTACTGTACCCCCGTATACCTTTGACTGTATTCCAACCATCGTCATTGTGAAATACAAGGACGATACCACCTTGGTTGGGCTCATCAACGATGATGATGAGAAGGCATACAGGGAGGAGGTAGAAAATCTGCTGCTGTGGTGCCAAGCAAACATCCTGAAACTGAATGTCCAAAAAAACAAAGAACTCATTCTGGACTTCAGGAAGAACAGAAGCTGCTGCTGGCCTTCTATCACTGTTCAGTGGAGAGTGTGCTCACCTACTGTTTGAGTGTGTGGTATGCCGGTTCCACGGCCAAGAACAGGAAGGCTGTGCAGAGGGTCACCAACACCGTCCAAAAAAATTATCGGCAGCCGTCTGCCCTCCCTGGAGGACATCTCCCAATCCTCCTGTCTCAAAAGGATCAAGGCCATCACAGGAGACCCCTCAAATCCTGCCCACCATCTGTTTGACCTGCTTCCCTCTGGACATTGGTTCAGATCAACCAGGTTCTACACCTCCAGCCTGACAGTCTCTTCCCCTGGGCTATCCGAACTGTAGTCAGAGAACTGAGGACCTTTTAATTATCACTATAACTCACCTGTCTTTGCACTCCTCACTTTCAGGTATAATGACCCATCCATGAAATCACTATTATGTATATTCTCCATAATCTTTGGGCGATTTTACTCTATTATGTGTTCTGCACTCTTGTGTACATAGTTTCACCCTTGAAACCGCTACTGTACCTGTGTATATACCAATGGACTATTTGTTATTTTTACTTTTATTTTTACTTCAGTCGTATGGTTAATTGTGTGTTCTGTAACTGTTTAATTTCAAATTCTTCTCTCTTAATTTTATTGCCCAGTAGCCTGGTGTCATGATTACTAGAAATATCAGCCCACATACAAGATGCTACACCAGAGAATGCATATAATGCAGAGAGGCAAAGTTTTAAACACAATTTTATTGAAGAGTTGATGCAAGATTAGTGGAAAAAATACTTCACTCTCCAGAGGAAAGGCCAGTCTGTAAGGAAGGAGACAAGAGCAGATTAATACGAGGAGGGAGGAAGGGTAAAATGAAAAATAGGAAAACTCTTACAAGTGAGAGCAGAGAGCCCGATAAGGAACCCAGGAAGGCATGGATGAACTGGACAGGAAGCTGCAGATGAGTAGGGCTGGAGAGATGTCTGACCGGGTGAAGTAGGCAATCAGGAGTGAGGATGATTATAATGGAGCAGGTGAGCGCACAACAAACACCCGGGGACACACCACAGAGATTGCAGCAACCTGAGACAGAGAAAGAGAGAGACAGATTGTTCTCTCGGTTCCTAGACAATTAAGACTTTACTTAATTCATCAATGGCAGTATACCCAACGAGCCAGCGCTGGCGCGTTCACATACTGGTCCTTTTAAGGGCTGGCAGCGAAGAGACATCAGGTGTGTCCACTCACGCAGGTGTAATGATTACCTGCGGAGCCGGGGAACCTCCCACAGGATGGGAGGGGGAGTGTGCTCACCAGATCATAACACCTGGTGGAGCACCCACATTTTTGTTGTGCTGTACTACTGTACAATGACAATAAAGCCTATTCTATTCTATTCTATTAGTCTAACATGTGATTGCCTACATATAGCCTACACCTCTGTAATCCACATTCAAACACAGCCTACATTTTGGCCCAGAAAGCCTGTTTGGGATACCTGTTTCAGACAGGAATAGTTGGTTCTACAGACAAGCACTAATTAGAAAATAAAAGGAATTTATAGTGTTGTGATAATTTTCCTTAAAACTAGCTAATGAAGAATTAAGACAAGCTATATTAAAGGTGAGCAGCTTGGTGAAGCAGTGCTTAGCACCGTCACCTCATAGCAGGAAGGTCATGGGTTCAAACCCAAGTGTCGGCAAGTGGTGACCTTCTGTGTGGCATTTGCATGTCCTCTCCGTGTCTGCATGGGTTTTCTTCAGGTACTGTGGTTTCCTCCCACAATCTACAGACATGCTTGTTAGGTTAATTGGCATCAACTGGAGATAACTTGTCCTTAGGTATGAATGTGAGAGTGAATGATTGTCCGTCTCTCTATAATGGACAGGTGATCTGTCCAGGGTGACCCCGCCTCTCACTCAAAAATGCTGTAATAGGCTTCACCCCCAAGACCTAAAAAGGATTAAGTGATTAAACAGATGAATGAACATATTAAAGGCCAAAAAAAGGACAGTACAGCAGAATCAAAACATGTTTTTGTCTTGATATGATTTTGTGATTTACTTATTTTCATTCTCATCCTGCAGGTCAAACCTGGAAGGCTCTCAGCACTGTGGACAAACGTCCCTTTGTGGAGGAAGCTGAATGTCTCCGAGTCCAGCACCTCCGGGACCACCCAAATTACAAGTATAGGCCCCGCCGTAAGAAGACCCCCAAAAAACTGAAGAGGGTGGAACCGGGACTCCTGCTCCACAGCTTAGCTGAGGGAGGGGGACAGGGTTTGGGTTTAGGACCTGCTGTCAGTCCCCTGAATCCAGAAAACCTGTCGTCAGGTTTGTGTTATGGACACTCAGTTCTCCACAATCCACACCACCACCAGCACAACCACCTGCTTCCATCTTTGGGGCACCTCAAGGATCTCCAGGCCCTGGGTCATGCAGAACTGGAAAATCCTGGGTTACCCACTCCAGAAATGTCTCCTCTTGATGTTCTAGACCACAGGGAGTCTGTGTTCTTCCCCCAACATATACAGGAGGAGGAAGGGGTGGAAGGTTGGAGTGAGTACCATGGTCTCCATCACCATAACCATCATTACAGCCACCACTACAACACCCATGGTCACCACATCCCCACCCATGATCAGAATTCTGGTCTTAATGCCATTTTGGGTCCCAGTCTGAGCTCAGGGCAAAGTTCCAGACTTGGTTCTGAGTCCAGCATGATCTCCAAGTTAGCTTCAACATTTAATTCCCATGCCTCCATGAGGAGTATCTTAAGGTGCCCTTCCCCTGTGCCCCCCTCCTCTGGTTCCTTCACTCAACCGTCCATCATCTGCCAGAAACCAATAAGATGTCATCAACCATCTGTGAGCTCAGCTAATGTCACTTATTTTGATCAAATGTATGGGACCAGTTCTCTCTTCCCTCCATGCCCTCTGGGCCAGCTTTCACCTCCTCCTGAAACCTCCCACTCCACCTCCTCTGCCCCCCCTCCCTCATCCTTCCTTCATTCGGTGCACTTGGACCCTTCAAATCCAGAGTCCTCTAGTCCTTCGGCAGAGTTTTGGCCTGACATAGACAAACAAGAATTTGAACAGTATGTCAGCTTCAGAAATGGAGAGGAGATATATGGAGTATCAAAAGTCTTGGGTGGGCGTGGTCTAAGTGACGGCACTGTTAGCAGTGATAGCGTAGCTAGCAGCAGTGTTATGGGTGGTGTTGGTGGGTGTGATGATGCGAGCAGTCCTCTGATTTCTGCTCTATCTGACGCCAGCAGCACTGTCTATTACAGCGCCTGTATCACTGGATAAAATGTTCTTGTCATACTGAAGTCACTGTTGACGGGTTGTGAATTCTTTTTTTTCTTACTCCTTCCACCAAGGAAGGAACATGATCATGTTGGTTTCTGTCTGTCTGTCTTTCTGTTAGCAGGACAGATGTTGGTGAAATTTTCACCAGAGGTGGCCCCTGGGCTAGGGGTGGACCCATTAGATTTTGGAGGCTATCTGGGTCAGAATGTGGATTCTGGATCACTTTTACTCTTTCTTTAACATTGCAAGATAGAACCTTGGAAGAGGTATGCGCTCACAGATCACCTACTAAATTTAACAGGCTCAACCGTAGGCCAAAGGCCACCTCTGATGAAAATTTCATCAAAATGTGTCCAGTAGTTTTTGTATAATTCTGCTAACAAACACCCAGACCTTGGCAGAGGAATGCACTCTCTGAGTGCCCTATAGCTTTTGACTGCAGTTTGCCCTGAAGAAGAACATGTGAAATCGTAAAATTAACGAACTTACATGGTCTCCAAGAAAGCACTAAAACTGTGTCATCATGAATTAGAACATCTGAGGCATTTTCATCGATGTTGTTGTGTTTGTATGCTAACATGCTAACTGTGTACCCCAGCAGACAGGAGTCCTCTAACGTGTGAGGGTCTTAATTCAAACATCATCTCATGTAGCATCAACAGTCCCATCAGGACCAATGATTTGTCTAATAGAGTTTATTAAATATGAAGGAATAAGTGATATGAGAGAAAAAGTCTGGATCAAACCACAGTCCTGTCCACCACTGATGCTTCATCTATTCATTCTTTCACACTAATTTGCATTTGCTGGCTCAGGTTTTTGATGTGAGCTAGGAGATAGCCAGCAAGTGAGCCAGCAAGTGAGCCAAAGTGACGTAAGAGGGAGGGCAGGGTTACCTGCAGCTTTTAAACAATTAAAGATACATGCACTGAAATGAACCATTCTGAGGAAGGCTGCAAAAGATGATTCACAATGATTGATGATTTGCATTAATTAAAGGAATTTGACAAAAATATGTCACAAGCATTTCAGTCAGACCAGTGGGAGCTGTCAACATGTGGGAAAAGTGAAGTAAATGGGACCTTTACATTTATCACATTAGTGACTTTGAGGTTAGATTACCAAAAATTATGGATCCCTCTAGAACTGTCCGTGAACTAGTTGATCCACCATCTTTAGAGCTCATGAGCCGGATAACACATGCTGTTTGCGTTTTGGTGACACTGATGTTTGCTGTATATGGATGAAATGTGAAGGAGAAACTCTGAAATTTCATTTTTGCAGTGGCTTTAAACTGTTATACCATGTAAATATTATAAATCAGAGTAAATCTATAATCACAGACTGAGTTTCACTGTACCACATTTTAAGGGTTTAACTGAAGGGGAACTCCTTGTTTGGTGCTGTTAGCCTAGCTTAGCATGAGAAACAGCTAGCTTAGCTTCTTGTAGTTTCTAAAATGTTTCATTACTTTAATGCATCAGAAAACAACTTAGACTGATGGGATATTTAGTCACAAAGATTCAAGTAGGAAATCAGACCCAGGCCACATGTCCTGGGCTGTCTCCTGGGTCCCACTGGTTTGTGTACGGGTTCCATGTTGGCCCTATCTGTGTTTGCTCACGTGGACTTCACCTGTGGTACAGGTGAGCAGGTAATCTGTTTACCCGCTTTAAACCATCCATTCATCAATCCATCCATCCATCCATCCATCCATCCATCCATCTTCTACCACTTAATCCTTTTCGGGTCGCGGGGGTGGGGGTGGGGGTGGGGTGGGGCTGGAGCCTATCCCAGCATCTTTGGATGAGAGGCAGGGTCCACCCTGGAATGATCGCCAGTTTATCTGTTTTAAACCACATGGGTTAAAATGGGTGTGCAAGTTTCAGTAATACTGGTGTTACAGGCAAAATGACATAAAAATAATAAATTTTCACTTTTTCATTAATTAGTAAGAAAAAAGTGACAAGTCTACAAAGTTTTTTTTAGCAAATTTAGGAGAAAAAAGTCAAAAATTTATGAGAAAAAATGTCAAAATAGGAGAAAAAGTTGCAAATTCACAAGGAAAAGAAATGTAAAATTACTTGAAAAGAATTACAAACTTACAAGAAAATGTTTGCAAATTTACAAGAAAAAAGTCAAAAATTTATGAGGAAAAATTAGAAAATGTTGCAAATTAACAAAAAAGTAGTGAATATGAGAAAATAAGTTGAAAATTTATGAGAAAATAAGTTGAAAATAGGTAAATGGGTAAAGTCCATGTGGGCAAACACAGATGGGGCCAACATGGAACCCGTGGACAAACCCACATGGACCCATGAGACAGCCCAGGTTAAGCTTTGGTGTGGCCCACATGAACCTGCTGACTGGGACGTGAACCGGTGGAGACCATCTCCCTGTTGTTAAGCCACTCACTGTTTTCAGATGCATGTCTATGACTGCCATTTTAGGACCATTCTCACGTTGGTAAAGGAGTTTGTCCCCAATATTGGACATCAAAGTGACGGTATGGGGTTTGGCTGAACCTGAAAAATGAAAGTTTTAAGTTGTGTGGAGACTCGTCCTACGTCTGTTGTCCATCACTCCCATCTGTGATTTCTGATGAAGAGTTAAAACAACACTGAGTTTCCATACAGTCCAACAGCTGACTGTCATTGCTTCAGAACAGAGAGGAGAGAAAGTCAAAGAAAAGCTGGTTCCTGAGCATCAGACATGGTTTCATTTGAATTTACTCTCACACACAGAGACATCAGAGGGAAAAACTCTGGGAATGATTATCTACAGAAATGTATCTTCTACAGCCCACAGCGGTTCTCAGCAGTCACATGACCATTAATTAAAAACACAATGTTTTTTGTCCGTCTGTGTTTAAAATGTTTAAATGTTGTAACAAGATCGCTTCACTGTTTATAATAAAACCTTTTCACAAAAATCCTCAAAGTGAACTTTGAGTCTGTTTAATTTTTGTGTAAAATCAGAAATCTGGTGCCTGTGATGTTCTCACCGTTTATTTTATTTAGAACATTTTACAGATTTTATGGATTTTTTTAGGGCATCACTGATATTTTCATCAAATCTTCCTACATATTTTTTAAGTGTTGGGTATAAATATTAAAGCTAAATTTAAAAATTTGACATTAACTGGACAGAAGCTAACTATTTTATTAAATTACAATAAAAAAAATGTTGATTCCAGTAGCACACAGACACTGTGGCAATGTCAGCAAGTCTGCATGGGGAATACGTCTCATGGAGGTAGTTAGCTAGACGTCAGTTTAATGCCTACATCTAGCTAATGACCTCTATGAGACGCTCCTGATGTAAACTTGGCACGTGGGGCCAGCATTGGTGTGATGTGTGTGTGCTGTTAGGAAGTCTGTCTTCATGACGTTCCACAGAGCAGCTGACCGGCATGATTACAACCACAGCTGTTATCACAACTCTGCAGCAGCTCACCCAATAACAGACAAAACATGGTGCCTCCAGGTCAAAAAAGCCATGTCATCTTTAGCCAATTATACAGTGCTGTGAAAAAGGATTGCCCCATCCTGATTTTTATATATTTTCATATTTGTCACACTTAAATGCTCAGATCATCTAACAGATTTTAATAGACAAAGACAAGCCAAGTAAATACAGAATTCAATTTTTAAAGGTGCAAGAGATAACATTCTGACCTCCTGGCCAGTAGGTGTTTCACTCACTGCTGACTCACTATAATGTGGTACCAGTTGCCAGGTAGAGATAAACAGCATTGCCTGGAGGCTAACATCTCAGACCTTTGGTTATTATGAGCCAGACAGCATGTCAAACAAGGACTCTTGTGGTATAGAATCGTGAATTTAACGTAATCCTCTCTGATGTGCATCTCCAGTAAACATGTTTGATATAACTATATCGTATAGTGTAATTGACAGTTACTAATGCATACCTGTGCATGACCGTAGAAACCAAGTATACGCAAGTATTTCTGCACGCCCGTAGAAAGCAGGTGTGAGCAAGCATTTCTGCATACCTGTAGAAAGTTACTGTTACCATAGCAACAGCAACCATGGTGATGCCTGCCTTTGATCTTTGACATGGTTACAATGGCATCAGTAACCATAATGAAGCCTGCCTTTGATCTTTGACAGTTATGCTAATGTAGCACAGCAGTGACTGAACCGGATCACTATTTAGTTTTGACAACGTAATTATGACATCACTTTAGTTCAGACTGTACGGACTTTGACTGCTGTTAGATGTTCTATGGTTTCTGTAAATATGCTGAAACAGACTTTTATGGTCTGTTTATGTTCATCTGTTTTAGCTACACATGCTTAAAAAAAAAAATGGCTGTTGCTGTTAAACACCAGCAGTCATTTATGTCAGTTCCAGCTTATTTTAAGATACTAGTGCATACCCGTGCATGCCCGTAGAAATGAAGTATAAGCAAGCATTTGATGAGATGAGAGATGAGATGAGATGAGATTCAACTTTATTGTCATTACACATGCATGAATACAAGGTAACGAAACGTGACTTGGCATTTGGGCACGCTCTGCAGAGCGCATCCAAGGCCGGGGCAGCCGCTAGGCGCCAGTCATAAAGAAGAAAGGAAAAAAAGAAAAAGAGAATGGATATGACACAGTAGGCGAGAGAAAAAAACATGTTTTATCAGAATGACGCTCGGCAAGTGAGCGAAATTTTGATTGCAGGCAAAAAAAACCTCAATGCACATTTAGCAGACATTTAGCAGGAGATCACACACAAAAGTTGAGAGGCAGTGTATTGTATGCATGTAATGTTGTATGCATTGTGTAGTGTAAATGTAACAGTTGTTAGTGAGTAGCAGAGGGCGCCTCCTGGCAGTGGATAGATGTTATAATCATGTGACTTATAAACAAGTCCAGAGTCTTTCTCTCTTGCTTGCAGAAGGCACATGGGCATTGTCCTTGAGGGTCCAATCCGCTGATACGACAACAACTGATTGTCGATTGTTTGGGTAGACATAAGAGCCGGTCCTTCCGCTTATCTCAATCAGGAGGAATGTAAACACGGGGCAAACAAGGTCAAATCAAATCAGCACAGTGCACTCAGAGAATAGAATTTGTCCTCACCCGTGTAATTCTGTGCTTCCATTATATGTGCAGGCTTAAACTGTTTTTCCATGGAGGGCACAGGGCTCCAGATGTATTCCTCCACTGAATCACTGTCATTCAGTTCACCGTTTGCCGCTACTCGTGCCCTCCCCAACTGGTCGAATTTGATGAAGGAGCTTGCCGGGTCTGCTTTGATCAGCTCTCTCACCTTCCTTCAATTTCTGATGCATCAGGGAACTCCACAGCCAAAAATAGAAGTCCTGAGATCATAACCAATAATGTTTCCACAGACGCATGAATTCCAATGTCCATGAGTCTCCTCGCAGGTTCCAATTCTTGGGCTCCCCCTTGGCCCAATTCTTGTTGAAAAATAGTGACAATAGCACATTTAAGCCGCTTCCAAATCCATAATTTCCGTTTAGATTAAGATTCAGCAGAAGAAGAGCGACTAAACACAGACAAAAACGCAACATTGCAAAGCTGGGAATAGATCAGGAAGGCAGGAGAGGAGGGAAGAAAAATGCGACTGCTCTCTCTCAAGGCAAGAAGGACTTGCCTTGAGAGAAAGTAACTTTCTGCATGCCCGTAGAAAGTTACTGTTACGATGGCAGCAGTAATCATGGAGATGCCGGCCTCTGATCATTGATGTTACCACTCATTCAGTGATGCCTGCCTTTGATCTTTGACCTGTGTATGCCTGTTGAAACCAAGTATAAACAAGTATTTCTGCATGCCCGTAGAATCCAAATGTAAACAAGTATTTCTGCATGCCCGCCTCTGATCTTTGACATGGTTACCATGGCAACAGTAACCATGGTGAAACCTGCCTTTGATCTTTGACATCACCACTCATTCAGTGATGCCTGCCTTTGATCTTTGACGTCACCACTTGTTCAGTGATGCCTGCCTTTGATATTTGATGATTTCATAGCCAGTCCGAGTCCTATGATTGTGAGTAATGTCTGCCTTTGATGTTTGATGTTCAATGATCATGAGTGATGCCTGCCATTGATCACACAGACACACACACAGATTTTCTTGAATCACTCTATAGAGGTTTTTCAGTCACGTGACCAGCGCGCCTAAACACGCCCACTGTGCGCCATATTGGCGGTCAAGCGTCTCGGCCGCCAGGCTTGTTTACATGAGAAAGAGCATGTCCTGCGCGGTTTTCTGAAGTGTGTGATAAGTTCGGTGATAAACTACGATGGCAGAGCCTGACAATGGTCTCAGTGAGCAGATGAGGCATCTCTCTGGAGTCGAGTTGAAGAGGTACAAGGAGAAATTGGCTATTCTAGGGGGTTGTGATCCCTACACTGCACCCGGTGTACTGTTTACTCCTTTGACTGCATCACATGTGACTTTGCCAGACCTTGAATTTAGTGATCTGATGATTTACTTGATTGTCAGTCCTTCACCTTACTCATTGCAGAACTTCAGTGCTCACAAGAGCAAGGATGCGTTCAAAATCTTCAGGGCAGGATGAGTGAATGAACCTAAGATCTGGCACCTCAAGGCCAAAAAGCTCCATGTCATCACTGCACGTGTAAGTGTACTAATTACTAGATATACTTTTAAAATATAATATCCTCTGTATAATCTATGGGACTATAATTATGTGTATACACTGTCTGGTCATTTTCACTAGATTGTGAATTATTATCTTCCATTGCATTGTCACAGGGCTAATATTTCTTATTATCAAATCTAAAAGTTTATTAATTGACAAGCAGTATGTACATGTTTATATGTCCATGTACACTGTATTATCCTACTGTATTTGTGACAGTCTGGGACTAGTGTTACCATTTTAGTTGCTTTTCTTTGCAGGTGAATCATTCTCAGGCCCCAGGTGACACACCAACACATCCCTGGGTTGTTGTCCAGGATGATGGACTGGTCAGGATGGCCCACTGTGTGTGTATGGCTGGTCTGGGTGAGGTGTGTTCCCATGTTGGTGCTCTGCTCTACGCTACAGAGGCAGCTGTCAGTAAGCGACGAGGCATCTCAGTTACCGACCAACACTGTGTCTGGAAGGAACAGAGCCAAGGAGCCACACGGAGTATTACATTTGTAGGTTGATGTTTTATGTTTTGTACTCCATTTCTTGTTTTCAAACCTACTTCCAACTTTTTTTTTTGACTTACAAGTGTCAGACTTAACCCAAGTAATACACCAGAACAAAGAATTGAGTACTTGACATAATCATTTATTGTTAATGAGCACTAAAGACTAAAGACACTAATGTGTCATTACATTTCCTATGCACAATACATGTGCAAATAAAAGTATGCTTTGACTGTGAACTACTAGGAATCTAAAAAGTACATAAAAAATGTTCTAGTATTATATTTGTTGTTAAACTAATCAAGTGCTTTGTTGGAAATATCTCAATGCAAATTTTTACATGTATGTAACACATATTTACAAATAAAACTGACACCTGAAACTTCTCAAACGAATATCCTAAGTTTCTCTTCTCTGTCGACAAGTACCACATAAGGCCTATTTACAGGTTAATCAAATGGCACAACTGATGGACACATGTTGGTTAAGGCACAACATAAGTGCACTATTTTATCTAGTGGTGTTGGATCATCATCTGACTTTGACTCACACATGAATATGGGAACTGTAGCTGAAAGAATGACATACTTCTGTCTAACAGTCCCTATCACTCTTTCAACATGAATCCTCACAGCTGCCAAACCTCTGGTAGCTTCTATGTCTACTGGGCTAAGCTGTTTCTTGCCTTTAGTAAATGCAGGGATTTCTAATTTGGCATTATATAAATTAACAGAATCCCGCACTAAAAACCCTCTGTCGGCCAAAATTACATCTCCAGGGGACAAATTCTTAAGGAAGCCGCTATTTTCTGTAATGTGTTTGTCACTAGTTCTGCCACACCAGCCTTTTGAAATGAAAGAAACAACACCTTGGGGTGTTATTCCAATTAGATATTTAATAGTGTTGTGATGTTTGTACTGAGAATATGTCTGTGCCCTTGCCCTTAGATCACTAGGTTTGTCAATAAATATTTCAAAACAATCTATGATGCAGGCACATTCTTTAAACACAGATCTGAAAGACATTGGCAGCGTCATTCGTAAATGTTCTCTTTCTGGCCAAAATACTAAAGCTGGGGTGAGAATGGAATACATAACATCTACAGTGTTATTAAACAGTCTTGATACAGTAGGAACAGAAACCCAAAATAGTACTGCAAGCAAATGCAATGGCAAATTCATACGCAGTCTCATTAGAGCTAGAATGATTTGCTGGTACACTGTGACAGATGAGTTGGTCTTCAGGTGTGCCTTGACGGTGTCAAAGACCACCTCCAGCTTGGCGTATGAGGGTAGACCTGTGAGGGCCTGCACTCGGTCATCATTGTCCACCAGACTCTTCTCATCAAACTTGAGGTTCCGGATGGTCGTCTTGAGCTCAATGACCTCGTCCCTCAATGCGTCGCGGTCGGCCAACAGTTCCTGGAACTGCTGGGACATGCCTATGCATCTGGAGTTGGTGCAGGGACCATCAAAAGTGACATCACATGATTGTTGGGGATCCTCGCTGCGTATCGCCTGCAAACAAACAAGTGAAGCTGTGATACTAAACCAGCTGAAGATTTTTTTTTTCAGATGGTATTTCTTCTGTACTATAGTGACAACTGACAATGCATTTCAATTTCTTTTCATCCTCACCTCAGCAGCATCATTAGTTTGATCCTCTGATGTCTCATCTACAGACTCTTCCACAGACTCAGGTTGTGTAGAGGCTTGGGACAGTTGTAGCAGTACATTCGCAGCATCACTTCTCTTTAATGACTCCTTCCTTCTCTGCTTCATGTCCTGAATGCACAGATATTTCTCCATTGTCTCTTTCTTCCTTCTCTTTGTTGGTGTCGATACATGCTTGAACACTGAAGGCACATAGTCAGGGTTGAGTGGATCTTGACTCTTTTCACCTGCAATTTGAAAGAATGTTTACAGTTTTATGAGAAGGTTGCTGGCATGTAACAATCATCTTATATCAGCAATTGTCAACTCGTCACTCACACTTCATTCCAGCATCTGGAAGTGGTGGTGCTCCATTTTATACTGAGCTCATTACTGTATGTTATTGTTGTTACAAGAGCGCCGAGTGTCTGCTGATCTGTATATACTTTTATTTATTTATCTATCTTTTTTCTACTCGTTTTGGTTTTGCTCTTGATATGAACCCTGAGTTTGAAATGAACGTTTGAATTTGAATTTGAATTTGCTACACAATATTAATGGCATATTAGATCTGACATAATTATTTATGTATGTTTTTGCATGTATGAATATTGGCAAGTTTTCATTGAATGGCCAAAAAGTTGCATTTCAGTTAGTACACTGCACATCTACAGCTGTTAGCATAACGTTTGTTGTCATGTTGACAGTCACAATGTGACATGACAGTCACAATATTGGTCTATATTCAGCTTTCAATATAACTTAGAATGGTCATGAAGATCTGAATGATATTCTGCACAAGTATACATTTTAGGCACCTACCTGATATGAAGTGTTCACTGCACAAGCGAGTGTACTCAGTAGGCACCCAGTCTTTCCTGCTGATTGCAGCCAGCCACAAGTTTCTCCGTTCTGGTTGTCTTGGGATCCTGTAGAAGTGCACATGATCCGTTTGTCCACGCCTGTTGTGGCAGTGAACTGCACAACACATGTCCGGCATGATAACGGCGAGAAAACAGCGATGACCGGCACCGAAACACGTGTAGAACTGGTTTGTTTATGTAGGCTCATACAAAGACACCTCCCGCGCTTGACTGCCAGCATGGCGTCGCCGGCCTGTGACGTAGATCCATGACGTCACATGAAAAACCCTAATACTGTGGTGTCTATATGACGTCATATAGACAACATGTAGAGATTATAGGTACATCATTGGTGATCCTATGATCTTTCAGCGAGTCCTATGGTCGTGACAGACACACAAACAGAGATTTCTTGAATTATATATATAGAGACATATAGAGAGAAGGGATATATAGAGTGAAGATAAGAAAAGATAAGCCTTTATTAGTCCCACAATGGGGAAAATCAAGGATTGCAGCAGCACAGGGATAGCAGCACTCAGAGCAATAGCTAATAAGATAATAAGAACTGGTTAGCCAAAGCAGTCAATGATACATAATACAGTGATCCCTCACTTATCGCGGTTAATGGGGTCCAGAACCGACCGCGAAAAGTGAAAAACCGCGAAGTAGCGTCACCCCCCCCCATTTTTTACATACATTTTTTTTGCGTATATATAATATCAATAAGTGTATATTAACCCTATAAATGCATATGTTATCATTAGAACATTAAAGAATAGTTTGAAACATGTAAATAAAATATTAATAATATAAATAATATACATAAAATAATGTATAAATAATATAAATAATACGTACGTTCATTCTCTCACTCTCTCTCTCGATGGGAAGGCGTAGAGGCAGCAGGAGGAGGCGTAAAGGCAGCAGCGACGTCTCGGCCAATCAGCTTGCGAGATTCCCGAGCCGAGCCAACACGTGGACAAAATCTCTTGGGGGGGGGGGGGGATGCTGGCCAGCGAATCAGAGAGGTGGATTTTGAGCTGTGCCGGCTCTCCGTGTAGTCTCCCTGCCTTCTGCTAGCGCCCGGGCAACTTTTTTCTCAATTTTGAATTTTTGATGAATATTTTTGAAAAATCCGCGATGCACTGAGGGCGCGAAAGGTGAGGCGCGAAGTAGCGAGGGATCATTTTAGTGCCTACCTGTGCATGCCCGTAGAAAGCAGGTATAAGCATGGGTGTAATCAAGTACGTCAGCACTCATTCAGTGATGCCTGCCTTTGATCTCTAAGATAAGATAAGATAAGATAAGATAAGCCTTTATTAGTCCCACAACGGGGAAATTCCAGGATTGCAACAGCACAGGGATAGCAACACTCAGAGCAACAATCAGAAGGCAAGAAAAAAAAAAAACAAGCAAGCAAGAGCAGCTAATATACATATGAACATATTACTATAAAATATATATATACACACACACACACAGACACACAGTGCAGAGCATTGTAGCTGGATGGAATAAATATATGAATATATGAACACACAGTGCAGAGCATTGTAGCTAGATGGAATAAATATGTAAATATATAAACACCCACAGTACGGAGCATTGCAGCTAGGTGGAATAAATATGCAAGTATATAAACACACACAGTGCGGAGCAATGTAGCTAGATGGAATAATATGTAGATATATAAAAACACAGTGCGGAGCATTGTAGCTAGATGGAATAAATATATAGATATATAAATATAAACACACCCAGTGCTGAGCATTGTAGCTAGATGGAATAAATATATAGATATATAAATATAAACACACCCAGTGCTGAGCATTGTAGCTAGATGGAATAAATATGTAAATATATAAACACACACAGTGCAGAGCATTGTTGCTAGGTGGGATGAAACAGCATAACCGTCTATTTAGTTATCCTACATGGTATGATTATGTGCCCATACACATTCTCACCCTCCATAGCGACCGGTATGTTCCTAGTTGTATGCCGGAGAGGACCATAGTGTAAGTCTATTGCATCTTTTGCATTCAAAAAAACTATTAGTTTGTTACGTCTTTGTTATGTCTTTTTGCTATCTCTGCGAGCAGCCCTGCTTAGGCTTAGCCCTGCTCTGACGGTGACATAGCGAGTCCTATGATTTTTGATAATGTCATAGCAAGTCCTGTGATTGTGACAGACACAAACATAGGTGGTCCTATGATCTTTGACATCATAGGAACATCATAGGCAGTCCAATGATATTTTAGTGAGTCCTATGATTGTGACAGACAGACACACAAGCACACAGAGATTTCTTGAATTATTTATAGAGGGATGATGTACACAAATATATACATAGGACTGGACAAGGCAGTTGTTCAAGAGGACAGCTCCTGAAAATCTAGAAGTGGATATAATTCAACAAAGAGAAATAGAAGCGGGGAAGAGGAAGTTTGGAGCAGCGTGGAGTCTAAAAGAAACAAATGTAGATGCTTCAAGAAGCTCAATCAAGACCACTATCAAGTGCTGAGGAATCAGAGGATGAACGATCCCGGAATGAACAGAAGGAGCGGAAAGTAATCATTAAACTTACTCAGGAAGGGGCATTGTTTCATGAGTGGAACCCAATTAAGCTCACAAATCCAATAATGGGTTACTTGGAGAAGTTTTAAATGCAAGGGTTCTTCGTAGTGGTTTGTTGCTGGTTACATGTAAAGATGGTGTTCAACAAAGAAAAGCAATCAGAGTCAATAAGATGGAGGGGGGGAAATGTGCAGTGTTCAGCATTGGAAGCAAATAACGCAATGAAAGGAGTGATATCAGGCATTTCAACTGATGAAATAATGAGGAACTTAACTGGAGCAAAAGTGACGGAGGTACGGAGATTGAAAGCTAATAGAAATGATGGAAAATGTGATTGTCAGTAATGTTAAAATTTGATGAAACAAGACTGCCAGGTAAGGTGTTTATTGACTACATGAGCTATGAAGTCAGACTTTACATTCCTCCTCCACTCAGATGTTTCAAATGTCAAAAGTTTGGTCATGTAGCAGTGATTTGCAAAGGTCGACAACGATGTGCCAGATGCTCCGGTGAACATGAATATGGCAAGTGTGAAAGAGGAGCCAAATTAAAGTGCTGTAACTGCAGTGGTGAACATAGCTCTGCATATCAAGGTTGTGAAGCCAGCAAAAGAGCAGCAGAAATTCAGCAGATAAGAGTCTCTCAGGGATTAATATATGCAGAAGCTGCAAAAAAGGTGCCAGCTAAAAAAGTGGGAGTGGACAATAACAGGGAATGTGTGCACACTTGCAGTGCATGCAGTAGAATTAAGGAAGATACTCTGGTTTTGAAGGAAAATAATTTTGTCTTATTTGCTGTAGATGTGATAAGCTGCACTGCGCAGACTTCCAAGAAAACAGAAAAAATCAAAATCATTGTAAAAGCAGCTGAAAAAAATCTTGGCATTAAGGGTCTACAGTGGAAAGCACTTGAGAACTTGTTAAGTGGGAGATCTTTAAGCTCAAAGACATCATGGGCTGGTGGATCAACTGCCAATCAAGTCTAAAAGATTCAGAAGAATGAGATGAGATGCAGATACGGACTACAGCTAGAAGAAGAAGAATGAGATGAGACACAGATATGAGATTAAAGAAGAACGTCACAAAGCTATGAGGAAAACATCATAAAGCTATGAGAAAAATGTCATAAAGCAATGAGGAAAATGTCACAAAGCTATGAGGAAAATGATGCAAAGCAATGAGGAAAACTTCACAAAGCTATGAGGAAAATGTCGAAGCTATGAGGAAAATGTTATAAAGCTATGAGGAAAACGTCACAAAGCTATGGGGAAAACGTCACAAAGTTATGAGGAAAAACAGACACACAGAAAGACCAGACATATATGGAGTTTGTGGCGGTAAGAAGAATGATGTGTTTGGTTGCCACAGCCAAGATGTGTAGAGCGATGATATAGAGTGAAGTGATGATATAGAGTGAAGTACGAGCAATCTGGAGATAAAGAAAAAAAAGTCATTAAAATCATAAAAGCTGTAGCTGGACATGAATGGGGTGAAGACAAACAGGCTGTAATTGACATTTACAGAGCACTAATGAGATCGACAATAGACTATGGATGCATGATTTATGGAGCAACAGCAAAGACGACTCTGGGAAAAATAGAACGCAGCATAGACTACCGTACTTTGCCTGTGAATTGCAGCCATCAAAACAACACCAAACAATGCAGTTTCAACAGAAGCAGGAGAAATGCCACTGGATTTGAGAAGAGATAAACTCGTATTATCATACTGGGTCAAGCTAAAAGGAAGTGACGAAGCGAATATTTCAAAAACAACACTTCAAGACTCCTGGGAATATTCTAACTTCCAGGAACACGGGTTTGGGTGGACAATTGAAAGAAAAGCAAGAATGTATGGACTACGCACTATTGATATTGCTAACACCACTCCAAGGTTGTCATAGCCAGGAGCGACACTGGGGTTAAGCTCCCAGTGCTCATAAAATGCCCCTTATGGCGTGCGTCTCGAAAAGCCTCTGACAACTAAGTCCAACTCCTAGCCTGCCCGTGTGGTTTAGTCTCTAAGCCCGGCGGAACTGCTTTTACTAATAGGAGAAGGGGCGAGGGCGGATCTCTGGCGCCTTAAAACCAGATGCTTTGGGTAGATGGTGGCTCGTCAACCTGGGAAGGTAGCCCATCTAGGGGAAGGTAAACCCTGATTTCAAACCTCTGCTGCCTTGCGGCATACCCGGTCACGGGAAAGGCTTCGGGAGTCAACCCTGAGGAAAAATCCGGAGTCGGAGCCCCTAAGGCAGTTCTATGTTGTGCTCAACATCGTTCTGGCAGCTCCTGCAACGGTGCTGGTGCCAAACTGTAGCAGCCCTGCTGTTCCTTTGGATTCATCAGTGACGTGGAGAGGGGGGACATGCTGCATGGGCAACATCTTGTCCTCCATATCTTCCTGCCCAGGCTTGAATCCTACCAACGCCCAACGCTGGAAGGTAGAACACCGGATCACTGGAGAGGACACTCCAGCTTCGCCTTTGGCGTAGACAAAACACGGGGAATGACAGTTACCGGTTATAAGCCACTGCTCAATTGGCGTAGAGCGTGGCGCCAGGGGTTGTTCCAGACGGTGGGAGGGATCATCAGATCTCACTGGACAGCTACAGCCCGCCTCAAGCTGGGCAGCCCCCAGCCAATAAGGTGTTGTCCCGCCACAGCTTGCTTTCCTCATTGGGTGCATGGGGATAAGGAGAAATCCAAACAGCAGGCTGAGAACCTTTGCACCAGGCAAGACAATAAAACAAAAGAGACCAACTCTAAAACTGGGAACTTGGAACGTCCGCACTATGATGATAGGACTCGCTGCTAACCTAAAGGACATCAACGACACCAGGAAGACTGCCATCATCAATAATAAGCTGAAGAGACTGGGAGTGGATATCGCCACTCTCCAGGAAACACGGCTAGCTGATGCAGGCACACTGAGAGAGAAGGACTACACGTTCTACTGGCAGGGAAAGGGCAGTGACGAACACAGGGAACACGGAGTGGGCTTCACAGTGAAGAACACTTTGCTGAAGATGGTGGAACCGGGCAGCACTGGCTCTGCACGACTCCTCACCCTCCGCCTGAACACCACTGAAGGCCCAGTCACCCTCGTCAGTGTGTATGCCCCAACACAGACAGCCACACCAGAGGCAAAAGATGAGTTCTACGAGAATCTCGCAACAACTGTCAGGATCATCCCCAACTCTGAACAACTCATTCTCCTTGGAGACTTCAATGCCAGAGTGGGTGCTGACCACGACTCCTGGCCCTCCTGTCTTGGACCTTTTGGCGTGGGCAGAATGAACGACAACAGACAGTGGCTGCTCGAGTTCTGCACATATCACGATCTGTGCATCACAAACTCGTTCTTCAAGACCAAGCCCCAACACAAGGTTTCCTGGCAACATCCGTGCTCAAAGCACTGGCACCAGCTAGACTTGATCCTGACCAGGCGCACCTCACTGAAGAACGTGCTAATCACCCGTTCGTTCCAGAGTGCAGATTGCAACACAGACCATTCATTGGTGTGTTGCAAGGTCAAGCTGCAGCTGAAGAAATTCCATCGTGCTAGACAACCTGGAAAGGCACGGATTGACACCAGCAAGATGGCCCAACCAGAACTTGTTGAGCAGTTTGCCTCCACCTTTGAGAAGGAACTTGGTGTACCACAAGGAGGAGAATCTGCAGAGCAGAAGTGGGAAGAGCTGCGAAACACCATCTACCGCACAGCCTTGGCTACCTTTGGGAGGAAGACCTCGAAGTCACAGGACTGGTTTGATGCCAAGTTGACCGAGATGACCCCCGTCATTGAAGCCAAGCGCTCAGCACTTGCTGAGTACAAGAAGTACCCAAACGAGAAGAATCTCCAGATTCTCAGGGCTGCGAGAAGCAAAGTTCAGCAGACTGCTCGGTGCTGTGCCAACGAGTACTGGACTCAGCTCAGCCAAGACATTCAAACCGCTGCCATAACAGGGAACATCCGTGGTATGTACGATGGCATCAAGAAAGCACTTGGTCCGGCTCAGAGCAAGACGGCCCCCCTCAAATCTTCCACTGGGGAGATGATCACAGAGAAGAACAAGCAGATGGAGAGATGGGTGGAACACTACTCTGACCTCTACTCTAGACAGAACACCGTGACACCGTCAGCCCTTGATGCCATCGACTGCCTGCCATCCATGGACGAACTTGACGCCGAGCCAACCATCGAAGAACTCAGTAAGGCCATCGATAGCTTGGCCGCTGGCAAGGCACCCGGCAACGACGGCATACCCCCTGATCTGATCAAGCACTGCAAGACCGCCCTACTGCTGCCATTGCATGACGTCCTCTGCCAATGCTGGAAGGAAGGTGCCATACCACAGGACATGAGGGACGCCAAGATCATCACCCTCTACAAAAACAAAGGGGAGAGAAGTGACTGCAACAACTACAGGGGCATTTCCCTCCTCAGCGTTGTTGGCAAAGTCTACACACGAGTTGTTCTCGTTCGTCTACAGAAGCTTGCCGAACGTGTCTACCCCGAGTCTCAGTGTGGCTTCCGCGCTGAGCGATCGACGGTAGACATGATATTCTCCATCCGCCAACTCCAGGAGAAATGCAGAGAACAGAACATGCCTCTGTACGTCGCCTTCATCGACCTCACCAAAGCGTTCGATCTGGTCAGCAGAGAGGGCCTTTTCAAGATCCTGCCAAAGATAGGATGCCACCAAAGTTGCAAAGCCTCATTGAATCGTTTCACACCAACATGCAGGGGATAGTGCAGCACGATGGCAACGTCTCAGAGCCATTCAACATACGCAGCGGAGTGAAACAGGGCTGTGTACTTGTGCCAACCCTCTTTGGGATTTTCTTTGCTATGCTCCTGAGGCATGCCTTCAGCACAGCAACAGAGGGAATCTACCTGCACACAAGATCTGATGGCAGGCTTTTCAACCTCGCCCACCTGAAAGCCAGAACCAAAGTATGCGAGGCTCTAATCAGAGACATGCTGTTAGCAGACGACGCTGCAGTCGCAACCCACACACAGCAGGAGCTTCAGACCCTGATGGACCGCTTCTCCCAGGCATGCAAGGACTTCGGGCTTACCATCAGCCTGAAGAAGACTAACGTCTTGGCGCAAGGCACGGAAGCACCACCAACCATCACCATTGATGACTACAAGCTGGAGGTCGTGAATCAGTTCACGTACCTGGGGTCCACGATCAGCAACAACCTCTCCCTTGATACAGAGATCAACAAGAGGATTGGAAAATCAGCCTTCACACTCGCTCACCTCACCACACGAGTGTGGGAGAATCCCAAACTCTCTGTCAAGACGAAGATGGCAGTGTACAACGCCTGCGTCATCAGCACACTGCTCTATGGGAGTGAGACATGGACAACATACGCCCGGCAGGAAAATAGACTGAACTCCTTCCACTTGCACTGCATTCGCCACATCCTGGACATATCCTGGCAGGACAAAGTACCCAACACAGAAGTTCTGTCCCGCTCCGGCCTTCCCTCCATGTTCACTCTACTCAGGCAGAATCCCCAAAGACGTCCTCTATGGAGAACTGGCAACTGGCAGGAGAGACGTTGGCCGCCCACAGCTGCGCTTTAGAGATGTCTGCAAGAGAGACATGAAGGCCCTGGATATCAACACAGAGCGCTGGGAGGACCTTGCAACGGACCGCTCCAAATGGAGAGGCACCCTGACCAGACAGCTCAAGGCGGGTGAAGAGAGACTGACTGCTGCAGCAGATGAAAAAAGGACCCGCAGGAAGAACCGCCACAGACCCAGCAGCACGGAGACCACCCACAAGTGTGACCTGTGTGACAGGGACTGTCATTCGCGCATCGGCCTGTTCAGCCACAGGCGGTGCTGTTCCAACAGAGTAGACGTTTAGGATTCTCTTCCATGGTCATCATAGACCGACGGAGGCCGACGACGACTCTAGTGAGCAATGTTCCCCCGTGGCTGTTTCCGGGAAAAGAAGTAGACATTAGTCTGCTAATGAGGAAAAAAAATTGGCATATGAGTGAAGTTGGTGTTAAAACAAGCATTTACCTCAGGAACAATTACTATAACTACTTACAGTTCTATACTGATGGTTCAAAGAACAAAGAGGGCTCTGTTGGAGTATACATCCCAGAGTTTAAAGTGACCATCTCAAAAAGACTCTCCAAAAATACATCCGTGTTTACAGCAGAGATGGTGGCAATAATTATTGCTTTGCAGTGGGTGGAGGAGGTCAGACCAGACCGGGTGGTGGTGTGCACAGATTCACTTGCAGCTTGAAAAACCATACAGACAATAAAATCTGCAAGGGAAGACTTGGTGATTGAGCTATATCACAGTTTATTTAGGGTACACAGGGGTTGTGGAGAAGTTCAGTTTTGTTGGGTTCTTTCACATGAAGGGTTGAAAGGGAATTACTGTGCAGACAAATTAGCAAAGGGTGCACTTGGTAAAGAAATAACTATACAGTTGCTTCTTGGAAAGGGTGAGGGGTAAAGCATTAATCAAGAAGAAAGGAACTGAGATATGGCAAAAAAGATGGGATAAAGATCTTAAAGGTGGATCGTATTACAAAATACAAAAATCTTTGCAATAAAGAATTATAAAACAACAAACAGGAGGGAAGCCATCATTATGGCAAGACTCAGACTGGATCATACAGGTTTAAACGGCACTTTTTTTTCACCATGGGGAAAAGTGAAAGTGACAAATGTGGAGAATGTGGAGAAAAAGAAAATGCCGAGCACATCTTATTACACAGTCACAAGTATGGAAATGAAAGAGAAAGGGAATGGGAATGGTAGGGAATGGGATTTAACTGGGATTCTGGGAACAGGCGGAAATGGAGAGGCACTAAGAATCACGAGAAGGGCTCTTTTCTCTTTTTTAAATAACACAGGATTAAGTCATAGACTTTAAGGGTCAGGTTCAGATGACATAGTGTTACACTCTCTTTTACAGTGGTGGCGGTATGCACCTTTCACTTGTTCACTATCTACCAGTAACCGAGAGAAGAAGAAGACAAGGAGGAGTGATGTCTGGGGATGGAGTTGCAGTTCGATTGGACACTGCAGTGATAGTGGAGGGACTGCAGATCCTGACCAGATAGAGTGATGATATAGAGTGAAGTACGAGGAGTCGAAGAAGAGTGATGTCTGAAGATATAGTTGAGGTTCGATTGGACACAGTAAAAATGATTGAAGGACTACAGCTCTTGACCAGAGTGATGACATAGAGTTAAGTACATGGTGGTAATGCACCTGTAAGCTGGTTGCCAACCGCCAATCAAATCTAAAAGAAGAAGATATATACATAGAGTGATGTACACAGATACGTATATACACAGGAGATATAGTGTTATAGACATCATGTAGACACAGAACTCTCACTGTTTAAAGAAGAAGAAGAAGAAGAGGATTGTTGAGAACTCTTTAGAAGAAGTCCTTGTACAAAGATATAGAGTGAAGAAGACGAAGAAGCGGTTGCCAACCGAGAAGAATTCTGACTTTTGATAAATATTTTTACTGAGTGAAATATGTGACTGTAAGGACTACAGGTCCTGACCAGATAGAGTGATGATATAGAGTGATGTATGTTGCGGTAATGCACCTGTAAGCTGGTTGCCAACCTGTAAGCTGGTTGCCAACCACCAATCAAATCTAAAAGAAGAAGAAAGAAGATATATACACAGGAGGATTCATATAGGAGACAAAGCTGGTTGATGCCACCAAGTGAGAAGAAGAAGAAGAAGAAGACCCTGCAAGAAGAAGACGGACTTCGATAGGTGGAACGCTGAGATGGCATTTATGTTTTTGGTTTTTTTATTCAGCTTGCGTTAGGACTCATTTGTTTGTGGTGGATAGCATAAACTGTGCGCTGACTGTAACATTATGGCATCTAGCGCTGATGGGTTCGATAAAGATGACATGGAGTGGATACTACCTAGGTCTGGGACGTGGAAAAGACCAGCTAGGGGGCACCAAGACCTAGAAGCGGGTCAGATGAGAGTGACGTGGGAGGAAGTAACAATGCGAAGAAAACACGAAATAGCCAACATGGATGGAAGTTTGATGAGGTAGGGAATGAGTGGAAGGTCGTCATTTAGTTCAATCAGGACTGGGGGGGGGGGGATTTTCACCCTGTTAAGCTAACAAAAGCAATTGAGAAAGAAATTGGGAGAATTAAGTTTGCAATGTTCTTGAATAATAACTGGCTGTTAAGTCATGCATCAAGTAAACAACAGCAACAGGAAATGCTGGCAATGACATGTCTAAATGGAGCACAAATGAAGGCGCATGTTCCTGGCTCACCAGCTAACTTGTGGAGAGTTATATCAGGTGTCCCTTTGAAGATGTCTATGGAAGAGTGAAAAACGAGATCCAAGGAGGAAAGGTGAAGGATGTGAAAAGGCTAAACAGTAAAAGAGAAGGTTCACTGAAGGACACAAAGTCTGTCATGATTCAGTTTGAGGAAACATTCTCTAAATCAGTCCTAACAGGATACATGTATTACAGTGTCAGAGAATATGTACTAAAGCCACTTAGGTGCTGCAAATGTCAAAGGATGGGTCACACCACTCAGCAATGTAAGGGAAAGTTAAGATGTGCTAGACGTGGAGGGGAGCACGAGTATGGTAAATGTGACAAGGACGCCAAAGTAAAGTGTTGCAACTGCGGGGGTGAGCACAGTGCTGCATATGGAGGGTGTGTTGCGCAGAGGGAAGCTAGACAAGCCCAGAAAATCAGAATAAGAAAATTTCATATGCGGAAGCGCTAAAGCAATTAGAGAGGCAGGAATTGTCAGAAATACAACAGCCCTTCCTCAAAGAAGTTCAGTTCAAATTGAAGCCCAGCCATCAACAAATCCCACACAAGCACAAGATCATGCCGCTGCAAGGAATGTTTGTGTTCACAAATGCAAAATGGATGATGACACATTGATAGTTGAGGACAAACTTTGTAGCATTTATCTGTCATACCATAAATGTTGCTGCACAGCTAAAGAAGAAAAGTGACAGAATCAAAACCATTGTGGAAGCAGCAGGAAGCTTCCAAGATGTGAAAGATATCACAGCCGACCAGATTCATGCTTTATTGAAAGCTGAAACTGGGGAGACTGCACTCGCTGAAACAAGACTTTAATTATGGTACTACACATACTACAGTGGAATGCAAGGAGTCTTATCGCAAACTGACAAGAACTCAAGAAGTACAGTGGGGCAAAAAAGTATTTAGTCAGCCACCAATTGTGCAAGTTCTCCCACTTAAAAGATGAGAGAGGTCTCCAATTTTCATCATAGGTATACCTCAACTATGAGAGACAAAATGAGAAAAAAAAAAAATCCAGAAAATCACATTGAAGGATTTTTAATTAATTAATTGGTAAATTCCTCAGTAAAATAAGTACTTGGTCATCTACAAACAAACAAGATTTCTGGCTCTCACAGACCTGTAACTTCTTCTTTAAGAGGCTCCTCTGTCCTCCACTCGTTACCTGTATTAATGGCACCTGTTTGAACTCGTTATCAATATAAAAGACACCTGTCCACAACCTCAAACAGTCAGACTCCAAACTCCACTATGGCCAAGACCAAAGAGCTGTCAAAGGACACTGTCATGACTCGCCGCTCATCAGCGGCGCCAGCTGCGCGCACACCTGCTTCTCGTCAGCGGTGAGGTATTTAATCCACTCTGCCCTGGGCTTCAGCCTGAAGCTGTCTCTCTACTTCGGCATCGCTTGCTACAACGGTACTCTCGCCTACGAGCAAGACATTCTGGGTAAGCTCCCCTTACCTCCTTTCCTCCAGCCTTCTCCCCTGTGCACAGGTGGACTCCCCGGCGGTGGACTTCCTCATCTCACCGCTGCCTCCGCGCTGCTGCTACAGAGACTCCAGGTCGCTGTCTCCCGGGCTCCGCCCTTGTCGACGCCAGCCACCTGTCCTAACCAAGTAAGCCAGCAAGACTGTAATTATCCTCTGTGTTGGTGTGGTGCCCGTTACCCTTCTCCCTCTGCTTCCTCCCATAGGGTTGTCCGGCTGAACGGCTTCTTGCCCCCGTGCCTGACGCAGACGCCACCACCAACACATCCTTATTCTACAGACACGCAGTCACACATCCCTGTTGTTAATAAAGCTATTAAATCTACCCTGAGCCTGCGTGTGTGTCTCCTGAGCCGTGCATTATGTCAGTACGGCTTCAGCAGAGCGGCTCGGCAGACAGCGGGCTCGCATGCCATCTTTCCACCCTCGAGGCTCGGGTGGATCTAATAGCCCACCAACAACAGATGATATTAAACCAATTATCAGTGATAACTAACCGATTAGACCGCTTGGACCCCCAGCAGCCGTTTCCCTCGGCTCGTCTGGGTGGCACAGCCTCCGCTGCTCCGGCGGCTGTCCAGCCTGCTCCGGGTGCGCCGGCACGGCTCACACCAATCCCCACTCCCGCTCGCTTTAGCGGCAAGCTTGGTGGAGCTCGGGGTTTTATCATGCAGTGTGAGTCCGTGTTCCATCGCGTTCCCGGAGACTTCCCCTCAGACCACAGTAGGATTGGCTATGTAGGTAACCTCCTGGAGGGTCGAGTGCTTACCTGGGCTTATGCCATCATGGTGAGGCCCAGCTACGCCACCCTCACCTATGGCCAGTTCGTGCGACAATTCCTGGAAGTGTTCAATCACTCGCGTTTGGACAGTGTCCAAGTCAACCGCCTTCTCGGCCTCCAACAGGGGAGCCGATCGGCGGCCGAATACGCGATCGACTTCCGGGTTACCGCGGAGGAAGTTGTCTGGGAAGAGCGTGCGCTCTGCGGCATCTTCCTCCGCAGCCTTAACTCTGGTCTGAGGGATGAGCTGGCCGGCCGGGATGTCCCGGAGACTCTAGCGGAGCTGATCTCCCTTGCCATTAGCTTGGATAACAGGCTGCACGAGTGCGCCTCAGAGCGGAAGAACTCTTCTCGCTCGCGGGGCGCCTCAGCGCGCCTGCCCCAAGCTCGCCACCTGGCGTTACCGCCGCCGGAGGTCTCCGAGGAGTCGGAACCAATGGTGACGGGCCGGACAAAGCTCCCCCTGGTGGAGAAACAACGCCGCCGTGATCTGGGCCTTTGCATGTATTGCGGGGGCAGCCAGCACACGGTGGAGCATTGTCCGGAGAAGCCAAACGAGGAGGTCCGCGAGTCACTGTAGGGGGCCTCGCGGACGCTAATCGGTTAAATCCCCTCACACATTTGATGCTGCCCATCCGTTTTTGTCACAATCTCACAGGGCACCTCACGCATGCACTGATGGATTCAGGCGCGGAGGGTAGCATTATTTCACAGAGCCTGGCAACCCGATTGGGCATCCGTTGTCACCCCTTCGATCCTCCTCTCGCCCTAGTTAATCTCTCCCGTGTCTCACTGGGAAAAGTGACCCACCGGACATCCCCTATTCCGGTAATCATCTCTGGAAACCACCGGGAGGATATCTCCTTCTACGTCCTGCCCACCTCGGTTTCACCTGTCATTCTCAGATACCCTTGGCTCCGCCTCCACAACCCCGTCTTGGACTGGAAGACCGGTAAAGTGTCTGCTTGGAGCACCTTTTGTATGGGCACCTGTCTCCAATCCGCTGCCTGCGCCCCGTCCTCGCCCCCCACAGCTAAGGACACCGCGCCCCCGGATCTCACCCTGGTGCCCTCAGAGTTCCACGACCTGGGTGCGGTCTTCAGCAAGTCCAAGGCGATGTCTCTTCCTCCTCACCGGCCCTACGACTGTGCCATCAACATCCGCCAGGGGGCGCCCCTACCCTCGGGACGTCTCTACAGCCTGTCAGCGCCAGAGAAGAAGGCCATGAATACCTACTTGAAGGAGTCGCTCAGCGCTGGGATTATCCGACCATCTTCCTCACCATTAGGCGCAGGGTTCTTCTTCGTGGGAAAGAAGGACGGCTCCCTTCGTCCTTGCATAGATTACCAAGCTCTCAATGACATCACGGAGAAGGACCGTTACACCCTGCCCCTCATGGACATTGCCTTCCACTCCCTCCAGGGGGCGACCTGGTTTACCAAGCTGGATCTCCGCAGCGCTTACCACCTCGTCCGGATCCGGGAGGGAGATGAATGGAAGACAGCCTTCCATACCCCTAACGGTCATTTTGAATATCTAGTTATGCCGTTTGGGTTGACCAATGCTCCAGCCGTCTTCCAGCGCCTCATTAATGATGTCCTCCGGGATTTCATCGGCCTGTTCGTGTTCGTCTACCTGGACGATATCCTCATCTTCTCCAGGTCCAGGGATGAGCACCGGGTCCACGTGAGGCGGGTCTTGCAGAGGCTGTTGGAGAATCATCTATATGTCAAGGCGGAGAAGTGTGAGTTCTACGCCAAGACTACTTCCTTCCTGGGGTTTGTCATCTCCCATCACCAGGTGCTCCCAGACCCAGCAAAGATTAAAGCGGTGGTGGATTGGCCCACACCAACCTCTAGGAAACAGGTTCAGCAGTTCGCCGGGTTCGCCAATTTCTACCGCCGCTTTGTCCCAAACTTTGGAGCCATCGTCGGTCCTCTGACCCGCCTCACCTCCCCTAAGACCCCGTTCCGGTGGACTGAAGAGGCCGCAATGGCCTTCCAGGCGCTGAAGACGGAGTTTTCCTCCTCCCGGGTCTTCAGCCAGGTCGATCCCGCGCTGCAGTGCATAGTGGAGGTGGACGCTTCGGACACGGGGGTGGGGGTGGTGCTGTCCCAGCGGTCTCCAGCCAACGGAGTCAAGCGACCCTGCGCCTTCTTCTCTCGGCGCTTGTCCCTGGCAGAGCGTAATTATGACGTGGGGGACAGAGAGCTTCTGGCCATCAAGCTTGCGCTTCAGGAGTGGTGCCACTGGCTGGAGGGGGCCGCCTTGCCATTCGTGGTCCTTACTGACCACAAGAACTTGGAGTATCTAAGATCTGCCAAGCGTCTGAACGCCCGCCAGGCGTGCTGGTCCCTGTTCTTTGCAAGGTTTAAATTTAACATCACCTACAGGCCTAGCTCCAAGAACGGCCTGCCCGATGCCCTCTCCAGGCAATTTGCCCCGGAGGCCACGGAAGATGCTGTTCACACCATCCTGCCCAGGTCGTGCGTCATGGGGGCTGTTTCCTGGGACATAGAGGATAAGATCCGGAGGGCGCAGGAGTCGGAACCGGACCCTGGCGGCGGACCGGAGGGGAGGCTCTTCGTGCCATCTGCTGTCCGGGGGGACGTTATCCACTGGCTCCATACCTCTAAGCTCACCTGCCATCCTGGAGCTTCCCGGATGATCGACCTCCTCCAGCGATCCTTTTGGTGGCCAGGTCTGCGGAAGGATGCCGCCCGTTACGCCCGGGCCTGCCCCGTCTGCGCCACCAGTAAGTCAGATAACGCTCCCCCTGCGGGTCTGCTCCAGCCCCTGCCCATCCCTGGCAGGCCCTGGTCGCACATCGCCCTAGACTTTGTCACCGGCCTTCCTGTCTCCAACAACTTCGACACAGTTCTGACCATTGTTGACCGTTTCTCCAAGGCCGCCCACTTTGTGCCCCTACGTGGACTCCCCTCAGCCTTGGAGACAGCGGACCTCCTCATTCAGCACGTGGTCAGACTGCACGGAATACCGGTCGACGTGGTCTCCAATCGTGGTCCCCAGTTCTCTTCGGACGTCTGGAGATCCTTTTGCAATGCCCTGGGAGCCAAAATAAGCCTCACCTCCGGCCATCACCCCCAATCCAACGGGCAGTGTGAACGGACCAATCAGGAGCTGGAGGCTGCGCTCCGCTGCGTCACCACATCTAAGCCCGCATCCTGGAGCTCACACCTCGCCTGGGTGGAGTACGCCCACAACACCTCTCGCTCATCTGCCACCGGGATGTCTCCCTTCAATGCATCCCTGGGTTACGATCCACCTCTATTCCCTGCGCAGGAGGGCGAATTAGCTGTTCCCTCAGCCCAGGCGCACCTCAGGCGGTGCCGCTCCTTTTGGACTACGGCGCGCAATGCACTTTTACACACGGCGGAGCGCAACAAATCCACGGCGGACCGGCAAAGGAGACCTGCCCCTGCCTACCAGGTGGGAGAGCAAGTCTGGGTATCCACACAGGACGTTAACCTAAAGGGTGAGAGGAGGAAGCTGGCCCAACAGTTCATCGGCCCATTTCCCATTACAAGGATCATCAACCCGGTGGCTGTACGTGTGGCTATTCCCTCCTCCCTCCGCATCCATCCCACCTTCCACGTCTCCAAGGTTAAACCGGTGGTCTCTGACCCCCTCTGCCCTCCACCTGCAGCGCATCCCGCTCCCCGGATGATTGGTGGCCACCCGGCCTGGACTGTCTCCGACATCTTGGACTCCCGGCGCCGGGGTCGCGGGTTGCAGTATTTGGTGGACTGGGAGGGCTATGGACCCGAATGGAGACAATGGGTGTGTTCCTTGCTTGTGTTGGACCGGTCTGTCATCGCTGAGTTCCATCGAGCGCACCCAGAGAAACCATCGCCAGGAGGCGCTGCTAGAGGGGGGAGTACTGTCATGACTCGCCGCTCATCAGCGGCGCCAGCTGCGCGCACACCTGCTTCTCGTCAGCGGCGAGGTATTTAATCCACTCTGTCCTGGGCTTCGGCCTGAAGCCGTCTCTCTACTTCGGCATCGCTTGCTACAACAGTACTCTCGCCTACGAGCAAGACATTCTGGGTAAGCTCCCCTTACCTCCTTTCCTCCAGCCTTCTCCCCTGTGCACAGGTGGACTCCCCGGCGGCGGACTTCCTCATCTCGCCGCTGCCTCCGCGCTGCTGCTACAGGCACTCCAGGTCGCTGTCTCCCGGGCTCCGCCCTTGTCGACGCCAGCCACCTGTCCTAACCAAGTAAGCCAACAAGACTGTAATTATCCTCTGTGTTGGTGTGGTGCCCGTTACCCTTCTCCCTCTGCTTCCTCCCATAGGGTTGTCCGGCTGAATGGCTTCTTGCCCCCGTGCCTGACGCAGACGCTACCACTAACACATCCTTATTCTACAGACATGCAGTCACACATCCCTGTTGTTAATAAAGCTATTAAATCTACCCTGAGCCTGAGTGTGTGTCTCCTGAGCCGTGCATTATGTCAGACACCAGAAACAAAATTGTAGACCTGCACCAGGCTGGGAAGACTGAATCTGCAATAGGTAAGCAGCTGGGTGTGAAGAAATCAACTGTGGGAGCAATTATTAGAAAATGGAAGACATACAAGACCACTGATAATCTCCCTTGATCTGGGGATCCACGCAAGATCTCACCCCTTGGGGTCAAAATGATCACGAGAACGGTGAGCAAAAATCCCAGAACCACACGGGGGAACCTAGTGAATGACCTGCAGAGAGTTGGGACCAAAGTAACAAAGGCTACCATCAGTAACACACTACGCCGCCAGGGACTCAAATCCTGCAGTGCCAGACGTGTCCCCCTGCTTAAGCCAGTACATGTCCAGGCCCATCTGAAGTTTGCTAGAGAGCATTTGGATGATCCAGAAGAGAATTGGGAGAATGTCATATGGTCAGATGAAGCCAAAATAGAACTTTTTGGTAAAAACTCAACTTGTCGTGTTTGGAGGAGAAAGAACACCATACCTACTGTGAAGCATGGGGGTGGAAAAATCATACTTTGGGGCTGTTTTTCTGCAAATGGACCAGGACGACTGATCCGTGTAAAGGAAAGAATGAATGGGGCCATGTATTGTGAGATTTTGAGTGAAAACCTCCTTCCGCCAGCAAGGGCATTGAAGATGAAACGTGGCTGGGCATTTCAGCATGACAATGATCCCAAACACACCACCCGGGCAACGAAGGAGTGGCTTCGTAAGAAGCATTTCAAGGTCCTGGAGTGGCCTAGCCAGTCTCCAGATCTCAACCCCATAGAAAATCTTTGGAGAGAGTTGAAAGTCTGTGTTGCCCAGCGACAGCCCCAAAACATCCCTGCTCTAGAGGAGATCTGCATGGAGGAATGGGCCAAAATACCAGCAACAGTGTGTGAAAACCTTGTGAAAACTTACAGAAAACGTTTGACCTCTGTCATTGCCAACAAAGGGTATATAGCAAAGTATTGAGATGAACTTCTGTTATTGACCAAATACTTATTTTACTGAGGAATTTACCAATTAATTCATTAAAAATCCTTCGATGTGATTTTCTGGATATTTTTTTTTCTTATTTTGTCTCTCACAGCTGAGGTATACCTATGATGAAAATTGGAGACCTCTCTCATCTTTTAAGTGGGAGAACTTGCACAATTGGTGGCTGACTAAATACTTTTTTACCCCACTGTATCTTTCCGAACTAGAAGTTGTTCCACAGGTAGTGTATGTACAAGAGACATGGCTTCAACCTCACTTAGATTTTGTTATTCCAGGATACAGTTCAATCAGACAGGATAGAATTAACACTGTAAATGGAGGAGGATGTGCCACTTTCATTAAAGATGGCCTGGCGTATATGGTGATTCCCTCCCCCGAGGATATAGAGTACAATATTATTGAAATATGTAGGCCAAATGGATAAGGAAATATTAAGCTGATTAATTATTACAACCCATGTAGGAAGTTAACAGCAGATATTTTCAGTGTTATGGCAGGGGAAGGGCATATGAAAGAGGTATGGTGTGGAGACTTTAATGCCCATAATAGCTTGTGGGGAAGCACACATACAGAAAACAATGGAAATGTGGTGGAAGAGATGTTAGATGAAAGATCGTTTATTTGTCTCAACAGTGGTGAAGGTACCGGGGTGGATGTGCATAGGGGCACATTATCATGTATTGACCTGACTCTGGTATCTGATTCTTTAGTGAGTGCCTGTGAATGGACAGTTATGAACAGGACAACTATGGGAAGTGATCACGGCCCAATACTTACAGTCATTAAAGCTGAAGTATGTATACAACAGGGAAGATGTTTTTCAAGATGGTGTTTTGACAAGGCAGATTGGGGAAAATTTAGAAAATACTGTGTTCAATCGTGTCATTTGGTAACATTAGAAAGTGGCATAGAAGAGTGTTCAAGTAAGGTAACCAATCATATTCTGAATGCTGCAATGGCAAGTATACCTAAGAAAACAACACAGGGTAGGAAGAAAGTTGTACCCTGGTGGAATGATGAATGTAGCATTGCTTTAAAAGAGTGAGACAAGGCATTCAGAGAGCTGAGGAAGAATATGAATTGTGAAAACTTAATAGAGTATAAAAAAAGTGCAGTAGCTCGAAGGACTATTAAAAGCAGGAAAAGGTCAACATGGACAGAATTTTATTCCACCCTTGGCAGGAAAACAGAACAAGGTGATGTCCTGGGTATGTTTAAAAAATGAGTGGGAAAAAGGTATCAGTTAAAACTACAGCTCTAGTGATGGGGACAAGATGGCTGTATCAGACAAAGAAAAGGCACAAGTCCTAGATAGAGCATTTGCAGCAGTGCATAGAGGAGACCATCTTTGTGAGAGTCATAGACACCAAAGGGAGCATAAACTCAGAGAAAATACAAACTTAAAAATGAAGTTAAAGAAGACATGACTGTGTTAGACCTCGAGCTCACAATGTTAGAGCTTAAGAGAGCTTTGCACGATAGTGGATACACAGCTCCAGGATATGATCAGTTCAGCTATGCTATGTTCCGGCAGTTGCCTATGCAATCAATGGAACTGGTGCAGAATTTTTTTTTAACAGAATATGGAAAGAGGGGGTTATCCCAAGTGGGTTGAAAAAGGCTGTAATTTTACCATTTAATAAGCCAGGGAAAGATCCAGCTCATCCAGGCAACTAGAGGCCAATAGCATAAATATCACACTTAGGGAAATTGATGGAGAAGGTGTTAGCTTACATACTCCCATATATACGAGAACAAGGATGATTAATAAATGACTATCAGAATGGTTTTAGAAGAAGATCCACAGTGGATGTGCTAGTTAGGATAAGTAATGATATTGAAAAGACTTTCAAAATGAAAGAAGTAATGGATTATAGTTTATCTGGATATTGAAAAGGCTTATGACTCACTGTGGAGGGATGGACTTCTTATCAAATTGAATAAAATGGGCATTGGTGGTAGGATGTATAATTGGATAATGGATTTTTTTTTTTTTTAACACACAGGACAATTAGGGTTAAAGTAGGATCAGAAGTTTCTAATGACTTTGAAATAGAAAAAGGTGTTCCTCAGGGGAGTGTGATAAGCCCTGTTTTTTTCAATATAATGATTACTGTCATGTTTGAGGGTCAAGAGGGATCCATCAAAACAGCACTATATGCAGATGATGGAGCCATATGGACGAGGGGAAGAAATGAGAAATTTATGTTCAAAAACATCCAGAAAGTAATGGAGAAAGTGGAAAAGCAGTCATATGAGTGGGGATTTAAATTTTCCAACAGTAAAACCTGCTATATGATTTTCACAAAAAAAACACAGAACTGGTACAGAACCAGTAACATTATATAATCAACCAATAAAGAACGTGAGTGAGTTCAAATATCTAGGATTGTAGTTTGATAGTGCATACACATGGAGAGTTCATGTTGAAAATTTGGAGACAAAGTGCAAAAAAGTCATTAATCTCATAAAAGCTGTAGCTAGACACAAATGGGGTACAGATAAACAGGCATTAATTGACATTTACAGAGCACTAATGCGATCAACAATAGACTATGGATGCATGATTTACGGAGCAGTGGCAAAGATGATTCTGGGAAAAATAGAATGCAGCATAGAGCGCTTCACCTGTGCATTGGAGCCGTCAAAACTACACCAAACAATGCAGTTTTAATAGAAGCAGGAGAAATGCCACTGGATTTGAGAAGAGATAAACTCACATTATCATACTGGGTCAAGTTGAAAGGAAGTGACAAAGCGAATATTTCAAAAATAACACTACAAGACTGCTGGGAATTTTCTAACTTCCAGGAACATAGGTTTGGGTGGACAACTGAATGAAATGCCAGAATGTATGGGCTACACACAATTGATGTAGCTAACACCAGTACAGTGAGTAAAATTCCCCCTTTGCTTTTTCCATGAATAGAAGTAGACGCTAGTGTGCTAATGAGGAAAATGGATTGGCATATGAGTGAAGTTGGTGTTAAAACAAGCATTTACCTCAGGAACAATTACTATAAATTCTCACAGCTCTACACTCATGGTTCAAAGAACAAAGAGGGCTCTGTTGGAGTTGAAGTATACATTCCAGAGTTTAAAGTGACCATCACAAAAAGACTCTCCAACAATACATCCGTGTTTACAGCAGAGATGGTGGCAATAATTACTGGTTTGCAGTGGGTGGAGGAGGTCAGACCAGACCGGGTGGTGGTGTGTACAGATTCACTTGCAGCTTGAAAAACCATACAGACACTAAAATCTGCAAGGGAAGACTTGGTGATTGAGCTATATCACAGTTTATTTAGGGTACACAGGGGTGGTGGAGAAGTTCAGTTTTGTTGGGTTCCTGCACATGAAGGTTTGAAGTGGAATGACAGACAAATTAGCAAAAAGCGCTCTTGGGAAAGAAATAACTATACCATTGACTCTTGGAAAAGGTGAAGGGAAAGCAGAAATGGGGAAAAAAAAGGAATTGAGCTATGGCACTAAAAGATGGGATGAAGATCATAAAGGTGGATCGTATTACAAAATACAAAAATCTATTGCAATAAAGAATTACATAACAGCCAAGCAGAGGGAAGACATCATTATGGCTAGACTCAGACTGGATCATACATTTTTAAACGGCACTTTATTCACCATGGGGAAAAGCGAAAGCGACAAATGTAGAGAATGTGGAGTAAAAGAAAATGTCAAACCATCTTATCACACTGTCACAAGTATGGAAATGAAAGACAGATAATGAAATATGAAGTTTGAGAGGCCGGTAGGGAATGGGATTTAACTGGGATTCTGGGAACAGATGGACATAGAGAGGCACTAAGAATCACGAGAAGGGCTCTTTTCTCTTTTTTAAATAACACAGGATTAAGTCATAGAATTTAGGGGTCAGGCTCAAATGACATAATGTTACACACTCTTGTACACTGGGTGGGCGGTATGCACCTTTCAGTTGTTTGCTATCCGCCAGTATCCGAGAGAAGAAGAAGAAGACAAAGATGTAAACAGTGAGAACTCCTTATACAAAGATATAAAGTGATGATATAGAGTTATGTACGTGGCGGTAATGCACCTGTAAGCTGGTTGCCAACCACCAATCAAATCTAAAAGAAGAAGAAGAAGAGGAAGATATATATACACAGTGCAGGAGTATAGCAGCTAGATGGAATAATAGCATTACGGTCTGTTAAGTTACCCTGCCCAATATGAATATGTCCCCAGACAGTATATTTCACATTTGAATCAGAGTTTTGTTGCCACCCTCAGTAATGATTGTTATTGTCCTAGTTATGTATTGAAAGGGACAAGCTCTATTGTGCAAAGTTGTTACATTTAGTACATTTAATACGACCTCTACGAGCAGCCCTGGTTAGGTTTAAAAGTCTGACAGCCGTAGGTAGGAAGGACCTGTAGAACCTCTCTGTCGTGCACCTAGGATGGCACAGCCTACCGCTAAATGAGCTCCTCCATGCATTCAGCGTGTCCTGCGTGTGTGGGACTCGAACTCCAGCAGAGATGACAGCATAGCCACCATCATCCTCTATCCTATCTACTTCACTGGGTCGAGGCATCGCCCCAGAACAGAGCTAGCTTTTTTGACCAGTGTGTTCAGTCTCTTTCTGTCAGCTGCCATGATGCTGCTGCCCCAGTTGACCACTCCAAATGTGATGGCTTATGCCACCATCGAATCATAGAAAGTCTTCAGGAGTGCCCCTTGCACTCCAAAATACCTGAGTCTCCTCAGGAGGAACAGCTTGTGCTGCCCCTTGTAGAGTGTGTGGGTATTGGGTGACCAGTCCAGTTTATTGTTCAGGTGAACACCCAGGTACTTCTAAGATGTCACCATCTCAATGTCTGTTACCTGTATATTTACTGGTGCTGTGGGGGGTTGTCCTCGCCTACGGCAGTCCACCACCAGTATCTTGGTTTTCCTGACATTGATCTTGAGACAGTTCCACAGGCACTAGTCCACAACGTCCTGGATAAGTCCTCTGTACTCCACATCATCTCCATCAGAGATGAGGCTGATGATTGCAGTCATCAGAGAACTTCTGTAGATGGCAGTGTGGTTTGTTGTGTGAAAGGTCAGCAGTGTAGACAGTGAACAGGAAGTTAACCAGAACTGTTCCGGGGGGGGGGGGGGGGTACTGCAGATGATGGTGTCAGATACACAGTCATGGGTTCTCACAAACTGTGGTCAGTCTGTGAGGTAGTCCAGGATCCGTGATGACAGGTGCTGGTCCACCCCTGCACACAGCAGCTTGTACCTCAGGATCCTTGGTTGGATGGTGTTGAAAGCACTGGAGAAATCAAAGAACATGATCCTCACACTGCTCCCAGGCTTCTCCAGGTGGGACAGGGAACGGTTTAGGAGGAAGATCACTGCATCCTCCACCCCGATGCCATGCTGGTAGGCAAACTGAAGTGGATCCATCACTGGTCCCACCAGAGGGCAGAGGTGGTTGAGGAGCAGCCTCTCCAGAGTCTTCATTAGGTGTGATGTGAGGCCCACTGGTCTGTAGCTGTTCAGATCCTTGGGGTGAGGGGTCTTCGGTACGCGTACCACACAGGATGTTTTCCACAGCTGTGGTACCCTCCCCAGCTTCAGGCTCAGACTGAAGATGTGCTCCACAATCCTGCACAGCTGGTCTGCACAGAACTTGAGGAGCCTCTAGTTGATGCCGGCCGGACCTGCAGCCTGCCTCACCTTGATCGTCTTCAGCTCAGCTCTCACCTGGGTCTTAGTGAGGGTCAGGCTGGGGCAGGGGGGCTGTGTGTTGGGAGGGGGGGTGTTGGGTCTGTGGGGGGAAAAACAGTGGGGGATGTATGAGAGGGGTGGGGGGAGGGCCATGGATAGCGGGACTTGATGAAGGTGGAGGCAGCAGTGGTTGGTGGGCAGGCGGAGAAGAGGGCAGTTGGTCAAACCTGTTAAAAAATAGGTTCAGGTCGTTCACTCACTCCCTACCCCCTGTGGCCTAGGAGGAGGCTTTTTCAGATACCGCTGATAGTTGTTAATGTGTTTTGTTTTTATTGTTTTAAAATATATAAATAATTGTTGTGAAATGTTGGATACCTTATGTCATGTTCGGGGTCGTCACCCCAAGCATGACTTGTGGCTGTTGGGTTTAATTATTGTTTATTAATTCCAGCTGATGGATTGAGCTCTGCTCTCCGCCAGTCCCACAGCCACACTTCCTCCTCTTACCAGGCATTCACCAGTTTTCTGGTTCACCACATACACACTCACACACTCATGCACACACACACACACACACACACACACACACATAGTTCAATCAGTCACTCTCCTGCCACTTCACAGCTGTGTCCACTTGCTCCCATTTAGGCTCAGGTATTAATAAGAGTCGAGTGCGATCAGTGGACGCGGCAGCTTCAAATGTCAACACTGGACTTCCTGGCTCACGATAGTTGACTCTTTTCCTGGACTGATTTGTGTTGTTCCTCAGAGCCTTTCTGCTCCAACATATACGTAAGTCCTCCCTTGTTTATGCCTTCCATCTCCGCTCCTACCCTGTCTGGAGCGTGTTTGGCATTTAACGTTAGCAACGAAGCTGGAGCCGGTTGTTTCATTTATGTCGTAGTGACTTTTGCTTGGACTCAGATGCATGTTAACCTTATGTCAATAAAACACGTTACATACTGCACTTTGGGCTCACTGCTATTTTATATGTTTGCTGCAGTTTACGCAGCGAACATGACAGTAAGCTGCCGCCAAAAGAGCCCGAACAGTGCGTAGCGCGCCTTTTCATTTTTTGTGCATTTTTTCACTCACCTGGAGAACCATGTTCTGGCTGGATGAAGCGGAGCTGCGGGGAGTGTGTGTCTCGGAGAGTCTCCTGTCACAGATCGAGACATCCGGCACTCCCGAGGCGGTCCGTGTGAGCCGGGATGGCACCATGAAATGCAATGAAAATAGCCAAAGTAATTCCGATATACAAGACTAGTGACGGGAATTTTCAAACTAAAGGCCTATTTCACTATTGCCGCAATTTTCTAAGATACTCGAAAAAATATTCTGTGAGAGAACTGACAACTTTATAATGAAGAATAATTTATTGTGTGAGCAACAATATGGGTTCAGACACAAGAGGACAACTGCATTTGCTCTAATGGAATTTATTGATAAAATATCAACTGCTGTAGAAAATAAAGAGTATTCAGTTGGGGTATTCCTGGATCTTAAAAAAGCATTTGATACAGTGGATCATAAATTATTGTTAAAGAAACTACAAAATTATGGTATTGGGGGGGGGGGGGTAGCACTGTCCTGGTTATGTAGTTACTTAAAGAACAGATATCAGTATGTATGTGTTGGTAGCAAAAACTCAGTTACTGAAGGTTACTTGCGGAGTCCCACAGGGTTCAGTTTTGGGGTGATTGTTATTCAATATGTATATAAATGATATATGTAAAGTTTTGGAAAAAAATGGATTTAACACTGTTTGCAGATGACACTAATTTTTTATGCAGTGGAAGCAATTTGGAACAACTTTTGGATACACACGGAAAGGAATTAGGAAAGCTTAAACTGTGGTTTGATTCAAACAAATTAACGCTCAATTTAAGTAAGACAAAATTTATAATTTTTAACAACCATCACAACAACTCAGTATCTAAACTCAGTGTAAATGGTGTAGAGATTGAAAGGGTCTCCAAAATTAAATTCCTTGGAGTAATAATTGATAATAAACTGTGTTGGAAGTAACATATTAATTATATTAAAGGTGAAATATCCAAATCAGTTGTAATACTACACAGAGTGAAATATTTGCTGAATCAACTCACATTATATACTTTGTATCATTCATTAATACTCCCATAGATGACATATTGTACTGAAGTATGGGGAAATACATATACAGTAAAACAAACATATATCCAGTCTTTACGCTTCAGAAGAGAGCTATTAGAACAGTAAACAAAACTGCTTACAGGGAACCAACAAACCCGCCTTTTCTTAAATTAAAAGCTCTCAAGTTGAAAGATCTGGTTGATTTTAAAACTGCAGTAATAATGTTTAAAGCGAAGAATCTATCACTGCCCACAAATATCCAAAAGTTGTTCCAAATAAGGGAGAAACAATATCATTTCAGAGCACAGGTGTCAAACTCATTCCATGGAGGGCCAAGACCCTGCAGGTTTTACCTCCACCCAGTGTCTTCAACAGGTGATTTCACTGAATTTCTTCCCACTGATTGCTGATCAGTGAAAACACCTGCTGATGACACTGGGTAGAAGCAAAACATGTAGGGTCTTGGCCCTCCATGGAATGAGTTTGACACCCCTGTTTCAGAGGAACATGTATATTTCAAAAACCTTCAGTGACTACCACCAAGCAACACTGTGTTTCAGTACAAGGAGTCAGACTGTGGAACGCTTGGACAATTTAAACAAAAACTAAAGGAAAAAATACTTCAAACATATATACAAAACAATTTGTAAAATCACATAAGGATTATCATATCCAGTCTGTGTTGTGCTGTTGCTTAGTTTTTTGTCACGTTTTGTCTTGGCTTTGTTCTGATTTGTAATCACTTTTATTTTCCTTTTGAATTCTTAGATGGAACATTGGTGGGCAATATAAGCTGCGGCTTCGGCCATCACCCATTTTGGATAACTTATGTTGAATTGTATAATCCGAGGAGCTATTGTTTAACTTGACCTTTTTTCCCCTTTGTTATATTATTCTGTTCCTTTCTTTTAATCTAATCTATCGGAAATAAAGATTTATTCATTCATTCATTCATTCATTCAAAGCCCATTGGCATTGGTGCTCACTGAGTGGATGGTCGTTGTAGGCTTGCGGGCTGGCTTACTTGGCGGGCTCCACGATGCTGAAGACCAACACATTCTGGTGAAATGATTCATGTGCCTACACTTGCTGCACCACTTCCATCTTGCTGGGCATGCTCACGCATTACTCTGGTGCACCGGGGGTCCCACAATCCCCACAGATGGGATCCATCGGAGCAGACCAATGGCTCACTGCATACGCCTCATAGTCATCCGCCATGCTCCCTTCATCCTCTGAGTCCACTGCTTTCGCCGATGTCGTCCCTTCTGGTGTCTTCTGAAACTGGCGCCAATTTAGCTCTGAAGTTAGCTTATCTGCTGCCTCTAGCTGAAGAGCTAGCTCAACTGCCCTAGCTAGCGCAAAGTCATTGGGCACCATTAGCAACCTAGTCCATATCGCAGCAATACATAGGGCCTTTTCCACTAGCCCCGCTTAGCTCAACACGTTACACCTCAGCCCGCGTTTGTAGCTTTTTCCACTAGCCCCAGCACCAGTTAGCAGGCGCTATTTTCGTGCCTGATCGAGGGCAGGGTACAACCGTGCTGAGTCGTGCCGAGATGTGACGTCAACAGACTGGTCGCCGCTGATTGGTCAGGTCGTAATGTCACGAAAGCGACAGTCTTCTGATGAATCTACACTACCGCCATTTGCAATATTTCACGGACTAAATCGGTCATGGAGTAAATACGATATTAATACAGACAGCATTGTAGGTTTTGCGGAAATCTACACCGTGGTCCAACGAAGAGGTGCGGAATTTTCTCTGCTTGGTGGCAGATCCACAGTGAGAGGAGCAACCCGCACTGATACAGATGCAGCCCAGCATAGAACCGGACTACTGACAAGCTGAAGACGAACGTGAGAGAACCATCGATGGTGAGTGATTTGTAATAATGTGCATCTGTTGGCTTATTTATCCTGTTAGTGGTAAGCTCACTTTTTTTGAGCCATACAGCACCGTCCTGTGCTGGCTAACGAGTGTTAGCTAGTAGCTAGCTAGCTAGCTAGCTAGTAGCCAACTCTGCTGATTCGCGCTTGTTTTCTCCTAAGTATTCGCTTGTGAGAGCAAAACGATGATATATGTTAATCCTGGTTAAAGTCCTGGTTTGTGTATGTATTGCAATTTGGTGCTGCACATTAAATTGTGTGCAATTTAATGCTAGAATGTGTTTCCACATGCCAGGGTTTAGCCTTCCTCAGTGTTTATATTGTGGATACAGGTCAAGTGGACCACAGGAGCCGAAATCTCGACATATTAAGATAAGATAAGATAAGATAAGCCTTTATTAGTCCCACAACGGGGAAATTCCAGGATTGCAACAGCACAGGGATAGCAACACTCAGAGCAACAATCAGAAGGCAAGAAAAAAAACAAGCAAGCAAGAGCAGCTAATATACATATGTATATTATATTATATTATATTATATTATATTATTATATTACTATAAAATATATATATACACACACACAGACACACAGTGCAGAGCATTGTAGCTGGATGGAATAAATATATGAATATATAAACACACAGTGCGGAGCATTGTAGCTAGATGGAATAAATATGTAAATATATAAACACCCACAGTATGGAACATTGCAGCTAGGTGGAATAAATATGTAAATATATAAACACACACAGTGCAGAGCATTGTTGCTAGATGGGATGAAACAGCACAACCGTCTACTTAGTATGTCCTACATGGTATGATTATGTACCCATACATATTCTCACCCTCCATAGCGACCGGTATTTTCCTAGTTGTATGCCGGAGGGGACCATTGTGTAAGTCTATTGCATCTTTTGCATTCAAAAAACTATTAGTTTGTTACGTCTTTTTGCTATCTCTGCGAGCAGCCCAGTTTAGGTTGTACAGTCTGACAGCCGTTGGTAGGAAGGACCTGCGAAACCTCTCGGTTGTGCACCTGGGATGATGTAGTCTGCTGCTAAATGAGCTCCTCAGTGCATTCAGTATGTCCTGCATAGGGTGGAACTCGGACTCTAGCAGAGATGGCAGTTTAGCCACCGTCCTTCTCTCTCCTATCTCCTCCACCGGATCAAGGCGCTGCCCCAGGACAGAGCTAGCTTTCTTGATCAGTTTGTTCAGTCTCTTCCTATCGGCTGCAGTAATGCCACTGCCCCAGCAGACCACTCCAAAAGTGATGGCTGATGCCACCACCGTGTCATAGAATGTCTTCAGCAGTGCCCCTTGTACACCAAAAGACCTGAGTCTCCTCAGCAGGAACAGCCTGCGCTGTCCCTTCTTGTAGAGTGCGTCAGTATTGTGTGACCAATCTAGTTTATTGTTCAGATGAACACCCAGGTACTTATAGGATGTCACCATCTCGATGTCTGTTCCCTGTATATTTACTGGTGCTGTGGGGGGTTGCCCATGCCTGCGGCAGTCCACCACCAGCTCCTTAGTTTTCCTCGCGTTGATCTGGAGGCAGTTCCGATGGCACCAGTCCACGAAGTCCTGGATAAGCCCTCTGTACTCAGCTTCATCTCCATTGGAGATGAGGCCAATGATCGCAGAGTCATCAGAGAACTTCTGTAGATGGCAGTGTGTTGTGTTGTGTGAGAAGTCCGCAGTATAAAGAGTGAACAGGAAGGGAGCCAGCACCGTTCCCTGGGGGGCCCCCGTGTTACCGATGATCGTGTCGGACACACAGTCCCGGGTTCTCACAAACTGAGGCCGGTTCGTGAGGTAGTCCAGGATCCATGATGACAGGTGCTGGTCCACCTGTGCACACAGCAGCTTGTCCTTCAGGATCATTGGTTGGATGGTGTTGAAAGCACTGGAGAAGTCAAAGAACATGATCCTCACCATATTCCCGGGCTTCTCCAGGTGGGACAGAGAACGGTGAAGGAGGAAGATCACCGCATCCTCCACCCCAATGCCATGCTGGTAGGTGAACTGGAGTGGATCCATCGCTGGTTCCACCAGGGGGCGGAGGTGAGCAAGGAGCAGTCTCTCCAGGGTCTTCATCAAGTGGGACGTCAAGGCCACCGGCCTGTAGCTGTTCAGGTCTTTGGGGTGGGAAGTTTTTGGTACAGGTACCACACAAGATGTTTTCCACAGCTGTGGTACCCTCCCCAGCTTCAGGCTCAGGTTGAAGATGTACGTCACAATCCCACACAGCTGGTCTGCACAGGACTTGAGGAGCTTTGCGCTGATGCCGTCCGGTCCCGACGCCTTCCTCGCCTTGATCTTCCTCAGCTCCGTCCTCACCTGGGTCCTGGTCAGGGTCAGGATGGGGGGCTGTGTGTTGGGAGTGGGGGGGTGTTGGTGGAGTGGGGAGTGCTATTAAAAGTGCTTTTTCAAACCAGTGATTTATAAAGTCATTCATATAATTTTTTAAAGTGTCAGAATAGACCCACACACCTATTCTGTGGATCCTGCAGTGCTTGTCAGGGAAACGAAGCATTTTTGTCACATCCCACCACTGACTTTCACAAGTGTATTTCCCTAATACAGGTACTTCTCCAAAAATTAGAATGTCATGAAAAAATTCAATATTTTTTGTCACTCATTTCAGAAAGAGAAATCCGTATATTATATAGATTCATTACACAGACAGTGATATATTTCAAGCGTTTATTTATTTTAATTTTGACGATTACGGCTTACAGCCCCTGAAAACCCCAAATTCAATTTGGCAAAAAATTAGAATATTACATGAAATTAACTTTAAAAAATAGTTTTTAAATATAAATGTTGGCCGCTGAGGTGTTGGTTAATATGGGCTGTAGCCGTAATCATCAATATTAAAATAAACACTTTCAATATATCACTGTCCCTGTAATGAATCTATATATGGGTTTCACTTTCTGAAATGAGTGACAAAAATATTGAATTTTTTCATGATATTCTAATTTTTGAGATGTGCCTGTATATGTGTTGAACTTGCTTTAACTAACCACCATCCATTTCTGTCGTTCGTCTAGGCAAGAGGAAAGCAGCCGCCCCACAACGGACCTTGCCACTGTGGAAAGTACTGAAATCCTTTGTTTTTATAGGTAAAGTGTCAAAACCAAAGTAGCACAATTTCCACTTAATATAAAAGGGACTGAACTGAGATTTATTTGATTGTGTGAATATTAATTACAGAATAATTGAAAATGACTGGCACATCAACTGTAAAATAAACCGCTTGTTAATGTATTTATTTTTTTGTCAGATCACTTGTGTGATCCTTTGTGAGTTATATTCATAACTGTATGTTTTGGCGAATGTGAGTTTTTCAGTCATCAATATAATTAACTTTATATGTGTAGTTTATAGTCTATCATCAATAAACTCATGCAGTAACAGGACACATTACAAATATTTGAGACCCATTGTAGTGCATCCTTTTATATTTTAGCAATGCAAGTACAAAACACCACCCACACTTGAAGCCAGGGCAAGAAGAGACACTTTTACAGACAAGACAAACTTTTATTGATAAAAACTTCATATTTTGACTGAGCGATTCCATTCTCGGTGATGCACACCTTCAGTTAAAGTACTAGATTCCATTCAAGTGAATGTATTAATTTATTCTGATTGCTGAGGCCACAGTAAAAACAGATGATTTTAAATGTAACGCAGCCCTTGTAAAATCTACTGAAGCGCACCTACATGAAAACTGTGGTTAAATGCAACAACAAAGTACTTTATTGTCACATTCAAATTGTAATCGCTCCTGTTTTGTTTTTCTTTTGAATTCTTGGATGGAATATGGGTGGGCAATATAAGCTGCAGCTTCAGCCATCACCCATTTCAGATAACCTATGCTGAACTGTATAATCAGAGGAGTTATTGTTTAATTTGACCTTGTTAGATTTTTTCCCCTTTGTTATATTATTCTATTTTCTTTTAATCTTTACTTTTAATCTATCCAAAATAAAGATTCATTCATTCATTCATTCATTCATTCATTCACATTCCACCACTGGCTTTTAGCAACAAGTGTATTTCCCAAATATGTTTTAAACCTGCTTTAATTAATCACCACCCATTTGTCTTTTGTCTAGGCAAGAGGGAAACTGTCCATCCCAGCTGGACCTTGCCTCACTATTTACAGAGATGCAGGCTGAAGATCTGCTGAACCAGGGCCAGTACGAGGGGCCGATCCAGTTGCTTCTCAGTGAGGCAGCGTGGCTGGCGTGTGTGACCCATTCCAGTTTCTTTTTTTTTTTTTTTTACAGTTTGAATTTTGCACATTCTGAATAATCTGGAATTTGCTGCTGATTGTAATAAACAATTTAGTGACTTATGTGTTTGCATCATGATTTTCTATTTTGTCTGTTAAGACACCGGTGGGAAAAGAGTCAACAGTACAAAGGATTTATTGGTGACCTTGAAAATAATGGCTCATTTTTAAGAAAAAAGTAACCAAAACAATTATTTTATTAACTGAAGACTATATTGTTGGATGTGCCACCGCAGAAGCCCCTGCATACTTAAGTGACAGTACCAGTATATGGAGGAATTCTGGGTCATATTAGCATCTGCTCTGCATCATAATGGGTTTGGGCAGGAGTGTCTAATCATGTGCCATGGAGGGCCAAGACCCTGCAGGCTTTACCTCCAACCAGTGTCTTCAACAGCAGATTCCACTGAACTTCTTCCACTGACTGCTGATCAGTGAGAACACCTGCTGAAGAGACTGGGTAGAAGAGAACCTGTAGGGTCTTGGCCCCTCATGACACATGATTGGAAACCCCCGGGTTAGGGTTTAATGGGATTTAAAATTTTAACACAAACTGCTTTATGGCTCATAATTCTGTTGACAGACTTATGAACCAAAAGTGATTTCTCAAACTGCTGGATTGTTCTTAGACAGCTTTTTCTAATCTGTTAGCATTTAATTTGTGCCACATGGTGGCAACCTTCAGATATAAAAAAGAGACATCTGCAAAAACTTCAGAGGTTTATTGTCAGTGCAATTCCCAGTGCAATACTACATGAATGCATGTATAGTACATTGTTGATGCAGAGAATATATATTTCTACAGTACATGTATCTAATAAATCAAGTATTTTCCATGTAACCTTGTGACTGCATTATTTTAATTGCTTTTAATCCTAGATCAAGTTTGTTTTGGCCTAAAATGCATCATAACTGTCAAATATATCTTATTATACGTAACTCAGTACTGTTTACTTTTTGAATATATATTTTGTGGCTAATATAGTTCTTAACATGGCGATCAAGTTGTGTCAGCTGATCATTTCTTGCTATGACACCACCTCAGACTCAGTGCTGCTGGAGCAGGTACGTCCCATGATGTCTCAACAGTCTCTCCCATGATTTTCACGCAGATCAGAGCAATTTTTTGCACAGGAAATAAACGTTTCTACAAACATTCTTAAGCTCTACAACCACTGATTGCTGGTGAAGCTGGGGTGACATCAGTGACGGGCTGTGTTGACATCAGTGACAGGCTGTGTTGAACGCCCAGACCGACCGTTTGAAGCGGTAATTTCCCCACAACAGAGCCATCTGAAACACACACACACAGCGTACATATTTTAGTACCTAACAGCGCTAACTTGCAGACATTACAGTGTAGTACGACGTACTTATAGCAAACTAGCATTAGCAACCATTAGCTTACAGTCATATATGACCTAGTTTGTATCCTCACGTCTTCAGCTCTCCCAGAAGCTGCAGAACTATTCCAGAGTGTTTCGTCTTGCTGCCTGTACCCTTGTCTGGCGGTCCTTTTTGGCATTTACGGTGAAAAAAGCCACAGACCGAGGAGTCGCCTTGTACAGCTGCCATGTGTTATGTTTTGCTTGGGTCGCGTGTTTTACGTCACGGGAGTGTGGCGCCGCCTTGCTGTAAAAAAAATCCCGCCCACCCCAGCTTAACCCCACTTTACCCGGCTGCTATGGAGACAGAACCGAGGCCGAACTGTGTCGTAGCGAATTGAGGCGTGGCGAGGCGAGCTGGGCTAGTGGAAAAGGGCCTCATGTGTGGTCCCACACCATCTTGTCCTCTAATGGCCCAAAATGGCACACACTGGCTGTCGTAGGTCAGCGACAAACTGTTGAATAGGCTCACCAACTCCCTGGCATCTCTGGCAAAACTGAATTTGTCATACAGTCACACTGTCCAATGTGGTGAAGTTGTTAGCCGTTAGCTCCACGACGTCCTCATATGAGTCCGTCTCACCGAGTGCCCGTAGAATCCCCCGGCCTTCGATGAAGAGGTTGTGGACAAGCAGCGCTCACATTCTCACCTTATCCAGCTTCCCTAGGTCCAACACAGTGATGTAATTTTCAAAAGCCTCAGACCAGCAGGGCCATGGGACCGGTGGATCCCAGGAAAGGCCACAGTGGTGTTATGCCCGCCTCCATGTGTTAAATCCTCATTTGCCAACTGTTATGTCCACAAATCTGGCACAAAGGAGACAGACGAAAGGTTGCACTGGAACAGTACTTTATTATATAACTGGTGGCAATATAGTAGGTGTTGCACTCTGTGGGGTCATCCAGGCAAGAGGAGCCCCAGATGGTGGACGCTCCTATTTATAGGGCAGTATGATGGCACACCCGGAAGGCAACGTCATCACACCACACTTCACAAAAAAACCCTGATCCCGCAGTAGTGATAAATAAGAACCTAAAATCTACTGTATGTATTAGATACTGTATATACATAACATTATAATCAATAATCCTTAGTGAAGTTGGAAATAATTTATGGTGGAATAATCATCTTTTTTCAAATAATATTATGTAAAAACAATACTGCATCTCGGAAAATGAGCACATCACCATTCAGATCTATATCGAACATCTCAGACATATTCATCCACATTTCAAATAAAAAAATCTTAAAATAGTTAAATTTAAATGAGATTATTGTAAAGTTTTAGCTTTTAGATTTGAATTTATTTCTAAAAATTAGAAAAGAACTCATAGAGCGCATACCTCTGCCAAGGCCCCTTCTGTTTCTCATGGATCACCCCCAAAATGTAATGGGTTTGTGTGTAGGCCTATAGCCAGTTGTGGTGAAAATTGCATCAAAGTCTGTCCATCAGTTTTGGAGTGTTGTTGCTAACACACTGTGAGAAGATAAGAGCCTTGGCTGAGGTATGCATTCTCAGATCATCAGCAAAATATAATGGGTTCCTCTCTAGCCCAAGAACCACCTCTGGTGAAAATTTCATCTGAATCCATCCAGTAGTTTTTGTGTAATCCTGCTGCACAAATACAAACAAAGCCCTTGGTGGAGGTATACATTCTCAGATCATCACCAAAATCTTATCATCTGTTCCCCGTACCATTACACACCTTTCCTGAAAATTTCGTCAAAATCAGTTAATAACTTTTTGAGTTATGTTGGTAACAGACAGACAGACAGACAAACCCCGGTAAAAATATTACCTCCTTGGTGGAGGTAATAAATTCACCACAATATTCAACTTTTGGAGGTGGATGAGTACAATGTAAAAGAAAAACAACCTCAAATCATGTCAGTCAACATAAAACAAACAGGAATTTATTTGGGTGAAAATATTTATTAAAACTAACCAGTTCAGATGAAGGGTCCACGTTGCAGATCTGGGAAAGCAATAGAGAAATTAATTAAATCAAGATTAGGACACACTGGAAAGCTTTTGTTGTCCCCATAGTCAGTGTTGACCTTTGTTTCTATAATCAGGTACAAACTGTTGATGTAAAAAGGACAGTCTCTAAGAAAGTGTCATGACAGACTAACAGCATTAAAACATGACAGGATGTGAACTACTAGGGAGATTTAGGACTACAGCAGTGCTGCAATGTTTGTTTGGTCTACATAATGTGAATGACAATATACTGTAGGTGAAAGAAAGAGGAGTTACAGAAATAGAATTACTTTTTAAGTGTGTGTTTTGGAAGGAGGGAGGAGACCCTGGGGAAGACCCAGGACACGTTAGAGAGACACTATGTCTCCCAGGTGGTCTGAGAACATCTTGGTGTCTTCTCTGAAGACCTGGAGGAGGTGGCTGGGGAGACGGAAGTCTGGGCTTCTCTGATTAGACTGCTGCCTCCACAACCTGGACCCCAGAGAACCGTAGAAGATGGATGGATGGCTGTGTTGTATATTCATTCTGGCAGCAAGACTTGACCTGATTAAAGAAGAGGAACATCCATCCATCCATCCATCTTCTACCGCTTTTCCGGAGGTCCGGGTCGCGGAGGCAGCAGTTCAAGCAGAGAAGCCTTCCTCTCCCCAGCCACCAGCTCAAGCTCTTCAGAAAGGAAACAAAGGTGTTCCCAGACCAGCTGGGAGACATAGTCTCTCCATCAAGTTCTGGGTCTTCCCCGGGGTATCCTCCAAAAGGGACATGCCTGAAACACATCAAGTGGGAGGCGTCCAGGAGGCATCCTGATCAGATACCTATACCACCTCAACTGGCTCCTTTCAATGTGGAGGAGCAGCGGTTCTACTCTGAGCCTCTCCCTGGTGGCTGAGAACATCACCCTATCCCTGAGGGTGAGTCCAGCAATCCTAGGAAGAAAGCTCATTTCAGCCGTTTGTATCCGCGATCTCATTCTTCCGGTCATTACCCAAAGCTCATGACCATAGGTGAGGGTAGGAACGTAGCTTGACTGGAAAATTGACAGCTTTGTTTCAGAGCTTAGCTCCCTCTTCACCACAACAGACCAGTACAACATCTGAATCACTGCAGATGCTGCTCCAGTCTGTCTGTCAATCTCTTGCTCTATTCTCCCCTCACTCGTGAATAAGACCCCAAGATACTTAAACTCCTCCACTTTGGGCAGTAGCTTGTTCCCTACACAGAGAGGACAATCCACCTTTTTCCAGCAGAGGACCATGGACTCAGACTTGGAGGTACTGATTCTCATCCCAGCTGTGTCACACTCAGTGGCAAACCATCCCAGTAAGACCTGTAGGTCATTGCTGGATGAAGCCAGCAGGACATCATCTGCAAAAACAGAGATGAGATCCTGTGGTCACCAAGCATGACACCCTTCGTTCCCTGGCTGCGCCTAGAAATCCTGTCCATAAAAATTATGAATAGGATCGGTGACAAAGGGCATCCCTGGTGGAGTCCAACTCTCACTGGGAATGAGTCCGACCAAGTGTTGGCAATACGAAGCAATCTCTCACAACAGTCATACAAAGACCGAATAGCTCGTAACAACAAGACTGATACCCCATACTCCCAAAACACCCCCACAAAAACCCATGAAGGATGCGGTCCAATGACTTCTCCAAGTCCAAAAAACACATATGAACTGGTTGGGCAAACTCCCACGAACCCTCGAGGATTCTCAGGAGAGTAAAGAGCTGGTCCGATGTGTGATGACTTGCTCTCTGCCATTATCTGCCACAGCTGTGCGCACACCTGTTCCCCATCGCTCACAGGCTATATAACCTGCTCTGCCTGCAAGACCGGCACGGAGCCGTCTGTCTCCCTGGCTACGTGAAGCTCTGTGCTCTCCGTCCAGCCAAACATTCAGCCCTCGTCATCCCTGCCGTTTCGGCCTCAACCTGGAAGGACTCTCCTCAACTCCAAGTAAGCTCATTATTCTACTGACCTGTTCAGCATTATCCCCTGTGCACAGGTGGAACTCCCAGACAGCGGAATCCTTTCCTCCAGGCGGCGGACTACGCCTACCTCTCTCCTTCGCGCCGTCTCTCGTCAGCAATGCTGGGTGGCAGACGCTGTCCTTCGGGATTGCCTCGGGGCCGACCTTCATTCTCCACCGCAGCTGTAACAGTAAGCCTCAGTTACTCCACCAATACACTCCAGTGTTGAACTGTGCTAATACCGTGCCTCTGCTCTGTTCTTAGGGTTGCCAGATTGCACGGCACTCTTCTCACTCCCAGCTGTTACGAGTCTATGGAGCCACGCACTCACATCCACATTCACTACACACACACGCACCCACACACAAACACTATCACAATAAAGATAGTTGAACCTACTCTTGAGCTTGTGTCTGTTCCCTGGGTCAGCCAATTATGCCAGTACGGCTCCGTCAGAACGACCCAGTGAACAGCACACTAACGCACCAAATAAACAACTTAGAAACTCGAGTAGATCAAATAGCTTACCAGCAGCAAGGTAAGCAAGATACCAGCAGCAATCAGCTGGTCCAAATTAACAGCCGACTGGATCGCCTGGCCGGACAGCAGGCGTCTCTTCTGGCTTCAAGTAGCGCTCTGGCGCCCGTTAGCTCCCCACCTGGCCAGGCTAGTCAGGTTCCCTTGGCCCGACTCACACCAGTTCCCACACCCATTCGGCTTAATGGTAAACTAGGGGAGGCCCAGGGTTTTCTTCTCCAGTATGAGATAGTTTTTCAGCGGGTTCCTGGGAATTTCCCGACTGATCACAGCCGTATTGGCTATGTAGCTAATTTACTGGAGGGGCGGGTTCTTGTGTGGGCTTATGCAGTTATGGCTAGACCTAGCTATGCTAACCTTACCTATACCCAGTTTGTTAGCAAGTTTAATGAGGTGTTTGACCACTCCGACCGGGATAATGTGCTCACCACCCGGCTGCTAAATCTTCGACAGGGGGGCAGGTCCGTGGTGGACTATGCTGTCAATTTCCGGGTGGTAGCGGCGGAGGTGGGGTGGGAAGACGCCTCATTATGCAGCATCTTTACTAGGAGTCTGAGCCCAAGTCTGCGGGATGAGCTAGCCCGCTTAGAGAAGCTGGAGAGGCTAACGGAGCTAATTTCCTTAGCTATTAGTTTAGACAACAGGCTGAGGGAGCGGGCAGCCGGGTGGAAGATGTCCGGATGCTCGGTCGTCCAGTTTCGCCGCTCTTCTCAGTCCCCTTTACTGGCCTTGCCTTCGGTAGAGTCAGCCGAGGAATCAGAGCCTATGGTAATAGGACAAACTAAATTACCTTTGGCAGAAAGATAGCGCCGTAGAGAGCTTTGCCTGTGTATGTACTGTGGTAGTGAGGAACATGACATTACGTCCTGCCCCGTTCAGCCAAAAGGGGGAGTCCGTACGTCGCAGTTGGGGGTCTCATGGGCTCACCTCAGTTAAATCCCCTCTCTAAGTGTCTTTTACCCATTAGGTTCATGCACAATCGTACAGAATATTGCACACACGCCTTGGTGGACTCGGGAGCTGAGCAGAGTTTCATCTTGGGGGAACTGGCAACCCGGTTGGGGCTTCCCTGCCGTTCTCTGAAGACACCCCTGAGGCTCATTGCTCTATCTAAAGCCCCGTTGATGGTGGTGTCCAAGCAAACTGCTCTTACCCCTGTCATCATTTCCGAGAACCATCAGGAGGACCTGAGGCTTTTCTTCCTGCCGGTCGCAGCCTCCCCAGTTATTCTGGGTTATCCCTGGCTCCGGCTCCATAACCCCTCCATCGATTGGCACACCGGTAAGATAGATGCCTGGAGCCCTTTTTGTTTAAGTGAGTGTCTGCAGTCTGCTGCATGTTCACACTCCAAGCCCTTGGCTACTCCCATCACCCCCCCTCCCGATCTCACTGGGGTCCCCTCTGAATATCATGATCTGGGGGCAGTGTTCAGTAAATCTCAGGCATTGTCTCTCCCCCCCATCGGCCCTATGACTGTGCCATCAATCTCCGGGCTGGAGCCCCGCTGCCGGCGAGCCGCCTCTACAGCCTGTCTGCCCCAGAACGGGAGGCTATGGATGCGTACATTAAGGAGTCCCTCAGCTCTGGCATCATCCGGCCGTCATCTTCGGCAGTGGGGGCGGGGTTGTTTTTCGTCGGGAAGAAGGATGGCTCTCTGAGGCCGTGCATCAATTTCCGTGCCCTAAATGACATCACTATCGAGGATAAGTACACCCTCCCTCTGATGGACACAGCCTTTGATTCTCTCCAGGGGGCCTCCTACCTCACCAAACTGGACTTCCGCAATGCGTACCGTCTGGTGCGGATCAGGGAGGGGGATGAATGGAAGACGGGTTTCCGGACCCCAAGCAGTCACTTTGAGTATTTGGTGATGCCGTTTGGACTGGCCAACGCTCCGGCCGTCTTCCAATGCCTGATTAACAACATGCTGCGTGATATCCTGGGGTCATTCGTCTTCGTGTACCTCGACGACATCCTGATCTTCTCCCGATCATTGGAGGAGCATCAAGTACACGTGAGGCGGGTTCTGCAACAACTCCTGGAGAATAAACTGTATGTGAAGGCCAAGAAATATGAGTTTCACACTTCTAAAACATCATTTCTCGGTTTCATCATTTCTCACAACCAGATCATCCTGGATCCCGGCAAGGTGAAGGTGGTGGTGGATTGGCCCACCCCCTCTTCTAGGAAACAGCTCCAACAGTTCCTGGGGTTTGCTAATTTCTACCGACGCTTCCTTAACAACTACAGCATCATTGCTCTCCCCCTGACCTGCCTCACCTCCCCAAGACGGTTTTCCAGTGGACTGAGGAGGCCGCTGCCATGTTCGCTACCCTTAAGGAGCAGTTCTCATCCTGACGCAGGTGGACCCCTCTCTTCAGTGTCTGGTGGAGGTGGACGCTTCGGACTCAAGGGCGGGGGCTGTGCTTTCCCAGTGTTCCCCGGTGGATGGGGTGGTCCGGCCTTGTGCATTCTTTTCTCACCAGTTGTTACCGGCAGAGAGGAACTATATCAGCGACAGGGAGCTTCTGGCAGTGAAACTCGCACTGGAGGAGTGGCGCCACTGGTTGGAGGGGGCCACCCAGCCATTTGTCGTCTGGACAGACCATAAGAACTTGGAGTACCTGAGGACGGCCAGACGCCTTAACACCCGACAGGCCCGCTGGTCCCTGTTCTTTGGGTGCTTTAACTTTACCATCACCTACCGGCCTGGGTCAAAGAACACCAAGCTGGACGCCCTTTCCAGACAGTTCGCTCCGGACACGACAGAGGCGCCCGAGCAGCCCATTCTCCCGTCGTCTTGCATCGTGGGCGCTCTCTCGTGGGACGTGAAGGAGAAGGTCTTGAGGGCGCAGGAGGCCAAACTGGACCCGGGCGGGGGGCCAGCAGGCAAATTATATGTTCCCTCTCCTGTCTGGGGTGAGGTGATTCACTGGGCTCATTCCTCCAGGCTTACTTGTCACCCGAGGGGGGGTCCCGCACAATCAGGATTCTTCAGAGGTCATTTTGGTGGCCATCCCTTCGGAAGGACATTGCCAACTACGTCCGCGCATCTCCTCAGTGCACTACGGGTAAGACACCATCCTCTCCTCCCGCGGGGTTGCTCCACCCCCTTCCTACTTCCGGCAGACCCTGGTCGCACATTGCACTTGACTTTGTTACTGGTCTTCCTCCATCTAACCATTACACTGTTGTCCTCACTATAGTGGACCGTTTCTCCAAGGCCGCCCACTTCGTCCCCCTGCAGGGGCTGCCCACAGCAAAGGATACAGCGGATCTGCTTATACATCATGTGGTGAGGCTACACGGGATTCCCTCAGACATCGTCTCTAACCGGGGTCCGCAGTTTGTGTCTCGAGTGTGGAAATCATTACCTCCGTCAGGAGGTAATGTGATCATCAGCGTTGGTTTGTCTGTTTGTTTGTTTGTTTGTCTGTTTGTCTGTTTGTTTGTCTGTTAGCAAGATAACTCAAAAAGTTTTGGACGGATTTCGATGAAACTTTCAGGCATTGTTGGAAATGGTACAAGGAAGAACTGATTAAATTTTGGGGATGATCCGGATCACCATCTGGATACAGGAATTTTTTAAAGGATTCTTTATTGTAACAATAATAGGTATCATGATGATCATCGTAACTACAATAATAGGTATCATCATCATCGTGATGATGATATGATGACTATGATGACTATGATGATGCTGATGATACCTATTATTACTGCGATGATGATGATACCTATTATTGTTACTACGATGATGATGATACCTATTATTGTTGTAACTATGATGATGATGATGATACCTATTCTTTATTTTAACAATAATAGGTATCATGATCATCATCGTAACTACAATAATGCTCAGATGCTCTACAGTAATAGGAATCATCATCATCGTGATGATGATATGATGACTATGATGACTATGATGATGCTGCTGATGATGATGATACCTATTATTATTACTATAATGATGATGATACCTATTATTGTTACTACGATGAAGATGATACCTATTATTGTTGTAACTATGATGATGATGATGATGATACCTATTATTGTAACTATGATGATAATGCTCAGATGATAATGCTCTTCGAGTGCTTTTCTAGTTCTGTAATGCTCTGGGAGCCACCGTATACCTGTCCTCTGGCTACCACCCACAGAGCAATGGACAGTGTGAGAGAGCCAACCAAGAGCTGGAGGCTGCATTGCGCTGTGTCATCTCCTCCAACCCTGTGTCATGGAGCACGCACCTCCCATGGATCAAGTACGCCCAAAACTCCACAGTATCGTCAACGATCGGCATGTCGCCTTTTGAAGCCTCCTTGGGTTACAATCCCCCGCTTTTTCCCAAGGAGGAGAGGGACATTGCCGTACCACCTGTCCGGGTCCATCTAAGATGCTGTCAACGGATTTGTAGGACGGTCCAGGCAGCGCTCCAACGCATGGTGGAGCGCAACTCCAGGGTGGCTAATCACCGCAGGAGACCAGCCCCACCCTACCAGGTGGGTCAACAGGTTTGGCTTTCAGGTTCAGGTTCAGGTTCAGGTTACTTTATTTGTACCCGTAGGTAGATTTGTTTTGCAGTCTGGTGACATCCATATTTACAAGCCGCAAATTACATTCAACATAGACACAAACACAGGCACACATGAAGCTGACTATAAACATGATAAAAATACTCAAGGCTCCATCAATCAGGGTATAAAAAGACAAAGAGATGGGAGAAAAACCAGAAGTAAGAGAGAAAGGTCATATTAAAAGTTAAAAACTAGTCAAAGAGGTTAAAAACTCAAAGGTCTAAAACCCAATAAAATATTTAGAACCCAAGTAACATCCTACAAAAATAAATAAATTGCTCTGAGTGTTGCTATCCCTGTGCTGTTGCAATCCTGGAATTTCCCCATTGTGGGACTAATAAAGGCTTATCTTAAATATAAAATGGAGTTAATAAGATAAGATAAGATAAGACAAGCCTTTATTAGTCCCACAATGGGGAAATTCCAGGATTGCAACAGCACAGGGATAGTAACATTCAGAGCAACAATCAAAAGGCAAGAAAAAACAAGAGCAGCTAGTCTACATATGTACATATTAATAAACATATATATACAGTATATATATATATATATATATACGTATATATATATATATATATATATATATAGAGAGAGAGAGAGAGAGAGAGAGAGAGAGAGAGAGAGAGAGAGAGTGCGGAGCATTGTGGTTGGTGGATGTGCAGCAGAAAGTCTAAGCTCTCTCTCCGCGGATGCGGCGGGCCAGCTGGATGTCTTTGGGCATAATAGGTACCTAAATTATGTGCAATATATTGTTACAGCTTGTTCAACTCTTTGACAGCAGCAGGAACAACGCTGTTTTTGTAGCGCTGGGTTCTACTTTTTGGGACAGCAAACCTCCGTCTTGAGGGAAGAAGCTGAAAGTTGCAGTGCAAAGGGTGGGAGTCATCATTTAAAATGGAGGTAGCCATCCTCTGTACTTGTTTGGTGTACAAGGATGTCAGGCTCAGCTGTGGCTCACCAAGCAAACGACTGGACCATCTAACTACCTGATCCAAGGATTTCGTCTGTTTCAGTTTTATCTGACCGAACCATGACACTAAAGAAAAGGATAAAACAGATTCAATAAAAGCCTGATAAAACATTGTCATTATGGTTCGGTCAATTTGGAAGCGTGCAAGTTTTCTCAAGCAACGCAAATGTTGCTGACCCTTTTTGCACACCCTTTCACAGTTCTCTTCAAAGTTTAAATTACTATCAATAATCGTCCCAAGATATTTGTAGGATTGTACACATTCGGTGGTCTGGCCTTTTAGTACGGTGACTTTGTGCCTGGGAGTTTTCCTCCTAAAGTAAATAATCATGTCTTTAGTTTTTGTCGTATTCAGCTGCAGGTAGGAATCCTCACACCAGTGAACAAAATCATCAACTACTGGGCCGTGGCCACTCTCACCATCCTGGAGGAGACTGACAATAACTGAGTCATCAGCATACTTTATAATGTGTCTGTTGTCATGTCTGCTCCGACACATGTTTGTGTACAGGATGAAGAGTAGTGGTGACAACACACACCCCTGAGGAGAGCCAGTAGGAGAGCACTTTAGGTCAGACAATGTACCATTGACCCTTACTCTCTACGTCCCGTTGGTTAAGAAATCCAGAATCCAACCCACCAGATTATTGCTCAAATCAAATTGTTGCAGGAGCCTTTCAACTAAGATATGAGGTTTGATTGTATTAAAGGCGGAAGAAAAGTCCACAAATAAAAGTCTGGCGTGTGTCCCATTAAAATCCAGATGTTTAAAAAGCATGTTAAACAGACTGACAGTGGCATCCTCCACTCCTCTGTGAGGCCTATAGGCAAACTGCAGAGGATCCAATGCATGCTCAGTCTGCTTTAGGACCTCACATCTGACCAGTTTTTCAAAAATTTTCATTAAAATTGAAGTCAAAGCAACTGGTCTAAAGTTGTTTACCGTTTTAGGACAGCTGGATTTTGGAACGGGAACAACCACGGCTTCTTTCCAGAGCTTAGGCATATGTTGTGTCTGTAAGGACTTATTGAAAATGTAATGAAATACAGGACTCAGTTTATGTGCACAGGACTTCACCAAGCGCCCACATATATTATCAGGGCCCTGACTTTTGTTCACTTTTACAGCGCAGAATGCCCTTTTAACATCCTGCACCTCAATATTAAAGTGCTGATTGTCTTTGAGTTTCTGTTTCAAATCTTGGGTTTCTGTGCTAAAATTTCTATGCAGCATATTAACCTCAAGGCTGAGAATAGGAAGCTATCTCAGCGTTTCATTGGGCCTTATCCTATTAAGTGGATTATTAATCCGGTGGCTGTGCGCCTGACTCTCCCTCCCTCCCTCTGCATCTGTCCTATGTTTCATGTGTCACAGGTCAAACCTTTTTTCTCCAGCCCTCTCTGTCCCCCTCCCAGGTCTCCACCTCCACCAGTGGTGATCGACGGCGACCCGGCATGGAGGGTCAACTCCATCCTGGACGTCCGCCGCTGGGGTCGTGGCCTGCAGTATCTGGTGGACTGGGAAGGGTATGGGCCCGAGTGGCACTCCTGGGTGTGTCCATCCTTCGTGTTGCATAGTCAACTCATCAGGGATTTCCATCGGACGCACCCAGGTAGGTTGGATCAGGTGCCAGGAGGCACCTCTTGTGGGGGGGGGGGATACTGTGATGACTCGCTCTCTGCCATTATCTGCCACAGCTGTGCGCATACCTGTTCCCCATCGCTCACGGGCTATATAACCTGCTCTGCCTGCAAGACCGGCACGGAGCCGTCTGTCTCCCTGGCTACATGAAGCTCTGCACTCTTCGTCCAGCCAAACATTCAGCCCTCGTCATCCCTGCCATTTCGGCCTCAATCTGGAAGGACTCTCCTCAACTCCAAGTAAGCTCATTATTCTACTGACTTGTTCAGTGTTATCCCCTGTGCACAGACGGAACTCCCAGGCGGAAGAATCCTTTCCTCCAGGCGGCAGATTACGCCTATCTCTCTCCTTCGCACAGTCTCTCATCAGCAACGCTGGGTGGCAGACGCTGTCCTTCGGGACTGCCTCCGGGCCGACCTTCATTCTCCACCGCAGCTGTAACAGTAAGCCTCAGTTACTCCACCAATACACTCCAGTGTTGAACTGTGCTAATGCCGTGCCTCTGCTCTGTTCTTAGGGTTGCCAGATTGCACAGCGCTCTGCTCACTCCCAGCTGTTATGAGTCTATGGATTCACGCACCCACATCCACATTCACTACACACACACGCACCCACACACAAACACTATCACAATAAAGATAATTGAACCTACTCTTGAGCTTGTGTCTGTTCCTGGGTCAGCCAATTATGTCACGATGTGCCACGGCCAGGAGGAAAACTACATTGCTCCTCCTGAATCCTAGGTTCAACCAACGGCTGGACTCTCATCTCTGGTACCTTGGCATAGACCTTCCCAGGGAGGCTGAGGAGTGTGATCCCTCTAAAGATGGAGCACACCCTCCGGTCCCCTTTTTTGAATAGAGGAATCACCACCCTGGCTTGCAATGCCAAAGGCACTGCCCCCGACCTCCACGCAATGTTGCAGAGGTGTGTCAACCACCCAACAACATCAAGGGCCTTGAGGTAGTCAGGGTGAATCTTGTCCACCCCCAGAGCCTGGCAACCAAAGAGATTTTTAACCACCTTGGCAACTTCAGCCCCTGTGATAGGCGAGTCATCCCTCTCATCCACAAGCCCTTCTTCCTCTGTGGAAGGTGTGTCAGTGGGATTGAGGAGAGCCTCGAAGTATTCCTTCCACCGCCCGACGATATCCCCAGTCAAAGTCAGCAGTGCCCCATCCGCACCATACACAGTGTGGACAGGAAGCTGCTTCCCCCTCCTGAGCCGCTGGACAGTTTGCCAGAATCTCATCAAGGCTGATCGAAAGTCTTTTTCCATGGCCTCACTGAACTCCTCCCATATCTGAGTTTTTGCTTCAGCAACCACCCGTGCTGAACTCCTCTTGGCCTATCGGTACACCTCAGCTTCTTCGGGAGTCCCACAGGACAATCAAATTTGATAGGACTCCTTAAGTTTAATTGCCCCCCTCACAACTGGTGTCCATCACTTGGTTCAGGGGTTGCCACCACAAGATGCTCTGACGGCCTTGCGGCTGCAGCTAGCGACAGCCACTTCAGCAATGGAGGTGGAGAACATGGCCCATTCAGACTCCATGTCTCCAGGCTCCCTCGGAATGAGGTTGAAGTTCTTCCAGAGGTGGGAGTTGAAGACCTCCCAGACAGGGGCCTCAGCCAGACATTCCCAGCACACCCTCATTAGACACTTTGGTCTACAAGGTCTGAATCGCATTCTCCCCTGTCATCGGTTCCAACTCACCACCAGATCAGTTACAGCTCTGTGCCTCTCTTTACCCATGTCCAAGACATACGTTTGCAGGTCTGATGACACAATAACAAAATTGATCATCAACCTGTGACCTAGGGTGTCCTGGTGCCAGGTGCACATATGGACACCCTTATGTTTGAACATGGTGTTCGTTATGGACAAACTGTGGTTAGCACAGAAGTCCAGTAACTGAACACCACTCAGGTTCAGATCGGGCAGGCCATTCCTCCCAATCACCCCCCTCCAGGTTTCACTGTCGTTGCCAATGTGTGCATTGAAGTCCTCCAGTAGGACAATGGAGTCTCCAAGAGGAGCACTCTCCAGCACCCAGTCAGAGACTCCAAAAAGGGTGGGTATTTTGAACCATCATTTGGTGCATTGGCACAAATGATGGTCTGGACCGGTTTCCCAACTCGATGGCGCAGGGAAACAACCCTTTTGTCCACCGGGAAAAACTCCAATATAGAGGCAGCAAGGTGGGGGGATACAAGAATACCCATCCCTGCTCATTGCCGCTCACCCGGGGAAACTCCAGAGTACTGTAGGCCAAGCCTAGCCCCCCCCCAGCCACCAGATGCTAGCCATCGAGCCCCTCCCCCAGGGGCGGAGGTGGGGCTCCGGTAACCCCATACTGGGTGGGGTACACTGAATCCTTGTTCTCGCATTCATCATGAGAGTCTGTTGGATCTTTCTTAGTTTAGCCCTTCACCTAGGACCAGTTTGTGTTGGTTGACCATACCAGAGGCAAAATACCCCAGAAAACATAGCTCCTGGGATGACGGGGGCACGCAAACCCCCCACCATGATAAGGTGATGATCCATGAGGGGAGAAGAGGAACATCACTCTATATATAATTCAAGAAATCTCTGTCTGTCATGATGTCACGATGTGACGATCATAGGACTTTGTGTTGCCATGGTAACCATGTCAAAGATCAAAGGCAGGCATCACTGAATGAGTGGTGACGTCAATGACGTCAATTGCTATGACATCATCAACTAGAAAAGCACTCGAAGAGCGCAGACCTCCGCACAAGCTGGAGTTACAAGCCTGCTTTGACTGTACAGATTGGAGTGTTTTTGAAGCTGCAGCCATTAACCTAAATGAACTCACTGGCACTGTGACGTCATACATCTGTTTCTGCGAGGACATGTGTGTGCAGACCAAGACCTTCTGCACATACAGCAACAATAAACCCTGGTTCATTCCTAAACTGAATCAGCTGTCAGACCAAGGAGGAGGCCTACAGGACTGGTGACTGGACTCTGTACAAGTGGGACAGAAACATGCTGACGAAGGAGATCAGGCTTGCTAAGAGGAGCTACAGTGTGAAGTTACAAAAAAACTTCTCAGCCAACAACTCTGCTTCTGTCTGGAGAGGCCTATGGAATATCACCAACTACAGGAGACCATCCCCCCACCCTGTGGAAAACCTCCAGCTGGCTAACGACCTAAACAGCTTTTACTGCAGGTTTGAAAAGAACCTACAGTTCTCACCTCCCACCCACACAAAAGGATTATCTGCAGCCCCAGGAACTCCATCCCTCCTCCACTCTGACCTCCCACCAGCACTAACGATCTGTGAAGAGGAGGTGCGCCGGGTCTTTCAGAGACAAAAGATCAAGAAGGCTGCAGGACCTGATGGTGTGTCTCCGTCCTGCCTGAGAGTCTGCTCCAACGAGTTGGCCCCCATCTTCACCCGGATCTTTAACAGATCACTGGAGCTGCGTGAAGTGCCTTCCTGGTTCAAACGCTCCATCATCATTCCAGTTCCCAAGAAACCCTCTGTTACAGGATTAAACGACTACAGACCTGTTGCCCTGACCTCTGTGGTCATGAAATCCGTGGAGAGAATGGTGCTGAACCACCTGAAGGTCATCACAGGCCCCCTGATGGACCCACTGCAGTTTGCCTACCGGTCAAACAGGTCAGTGGATGATGCAGTGAATATGGGACTACACTACATCCTGCAACACCTCGACTCCCCAGGGACGTACGCCAGGATCCTGTTTGTCGACTTCAGCTCAGCGTTCAACACCATCATCCCAGGCATTCTTCATCAGAAACTCCTCCAGCTCAAGGTGCCCCCCTCCACCTGCCAGTGGATCTCCAGCTTTCTGACTGACAGGTGGCAACAGGTGAAGCTAGGGAGATTTACATCCAGCTCCCGAAAAATTAGTACTGCCGCCCCCCAAGGATGTGTCCTTTCCCCACTGCTCTTCTCCCTCTACTCCAACGACTGCACCTCAGAGGACCCTTCGGTGAAGCTCCTGAAGTTTGCGGACGACACCACAGTCATCGGTTTGATCCGGGATGATGATGAGTCTGCATACAGGTGGGAGGTGGAGCAGCTGATCCTCTGGTGCAGCCAGAACCATCTTGAACTTAACCCAGCCAAAACGGTGGAGATGACTGTGGATTTCAGGCGACACCCCCCTTCATTCCCCCCACTCACCATCCTCAACAGCACAGTGTCCACTGTGGACTCCTTCAAGTTTCTGGGTACCACAATCTCCCGGAACCTGAAGTGGTCCTCCCATATAGACACTGTCTGGAAAAAGGCCCAGCAGAGGTTGTTTTTTTCTGCGTCAGCTCAAGAAGTTTGATTTGCCTAAATCTTTGAGCATGTTCGTGTCCATTCCAAAAACATCCTTTGCTTTAGATGGTTTGAGTGATTGAATTAAATCGATAACTTTGGTCTCAGTAATATTTGTAATAGTAAAAGACTGTGATGCAGACAATACAGGGTATTCCTTCCTTTGTTTTACTATAAACTTATCAGAGATTTCTGACACAGATTCAATGAAGTAGTTGTTAAAAGCATCAGCCATCACGTGAGGTTCTGTCAAGATGTTTCCATTCAATTGAATTTGCATTAGTTTTTTTTTTTTTTTTTTTTTTTTTTTTTTGTTACTTATTTGTACCCGTAGGTAGATTTGGTTTGCAGTCTGGTGACAAGCCACTGGCTGCCGGTCGCTGCATGCGCGAGCGCCCTAAACCTACATGTTTTTGGTATGCGGGAGGAAACCGGAGAAATCCCGGAGTAAACCCACGCAACACGGGGAGAACATGCAAACTCCACACAGCTCACTGTTGGTCGGGGGCTGGGATCGAACCCACAATCTCGTGATCCCCGCGATCCCCCGGCCGAGGGTAAACTGTGCTGCCACAGTGCTAAACCACTGCGCCACCGTGCAGTGCATTAAGTTTTGCTTTGTTTTTCTGGGAATCACCCAATAGTTTTTTAATATTGACATAATGTTCGGCTCAGGAGACGCACACACACAGGCTCAGAGTAGTTCAAACTGTTTATTAACAGCAGGGATGTTTGGGTGCGTGTCTGCGGAATGTTAATGTGTTGGTGGTGGTGTCTGCTTTGGACCCAGAGGCAGGAGACCGTTCAGCCGGCAACCCTATGGGAGAAATCAGACACAGGGTGATGAGCACACACCAACACAGGAGGAGAATAGGCGAGGGAGAGAAGCTTACTTGTTTGGACAGATGACTGGCGCTTCAAGGATGGAAGCCCGGGAGACAGCCACCTGCAGGGCTCGGTGCAGCAGCGAGGAGAGACGAGGGACGGGACTGTCCGCCGCCGAGGAATCCACCTGTGCACAGGGGAGCAGACTGGAGAGATGAGGTAAGTGATCTTCTTACCGGTGAAGAGGATGCTGAAGAGAATGTGGTAGAAGCCCATGAAAGGGAAGTGAAGTCTACGGCTTCAGACCGAAGCTCAGGGCGAGGCAGCCTATATTCCTCGCCGCTGATGACTGACAGGTGTGTGAGCAGGTGGCGCCGTTGATGAGCGGCGCGGCGTGACAGTACTCCCCCCTCTAGCAGCGCCTCCTGGCGATGGCTTATCCGGGTGCGCTCGGTGGAAGTCCGCGATGAGCGATGGGTCCAACACAAACGACGGGGGCACCCACTGTCGATGCTCGGGCCCATAGCCCTCCCAGTCCACCAAGTATTGCAACCCACGACCCCAGCGCCGGGAGTCCAGGATGGAGGAGACGGACCAGGCCGGATGGCCACCAACCATCCGGGGTGCGGGTTGCGCTGCAGGAGGAGGGCAAAGGGGGTCGGTAACTGCCAGCTTCACCTTCGACATGTGGAAAGTGGAATGGATGCGGAGGGAGGGGGGAATAGCCACGCGCACAGCCACCGGGTTGATGATCCGGGTGATGGGAAAGGGACCCATGAAGCGCTGTGCCAGCTTTCTCCTCTCGCCTTTTAGGGTGACGTCCTGGGTGGAAACGTAGACAAGTTGCCCAACTCTGTACGCCGGGGCAGGTCTTCTACGCCGGTCCGCCACGGTCCTGGTGCGCTCCGCTGTGCGTAAAAGCGCATGACGCGCGGTGGCCCAGGTGGAGCGGAACTGCCTCACGTGCGTCCTAACTGACGGGACAGTTACCTCGCTCTCCTGCGCTGGAAGCAGCGGGGGGTCGTAACCCAGGGACGCCTTGAAGGGGGACATCCCCGTTGCAGAAGAGCGGGCGGTGTTGTGGCCGTACTCCACCCAGGCGAGATGGTTGCTCCATGACGTCGGCTTGGATCTTGCAACACAGCGGAGCGCAGCCTCCAGCTCCTGATTGGTCCTCTCACACTGCCCGTTAGACTGGGGGTGATGGCCGGAGGAGAGGCTCACCTTGGCTCCGATGGCGTTGCAAAAGGACCTCCAAACCTCGGATGAAAATTGGGGACCCTGGTCCGAGACCACGTCCACCGGAAACCCGTGCAGCCTGACCACGCGTTGGATGAGGAGGCCCGCCGTCTCCAGGGCGGTAGGGAGACCTCGCAGGGGGACGAAGTGTGCCGCCTTGGAGAAACGGTCCACGATGGTCAGGATGGTGTTAAAGGAGCTGGAAACGGGGAGTCCGGTGACGAAATCCAGTGCGATATGCGACCAGGGCCTGCCGGGGATGGGCAGAGGCTGGAGCAGACCTGCTGGAGGGGCATTTCCTGACTTGCTGGTGGCACAGACTGGGCAAGCCCGGGCGTAGCGGGCTGCATCCCTCCGCAGGCCCGGCCACCAAAAAGACCGCTGGAGGAGGCTGATCATCCGGGAGGTGCCGGGATGACAGGTGAGCCGGGAGGTGTGGAGCCAGTGGATGACCTCTCCTCGGACCGCAGATGGGACGAACAGTCTTCCCTCCGGTCCGCCGCCAGGATCAGGTTCCACCTCCTGTGCCTTCCGGATCTTTGCCTCGATATCCCACGAGATGGCTCCCACGACGCACGACCTGGGCAGGATGGAGTGGGGCGTCTCCTCCGATTCCACGGGAGTGAACTGCCTAGAGAGGGCGTCAGGCAGGCCGTTCTTAGAGCCAGGCCTGAAGGTGATAGAAAATTGGAACCTGGCGAAGAACAGAGACCAGCGCGCCTGGCGGGCATTCAGGCGCTTGGCAGACCGTAAATACTCCAAGTTCTTGTGGTCCGTAAGGACCACAAACGGCAGGTTCGCCCCCTCTAGCCAGTGGCGCCACTCCTGCAGGGCGAGCTTGATGGCCAAGAGCTCTCTGTCCCCCACATCGTAGTTCCTCTCCGCCGGGGACAAGCGCCGGGAGAAGAAGGCGCACGGTCGTTTGGCGCCATCGTCCGGTGACCGCTGGGACAGCACTGCCCCCACTCCCGTGTCCGAAGCGTCTACCTCGACGATGCACTGCAGCGCGGGGTCGACCTGGCGAAGGACCCGGGAGGAGGAGAATTCCGCCTTCAGCGCCTCAAAGGCGGCAGCGACCTCTTCGGTCCACCGGAACGGGACCTTCGGGGACGTGAGGCGGGTCAGTGGTCCAACGATGGTACTGAAGTTGGGGACAAAGCGGCGGTAGAAATTGGCGAAGCCAACAAATTGCTGCACCTGCTTCCGGGATGCAGGTGTAGGCCATTCCACCACCGCCTTTACCTTCTCTGGGTCAGAGAGCACCTTATCGTGGGCGATGATGAACCCCAGGAAGGACGTACTCCTGGCGTAAAATTCACACTTTTCTGCCTTTACGTACAGACGATTCTCCAGCAGCCTTTGGAGGACCCGCCTCACGTGGACCTGGTGCTCATCCCTGGACTTGGAGAAGATGAGGATATCGTCCAGGTAGACGAACACGAAAAGGCCAATGAAATCCCGGAGGACGTCATTAATGAGGCGCTGGAAGACTGCAGGAGCGTTGGTCAACCCGAACGGCATCACCAGGTATTCAAAGTGGCCGTTCGGGGTACGGAAGGCCGTTTTTCACTCATCTCCCTCCCGGATCCGGACGAGGTGGTAAGCGCTGCGTAGGTCCAGCTTGGTGAACCAGGTCGCCCCCTGGAGGGAGTGGAAAGCAGTGTCCATGAGAGGCAGGGTGTAACGGTCCTTCTCCGTGATATTATTGAGGGCCCGGTAGTCGATACAAGGGCGGAGGGACCCATCCTTTTTTCCCACGAAGAAGAACCCCGCCCCCACGGGTGACGATGATGGGCGGATTATCCCGGCGTTTAATGACTCCTTCAGATATGTGTTCATCGTCTCCTTCTCCGGCGCAGACAGGCTGTAGAGCCGACCAGAAGGTAACGGCGCCCCCTGGCGGAGGTTGATGGCACAGTCGTAGGGCCGATGAGGGGGAAGAGACATAGCTTTCGCTTTACTGAACACCATACCCAGGTCGTGAAACTCCGGAGGCACCAGGGACAGGTCCGGGGGTGCAGCGTCCGTTGCGGGAGGAGGAGCGGACGGCGAGCAGGCAGCGGACTGGAGGCAGGTGCCCAGGCAAAATGTACTCCAAGCCGATACCCCAGCTGATCTCCAATCCAGGACCGGATTGTGAAGGCGGAGCCAGGGATACCCCAGGATGACGGGCGACACAGAGTTGGGAAGGACATAAAAGGTCATCTCCTCCCGGTGGTTTCCCGAGATGATGACCGGTAGGGGGACAGTTTGATGTGTCACTCTCCCAAGGGTGGCACGGGAGAGATGGACTAGGGAGATGGGAGTGTTGAGTGCCTGGCAGCGGATGCCCAATCGGGTTGCCAGGCTTTGTGAAATGAAGCTGCCTTCTGCGCCCGAATCCACCAGTGCGTGGGTGAGGTGCCCAGTGGGGTTATGGCAGAAACGGATGGGCAGCTTCAATTGAGTAAGTGATCCTAACCGATTGATGTCCGCGAGACTTCCAACAGTGACTCGCGGACCCCACCGACTGGCTTTCCGTGGACAACGCTCCACGGTGTGTTGGTCGCCTCCGCAATACATGCAGAGGCCCAACTCACGACGGCGTTGTCTCTCCACAGGGGAAAGTTTAGTCCAGCCCGTCACCATCGGCTCCGACTCCTCGGGGCGCGATGCTGGCGGCGCCGCCAGGGGGCGAGCTTGGAACAGGTGCGGCGAGGCCCCACGAGGGCGAGAAGAAGAAGACCTCCGCCCCGAGGAGCGCTCGCGCAGCCTGTTATCCAAACTTACCGCTAAGGACGTCAGCTCCGCTAGCGTCCCAGGGATATCCCGACCAGCCAGTTCATCCCTCAGATCACTATTGAGGCTGCGGAGGAACAGGCCACAGAGGGAGCGTTCCTCCCAGCCCAGTTCCTCCGCCGCTACCCGGAAGTCGACCGAGTGGTCCGCTGCCGACCGGCTTCCCTGCTGGAGAGCGAGAAGCCGATCGACCTGGACCGTCTCGGTTTGAGAATGGTCAAAGACCTCCAGAAAGCGCCTCACGAATTGGTCATAGGTGAGGGTGGCATAACTGGGGCTCGCCATTACGGCGTAGGTCCAAGTTAACGCACGCCCCTCCAGAAGATTCCCTATGTAACCAATTCGACTGTGATCCGAGGGAAAATCTCCGGGCACACGGTGGAACACGGACTCACACTGCATAATGAACCCCCGCGCTCCGCCGAGCTTACCGCTAAAGCGGGCGGGGGTCGGAATCGGTGTGAGCCGAACCGGTGCCACTGGAGCCGGCTGGACGGCCGCTGGAACAGCAGGAGCCGCGCCACCCTGGCGAGTCGGGAGGAACGGCTGTTGGGGGTCCAAGCGGTTCAATCGGTTAGTTAATTCTAATAATTGATTGAAAACCACCTGTTGCTGATAAACAATCTGATCCACCCGAGCCTCGAGGATGGTAAACCGGTGTGCGAGCCCGCCGTCTGCCGAGCCGCTCTGCTGAAGCCGTACTGACATAACGTTCGGCTCAGGAGACGCACACACACAGGCTCAGAGTAGTTCAAACTGTTTATTAACAGCAGGGATGTTTGGGTGCGTGTCTGCGGAATGTTAATGTGTTGGTGGTGGTGTCTGCTTTGGACCCAGAGGCAGGAGACCGTTCAGCCGGCAACCCTATGGGAGAAATCAGACACAGGGTGATGAGCACACACCAACACAGGAGGAGAATAGGCGAGGGAGAGAAGCTTACTTGTTTGGACAGATGACTGGCGCTTCAAGGATGGAAGCCCGGGAGACAGCCACCTGCAGGGCTCGGTGCAGCAGCGAGGAGAGACGAGGGACGGGACTGTCCGCCGCCGAGGAATCCACCTGTGCACAGGGGAGCAGACTGGAGAGATGAGGTAAGTGATCTTCTTACCGGTGACGAGGATGCTGAAGAGAATGTGGTAGAAGCCCATGAAAGGGAAGTGAAGTCTACGGCTTCAGACCGAAGCTCAGGGCGAGGCAGCCTATATTCCTCGCCGCTGATGACTGACAGGTGTGTGAGCAGGTGGCGCCGTTGATGAGCGGCGCGGCGTGACAAATATATGTCCAGGTTATTTTAGAATTTCCCCTTGCACTATTCAAAACAGTAATAAAAAAGTCAGCTTTAGATTTTCTTATTTCTTTCACTACCCTATTTCTCAATGAAATAAATTGGTGCCTGTTTTGTCCTGATTTAACTGACAACTTCAAAAAGTGATCTCGTTCTTTCATCAATTTCAGAATAAATTTGTTTAACCAAGGAAGGCCATTCTTTCTAGCTTTTAGTTTAATTATCCGTGTAAATTGTATAATAATTTGTTGTATATTGTTGGCAAATTTAGAACAATCCTCATCTAAATTTTTGCCAACGAGTAATTCATCCCAATTTACTTCTTGAATTGAATCTTGAAAATTTTGTTATTCCTGTTTTGGTATCCTATAGAATTCAGTGGCGGCCAAGGATTTGAAGCGCTTTTTATTTAATTTTCTTTCCTCAATCCTTGAAGTTTCTTTCCTCAAGCCATCACTCTGATGAACTCCTAACATTCACCTAATCCTACCTGTTGCTGTACTCATGACTTTTCATCCATTATTACATTACACATAACTCTCACACTGCTTTTTACTTCATTCACATTATATCACTGAATCTGAGTTCACATTGAAATACTGTGTGACTGTATATTTTTTCATATATTTCTGCAAAGTGTGGTTAGTCTGAGTAAATAACTGCATATATTCCTGTATATATTTGCATCCTTTTATAGAAACATGGACAGACTGTAATTTACTGTACATACTCTGTTGTCATTGAATCTTTATTTAAATCCTCCACCTGAACAACGAGAGCAAGTTTTTAGCCAAAGACAAATTCCTTGTATGTGTTGTGCATACTTGGCCAATAAAGCTGATTCTGATTCTGATTCTGATTCTGATATCATCATCACGATGATGATGATACCTATTATTGTAGTTACGATGATGATCATGATACCTATTATTGTTACAATAAAGAATCCTTTAAAAAATTCAACTGACATGCACTTCTTCTTCTTTTAGATTTGATTGGCGGTTGGCAACCAGCTTACGGGTGCATTACCGCCACTGACTTAACTATCATCACTCTATAGATTTGTATAAGTCTTCTTGTTCTTCTTCTTCTTTTAGATTTGATTGGCGGTTGGCAACCAATTTACAGGTGCATTATCGCCACTGACTTGATTATCATCACTCGAGATCTTTGTATAAGTTCTTATAAGGAGCGCCGACCAACCCCCCATGTGTGAAAAAGCCATCCGTCCTTGGATTGTGTCCAGGAGCGAGTCTACCACATCAAACCACATCTTGGAAGTCTGCGCAGTGCAGTCCACCACATCCACCACAGACAAGACAAAACCAGAGCACCCCTTTCCCCAACTCCACCGCACGCACCGCAAACCCAAACACACACCCTGCCAGAGTCCACCCCCACCTCTCCAGCCGGGACCCTCCCCGCAGCCCCCGCACACGTCAATCCATGAAAGACCCCCATCAAGTGAACCTCTGCCGCTCCCCCATCAGCTCCACAGCCCCAACATGCAGAGCCACGCCCACCACCGCAGCCACAACACTCCATCTTGGCTCCCCCTTCACACCCGCCACACCCATGCCCACCTGAGCATCCGGAGCATCACCGTCCATCCCCGCACATCGCTGCCACATGACCAAACCCCCGACACCAGAAATATCCAAGCGGAGGAGGAACGCTAAGTCCGACCCCACAGCCCATGCAGCCAACACACACCCCACCCGGTAGTCCTGCCACATCAAACCCCAACCCTACCGACAGACCACCACACCCCTCACCAACTCCACCAGTCCTCAATCCCTGCACCACTCTCCCACTGCTCCACCTCCCTCCAATACTGCACACCACACACCCCTCCCCTCCATCCCACTAACTCCGACAGCCCCTCCCTGCTGAACACCACCCCCACACGCAACCAGCAATGAACCACCACGAAGAACCCCCGCATCCAAATCCCCCAAAACCAACCCACCAGCTGCACCCGGGAGCCCAACTGGGCCCCACCTACAAAATGAAGCCCCCTTTCCCCCCAGCAAGTCCAGCGACCACTCCACACTCCCTCCGCTCACCCCGGGACAGCCCATCCTCCGACCCACCAGCACCCGACAACGCCCCCTACTGAACCTCTCCACATCCACGCCCACCTCCCCAAGACCCCACCGAACTCCAAACACACCCACACACCTCCCATCTCCACTCCCTCTTCTTCTTTTAGATTTGATTCATCAATTCCGCCACGTTTGTCTGTCAATTCTGCCACGTTCAGAGAGTTGCTGTTTTTATAGTGACTAGTGCATACCCGTTTATGCCCATAGAAACCAAGTATAAGCAAATATTTCTGCATGCCTGTTGCTGAAGGGTCTCCTCTTGTCTGAGATGGCTGTGTTGTTCACAATCATGCCTGTGGCGTACTGCTCGAGCCTGAGGTGTTTCATCTTCACGGCATCTTTTCTGACGTGCAGCAGTTCTCCTCACTGTATTGCTCTCCATCTGGTGGGTCTTCTTATTCTTTTTCATTTAGACCACTGGTTGAGGGATAAGTGCGTTGTAATTCCAGTTCATGGACAGGATCATGAAAATAGATCTGAGCAAAAAGTGGCTTTCGACCCTGTTCAGGAAGACCCGTGCATGCCCGTCAAAACCCAGAAACTGGAGCACCCAGAGAAAATCAGCGCTTTACTTGGGATTTTGCACATTTGTAGTGTAGACTGCCATTCTTCATGGGTACTGCTTCGAATGGGTGTGGTTTAAAGTAGTGTGTCCTATTCTTAATTGGGTGACAGACTGACACACTGACAGAGAGTTCTTGAATTTATAGACTGCCTTTTGCTTTACTGAGTGAGATTTCCTGATTTACTGCTTTGAATGGGTGTGGTTTAAAGTAGTGTGTCCTTTCTATCTATTCGGTCTCAGCTTGTCTGTGCCTTGCCTGGCGTGCAGCGTTGGTGGCCAGCCGACTATTCTGCATCTCCTGGGTCTCAGCTTGTCTGTGCCTTGCTTGGCGTGCAGCGTTGCTCGCTATGTGGGTATTTTGGGCTTCAAGTGATTCAGCACGTGCATGGCGCACTGCCACACATTTCCTGTCTGTCTGTGCATCTTTTGTCTGTCGTACCCTATGCTGGTGAAGGGTCTCCTCCTGTCTCAGACAGGTGTGTTGTTCACAGTCATGCCTGCGACGTACTGCTCGAACCTCAGGTGTTTCATCTTCAAGGCATCTTTTCTGACGTGCAACACAGTCATGCCTGGGAGGTACCGATCGAACCTCAGCTGTGTCATCTTCATGGGATCTTTCCTGATGTGCAGCAGTTCTCACACTATTGCTCTCCATTTACAGACGTGGACAAAATTGTTGGTACCCCTCTGTTAATGCAAGAAAAAAACACAGTGGTCACAGAAATAATCTGAATCTGACAAAAGTGGTAATAAATAAAAATTCTATGAAAATTAACCAATGAAAATCAGACAACGCTTTTTGAATTGTGGTTCAACAGAATTATTTTAAAAAACAAACTCATGAAACAGGCCTGGACAAAAATGATGGTACCCCTAGAAAAGATTGAAAATAATGTGACCATAGGGACATGTTCTACCAAGATGTGTCCTCTAATTAACATCACAGGTGTCTACAAACTTGTAATCAGTCAGTCGGCCTATTTAAAGGGTGACAAGTAGTCACTGTGCTGTTTGTTGACATGGTGTGTACCACACTAAACATGGACCAGAGGAAGCAAAGGAGAGAGTTGTCTCAGGAGATTAGAAAGAAAATTATAGACAAGCATGTTAAAGGTAAACGCTATAAGACCATCTCCAAGCAGCTTGATGTTCCTGTGACTACAGTTGCACATATTATTCAGAAATTTAAGATCCACAGGACAGTAGCCAACCTCCCTGGACGTGGCCGCAGGAGGAGACGGAAAATGTAAGCTGCCCTTCCAGCGCCTGGTGAGGGAGATCGCTCAGGACTTCAAGACCGACCTGCGCTTCCAGAGCTCCACCGTCATGGCTCTGCAGGAGACTAGCGAGGCCTACCTGGTGGGTCTCTTCGAGGACACCAATCTGTGCGCCATCCACGCCAAGAGGGTCACCATCATGCCCAAAGACATCCAGCTGGCCCGCGGCATCCGCGGAGAGAGAGCTTAGACTTTCTGCTGCACATCCACCAACCACAATGCTCCGCACTGTGTGTCTATATATATATATATTTATAGTAATATGTACATATGTATACTAGCTGCTCTTGTTTTTTCTTGCCTTCTGATTATTGCTCTGAGTGTTGCTGTCCCTGTGCTGTTGCAATCCTGGAATTTCCCCATTGTGGGACTAATAAAGGCTTATCTTATCTTATCTCTTATCTTATAATGCGAATGGTAACAAAAGAGCCCAGAACAACCTCTAAACACATTCATGGTGAACTCCAAGGTCAAGGTACATCAGTGTCAGATTGCACCATCCATCGTTTGAGCCAAAGTGGACTTCATGGGAGATGACCAAGGAGGACACCACTGTTGAAAACAAATCATAAAAAAGCCAGACTGGAATTTGCCAAACTGCATGTTGACAGGCCACAAAGCTTCTAGGAGAATGTCCTATGGACAGACGAGACAAAACTGGAACTTTTTGGCAAGGCACATCAGCTCTATGTTCACAGACGCAACTAGAAAAGCACTCGGAGAGCGCAGACCTCCGCCAAGCGCCACAGTTCCCCCCATACAGTGTTTAACATCATAAATATTAATCCTACATTACACGGCGAACTGAAGTTTAAAAGGGTGCTTTATTCATCCTCCACGAGGCTCGCTCAGCGCTGTGGCAGCGTGCTGGAGCGAGCCATGTGTCTCAAAGTCAGCAACAAACAATGCGAGTGATCAAAAAGAGAGAGAGCAAGAGATATGCAGTCAACTTATATACCCAGCTCAGACAATGCATGCATGGCACATTAGCATCACAGTATACAGCAGGAAAGCATGGCCATTTGCATTAGAGTCACACATATCAGGATGGGTTATGTGAGCATTTTCATAGATCACTGAATGCAGCACTCAGGGCTTCATTGACGGATGCAAATTGGGTAGACAGGCTGCCATGGGTTTTATATAGGGGTTGCGCTCCGCGCCGAAAGTGGATCTGGAAGCTTCTCCGGCAGAGCTGGTTTTTGCGCAGCCACTACGGCTGTGCAAAAACCTTATATTATAGAACCTGAAAAAAAAAAGAATCCTTTAAAAAATTACTGGATCCAGACGGTGATCTGGATCACCACCAAAATCTAATCATCTGTAGGATACCACATTTCTGACAATCTGTGAAAATTTCATGAAAATCCGTCCATAACTTTTTGAGAAAAAAAAAAGAATCCTTTTAAAAATTCCTGGATCCAGACGGTTACCTGGATCACCACCAAAATCTAATCATCTGTAGGATACCACATTTCTGACAATCTGTGAAAATTTCATGAAAATCCGTCCATAACTTTTTGAGTTATCTTGCTAACAAACAAACAGACAGACAAACAAACAGACAGACAAACCAACACTGATGATCACATAACCTCCTCCTCTTGGCGGAGGTAAAAATGAAGTATACCAAGAAAAGAACAAGAAAAGAGGTTCTGTTATGTTCTGGGGCTGCTTTGCTGCATCTGGCACAGGGTGTCTTGAATCTATGCAGGGTACAATGAAATCTCAAGACTATCAAGGTATTCTAGAGAAAAATGTGCTGCCCAGTGTCAGACAACTTGGTCTCAGTCACAGGTCATGGGTCTTGCAACAGGATAATGACCCAAAACACACGGCTAAAAACACCCAAGAATGGCTAAGAGCCAAACATTGGACTATTCTAAAGTGGCCTTCTATGAGCCCTGATCTAAATCCTATTGAACATCTGTGGAAGGAGCTGAAACATGCTGTCTGAAGAAGGCACCCCTCAAACCTGAGACAACTGGAGCAGTTTGCTCATGAGGAGTGGGCCAAAATACCTGCTGAGAGGTGCAGAAGTCTCATTGACAGTTACAGAAATCGTTTGATTGCAGTGATTGCCTCAAAAGGTTGTGCAACAAAATAGTAAGTTAAGGGTACCATCATTTTTGTCCAGGCCTGTTTCATGAGATTGTTTTTTAAAATAATTCTGTTGAACCACAATTCAAAAGCATTGTCTGATTTTCATTGGTTAATTTTCATAGAATTTTAATTTATTACCACTTTTGTCAGATTCAAGTTATTTCTGTTGTGGGACATATATGTGGGTTTCATATGCTTCACATGTATATTACTGTATGCTTATTGTATGCTTCACGTCTCAGAGAAACAAAAGGACTGAACCTCCGAGGACACAGGTGTCAAACTCATTCCATGGAGGGCCAAGACCCTGCAGGTTTTACCTCCACCCAGTGTCTTCAACAGGTAATTTCTCTGAATTTCTTCCCACTGATTGCTGATCAGTAAAAACACCTGCTGAAGAGACTGGGTGGAAGTAAAACCTGCAGGGTCTTGGCCCTCCATGGAATGAGTTTGACACCACTGTCCTAGGAGATAACAGGAGGATGTGAAATGTGGCCTTTTGTATGCAAAGAGATGACCTTGAGGAATTTCCTGACCACCAGTGACTCTAGGTGGAGGTGAGAAGACCTGGAAGAAGACGCATTGTGACTTGGGAATAAAAGACAATGTGACTGTGTGCTTTGATGTCCTGGGGTATAAAAGGGGCAGATGTTGGGGGATTCTTTCTCTTTCTGTTTTTGGATGATGTTGGAGAATGTGAATAAACCTGACTTGTGAAATAAACTCAGCCTCGTCCTTCCACATTCTCCACACTGGTGACCCTAAGACGTATCATGAGTGGAAGAAATTCTCCCGAGCCAGACTCGTCAGGAGCCAGCCAAACGAATGCAGCCACAGTTCAGCTACCAGACTTCTGGCAGAACAATCCGCACTCCTGGTTTAACGCGGTCGAGGCGCAGTTCAACCTCCGGAGGATTTCAGTAGACGACACAAAGTTCTACCATGTGGTTGCAAAGCTGGACAACCACACAGCCCAGCGGGTGGAGAGCCTGATCAACCAGCCGCCGAACAGCAACAAGTACAGCGCGTTGAAGGCTACACTCATCCGTTACTTCACCCCCTCGGTGGAGGAGCGAGCAGAGGGCCTTCTGGCGCTGACTGAATTTGAAAGCGACAGGCCTGTGGACCTGATGGAGAAGCTGTTGAGGTTGAAAGACTCTGACGATGATCACTTCATCTTCACCCACCTTTTCCTCAGGACCCTACCGTCAGCGGTGAGAGTGACCCTGGCCAGTTCACCACTGTTGGCCCGACAAGACTACCACGAGCTGGGCCAGGAGGCGCAGCGACTCGTCAACGCCAATAAACGGCGCGCGGCCACGGCCGCAGCAGCAGAGCTCGGCGCAACGTCCGAAGATGGCAGGGGGCCAGAGGCTGCAGTACCAGACTCACCGACGACGGCGGCGGCAGGGGCCAGGAAACACGGAGCAGATGACGTCCTTTGTTTCTACCATCGCCGCTTCACAGAGAGGGCACACAAATGTATACCACCGTGCCATTTCAAGCGCTCGGGAAACGCCAAGACCGGGGGTCGGTAGCAGCTGCGGCCCTCGGAGAGGAGAACAAGCTGTTCTACTTGAGGGATGCGCGCTCGGGGAGGCATTTCCTCGTGGACACAGGCTCCCAGCTGAGTTTCATCACACCTTCCTCCGCTGGCCGGCTGGCGCCTTCCAGTGGTCTGGGGTGTCAGCAGCGAACGGCTTGGCGATTAAGACCTTCGGTGAGAGGACGTTGCTTCTGTCCCTACACGGCCGTACATTCGAGTGGACTTTCGTCATAACTGCAGTCAATTTCAACATGTTAGGGGCTGATTTTTTGTGCTCACATCGTTTGTTGGTTGATCTTACTAACAGACGCCTGGCTAATGCACTCTCTTTTTATTCTATTCCCTGTACAGCTCGAGTGGCCTCGCCAACAGCACAAGCCAATGTCACAGCTGCAAGTGGTAAGTTCCACACACTCCTCACTCAGTTCCCAGCACTCACGGTCCCAACATTTTCGGCGACCGTGGCTAAACACGGGGTGGAACATTTTATTACTACCACCGGACCGCCCATTTTTGCAAAAGCTCGGCGCTTGGATTCAGCTAAACTGACCATAGCGCGCGAGGAGTTCGCCAACCTGGAAAAGTTGGGCATCATCAGGCGTTCGAAAAACCCATGGGCTTCACCGCTTCACATGGTCCCGAAAGCTGATGGCTCGTGGTGACCTTGCGGCGATTTCCGCAGGTTGAACAACGCTACAGCGCACGACCGCTACCCGATCCCGCACATCCAAGATTTTTCAGTTCATTTGGCGGGGGCGCGCGTTTTTTCTAAGATAGACTTGGTCCACGGTTACCACCAGGTCCCAGTGCGCGCTGAGGACATACCCAAAACAGCGGTAATAACTCCGTTCGGGCTATTTGAGTTTTTGTGCATGACGTTTGGGCTTAAAGGCACGGCGCAGACGTTCCAACGCATGATGGACGCGATGTTGCACGATCTCCCCTTCATGTTCGTCTACCTGGACGACATATTGGTAGCCAGCGCGTCCGAAGACGAACACGAAAACCACCTCACGGCAGTTTTCCGGAGGTTGGCAGAGCACGGGTTAATAATCAACCCGGCGAAGTGTCAGCTCGGGGTGACGCAGATTGATTTTTTGGGGCATCGCGTCTCTCCAGAAGGAGCGGTTCCTCTGCCTGACAAAGTGCACGCAGTAACAAATTTTCCCCAGCCACAAACGGTCAAAGCATTACAGGAGTTTTTGGGAATGGTGAATTTTTATAACCGTTTCCTCCCCCGCGTAGCACAGCTCATGCAACCATTGTATGCTGCACTAAAAAAATAAAAACCCACAAATAAAATCGAATGGTCTTCGGAGCGAGAGCGCGCATTCTCTGAAGTCAAAACAGCCCTGGCAAACGTTGCGTTGTTAGCACATCCAGTCCCAACGGCCTGCATGGCGCTCACTACTGACGCGTCAGATGTGGCCATAGGGGCGGTCGTGGAACAGTATGTAGCCGGAGCCTGGCAACCGCTCACCTTTTTCAGCAGGACCTTGCGCGATAGTGAACAAAAATACAGCGCATTCGACAGGGAGTTGTTAGCTCTCCACTTGGCCATTCGCCACTTCCAGTTCTGGCTGGAGGGATGCCGTTTCACCGCGTTCATTGACCACAAGCCGCTGACTTTCACGATGGCCAAGATTTCAGAGCCTTGGTCGGGCCGGCAGCAGAGACAGCTGGCCGCGATCTCGGAGTTTACTACCGATATCCAGCATGTGGCGGGTAAACTTAATGTAGTGGCAGACTGCCTCTCGCGTGCCGTGGTGGCTCCAGCCTGCGTAGGGGTAGATTTTGCAGCCATGGCCGCGGATCGGGTTAGCGACGCAGAAGTGCGCGCGGCCCCAGTCCGCGTAGGGATAGATTATGCAGCCATGGCCGCGGAGCAGGTTAGCGACACGGACGTGCGCGCGCTCCAGTGTGGACCAACAGGGTTAAGGCTGGAGAACAGGGTGCTGCAAGATGGTATGCCCCCCCTAATCTGCAATGTCTCCACTGGGCGACCGCGTCCTGTGGTACCGGCCGCGTGGCGCTGCCGCGTTTTTGACTCGATCCATTCTCTGGCGCACCTGGGAGTGCGCGCGTCGGTCAAAATTGTGGGAGAGAAATTTGTATGGCCGAGCCTGCGCAAACAAGTTAGAGAGTGGGCGGCAGCCTGCATGGCTTGTCAACGAGCCAAGGTACACAGACACACGAGAGCTCCCTTGGAGCCGTTTCACATTCCGGCTAAGAGGTTTGATCATGTTCACGTGGACCTCGTAGGCCCCCTCCCGCCCTCACAGGGGTGCACACATCTTCTGACAATGGTTGACCGCACCACGCGCTGGCCGAAAGTGGTCCCACTGTCGTCAACCACAGCCGAGGAGGTGGCGCGCGCGTTTTTAACGGCATGGGTAGCGCGTTTTGGAGTCCCGTCGGACATTACGTCCGACAGAGGCCCTCAATTTGTTTCCGAACTTTGGTCAGCGATGGCTAGCAGCCTGGGGGCAACGATCCACCGCACAACAGCGTATAATCCGCAGGCTAACGGGTTATGCGAACGTTTTCACAGGTCATTGAAGGCGGCCCTCAGAGTGTCGCTTACGGATGCAAATTGGGTGGACAGGCTACCATGGGTTTTATTGGGGTTGCGTTCTGCACCTAAGGAGGATTTAGAAGCCTCCCCAGCTGAGCTAGTTTTTGCACAGCCACTTCAGCTGCCCGGGGAATTTCTCCCAGATAATCCGGCACCAGAGTGCTCCCCAGCTCAGCGGTTACAGAGTAGCACGGACTCGAGCATGCTACCTGGCCCCGTTCACCACAGTTTTCAGCGCGTTTTTGGGCCTAAGGCTTTAAAAAATGCAGAGTTTGTTTTTGTCAGACATGGTGCCCATCGCCCACCATTACGACCACCTTATGATGGACCATATAGAGTGCTGGAAACAGGGGATAAGCATTTTTTGCTAGATTTGGGGAGCAGAAAAGAAATGATTGGCATAAACAGGCTCAAACCCGCTTTTGTGGTGGCTGACGAAGGTGTGCAGTTGGCTAAGGCTCCTCGGCGCGGCAGACCCCCTAGAGAGCATTCCCCAGAACACCCACAGAGATTGACTAACAGTTCTCATCCTCAGACAGCAGCTCCCCAGCAGGAGGGCGCCGCGGAGGTGGTAAAGCCTGCTTACAGCAAATACGGGAGAAGACTGAGGCCCAAGCAGCATGTGGACTGATGTGTAGTGATTTTATTATGACATGCAAACTGTTATTACGTTGTTCCATCTTAGACGTTTGGGGGGGGGGGGTCATGTGGGACACATATGTGGGTTTCATATGCTTCACATGTATATTACTGTATGCTTATTGTATGCTTCACGTCTCAGAGGAACAAAAGGACTGAACCTCCTAGGAGATAACAGGAGGATGTGAAATGTGGCCTTTTGTATGCAAAGAGATGACCTTGAGGGATTTCCTGACCACCAGTGACTCTAGGTGGAGGTGAGAAGACCTGGAAGAAGACGCATTGTGACTTGGGATTAAAAGACAATGTGACTGTGTGCTTTGATGTCCTGGGGTATAAAAGGGGCAGATGTTGGGGGATTCTTTCTCTTTCTGTTTTTGGATGATGTTGGAGAATGTGAATAAACCTGACTTGTGAAATAAACTCAGCCTCGTCCTTCCACATTCTCCACACTGTGACCATTGTGGGTTTTTCTTTCATTATTCTTTCATTAACAGAGGGGTACCAACAATTTTGTCCATGTCTGTGTGACAGAGATCATCCTGCGCAGTTCGCCCCACACGGGACACGAACCCGCGACCTCTCAGTCAACTACACAGTTCGAGCATGGGAGACACAGCACGATCGCGCTGAGCTAAAGGTCCGACCGATAGCTCAGCGCTACCGATACTGTATGAGGCTTTCGGGAGGGAGGTTTACTAACGTTCTACGCCGAACAGTACTAGTTGGCATCCGTTACACTCTCCCCCTTAAACCTCACTCCCATCCCAGGTTCACGGCACCATTGTGACAGAGATCATCCTGCGCAGTTCGCCCCACACGGGACACGAACCCGCGACCTCTCAGTCAACTACACAGTTCGAGCATGGGAGACACAGCACGATCGCGCTGAGCTAAAGGTCCGACCGATAGCTCAGCGCTACCGATACTGTATGAGGCTTTCGGGAGGGAGGTTTACTAACGTTCTACGCCGAACAGTACTAGTTGGCATCCGTTACATCTGTATTGTAGCATAAATTGTATAATAAAATATTTGTCATAAGGTACAGGAATTATTTATTTTATTTAATAGTGAGTGTGAAAAGGGGCGGAGTTAAACCGTCACTTCTACACCCGCTAAATTAAATAAAAGCACTCGTAAAAGGGGCACCAGTCCTAATGGACAATAATATTAACTTTCATTTTATTTAATTTTGTACCTTCAATTACTTAATGAATCAGTCTCAAAGTTTCAGTGAGTTCTTGTCCTGCCGTGATTAGGAAACAGATATATGCGAAAGGAAAACTCTTCAACTTCTCTCATTCACCCTTTTATTAAACTCATTCAGGTTACATGGCATGGCATTCGAATGATGGATAAACAGATTCAAATGATAACAGTGTACGATATCACATCAACTGTTATTGGATTCCTGAACATAAAATCCAGCGTTACACCTCTGTAGAACCAAGGAGGAACCAGACTTATGTTTCAACGGTAAATGAGGCTGAAATGTTTTAACAAAACAATGCAATTTTATGGGGAAAATTCATAAGCTAATTATCTAAAAATGACTTCTGAATTAATCTACAAAAATTAAGGTCAGTTACTTAAAAATGACAGAGTTTTCCTTCAGTTTACGGGCTATATTCAATTGTAATTTAATTGTTAGGACATCACGTTTAACCCAGGAAATAAGAAAAGTAGGAGTTTCACTCACACAGCAGCTGTAGGTCCATGTTTCAGCGGGTCGGTACCGCTGGGTTTTGAAGTTAGGACGTCGGAGGAATCGGCTGCTGTTATAATTCCTCACAGCCGTGGAAGTGATAACTCAGCTGGGGGCCCTTCAAGGAGACAGTGGCAGCCGTGGATGGTTTGTCTCAGGGCGGCGTGAAAATCCTTGTAACAAGTCCGGCCGAATCGGTGGTCTCTAGGAGCAGGATAGACCAAAAAAACTGAAGGAACCACTTCTCAGTCAGGCAGGTATGAGGCCGGAAAGAGAGTCCAAAAAAACAGTCTCTGTTCACTTTAAATTAGGAAATTAAAGGTCCACTTTAACGGCGTGAAAAGTCATACAAAAGAATGAGAAAAACATTTACTAAGATAAGAATGGCTTCTGAGGTGAAGGAAAAAGTTTGAGAATTTGATTCTCTGAAAAAGCGAGCTCTAAAGAAAAAAAGTGGTTTCTCCTCAGTAACCAGAAACTAACGAAAGACTTGACAAACTTCACAAAGAACAGTTTAGATAGAATAAAACTACACAGGACCTTGAAACGGTGGAATAAAATCTTCCTCTGAGATCTAGATTACTATTCTGCTTCTTTAATCTTAACTTAGTTCCCAACCTTTCTCAAAATTTCTCTTTCTTCTTTCTGTGTTTCTAATTCTTAATCCTGTGTTTTTTCCTGAATCTCTCTCACATAGCTGCAACTTAACTTACTTTCTTTTCTACTTTTCCTTTCTTACTCTTACATGCAGGGCATCTTCCACTGCTTTTTAAAGTCACCCCGCCTGGTCGTAAACGGGGGATGTCGATCGCAAGACTGACCAATCGACTTTATCAAAAGCAGTTTGAAATGGCTGCCATCCAATGTGAGAATATTTCTTTGTTTGAGAGCAGCCAATCAAACGAAGACACCATCCCATGAAATTGCAGAGAAAAATCAACACTCAGTCAGTTCTTATGAAAATAGGTGCTCAATATAAAATCTAACTAAATTAAATGACTTGGCTAATATTTGGTGATCATGCATTTATACCATTACTCCAATATTGCATTTGTTTGAATAACACTCATGAATATAACATTTCTTATACATAATTATAATACATGCATTCATATTTAGATCAAAGCTTAATGTAGTACAGCAAACCATGGTTGGTGATAAAAGAGGGATGATTTTCGGTGTCCTTAGGATCCAGGGGAGAAAAGGATAAGCTGAAAGAAGCTTAATGTTTAGAACAAATTAAAAGTCATCCTACATACTGAAACACATTCCGTAGGTATCCGCTAGGAGGTACTGTTGAGCTGTAGATGATTTCTTTTAGGTCCATAGTATCTGGAAGGGATAATCTGGAAAACATCGGGGGTTATAAACCAGTCTGATTAAGCCGTTTATGACCCTTTTAAGAGCATTGGTTTCCTGTAAGGGGATGTTATCCAAATGCAGTGTTCACGTTGGAGGTCTGGTCTCCCGAGTTTATGTTCCTTTGAGCCTTTAAAAGCAAATTCTGATCCTTACAATCTCTGCAAGAGGCAACTGTTTACATTGGGGTCCTGGGAAAACAAACATCTTTGGTCAGGCCTGGATGAGGCCTGGATGAGGCCTGGATGAGTCGATATGAAAGCCAGTGATATTCCTGTAGAATGCAGAGAAGTGGTATTCCTGTATAAGGAATAAAGTGAAATTCCTGTAAAATGGAGAGAAGTGATCTTCTGTCTTGGTTTGAGGAGACGATGATGCTACAGTATGTAGCGTCTGGTTTAAATTAGTGTGTCCTATTCTTAACTGGGTGATGAGTATCTCTTCTTTCCTGTTTCTGGCAACTCCCATTCCACAGTTTCCATGCTTTTGAATTGCGAGTGTGGTTTAAAGTGCTGTGTCCTATTCATAATTGGGTGATGAGTATCCCTTCTTTGGTGAGTGATGGTCTATATGACATCATAAAGACATCAAGGCATGCATCATAGGACACTACATCATAGGTTGCCAGTCCTATGGTCTATATGACAGAATCACCTATATGATGGCATTGTGAGTCTTACGTAGCCTGAGATCATAGGATCATCATAGGACATCATGCGGACATCATAGGCTGACCTATGATGCCCTATGATCATGACAGAGATTTCTTGAATTTATAGAGTGAAGTGATAGAGTGAGAGTGATGATGACAATCAAGTCAGTGGTGTCAACACACCTGCAAGCCGGCCACCAACCGCCAATCAAATCCAAAAGAAGAAGAAGAATACATAGAGTGATGATACAACAGTGATATGAAGGGTCTGCTTACCAACTTCTGCTCCTCCCAAAGTTCAGCTGGGCTGCAATGAATGCTTTTGCTGCTGTTTACCTGACGCGTTTCTCCAGAAATGTAACCACTTCGTTGCAATGTTTTGAATGGGATGGCCTTCCATACAATTGGTCTCTTTCCCAGACTGCACCCTACATGTGACAATGTTGGAAAAATGTTGTGTGTCAGCGTGACTTAAAAAGCTGATGTTTCCAAATGTTGGTAATGCGTTGTTTTTGTGTAGCATTCAGGGAGTTTTTTTGCTCCAGCATTCCTACACTCGCAATGGTATATAAAGCATTAAACATGTATTAATTTTTTCATAATTTTTTTTATTGCAAAGTAAAATGCACCACAGGATGATAATAGCATGTCGGCATGGTAAATGATATTCACTTATATAGCGCATTTTACTCATCTCTGGATGACCAAAGCACTTTACAGATCCTGCTATCCACCCATTCACACACTGATGGTGGCGGAGCTGCCATACACAGGCGCTAGCCAATATACATTTATTTACCTTATTTACTTAATGCATCACTTTATGCTTAAGTCATGTTTTCTTCTTCTTCTTCTTCTTCTTCTTCTTCTTCTTCTTCTTCTTCTTCTTCTTCTTCTTTTAGATTTGATTGGCAGTTGGCAACCAGCCTACAGGTGCATTACCACCACTGACTTGATTATCATTGCTCTATATCTTTGTATAAGCCTTATACTATAACTCCTTTTACTAAAAGGAGTTCTGAACAGCTCCCTGTCTGTGTCACAACCATAGGACTCGCTAAAAAAATCATAGGACCGCCTATAATGTTCCTATGGTGTCTACATGATGTCCTATGATGTTCCTATGATGTCTACATGTCTAGATCATCACTCATGATCATAGGACTCGCTATGACATCATCAAAGATCATAAGACTCACTATGACATCAAAGATCAAAGTCAGGCATCATAGGACTCGCTATTACATCATCAAAAATCATAGGACTCAGTATGACATCATCAAAGATCAAAGGCAGTCATCACTCATGATCATAGGACCCGCTATGACACCATCAAAGATCAAAGGCAGGCATCATTGAATGAGTGCTGATGTGGTTGCTTACACCTGCTTTCTACGGGCATGCACAACTAGGCACTAGTATATAGACAGGTGTGTGCCTTTTCAAATCAAGTCCAATCAGCTGAATTTACCACGTGGACTCCAATTAAGCTGTAGAAACATCTCAAGGATGATCAGTGGAAACAGGATGCACCAAAGCTCAATTATGAGCTTCATGCCAAAGGCTGTGAATTCTTATGTACATGTGATTTACTAGGGTTTTTTTTAATTTTTAGTCAATTTATGAGAAAGATATATCTATATGACATCATATAGACAGCACTTCATAGGACGCCCCATGATGTCTGCATGATGTCTTTATGATGTCATATAGACATCAGTCACGATGCCTACACTAATGTGTCTTTATGATGTCATATGGCTCAAAATTGCCAAGGTGAATAAGTCACAGGGCCAGTCTTTACAGTGCGTTGGGGTTTTCTGCACATTTCTTCAGCCATGGCCAATTCTATGTTGCCTCGAGCACAGTTGCCAAATCAAGCAGTCTTCATGTTGTTGCTCAAGAAGAAGAAATTAAGCAAAAGCGTCACTTTCTCAGCAATGTGGTTTTTAAAGAGGTGCTGACACAGGAAAAATGTGTAACCTTGAAGAATGCCAGTCTACACTACAAATGTGTAAAATGCCAAGCAAAGCACGGATTTTCTCCGGGTGCTCCAGTTTGTTGGTTTCTGTGGGCATGCACAGGCCTTCCTGAACAGGGTCAAAAGCTCAGATCTATTTTCATGATCCTGTCCATGAACTGGAATTATGACACACCTATCCATCTTGGTTTCTATGGGCATGCACAAGCCTTCCTGAACAGGGTCGAAAGCCTCTTTTTGCTCAGATCAATTTTCAGATCCTGTCCATGAACTAGAATTACGACGCACCTATCCCTCAACCAGTGGTCTGAACGAAGAAGAAGAAGACCCACCAGATGGAGAGCAATAGAAAGAGAACTGCTGCACATCAAAAAATATGCCATGAAGATGAAACACCTCAGATTCCAGCAGTACGCCGCAGGCATGACTGTGAACAACACAGCCGTCTGAGACAGGAGGAGACCCTTCAGCAACGGGCATGCAGAAATACTTGCTTATACTTGGTTTCTATGGGTAGGCACAGGTATGTACTAGTTTGCAAAAATCTCCAATTTTTTTTTTTCATGTTGTCATTATTTTTTTTTAGATTTAGTATACTTTATTGATCCCCAGAGGGGAAATTGAGGGCATCCACCACCTGGATGGATGAAGCAGCCACGATACGGCGCTATCCCTTAACCATTCACACACACATTCAAACCTAGGGCCACTTTAGAGTCTCCAATTAACCTAACCTGCATGTTTTTGACATGTGGGAGGAAACCGGAGAAATCCCGGAGTAAACCCATGCAAACACGGGGAGAACATGCAAACTCCACACAGATCACTGTTGGTCGGGGGCTGGGATTGAACCCACGATCCCACGATCCCCACAATCCCCCGGCCAAGGGTAAACTGTGCTGCCTCAGTGCTAACCACTGCGCCACCGTGCAGCCCATTATGGGGTATTGTGTGTAGAATTTTGAGGAAAAAAATGAAATCTAATCTCTTTGGAAAAAGGCTGTAACATAACAAAATGTTGATAAAGTGAAGTGCTTCTTCATTTGCTTCTTCTTCTTTTAGATTTGATTGGTGGTTGGCAACCAGCCTAAAGGTGCATTACCGCCATGCACTTTATATACAGTTAGGCCCAAAAATATTTGGACAGTGACACAAGTTTTGTTATTAACTGTTTACGAAAACATATTCAGGATACAATTATATAATCAATATGGGCTTAAAGTGCAGACTCTCAGCTGTAATTTGAGAGTATTCACATCCAAATTGGAGCAAGGGTTTAGGAATTACAGCTCTTTAATATGTAGCCGCCTCTTTTTCAAGGGACCAAAAGTAATTAGACAATTGACTCAGAAGGCTACAAAAAAAAGTAACAAGGCTGCATGGGCTCTTCCCTCATTAACCTGTCATCAATTAAGCAGTTAAAAGGTCTGGAGTTGATTCCAGGTTTGGCGTTTGCATTTGGAAGCTGTTGCTGTGAACACACAACATGCGGTCAAAGGAGCTCTCAATGGAGGTGAAACAGACCATGCTGAGGCTGAAAAAAAAGAAGAAATCCATCAGAGAGATAGCAGAAATGTTAAGAGTGGCCAAATCAACAGTTTGATACATTGTGAGAAAAAAAGAGTGCACTGGTGAGCTTGGGAACTCAAAAAGACCTGGACGTCCACGGAAGACAACAGTGGTGGATGATCGCAGTATCCTTTCCATGGTGAAGAACAACCCCTTCACAACATCCACTCAAGTGAAGAACACTCTCCAGAAGTCTACCATAAAGAGAAGACTTCATGAGAGTAAATACAGAGGATTCACCACAAGGTGCAAACCATTAATCAGCCTCAAAAATAGAAAGGCCAGAATTGACTTTGCCAAAAAAACACCTGAAGAAGCCAGCCCAGTTCTGGAACAGCATTCTTTGGACAGATGAGACTAAGATCAACCTGTACCAGAATGATGGGAAGAAGAAAGTTTGGAGAAGAATTGGAACAGCTCATGATCCAAAGCACACATCTTCTGTAAAACATGGTGGAGGCAGTGTGATGGCATGGGCATGCATGGCTTCCAATGGCACTGGGTCACTTGTGTTTATTGATGATGTGACAAAAGACAGAAGCAGCCGGATGAATTCTGAAGTGTATAGGGATATACTGTACGTTCTGCTCAGATTCAGCCAAATGCAGCAAAGTTGATTGGACGGTGCTTCACAGTACAGATGGACAAGGATCCAAAACATACTGCAAAAGCAACCCAGGAGTTTTTTTAAAGCAAAGAAGTGGAATATTCTGCAATGGCCGAGTCAATCACAAGATCTCAACCCAATTGAACATGCATTTCACTTGCTCAAGACAAAACTTAAGGCAGAAAGACCCACAAACAAGCAACAACTGAAGACAGCTGCAGTAAAGGCCTGGCAAAGCATCACAAAGAAGGAAACCCAGCGTTTGGTGATGTCCATGGGTTCCAGACTTCAGGCAGTCATTGCCTGCAAAGGATTCTCAACAAAATATTGAAAAGTAACATTTTACTTAGGGTTATGTTTATTTGTCCAATTACTTTTGAGCCCCTGAAATGAAGAGCGTTTGTATAAAAATAGCTACAATTCCTACATGTTTAATCATATATTTTTGTTCAACCCCTTGAATTAAACCTTAAAGTCTGCACTTCAATTCTGTTGTAGTTGTTTTATTTCAAATCCAATGTGGTGGCATGCAGAGCCCAAATCATAAAGATTGTGTCACTGTCCAAATATTTCTGGGCCTAACTATATGTCTGTGCTTTCTGTATGTTTTTCCTCATAACTTTGTGACACGTTCCTCATAGCTTTGTGATGTTTTCCTCAGCTTTGCGACGTTGTCCTCATAGCTTTGTGACATTTTCCTCATAGCTTTGTGACGTTTTCCTCATCGCTTTGTAACATTTCCTCACAGCTTTGTGATGTTTTCCTCATAGATTTGTAACATTTTTCTCATACCTTTGTGACGTTTTCCTCCTAGCGTTGTGACCTTCTTCTTTACTCTTGTATCTGGGTCTCTGTAGTCCGTATCTGCGGCTCATCTCATTATTATTATTCTTCCTTTACACTTAATTGGTGGTCGATCCACCAGCCTATGATGTCTTTGAACTTAAAGATCCCCCACTTAACAAGTCAAAAACTGCTTCCCAATGTAGCCCCTTAATGCCAAGATATTTTTCTGCTGCTTTCACAATCATTTTAATTTTTTCTGTTTTCTTGGAAGTCTGCGCAGTGCAGTTTATCACATCTACCACAAATAAGACAAAATTATTGTCCTTCAAAACCAAAGTATCTTCCTTAATTCTACTGCATGCACTGAAGGTCTGCACACTTTCCCTGTTCGATTCCACTCCCACTTTCTTAGCTGGCATCTTTTTCGCAGCTTCTGCATATGTTAATCGCTGGAAGACTTTTATCTGCTGAATTTCTGCTGCTCTTTTTCTTGCTTCACAACCTCGATATGCAGAGCTATGTTCACCACTGCAGTTACAGCACTTTAATTTGGCTCCTCTTTCACACTTGCCATATTCATGTTCACCAGAGCATCTGGAACATCATTGTCCCCCTTTGCATATCACTGCTACATGACCAAACTTTTGACATTTGAAACATCTGAGTGGAGGAGGAACGTAAAGTCTGACTTCATAGCTCATGTAGCCAATATACACCTTACTTGGCAGTCTTGCTTCATCAAATTTTAACATTACTGAAAATCACATTTTTCGCCATTTCTATTAGCATTCAATCTCCATACCTCTGTCACTTTTGCTCCAGTTAAGTTTCTCATTATTTTATCAGTTGAGACAGCCGTTGAAATGCCCGATATCACTCCTCTCATTGTGTTATTTCCTTCCAATACTGAACACTGTGTTATGTTTCAGGACCCAAGAGACAGACACAGACACGGGCAGATACAAAAATAGTTATTCTTTATTATGAAGTGTAAGTGAGTGTAGTGCAAGTGTGAGTGCTGATATCGTGGCCTGGTCACCGGAGCTGAGCGATACAGCGGACGACCTGGCAACCCTAGAACACACAAGCAGAAACCGTTAAGGCTGTTCAGCACAAAAGGACAAGTGCAGGTGTGCAGCTTACTTTAGGTTGTCTCCGACTGTATCTAGTCGTTCTCCGATGTCCGCGTGCTGTGGTGACTCTGGTGCTTGAAGCTGTGATGGTGATAACTCCACTAACCATGGAGGAGTTCGTGGTGAGAGCAAAGACTGCACTGACAGCTGTGACGTTGACTGTTCCCGTAGCCGTGATAGTGATAATGTCCGTAACTGTGGAGACAATGATTCCTGTGACTGAGGGAGTGACAGTACCTGCAGCTGCAGTGGAGAAAGTTCCTGGATCAGTGAAGGCCAGGAGGAGCTCCGGAAGGGAAAGGGTAATTCTCCGTCCGTTGGAGATACCGGTCTGCCGCCTGGGAGGTCCACTTGAGCACAGGGGTAAAGATTGGGCGTAGACAGGCAAATAGCCTTCTTACGTGGTAGGTCTTGTCGTGGTGCTCTTGGCTTGACTAAGAGATGAGGCTCTGACTCCGTAGACCAGGAGGAGCTCCGGGAGCGTACCGGTCCGCCGCCTGGGAAGTCCACCTGGACACAAGAGTAAAGGTTTGGCGTAGAGAAGCAGATAGTCTTCTTACGTGATAGATCTGGTCGTGGCGTTCTACATGTGGCTGTGGAACGAAGCTCTGGCTCATACTCTGACGAGGTAGACAGACGACTCCGTGCCGAGCTGTCCATGACGCTGGCTTTTAAGAGCCGCTGATTAACACCTGTTAATCTGCGCGCGGCTGGAGCTGATGAGCTGGATGACGGCCCAGTGGCCGCCATGACACACTGCACATTTTTCTCTCCATCTTAGTGACTCTGATTGCTTTTCCTTGTTGAATACTATCTTTACATGTAACCAGCAACGTACCACTACGAAGAACCCTTGCATTTAAAACTTCTCCAAGTAACCCATTATTGGATTTGTGAGCTTAATTGGGTTCCACTCACAAAATGATGCCCCTTCCTGAGTAAGTTTAATGATTACTTTACACTCCTTTTGTTCGTTCTGGGATCATTCATCCTCTGATTCCTCAGCACTTGATAATGGTTTTGACTGAGTTTCTTGACGTATGCATTTTCTTCTTTAAGACTCCACCGTGCTCCAAACTTCCTCTTCGCCGCTTCCCACCTTCATTCCTCCTAGTTGAATTATTTCCACTTCTTCCATATTTTCAGGAGCTGTCCTCTTTCACCTCCTACCGCCACCAATGTCCTTTTAGATTTCATTCAGAGGCACTGTATGATATTTGATGATATCATAGCGAGTCCTATGACCTTTGATGATGTCATAGCAAGTCCTATGATTGTGAGTGATGCCAGCCTTCGATCTTTGAAGATGTCATAGTGAGTCCTATGATCTTTGATGATGTCATAGTGAGTCCTATGAGACATCATATAGATGCCATAGACACATCATAGGCAAATCCTATAATCTTTTAGCGGATCCTATGGTTGTGACAAACACACAGAAATACACACAGCAATGACTAGTGTATACCTGTACATGCCCATGCCTACCAGTGCATGCCCATAGAAAGCAAGTGTAAGCAAGCATTCCTGCACGCCCGAAGAAAGTTACCGCTACGTCAACAGTAACCATGGTGAAACCTGCCTTTGATCTTTAACGTCACCACTCGTTCACTATGACGTCATCAAAGATCATAGGACTCGCTATGATGCCATCAAAGATCAAAGGCTAGCATCACTGAACGAGTGCTGATGTGCTTGCTTTAGCCCTTGCTTACACCTGCTTTCTATGGGAATGCAGAAATACTTGCTTATAAATGGTTTCTATGGGCATGCACAGGTATGCACTAGTCATCATCACTCTATATATAATTCAAGAACTCTCTGTCTGTGTCTGTCTGTCTGTCTGTCTGTCTGTCTATTCCGCACATATCTCCTGAACCGTTTGCCAGCCTGTCCTCAGATTTTATACGTGGTGTGGTGAGGTTATCAGGGTGTGCATCCATGAATTTCAGCTTCCCAGGATATGCTTTCGTTTAGGATTAGTTGAACCCCTTGACGCCTGTTGTCGCGAATTCGCATCAAACCACTAAATGCAACCAAAATACCGTCTGTATTCCTCCACTTCCGGTTGGAGCACTTCCAACACATACCTAGGAACCTTTTGTAAGCATTAGTTTCTCGTAGGAACAGTCAGAGACGGAGCACCATCCATTTCCTGATTGCTAGGGTTAGGGTTAGGGTTAGGGTTAGGTTTAGAGTTAGGGTTAGGGTTATAGTTTGGCAGTCGTGAGAGTTGAAAATACTGAAAATAACTTTGTTGCATAAATAAAAGACTCTTCATACTTGAGGTGGGAACAGGTGCTTTTTTATCATTTTTTTAACCATAGATGCCTGTTGTCGCTAATTTGCATCATACCTAAAATTATATCTATTTTATGTGCTATAGTCAAATTAACTTTCTCAACTTAATTTAGCATTTACTTGAAAGCAAAAACACAAGTGATTTTTTTTTCATAATTGGAAATAAATTCAGGCATTAAGGGGTTAATACGCTAGTTTAGTTTCTCCAGCGAGTCCTGGGTCTGCCCCAGGGTCTCCTCCCAGATCAACATGCCCGAAACACCTCAAGTGGGAGGTGTCAAGGAGGCATCCTGATCAGATGCCCACACCACCTCAACTATCTCCTTTCAATGTGGAGGAGCAGTGGTTAACTCTGAGCCTCTCCCGGATGACTGAACGCCTCACCCTATCCCTGAGGGTGAGTCCAGCAATCCTACAAAAGAAAGCTAATTTCAGCCGGTTGTATCCGCAATCTCATTCTTCCGGTCATTATCCAAAGCTTGTGACCATAGGTTAGGGTAGGAACGTAGACTGACTGGTAAATCGACAGCTTTGCCTTAGAGCTCAGCTCCCTCTTCACCACAACAGACCGGAACAACGCTCCACTCTAGCTCAATTCTACCCTCACTCGTGAATAAGACCCCAGGATACTTAAACTCCTCCACTTGGTGCAGGAGTCTGTCCCCAACCTGGAGAGGACAGTCCACCTTTTTCTGGCTGAGGACCATGGACTCAGACTTGGAGGTACTGATTCTCATCCCAGCCGCTTCACACTCAGTGGCAAACCGTCCCAGTAAGAACTGTAGGTCATTGCTGGATGAAGCCAGCAGGACATCATCTGCAAAAACAGAGATGAGATCCTGTGGTGACCAAGCATGACACCCTCTGTTCCCTGGCTGTGCATAGAAATCCTGTCCATAAAAATTATGAACAGGATCGGTGACAAAGGGCATCCCTGGCGGAGCCCAACTCTCACTGGGAATGAGTCCGATCAAGTGTTGGCAATACGAAGCAAACTCTCACAGCAGTCGTACAGAGACCAAATAGCTCGTAACAACAAGCCCGATACCCCCATACTCCCGAAGCACCCCCACAAAAACCAACAAGGGACGGGGTCAAATGCCTTCTCCAAGTCCACAAAACACATGTAAACTGGTTGGGCAAACTCCCACGAACCCTCGAGGATTCTCAAGAGGGTAAAGAGCTGGTCCAATGTGCCATGGCCAGGACGAAAACCACATTGCTCCTCCTGAATCCTAGGTTCAACCAACGGCCGAACTCTCCTCTCCAGTAACTTGGCATAGACCTTCCCAGGGAGGCTGAGGAGTGTGATCCCTCTAAAGATGGAGCACACCCTCCAATCCCCTTTTTTGAAGAAAGGAACTACCACCCCAGTTTGCCATGCCAAAGGCACTGACCCCAACCTCCACACAATGTTGCAGAGGCATGTCAACCAACCAACAACATCAAGGGCCTTGAGGTAGTCAGGGCGAATCTCGTCCACCCCCGGAGCCTGGCAACCAAAGAGATTTTTATCCACCTTGGCGACCTCAGCCCCTGTGGTAAGCCAATTGTCCCCCCTCGTCCACAAGCCCTGCTTCCTCTGTGGAAGGCATATCAGTGGGATTGAGGAAAGCCTCAAAGTATTCCTTCCACCGCCCGACGATATTCCCAGTCGAAGTCAGCAGCGCCTCATCCGCACCATACACAGTGTGGACAGGGAGCTACTTTCCCCTCCTGAGCCACCGGACAGTTTGCCAGAATCTCTTCAAAGCCGACCGAAAGTCTTGTTCCATGGCCTCACCGAACTCCTCCCATAACCAAGTTTTTTCTTCAGCGACCATCTGAGCTGCACTCTGCTTGGGCTGCAGGTACACCTCAGCTGCTTCGGGAGTCCCAAAATCCAACCAAGTTTGATAGGACTCCTTCTTCAGCTTAACTGCGCCCCTCACCACTGGTGTCCACCACTTGGATTGGGGGTTGCCACCACGAGATGCCCCAACGACCTTGTGGCCGAAGCTCTGGGCCACTGCTTCAACAATGGATGTGGAGAACATGGCCCATTCAGAATTCATGTCTCAGGACTCTCTCAGAATGTGGTTGAAGTTCTTCCGGAGGTGGGAGTTGAAGATCTCCAAGACAGGGGCTTCAGCCAGACATTCCCAACACACCCTCACTATACGTTTGGGCTACCAGGTCTTAATTGCATCCTCCCCTGCCATCGGATCCAACTCACCACCAGTTGGTGATCAGTTGACAGCTCTGCACCTCTCTTTACCGAAGTGTCCAAGACATATGATCGCAGGTCTGATGACACGATAACAAAATCAATCATCAACCTGCGACCTAGGGTGTCCTGGTGCCAAGTGCACATAGGACACCCTTATGTTTGAACATGGTGTTCATTATGGAAAAACTGTGGTTAGCACAGAAGTCCAATAACTGAACACCACTCAGATCGGGCAGGCCGTTCCTCCCAGTCACCCCCCTCCGGGTTTCACTGTTGTTGTCCACGTGCGCATTGAAGTCCCCCAGTAGGACAATAGAGTGTCCAAGAGGAGCACTCTCCAGCACCCCATTCAGAGACTCCAAAAAGGGTGGGTACCCTGAACCATCATTTGGTGCATAGACACAAATGATGGTCAGGGCCCATTTCCCAACCCAGAGGCGCAGGGAAAAAACCCTTTCATCCACCGGGGAAAACTCCAATATAGAAGCAGCAAGGTGGGGGGATACAAGAATATCCACCCCTGCTCGTCGCCTCTCGCCTGGGGAAACTCCAGAGTACTGTAGGCCAAGCTCCAGCCCCTCTCCAGGAGACTGGTTCCGGAATCGGAGATCTACAAGGGAAGACTTGCTGATTGAGCTATATCACAATTTATTTAGGGTACACAGGGGTGGTGGATAAGTTCAGTTTTATTGGGTTCCTGCACATGAAGGGTTGAAAGGGAATGACTGTGCAGACAAATTAGCAAAAAGTGCTCTTGGAAAAGAGATGGCTATACCATTGTCTCTTGGAAAAGGTGAAGGGAAAGAAGTATTCAAGTGCAAAGGAACTGAGCTATGGCAAAAAAAAGATGGGATGAAGATCATAAAGGTAGATCGTATTACAAAATACAAAAATCTATTGCAATAAAGAATTTCATAACAACCAAAAGAAGGGAAGACATCATTATGGCAAGACTCAGACTGGATCACATAGGTTTAAACGGCACTTTATTCACCATGGGGAAAAGCAACAGTGACAAATGTAGAGAATGTGGAGTAAAAGAAAATGACGAGCACATCTTATTACACTGTCACAAATATGGAAATGAAAGACAGATAATGGAAAATGAAGTTCAAGAGCCCAGTAGGGAATGGGATTTAACTGGGATTCTGTGAACAGCTGGAGATGGAGAGGCAATAAGATATCGTGAGAAAGGCTCTTTTCTCTTTTTTAAATAACACAGGATTAAGTCATAGAATTTAGGGGTCGGGCTCAGATGACAAAATGTTACACATTCTTGTACAGTAGGTGGCGGTATGCACCTTTCAGTTGTTTGCTGTCCACCAGTAACTGAGAGAAGAAGAAAAAGAAGAAGATGAGGAAAACCCCACTAAGCTATGAGGAAAACCTCACAAAGCTATAAGAGGAAAAGGTCACAAACTATGAGGAAAACGTCACATGAGGAAAACATCACAAAGCTATGAGGAAAACGTGACAAAGTTATGAGGAAAAACAGACACACAGACAGCTGAATACCAAGTGATGATTTAGAGTGAAGTATGTGGCGGTAATGCACCTGTAAGCTGTTCGCCAACTGCCAATCAAATCTAAAAGAAGAAGAAGACATCACTCTTCTTTGTCTCCTCGTACTTCACTCTATCTCATCACTTCACTCTATATCATCACTTTACACATCTTGGCCATGGCAACTGCCATATGAAAGACAAACCCCAGGTAATCACTCGATAAATTCAAGAAATCTCTGTGTGTGTATGTCTGTGTGTGTGTCACGACCAAAGATCATAGGGCCGCCTATGATGTTCCTATGACGTCTGCATGATGTCCTATGATTTTCCTATGTATAACGACTCCTTTTGTGTGAAATGTCCTATGATGTTCCTATGTATGACTCCTTAGGTGTAAAAAAATTATCCGTCCTTGGATTACATCACTCACAATCATAGGACTCCCTATGACATCAACAAAGATAAAAGGCAGGCATCACTCACGCTCACTCACGATCATAGGACATCAACGATCAAAGGCAGGCATCATTCACGATCATAGGACTCGCTGTGACATCATCAAAGTTCATAGGACTCACGATGACACCATCAAAGATCAAAGGCAGGCATCACTGAATGAGTGCTGACGTGCTTGCTTACACCCTTGTTTACACCTGCTTTCTACGGGCATGCACAGGTAGGCACTAGTCTGTATAAAGGAAACATGGCTAAAACTTCAGTTGGATTTTGTCATTCAAGGCTACACATCTATAAGGAATGACAGGGAAACTGGTAGAGGAGGGGGTGGAACAACTTTTGTGCATAATGGAACATATTGCACAATAATGGACACAGAGAGAAAGAACATGAATCAATAATGGTAAAAATATGGGCAGTAAAAGACGAAACATACAGTGGGGCAAAAAAGTATTTAGTCAGCCACCAATTCTGCAAGTTCTCCCACTTAAAAGATGAGAGAGGTCTCCAATTTTCATCATAGGTATACCTCAACTATGAGAGACAAAATGAGAAAAAAAAATCCAGAAAATCTGATTTTCCAATCCTCTTGTCGATCTCTGTATCAAGGGAGAGGTTGGTGCTGATCGTGGACCCCAGGTACGTGAACTGATTCACGACCTCCAGCTCGTAGTCGTCGATGGTGATGGTTGGTGGTGCTTCCATGCCTTGCGCCAAGACGTTAGTCTTCTTCAGGCTGATGGTAAGCCCGAAGTCCTTGCATGCCTGGGAGAAGTGTTCCATCAGGGTCTGAAGCTCCTGCTGTGTGTGGGTTGTGACTGCAGCGTCGTCTGCGAACAGCATGTCTCTGATTAGAACCTCGCGTACTTTGGTTCTGGCTTTCAGGCGGGTGAGGTTGAAAAGCCTGCCGTCAGATCTTGTGTGCAGGTAGATTCCCTCTGTTGCTGTGCTGAAGGCATGTCTCAGGAGCATAGCAAAGAAAATCCCGAAGAGGGTTGGCGCAAGTACACAGCCCTGTTTCACTCCACTGCGTATGTTGAATGGCTCTGAGACATTGCCGTCGTGCTGCACTATCCCCTGCATGTTGGTGTGAAACGAGTCGATGAGGCTTTGCAACTTTGGTGGGCATCCTATCTTTGGCAGGATCTTGAAAAGGCCCTCTCTGCTGACCAGATCGAACACTTTGGTGAGGTGTTCTGTTCTCTGCATTTCTCCTGGAGTTGGCGGATGGAGAATATCATGTCTATCGTCGATCGCTCAGCGCGGAAGCCACACCGAGACTCGGGGTAGACACGTTCGGCAAGCTTCTGTAGACGAACAAGAACAACTCGTGCGTAGACTTTGCCAACAACGCTGAGGAGGGAGATGCCCCTGTATTTGTTGCAGTCGCTTCTCTCCCCTTTGTTTTTGTAGAGGGTGATGATCTTGGCGTCCCTCATGTCCTGTGGTACGGCACCTTCCTTCCAGCACTGGCAGGGGACATCATGCAATGGCAGCAGTAGGGCCGTCTTGCAATGCTTGATCAGGTCGGGGGGTATGCTGTCGTTGCCGGGTGCCTTGCCAGCGGCCAAGCTATCAATGGCCTTGCTGAGTTCGTCAATGGTTGGCTCGGCGTCAAGTTCGTCCATGGATGGCAGGCAGTCGATGGCATCAAGGGCTGACGGTGTCACGGTGTTCTGTCTGGAGTAGAGGTCGGAGTAGTGTTCCACCCATCTCTCCATCTGCTTGTTCTTTTCTGTGATCATCTCCCCAGTGGAGGATTTGAGGGGGGCCGTCTTGCTCTGAGTCGGACCAAGTGCTTTCTTGATGCCATCGTACATACCACGGATGTTCCCTGTTATGGCAGCGGTTTGAATGTCTTGGCTGAGCTGAGTCCAGTACTCGTTGGCACAGCGCCGAGCAGTCTGCTGAACTTTGCTTCTCGCAGCCCTGAGAATCTGGAGATTCTTCTCGTTTGGGTACTTCTTGTACTCAGCAAGTGCTGAGCGCTTGGCTTCAATGACGGGGGTCATCTCGGTCAACTTGGCATCAAACCAGTCCTGTGACTTCGAGGTCTTCCTCCCAAAGGTAGCCAAGGCTGTGTGGTTGAGCTCTTCCCACTTCTGCTTTGCAGATTATTCTTCTTGTGGTACACTAAGTTCCTTCTCAAAGGTGGAGGCAAACTGCTCAACAAGTTCTGGTTGGGCCATCTTGCTGGTGTCAATCCATGCCTTTCCAGGCTGTCTAGCATGATGGAATTTCTTCAGCTGCAGCTTGACCTTGCAACACACCAATGAATGGTCTGTGTCGCAATCTGCACTCTGGAACGAACGGGTGATTAGCACGTTCTTCAGTGAGGTGCACCTGGTCAGGATTAAGTCCAGCTGGTGCCAGTGCTTTGAGCACGGATGTCACCAGGAAACCTTGTGTTGGGGTTTGGTCTTGAAGAACCAGTTTGTGATGCACAGATCGTGATATGTGCAGAACTCGAGCAGCCGCTGTCCGTTGTCGTTCATTCTGCCCATGCCAAATGGTCCAAGACAGGAGGGTCAGGAGTCATGGTCAGCACCCACTCTGGCATTGAAGTCTCCAAGGAGAATGAGTTGTTCAGAGTTGGGGATGATCCTGACAGTTGTTGTGAGATTCTCGTAGAACTCGTCTTTTGCCTCTGGTGTGGCTGTCAGTATTGGGGCATACACACTGACGAGGGTGACTGGGCCTTGAGTGGTGTTCAGGCGGAGGGTGAGGAGTCGTGCAGAGCCATTGCTGCCCGGTTCCACCATCTTCAGCAAGGTGTTCTTCACTGCGAAGCCCACTCCATGTTCCCTGTGTTGAGATATACGTACACCTATATATATACCTATGATGAAAATTGGAGACCTCTCTCATCTTTTAAGTGGGAGAACTTGCAGAATTGGTGGCTGACTAAATACTGTTTTGCCCCACTGTATATATATATATATATATATATATATATATATATATATATATATATATATATATATATATATATATATATATATATATATATATATATATATATATATACAGTATATGTATATATATACAGTATATATATATATATATATATTGTTCGAGCATCCCACGCCATGACCCCAATCACCGCAGAAGGGCAGAAGGTGGTCGGCCTTCCCAACACCGATATACCCCCTATGGAAGGAAAATGGGCAATTCTGCTGCTGATCATAACAGGCTTCAAAGATCCACTCAGGGTAATCAGCAAAATGAGAGGAATTATCAGAAGGCCCAGAATCCAGCATTCAGAAAAGATGGAAATAATAGACAACATTGGTAAAACACAGAGACTGAATGTAAAAGCCATATTAATTGCATATGCCATGCTATGTGATATTCTATGTATAATCATTTAAACAAAATGTATACTCATTGAGTAAAAAATACATGTAATGAATGTATGTAATCACTTGAAATAATGAGTATAATCAAACTGTATGATTATATGTATCTTTTAACTGCACAAAAGAAGGTTTTATGTGAAACAGATTGTGAAATGTTGGAAAGAACCCTGTTTACTGGAAATGTATTAGAAATGAGGAAATGGGTGTTGGCTGTCCAGCAAACTGGGGTATTTTGGCAATGGAAAATGCTGAGAGGCTAGCCGGAAAGGCCATGAGTCATGAGCGCCTGATCAGTCACATGGTTTACGAGAATTGACTAGCCCGAACATGTGCAGAATGAAGTAATGGTTATATAAAATGTAACTTTAAGCCAATCATAAGAGGCCAAGAAGCCTAGGGTGAGTTTGGGACCAATCAGAGAACTCGGGCGAGGGCATAAAAACCAAACCCTATTTTCCCCAAATGTTCATTTTCTCAGCGATCTTCAGGAAGGCAGCACCTACCAGAGCTGCGGGCTGAAGACGAGGAACGCCAGAAGAGAAGTGAACCAGTTTTCACCTCAATTCTTCAGCCTTTAACAACTTTTACATCTGCTGCCCTTAAGTGCGATAATAGCACTTTCAAGAGGAGGGAATTGAGGAACTGAAGACTACAGCAGCTGGCCCCGCTCTCAGCCAGGAGGCTGTGAGTCACCGTCGTTGCGGAGCAACAGCAGGAAAAAGCAGAAGCTCCCCGGGCTGGGACACCGCTTGGGAGACACGATTCATCGCTCTCCCCCAGCCAAGGCGGCCACCGCCCAGCCTGAAGAGGAACATCGGGCCACAGCTGCTCATTCCCTCCCTGCCTTCTCTCCTCTTCCCCAGAAGAGGGGCTTCAACAGAGGAGAACAGCTATCGGGAACATCCTTTTTCCCCCAAATCTCACCATTTAGGCTTCTTAGATATTATCTACAAATTAATTAGATATTTTTATCAGGTTTTATTCAAAGGGTTTTTGATTTATTTTGATTTTCCATTTTGAATTTTTTTGAACTGTTTGATGATTTTTGAACATTTTTGGGGGTTATTTGAAACTATTGGTTTTTAATCTTTTTAATCAAATGACTGATTTTACAATTTTTGACTTTTGAATCAAGGTTCTACAATCAGGGTTCTGGGTTTGCTTTTTAATTTTTCTCTTTTGATTTTATTGACCGTTTAATGCAAATTTATCCTGTTTTGGCTGAGCTTTGCTGATTTTTAATACATACCACAGCATATCAAAAGACAGTAGGGGACTCTGTGGGCTCATTGATTCAGCGTCCAATCTCATTGGGTGATTTTTGAAAGATTTTCCACAAGAGGTGTCATAAATTTTTGAGCTTTAAAGGTCACTCTTATTCAATGGTGTTTAAAACAGATCCCCTATAAACCAATTTTCCTGGTTTTAAACATTTACCCAGATTACCAAGAGCAATGTAAGACCATGAGAGGCTGTTGTTAATATTGGAGGTGTGTTCCAGGTGTCTGACTGGATAGGTCACTCAGTCGGAGGTCTGGTATACAGGAAGTGGGGGTCCTCCAATATATGGAGACAGTACAGCTGGGGTAACTCTCACAGTCACCAAGCACACCTACACAGGTAACAGAATTTCCTATGAGGAAAATTCCCCTAGGAACTGCAAGCTGGTGAACCTAAACCTCAATCTTGAGGTACAAGGTCAAAGGGTCTTCGACACGATGGTGTCCCTGGGTGGGCCCCGAAGGAGCACCGGGGTCCTCAAGCTGTTGGGCTCGAGACGCCTGAGCAGCAAAGAAGAGTCCAGCAGTCAAGAGCGGCTGCTGTGCTGTTCAAGAGATCCTGATCTGAGGCGCGGGCAGGCGGCGTCCTGCCTGGGTCTTGCTACAGTAGTAGCCTACGAAGGAGCACCACAACAGGTAACAACCTATCAAGAAATCGGTAGGCAACGTGGGTGCTTCAGGCTGCAGAGTTCTGTCAAAGAAGCTGACGGGGCTAGGAGCATCGACTCAGCCGGGCCTGACGAGGTCCGAGAGGAGGTGCAGTGACCTGGGTCTTTCCCCTCATCCCTGTGCCCCGATGCGCTAAGGGGAGGCTTTGAAGGGAAGACACAAGGCGACCTACAAGGAAGATGGAAGAAGAGTTCAACGCGACAGAGGCCAGGGGATACCCTGACCTCAACACACAGCGAGACAACGCTCCTGGGAGCTCTGTGCCGGCAGAGCTCTACGGGGGGTTAGGAGGCGAAGAGGGTTCTGAAACAAGTCAAGAGCCACCGCCCCAAAGTGGCACATTAGAGGTAAGTGAAGAATCAACTGAAAGAAGAAGAAGTGGAGCTCCAAAAGTCTACTTCAAAGTGGGGGTTATGCTGCACACGGGTGACCCCCTCACCTGGAGCAGCAAAGTCCTGCAAAAAATGAGTCAAGAATACAAGCAACACGGCTTCATCTGCACCCCCGAGGTTTTAGAGGAATGCCTCAGTGCTGAGGTAAAAAGTAAAGGTCAGAGTCTTCTGCCAACAAGCTATCACAACATCCCGCTGCTGGTGGTGGAAGTGCCCTCCAGCTGCTGGCCGCAAAAAGGAAGTTGGGCAGTGGCTGGGGTGGTGGGTGCAGCAGCTAAAGCAGCTGGACGAAGAACAGTATGAAGTGGTGAAGCTCTACAGCTCCAATCAAGATCTCGACCACTCGGTCAAAATGGTGGCCAAGGAAATGCAAGACTCTTCAAGTCGCATCAAAGATGAAACTCCAGCGGCGAAAAGGTATGATGACTACGCTGACAGTCTGCAAGAGCTTCAACAATATGAAGAAAAGTGTAAGAAACGCCAACAGGTACAGCATCCTCAAAGAGCTGAAGACAGCGACAGTGACAGTACTCAATATACAAGTTCTGCCAGGTTAGATTCGATCTACTTTACAAAGCAACAAGAAGAGCAATGTAAGACCATGAGAGGCTGTTGTTAATATTGGAGGTGTATTCCAGGTGTCTGACTGGACAGGTCACTCAGTCGGAGGTCTGGTATACAGGAAGTGGGGGTCCTCCAATATATGGAGACAGTACAGCTGGGGTTACTCTCACAGTCACCAAGCACACCTACACAGGTAACAGAATTTCCTATGAGGAAAATTCCTCTAGGAACTGCAAGCTGGTGAACCTAAACCTCAATTCCTGAGGTACAAGGTCAAGGGTCTTCGACAATATATATATATATATATATATATATATATATATATATATATATACAGTATATATATATATATCAGACTTAGAAGAATGGATCCTTTAGAGATGCTAGGTGTGTCTGAATGTCATGCCTTGTAACCTCTCCCCCAGGTGGCCAATGGGGTGATTCCTTATATTTTTTGTAATAAATGTACATAAATTCAACTTTCCGCCTGATTATTTGACTTTGAATAATTTAAGCTCAAAATTATTCCAACAGTACCCCTCAAGGCAGCATGTGTAGCCCTGTTTTGTTTAATATTAGGATTAATGATATTTTTGAAGGAATTGATAGTGGAATAGGGAAGGCCTTGGATGCAGTTGATGGGGTCTTATGGATAAGGGGATGTAATCTTGTGTACATTCAGAGGAAAATGTAGGCAGCAATAGACCAGGTTGAACAATGGGCAAACCAATGGGCTTTTAAATTATCAATCTCAAAGACACAAATAATTTGCTTCTCTAAAAGTCACAAAGACATTTCTTTAAATCTTTAAGGCCAAAAGTTAGAGCAAGTAAAGGTATTTCGGTATTTAGGTGTGTTATTTGATGAAAAACTAACTTAGAAGCAGCACATTGAAAAAAAAAATTAAGGAAAATGTAAGAAAATAAATATTTTGAGATGTCTGGCAGGACGGGACTAGGGGGGCTCTAGGGCCTCACTGTTGAGGGTATATCGAGGACTAATGAGAGCTACACCAAACTATGGATGTGTTGCATTCATGTCAGCTGCTGATTGTCACCTGAACAAACTGGACATAGAACAGACAAAGGCTCTTATGATATGTTGTGGTGTATTTAAAACTTCTCCAGTATCATCGATCCAAGTTGAGCTGGGCAAAATGCCCTGAAGATTAAGAAGAACCAAATTAATGCTGGCATACTGGATCAACATGAAGGGGCATAAGTGGTCACATCCTGCAAAAGCTATTCCTAATGATTGCTGGGAAAACAGTGGGTCCAACATTGATAGCTTTGGATGGATAAGCGATGCCATTGCTGAGGAGGCAGGATTAAAATACATAGATTTTAGCCCAACAGTCCTGTGGTCTGTTATTCCTCCATGGCTGTTTGAGATGCCACTGGTAGATTTTGAAATAAAACAACTGAGGAGGCAACATAAGAAATCAGCAACAGATTATATAGTGCATAAATATATTGAACAGAACTTCAGAAACAGGCTGATAGCATTTACTGATAGTTCCAAGGATCCTACAACTGGCTGTAGTGGAGCTGCGGTATACATTCCTCAGTATAAAATATCTATCAATAAAAGAACCAGTAATCACTGATCAGTATATACACAGTTGAGCTCATCATCATCATCATCATCATCATCATCATCATCATCATCATAGCAGTCTGTCGTTGGTGACAATGACTGCTTCATTTAGGTCTGATCAGATTCCTCCACACAGCTCTGTCCTTAGCCTTCTGCTGCCAGGAACTCCTGTCTATGTCCAACTTCTTCAAGTTTCTTTTTACAGTGTCTTTAAATCTGAGCCTTGGTCTACCCTGATTGTGTTTGCCCTCGCATAACTGTGAGTAGAGTAACTGGCGAGGGAGATGCTGGTGGTCCATCTTCTCAACATGTCCGAGCCATCTCAGGTTCATCTGTATTAGCATGTCCTCCATTGATGGTAGACCAGCTCGTTTCAACACTTATATGTTGGTTATCTTGTCTTTCCATGAGATGTTCATTATGGCTCGAAGGTGTCTCATCATGCATGCGTGGAGTTTCTTCATCTGCACTCTGTAGACAGTCCAAGTTTCAGCACCGTACAATAGAGTAGCCAGTACTGTCGCTCTGTACACTTTGCATTTCACACGGATAGACACATGTTGATTGTTCCACAGTCTCTCCCTCAAGTTTCCAAACACAGCGCTCGCTCTTCCCATTCTGAGAGATAGTTCATCCTCCAGCCTAGTATTCTCTGAAACAGTACTCCCTAGGTACTTGAAAGTCTTGCACTTGACTAGTGGCTCTGTACCAATGCTGATCTTCTTCTCTGTACAGCCATATTTCTTGTGTACCTGCCAAAGACCTTGTCGCGAAACAGTATCGAAGGCTTTACTGAAGTCTATGAAGACTACATAAAGCAGCATGTTCTGTTCGATACACTTTTCTTGAACCTGTTTCAAGCAGAAAATCATGTCCATTGTGCTTCTCCCACTTCTAAAGCCGCACTGGGTTTCCTGTAGTACATTCTGCGAAATGTGTTCATTGAGTCTGTTCAGTAGTACACGTCAGAGAATCTTACCAACAGTGGCTAGCAGTGATATACAATGGTAATTTCCACAATCTTTCCTGTCACCTTTCTTGAACAAAGGCACAATACTTGCATCCTTCCAGTCTTGAGGTACTTTCTGGGCATCCCATATCTCTTGGATGAGCTTGTGCAGGCAATTGGTCAGCTGAAAACCACCAAATTTCCACACTTCTGCTGGAATTCCATCCCTTCCTGGAGCTTTACCATCTTGTGTTGTCCTGATAGCTGCCATTAGTTCATAAAAATTTGGTGGTTCATCCAGACTTGATACCGCTGGTCGCTGCACTAGAGCTTCTTTAGCCTCTTCAGTGAGATCTCCAGAGTTGTTTAGTAGTTGGTCAAAGTGGTCTGCAAATCTGTCCAGGATCTTGTCTTTCTACTGCAAAACCGTTTCACCATCCATAGCCTTTAGTTGGATCAGTCCTCTTGGTTTAGGGCTGTAGATTTCTCTCAAACCTGTGAAGAATGTTTTCACGTCCTTCCTGTCTGCTGCAGTTTGAAATTCCTCTGCTTTTTCATCCCACCAGTTTGACTTCATCTCTCTGGTGTATTTCTGTAGCTCACTCTGAGCCTTTGAGTATTTCTTCTTCTTCGACGTTGTGTTACACTGTAGGTTTTCCTGCCTAGCTGTATTCCTTGATTCTAGTAGTTTCTTCAGGTGTTCATCATGCTCATCAAACCAATCTTGTTGTTTCCTCTCAGGGTGGTCTAATAAATCACTCGCAGTCTGATACACCGTATCCTTCAATGTTGCCCATTTCTCTTCTATGTCATTCTCTGAGTTGTTGCTGTCCCAGTCTTTCAAGTTTTCATCAAATTCCTGTGTAAGTTCTTCCTGCTTACTTTTGGCCTTTCAGTGCACTAGTGTTTAGCTTCCGTGGTGGCTTTGCACCCCTCCTGCAGTGCTGTTTTCGTCTCCAAATCCTTAATCTAGATCTCACCATAACAAGACCAGTACCACAGTCCGCGCCTCTCATTGCTCTGGTGTCCAATACATCCTTTATGTCTCTCTGCCTGACTATGATGTAGTTTAACAAGTGCCAGTGCTTGGATCTTGGGTGCATCCATGTCTTCTTGTGTGTGTCCTTGTGCTTAAATAGAGTGTTGGTTATCACAAGGTTGTACTCTGAACATAGTACAAGTAGAGGTTCTCCATTAGCATTGCACTTGCCTACTCCATGACTGCCTAGCACTCCTTTCCATTTCTCAGTTTCCGAACCAACTCTGGCATTAAAATCTCCAACGAGTATCAGCCTGTCATCAGTTGGTACACTTCTGATAGTCTCACGAAAACGCTGTAGAACCCTTCCTTCACCTCCTCTGTGTTGGTCATTGTTGGGGCATATACACTGATGAGTGTGACATACATCTTCCGCTGTAGTGGGAGTCTCATAGCCATTATCCTGTCGTTGACTGGCACCAGTTCCTCATCAAGCATTGCTGTTACAGCCGTGGACAAAATTGTTGGTACCCCTCTGTTAATGAAAGAAAAAAAACACAATGGTCACAGAAATAACTTCAATCTGACAAAAGTGGTAATAAATACAAATTCTATGAAAATTAACCAATGAAAATCAGACAGTGCTTTTGAATTGTGGTTCAACAGAATTACTTTAAAAAACAAACTCATGAAACAGGCCTGGACAAACATGATGGTACCCCTAGAAAAGATTGAAAATAATGTGACCATAGGGACATGTTCAACCAAGATGTGTCCTCTAATTAACATCACAGGTGTCTACAAACTTGTTATCAGTCAGTCGGCCTATTTAAAGGGTGACAAGTAGTCACTGTGCTGTTTGGTGACATGGTGTGTACCACACTAAACATGGACCAGAGGAAGCAAAGGAGAGTTGTCTCAGGAGATTAGAAAGAAAATTATAGACAAGCATGTTAAAGGTAAAGTCTATAAGACCATCTCCAAGCAGCTTGATGTTCCTGTGACTACAGCTGCACATATTATTCAGAAATTTAAGATCCAGGGGACTGTAGCCAACCTCCCTGGACGTGGCCGCAGGAGGAGACGGATAATACGAACGGTAACAAAAGAGCCCAGAACAACCTCTAAACACATTCATGGTGACCTCCAAGATCGAGGTACATCAGTGTCAGATTGCACCATCCATCGTTGTTTGAGCCAAAGTGGACACTATGGGAGACGACCAAGGAGGACACCACTGTTGAAAACAAATGATAAAAATGCCAGACTGGAATTTGCCAAACTGCATGTTGACAAGCCACAAAGCTTCTGGGAGAATGTCCTATGGACAGACGAGACAAAACTGGAACTTTTTGGCAAGGCACATCAGCTCTGTGTTCACAGACGCAAAAATGAAGCATACCAAGAAAAGAACACTGTCCCTACTGTGAAACATGGAGGAGGTTCTGTTATGTTCTGGGGCTGCTTTGCTGCATCTGGCACAGGGTGTCTTGAATCTGTGCAGGGTACAATGAAATCTCAAGACTATCAAGGTATTCTAGAGAGAAATGTGCTGCGTCTCAGTCGCAGGTCATGGGTCTTGCAAAAGGATAATGACCCAAAACACCCAGCTAAAAACACCCAAGAATGGCTAAGAGGGAAACATTGGACTATTCTAAAGTGGCCTTCTATGAGCCCTGATCTAAATCCTATTGAACATCTGTGGAAGGAGCTGAAACATGCCATCTGGAGAAGGCACCCTTCAAACCTGAGACAACTGGAGCAGTTTGCTCATGAGGAGTGGGCCAAAATACCTGCTGAGAGGTGCAGAAGTCTCATTGACAGTTACAGAAATCGTTTGATTGCAGTGATTGCCTCAAAAGGTTGTGCAACAAAATATTAAGGGTACAATCATTTTTGTCCTTGCCTGTTTCATGAGTTTGTTTTTTAAAATAATTCTGTTGAACCACAATTCAAAAGCATTGTCTGATTTTCATTGGTTAATTTTCATAGAATTTTTATTTATTACCACTTTTGTCAGATTAAAGTTTTTTCTGTGACCATTGTGGGTCTTTCTTTCATTAACAAAGGGGTACCAACAATTTTGTCCACGTGTGTATCTCCTTTCTAACTGCAAAGCCCACTCCTGCTTCTCTCCTTTCTTGAGTTGATCTCCCATTCCAAAAGAAGATGTACCCATGGTCTTCCAAGCTATCATATCCAGGCAATCTTGTTTCAGTAAGTGCAACTATGTCTACATTATACCTGTTCATTTCCAGCGCCACAAGTGCGGTCTGTCTTTCTTGGTGCTGTGATGTTGTTCTGTCCAACAACATTCCATTCTGCTACACACAAGGCTGCTGTTTTCCTCTTCTTTTGTCTTCCTGCTCCTAGCTTACTTTTCGCTGCCTGTCGGAGTGTGAACAGATCAGCATGGACCTTGTAAGCCTGGGCGACGTCCGAGCCGGTATGAGTTGCTTTCTGATTGACCATTTCATGAAACTGCTTGCAAAGTATTTGAGTACCACTAGCTTTTGCTCGACTAGCAGCACATTTTTGGCAGATAAAAGTATTATCAATGGCAAGGACAAGCCAAGACAAACTGACTCCAGTATCTGTTGCAGTGACTGACCAGATGATAGGTTTGTTTATCTCTTCTCTTTGTGTAGTGCATGTCACGATGCACCGACTGGCACAGTCCACCACAGACCTTGCGACAGATGTGTTTATCTGCCAGGACGTCCAGTCTCACCCCGTGTAACTGGGAGTGGTCCACCACAGACCTGTGATAGATATTGTTTTTAGTTCTGCCAGGATGCCCTGTTTCACCCTCCATGCCCTCGGAAGGGCGGGGATGCCAGTTGAGTCACCAACGGCCTGACCCATGAGACAGGTAGTACCGGTTTTCATGGCTATCTGGTAGCAAGCAAGCCTGACCTGAGCAAAAAAAAAAGGGGGAGGATGTAAGTCTCAGTTAAAAGCTGCCATTTTCTGACCAAAAAAGGTGGAATTTTATGGGTAAGAAGCTGCAACTTTAGCAAAAAGACAAAAAAGTTGTAAATTTCCAACTGTTTACAACCTAAAATGATGCAAATATAACATCTGAGTAAAATGCTGCAAGTTTAAGTTGTTTGTTTTTTTTGTTGTTTTTTTAAACCCTGCAAATTCAAGGTAAGAAAAGTTCTAAATTCATGAGGAAAAAGCTGCAAAATTATGAATAATAAAAAGCTGTAAATTTTCAAGTAAGAAGCTGCACATTTCTGAGTAAAATGGCTGTAACTCTGCAGGCAAATCCTGCAAATATATGAGAAAAATCCTTACCTTTACAAAAGAATGTTTCTAATTTACATGAAGTAAATTGGCATGTGTTGGCCATTTTTTTAAAATGATAGCCGTGAGGAGGAACTAAACGGTGGTGTTCGATGGTGTTAAATCCTGCAGATCTGCACTAATCAGCAGGGAAATGGAGAAGAAGAGGAATAGGTGATCCACAGCAGCAAAAATAATCCAGTTAACCCAGGAGGAGTAAACACATGACACCCAATAGATCACCCCCCACCCCCCCATAACATCAGTGGTAGCAGCTGGTACAAACTTCACACCTCTGACAATTTACATGTTCCCTTCTGAGGACAATTCAAACAGAGCTGATGCTGAGATGGAAACCAAAGGGTTAAAGGGTGACGTGGCTTTAACAGCAGCACTGATGCCCCCCACCACCACCACCACCACCACCACCAACTGACCTGTTGGGCCAGAACGAACAACTCCTCAGACCTGTTAACACAATTTTTAACAACAAAAGAACATGCAAAAGAACAAAGATTCCCTTTGATTTAACAGGATAACAGTGTGAATTTTCTGGTCTGTGAATGAACAGAGCAGCCATGAGTGTTTCATGGAGTCACTTATTTAATTATAATGGTTAATCTAAGTCACAATTTAAGGAAACATAAGCTTCAGGGGACACTTAAGCCCATGACACATTGTTTTAAATTTTGATGATTTTTTTTTTCTGCCTCTCTTCCAGTCCTTATGGCCAATTTCTGATTGCTTTGAGTTTTTAAAACATCATTTTAAGAATAATGTTAACTGACTTAAAGTACATTTCTAACTACACTGTATCATACAATATGCCGTTTAACATACAATTTCATTTAATGACATTTAGATCTTAATTCAAACAAGCAGAGTATTTGCAACCAACTTAATTAAGAGTTGAACTAAAAACAATCAATCTGAACACAACTGGGAGTGTTTAAGAATAAAAATCTTTGGATTCCTTATTGAAGTTTTGCCTGCTGATCACCTGCACTCAAACATTCCAAGTACCACTCATGAATATTGGGACTCAATAGATACAGGAAGACATCTTTATGACATTCAAAAGCGGGTGGACTCTGGAATGGGAGTTGGCAGAAACAGGAAAGAAGAGATACTCATCACCCGATTAATCCTTTGAGCGTGTAGAATTTTTGTCAGGAAAACACAGCGTTTGACCTCAAATTTTCAAATGACAATAGCTTCAGAACGGTAATAGTTAGAGGCAAAATCCCAATTACAAAAATGTTGCAGAGGAACCCAATTGTCTGCCAAGTGAACTTGCATCTATGCATAATGCATAATTGGACCTAATTTGCATATTGCAACAATCAAAATTTTATTATAAGACTATAGCTTCACAATGATTGTAGTTAGATGCACAGTCCCAATTACAAAAGTGTTGCAGAGGTACCCAAGTGTCTGCCAGGTGAACTTGCATCCATGCACTGTGCATAATTGGACCTAATTTGCATATTGTGACAATCCAAATTTTACAACACTACAGCTCCAGAACGGTAATAGTTAGATGCAAAGTCCCAATTACAAAAATGTTGCAGAGGAACCCAATTGTCTGCCAGGTGAACTTGCATCCATGCACTGTGCATAATTGGACCTAATTTGCATATTGCAACAATCCAAATTTTATTATAACACTATAGCTTCAGAATTACAATTAAATGCAAAGTCCCAATTATAAAAGTGTTGCAAAGGTATCCAAGTGTCTGCCAGGTGAACTTGCATCCATGCATTGTGCATAATTGAACCTAATTACCGCTCTGGAAAAGCGGTAGAAGATGGATGGATGGACAATTTTTATTTCACACACTGTCACCATATGGTCCTTTTGTCCCATCACTGACAAAATTACTAAAAATCATTCAAAACAAAAAGTTTTGGTGTCACACTGTCACCACATGGCCTTTTGTCCCTCCATTTGCTCCTTCATCAAAGCGGTAGAAGATGGATGGATGGACAATTTTTGTTTCACACTTTGTCAACACATGGTACTTTTGTCCCTTCATTTGTTCCTTCACCTTCTACCGCTCTGGAAAAGCGGTAGAAGATTGATGGATGGACAATTTTTGTTTCACACACTGTCACCACATGGCCTTTTGTCCCATCATTGACAAAGTTTCTAAAAATCATTTAAAAAAAACAAATCTCATGGCACATTTGTTTCACTTTAAACTAAAATGAAACAAATGTAACACAGTTTATGCAACAAATATGTACCTGTTTGTTTCGTCGGTCACAAGCATCCAGAATTCCGGAGTCCAAAAAAGCAACACAAAATCAATGGCGGGCGCAGATGACAGGTCCTTCTCTCCACGATATTCTACTGGCTGTTCAAATGCTTTCAGCCACGGCTGATAAACTTCTTCATCTCTAAGAAGCTCTCAGCCGTCAATGTCCAAACCTCCCACCGCATCGCCACTACCTATTGTCCTGCCAGCGCGAACACGTGGCACACGTCACTGCGCACCGGCAGTGAGCTCTTGCCCAGCCAAACGTCGCCCACGGGCTACTCTGGACCTTTTCGCTCCGCGACCACGGTTTGGCAAAGCAGAGCAATCTGCAGACGAGGCTCTTGTGCTATTTTGGGCATGGCTGGACACAGAAAATGCAGCTGCACCATCGTGCGCAAGATGTCCGTCTCCACTTTCACAAGAATTGCTTGCACAATTGTCCAAAGGCACATAATCAGAGCTGGACTCTAACGCAGATGACGAATTAGGGCAAAGCTGGCTGCACGGTGGCGCAGTGGTTTAGCACTGTGGCAGCACAGTTTTACCCTCGGCCGGGGGATCGCGGGGATCATAAGATTGTGGGTTCGATCCCAGCCCCCGACCAACAGTGAGCTGTGTGGAGTTTGCATGTTCTCCCCGTGTTGCGCGGGTTTACTCCGGTTTCCTCCCGCACACCAAAAACATGTAGGTTTAGGGCGCTCGCGCACGCAGCGACCAGCAGCCGGTGGCTTGTCACCAGACTGCAAACCAAGTCTACCTACGGGTACAAATAAGTAACAAAAAAAAAAAAAAAAAAAAAAAAAGCTCTTCCTCTGTGACTTATTCCTCCAATGTGACTTCCAGCGCCACACGAGTCGGCTGCCTTTTTGCAACAGCGGCTCAATTCTGAGTTTTTCTTCCTCTAACTTTCTGATCCGGCGACACCTTATACATCACGGACACAGAGATCACCCCAAATGTCTCCCGAGCCAGTGGACGGAGCCACTGTTTATAGCAGGAGATGGTACAACAGGGACCAGCTGTTAGCACTTAACCCCCACTCGGTGCTAACAAAAAAACTCGACATACCGGGAGAGATAAGACGAAAACGACGTGGGTGTCGTGCTGGTGTAAGACGGCGGGCAAGGAATATAAGGTACAGACCCACCCTCCCATCCGTTGTTATGGGGAATGTACGATCGATACTAGGAAAGACAGATGAGCTAGCGGCTATCGCCCGCTACGATAGCATATACCGGGAGTGCTGCCTTATGCTATTCACTGAGAAGTGGCTATCAGAACTAGCAGCAGATGCTAACATTGAACTGGAGGGTTCAGGTTCAGGTTCAGGTTACTTGCCTGTAACCTGTCTGCCCGTATTGGGTTTCCACCCAATACGGGCAGACAGAACACCAGACAGTGGGAAGGCAAGGGGCGGTGGAGTGATAATGTATGTTAATAACAACTGGTGCAGACCGGGACATATCACGGTTAAACAGCAACACTGCAACAAGGACATGGAGTTGTTAGCTGTTAGCATGCGGCCTACCTACCTCCCGAGGGAATACTCACACGTGATCTGCATTGTTATTTATGCAAATCCAACAGCGAACGCTGGGACAGCGCGTGACGTCATCCACTCAGTAACTGGCAGGCTGCAGACAGAACACCCAGATGCTCTTCTCCTCATCTCAGGCGACTTCAACCATGTTTCACTGTCTCCCATTCTACCCACGTTCACCCAGTATGTCACATGCCACACTAGAGACAATAAAACACTGGACTTATTCTACGCAAACACAAAGGAGGCGTACACCTCATCACCACTCCCCCCACTCGGGAGATCGGATCACAACTTGGTTCATCTCCGGACAGTGTACAAACCCCTAGTACACAGACAACCTCCGGTCATGCGCACAGTGAAGTTATGGTCTGAGGAGGCAATGGACGCTCTAAAGGACTGTTTTGAAACCACTGCCTGGGAGCAGCTCTGCGATCCACATGGTGAGGACATCGATGGCCTCACTCACACCATCACGGACTACATCAGCTTCTGTGTGGACAACACCGTACCCACCAAGACCATACGGTGTTGCTCGAACAACAAACCCTGGATCAACCCTGAGATAAAAACACTTCTGAGAGAGAAGAAAAGGATCTTCAGGTCGGGGAACAGGGAGATGTTGAAGTCCGTACAGAGGGAGCTGAGGAGGTAAATCAGAGAAGGCAAGGACAGCTTCAGGAAGAAGATGGAGGACAAGCTGCAAAAGAGCAACATCGGTGGGGTCTGGAGAAACCTTAAAACCATCTCTGGGCTCCAGAATACCTCCCCCCAGGCCACGGGGGGCAGGGAGTGGGCGAATAATCTGAACCTTTTTTTTAAAAGGTTTGACCAACCGCCCTCCCCCCAGACTGCACAACAACCACTGCTGCCTCTGAAGACATCGAGTCCTGCTGCCCGCACCCCACTCCACCATCACCCCCCCACTCCCAACACACAGCCCTCCAACCTGACCCTCACTAAGACCCAGGTGAGGACGGAGCTGAGAAAGATCAAGGTGAGGAAGGCGTCAGGACCGGACAGCATCAGCGCAAAGCTCCTGAAGTCCTGCGCAGACCAGCTGTGTGGGATTGTGGAGCACATCTTCAACCTGAGCCTGAAGCTGGGGAGGGTACCACAGTTGTGGAAAACATCTTGTGTGGTACCTGTACCAAAGACTTCCCACCCCAAAGATCTGAACAGCTACAGACCAGTAGCCGTGACGTCCCACATGATGAAGACCCTGGAGAGACTGCTCCTTACTCAACTCCGCCCCCTGGTGGGACCAGTGATGGATCCACTCCAGTTCGCCTACCAGCATGGCATTGGGGTGGAGGATGCGGTGATCTTCCTCCTTCATCATTCTCTGTCCCACCTGGAGAAGCCCGGGAATGCGGTGAAGATCATGTTCTTTGACTTCTCCAGTGCTTTCAAGACCATCCAACTGATGATCCTGAAGGACAAGCTGCTGTGCGCAGGGGTGGACCAGCACCTGTCATCATGGATCCTGGAGTACCTCACTAACCGGCCACAGTTTGTGAGAACCCAGGACTGTGTGTCCGACATGATCATCTGTAGCACGGGGGCCCCCCAGGGAACGGTTTTGGCTCCCTTCCTGTTCACCCTTTATACTGCGGACTTCTCACACAACACAACACACTGCCATCTACAGAAGTTTTCTGATGACTCTGCGATCGTTGGCCTCATCTCCAACGGAGATGAAGCTGAGTACAGATGACTTATCCAGGACTTCGTGGACTGGTGCCATCGGAATTGCCTCCAGATCAACGCGAGGAAAACTAAGGAGCTGGTGGTGGACTGCTGCAGGCAAGGACAACCCCTCACAGCACCAGTAAATATACAGGGAACAGACATCGAGATGGTGACATCCTACAAGTACCTGGGTGTTCATCTGAACAATAAACTAGACTGGTCACACAATACTGACGCACTCTACAAGAAGGGACAGCACAGGCTGTTCCTACTGAGGAGACTCAGGTCTTTTGGTGTACAAGGGGCGCTGCTGAAGACATTCTACAACACGGTGGTGGCATCAGCCATCACTTTTGGAGTGGTCTGCTGGGGCAGTGGCGTTACAGCAGCCGATAGGAAGAGACTGAACAAACTGATCAAGAAAGCTAGCTCTGTCCTGGGGCAACGCCTTGACCCAGTGGAGGAGATGGGACAGAGAAGGATGTTGACTAAACTGTCATCTCTGCTGGAGTCCGAGTCCCACACTATGCAGGACATACTGAACGCACTGACTGAGGAGCTCATTTAGCAGCAAACTACATCATCCTAGGTGCACAGCCGAGAGGTTTCGCAGGTCCTTCCTACCTACGGCTGTCAGACTGTATAACCTAAGCAGGGCTGCTCGCAGAGATAGCAAAAAAAAAAAAACCAAAATGTGACAACCTAGTAGTAGTGAATGCAAAAGACGCAATAGACTTACACAATGGTCCCCTCCGGTACACAACTAGGAAAATACCGGTCGCTACGGAGGGCGACAAATATGTATGGGTACATAATCATACCATGTAGGATAACTAAGTAGACGGTTATGCTGTTCATTCCATCTAGCTTCAATGCTCCGCACTGTGTGTGTTTATATATTTATATATTTATTCCATCTAGCTACAATGCTCCGCACTGTGTGTTTATATATTTATATATTTATTCCATCTAGGTACAATGCTCCGCACTGTGTGTTTATATATTTATATGTACATATGTATACTCGCTGCTCTTGTTTTTTCTTGTCTTCTGATTGTTGCTCTGAGTGTTGCTGTCCCTGTGCTGTTGCAATCCCAGAATTTCCCCATTGTGGGACTAATAAAGGCTTATCTTATCTTATCTTATCTCTGAACTCAGGAGCCAGCTGACAGCGTCTTCCTTACCATCCTGTCTCCCCCTGTCAAACAGCAGAATGAAAGGGGGCGGGCTTCAAATGCTGATTTGACCTACTTATTGCATTGGACCATTTCCAGTTCTCATGGTAAGTGAAAAGCCACACCTCTCAGCCACCAAGTGGTGTTAAAAGGTTTGTACATTTCACACTCTATTCAGCTGTACAGGCTTTGTTTAGACTGATCAGCTGACAGGCGCAGAAGTGCGCCATGCACACTCAAAGGGTTAAGAATAGGACACACTGCTTTAAACCAGATTCTATAAAGAATAGGTAACAATGTGTAGAGCAGGGGTGTCCAACCATGTGCCATGGAGAGCCAAGACCCTGCAGGTTTTACCTCCAACCAGTGTCTTCAACAGCAGATTTCTGTGAACTTCTTCCCACTGATTGCTGATAAGTGAAAACACCTGCTGAAGAGACTGGGTAGAAGAGAAAACCTGCAGGGTCTTGGCTCTCCATGGCACATGGTTGGACACCCCTGGTGTAGAGTGATGATATAGAGTGGTGTGATGGTGTGGAGTGAAGTGCGAGGAGACGAAGAAGAGTGATGTCTGATGATAAAGAGTTGAGGTTTGTTTGGACACAACAATGATGGTAGGACTACAGCTCCTGACCAGATAGAGTGATGATATGGAGTGAAGTACGAAGAGACAAAGAAGAGTGATGTCTGAAAATAAGAGTAAGGTTAGATTGGACACAGCAATGATGATAGAAGGACTACAGCTCCTGACCAGAAAGAGTGATGATATAGAGTGAAGTATGTGGTGGTAATGCACCTGTAAGCTTGTAGCCAAACGCCAATCAAAACTAAAAGAAGAAAGTAGAAGCAGCTGTTCACATTGTGGTTCTCCGGAAACAGTTCAGCGCGTTGTGTTGGAATGTCTTCTTTTTTCTTTTAGATTTGATTGGTGGTTGGCAACCAGCTTACAGTTGCATTACCGCCACGTACTTCACTCTATATCATTCATCTATCTGGTCAGGAGCTGTAGTCCTTACCGCCACGTGCTTTACTCAGTAAACATGACTATCAAAAGTCAGAATTCTTCTTGGTTGGCAACCTCTTTGTCTTCTTCACTCTGTCTTTGTAAAAGGAGTTCTTATAATGAGTTCTGAACAATCTTCTTCTTCTTCTTGAAAAAGTGAGATTTCCATGTCTACATGATGTCTAACACTATCTGGTCCCACTGAGCTAAATCTTCTTCTTTCTTCTTTATCTATAAATTCTTCTTCTTCTTCTTCTTTTAGATTTGATTGGCGGTTAGCAACCAGGCTAAAGGTCCATTACCGCCACACACTTTGTATTTGTCTGTCTTTCTGTGTCTGTTTTTCCTCATAACTTTGTGACGTGTTCCTCATAGCTTTGTGATGTTTTCCTCATACCTTTGTGACATTTTCCTCCTACCTTTGTGATGTTCTTCTTCTTCTTTACTCTTGTATCTGGGTCTCTGTAGTCTGTATCTGCGGCTCATCTCATTCTTCTTCTTCTTCAATCACAAGATCTCAACCCAATTGAGCATGCATTTCACTTGCTCAAGACAAAACTTAAGGCAGAAAGACCCACAAACAAGCAACAACTGAAGACAGCTGCAGTAAAGGCCTGGCAAAGCATCACAAAGGAGGAAACCCAGCGTTTGGTGATGTCCATGGGTTCCAGACTTCAGGCAGTCATTGCCTGCAAAGGATTCTCAACAAAATATTGAAAAGTAACATTTTACTTAGGGTTATGTTTTTTTGTCCAATTGAATCGGTGAATTCAAAAAGGGCCCAAGTCCACACTTTTTCAAAGGGGACTTGGGCCCCTTTTGAATTCACCGATTCAATTACTTTTGAGCCCCTGAAATGAAGAGTGTTTGTATAAAAATAGCTACAATTCCTACATGTTTAATCATATATTTTTGTTCAACCCCTTGAATTAAACCTTAAAGTCTGCACTTCAATTCTGTTGTAGTTGTTTTATTTCAAATCCAATGTGGTGGCATGCAGAGCCCAAATCATGAAGATTGTGTCACTGTCCAAATATTTCTGGGCCTAATTGTATGTCTGTACTTTCTGTGTGTCTGTTTTTCCTCAGAACTTTGTGACGTGTTCCTCATAGCTTTGTGACATTTTCCTCATAGCTTTGCGACGTTGTCCTCATAACTTTGTGACATTTTCCTCATAGCTTTGTGACGTTTTCCTCATCGCTTTGTAACATTTCCTCACAGCTTTGTGATGTTTTCCTCATAGATTTGTGACATTTTTCTCATACCTTTGTGACGTTTTCCTCCTAGCGTTGTGACCTTCTTCTTTATTCTTGTATCTGGGTCTCTGTAGTCCGTATCTGTGGCTCATCTCATTATCATTCTTCTTCCTTTACACTTAATTGGTGGTTGATCGACCAGCCCATGATGTCTTTGAACTTAAAGATCTCCCACTTAACAAGTCCTCAACTGCTTCCCAATGTAGCCCCTTAATGCCAAGATATTTTTCTGCTGCTTTAACAATGATTTCAATTTTTTCTGTTTTCTTGGAAGTCTGCGCAGTGCAGTTTATCACATCTACCACAAATAAGACAAAATTATTGTCCTTCAAAACCAGAGTATCTTCCTTAATTCTACTGCATGCACTGCAAATGTGTACACTTTCCCTGTTCAAATCCACTCCCACCCAGCAATCAGACAATCCCCTAAGAGCAAGCACAAAGCGACAGTGGAGAGGAAAAACTCCCATTTGGAAGGAAGAAACCTCTAGCAGAACCAGGCTCAGGGAGGGGCAGTTGTCTGCTGCGACTGGCTGGGGATGAAGGGATAGGGAGGATGGAAAGGACAGACATAAAGAACATAGCAGTAAGATGCCAAGTACAATATTGGAGGTCAACCAGCATAGAACAAGAATGGGGTTAAAAGACACAAAAATCCTCCTTAAACGAAAGCTATATTACAAAGGAAGGATTCTACCCTGTTCTTAAAAACAGAGATCGAGTCTGACTCCCAGACCCAGAGTGGTAACTGCTTCCAGAGAAAAGGAGCTTGGTAGCAGAAGGCTCTGCCTCCCACCGTACTTTTGGAGATTATGGGCACCACAAGTAAGCCAGCATTTTGGGAGCGTAATGCTCTGTTAGGATGGTAAGGTAATATCAGATCTTTTATATATTGGGGGGCCAGATTGTTAAGAGTGCTGAAAGTAAGGAGAAGGATTTTAAACTTGATTCTGAATTCAATGGGTAGCCAATGGAGGGAGGACAGAACCGGGGAAATAAGATCTCTTTTTCTAGAACCAGTTAAAACTCTAGCAGCAGCATTTTGAATCAATTGAAGACTTTTTAAAGATACTCTAGGACAACCAGATAATAGCGAATTACAATAATCTAATCGCGAACTGACAAAGGCATGAATCAGTTTCTCAGCATCACCCAGAGACAAGATGCTCCTGATCTTAGCAATATTGCGCAGATGATATAAGGCGGTCCTAGAAACAGTTTTAATATGTGAATTAAAGGACAAATCCTGGTCAAAAATCACTCCAAGGTTCCTCACACAACTGTTCAGAGTGAGAGTGGCAGCATCTAAATTAAGGGCATAATCTGAAAAGGAATTTCTAAGATGTTTTGGGCCAACAACAATGACTTCAGTCTTATCAGAGTTCAATAGTAAAAAATTACAAGTCATTCAAGCTTTGATGTCCTTAAGACAGGCATCTAGCTTGGCCAACTGATCACAATCATCGGGCTTCATTGACAGGTATAGTTGTGTGTCATCAGCGTAACAATGAAAATGTATACAGTGCTTTCTGATGATATTGCCCAGCGGGAGCATATATAGACTAAAAAGAGTAGGGCCCAACACAGATCCCTGTGGAACTCCGTGAGTGAGCTTAGAGCTGGAAGAAAATCCATCATTGACATGGACAAACTGAAATCTATCAGACAAATAAGATCTAAACCACTGCAACGGAGTTCCACTGAGTCCAGCAAAGTGTTCCAATCTATCAAGTAGAATGGCATGATCGATAGTGTCAAAGGCTGCACTGAGATCTAAAAGAACAAGAACAGAGACAAGTCCATTATCAGCTGCAGTCAGGAGGTCATTAGAGACCTTCAGTAAGGCAGTTTCAGTGCTGTGATAAGCTCTGAACCCAGACTGAAACACCTCAAACAAACCAACTCCCTGCAAATGGTCAGATAATTGCACAGCAACAACTCTTTCCAAGATTTTTGAAATGAAAGGCAAATTGGAGATTGGTTGATAATTGGCCAAAACTCCAGGATCGAGCGTCGGTTTTTTAAGTAAAGGTTTAATTGCAGCAGTTTTAAAAGCCAGTGGAACATAACCCAGAGTTAAAGAAGAATTAATGATAAGAATAATACAGCTACTAATAATTGGGAAAATAATTTTAAATAACCTGGAAGGAATAGGGTCCAGAAGGCAAGATGAAGGCTTAGAAGAGGAAACTACCCTATCCAACTCCAAGAGGTCGATTGGAGTAAATCTATCCAAGCAGATATCATTTGAGGGAGCTGCAGTAGTTAATGTACTACAGTTTATGGTAGGAAGAATCTGACTAATTCCATCTCTAATAGATAAAATTTTGAGATTAAAATAGTTCAGAAAGTCCTGACTAGAAAGCTCAGGGGGGATGCGAGGATTGACTGAGTCATGGCTCTTTGTAAGCCTGGCTACAGTGTTGAAGAGAAACCTGGGATTATTCTTGTTTGCTTCTATTAATGCAGAATAATAGCTTGATCTAGCTTTTCTAAGAGATTTTTTGTAGATTAAGAGATGATTTATCCACGCCAAGTAGAATTCATCTGAATTAGTTGAACGCCATTTTCTTTCCAATTGGCGAGCCTTCTGTTTCAAGCCACGATTTTCTGGGTTAAACCAAGGAGTAAGAAATCTCTGGTTAGACTTTTTCTTTTTTAAAGGGGCTACCAAATCTAGAGTCCGATGCAGAGAGGCAGTAACACCATCAACCATGCTATCAATCACGAATGGAGCAGACTCTCCATCACTTATTTCAGGTGTTTCTGTTGTGTTGACCCATGGCATAGAGGAGACAATCTGCAAAAATTTAGCAACAACGTCATCAGAAAGACATCTGCTGTAGTAGTATTTTTCTTTAGGAAATAAGTGATCAGAGATAATGAAATCAAAAATTAACAGACAATGGTCAGACAGTACAGGATTATGAGGAGACATAACCAGATTTTCGATATCTATACCATATGTCAAAACAAGGTCCAATGTATGGTGGAAATAATGGGTAGAATTTTTTTACTTTTTGGGAAAACCCCATTGAGTCTAAAATTTAATTGAAAGCCTTATTAAGACAGTCACTCTCAACATCAACATGTATATTAAAGTCCCCTACAATAATTATTCTATCGGCTTTCAGCACCAAATCAGCTAAAAATTCAGCAAATTCCGATAGAAACTCTGAATAGGCCGTGGGAGGACGATAAACTATGGCAAAGAGAATTGGGATCAAGCCAAGATTGCCAACAGGCCCCACACTGAGGACCAAACCTTCAAAGGAATTAAAACATAATTTCTGCTTAACATTAACCAGCAATTTAGGATGGAAAATTGCCGCCACTCCACCACCATGACCAGAATCTCTGGGGTTATGACAGTTTAAATACCCAGAGGGAGTTGATTCATTCAGACCAACATAATCATCAAGCCCGAGCCAGGTCTCTGTGAGGGATAGTAGATCGATCTGGTGATCAATTAATAGATCATGGACCAGAAGGGACTTAGAGGATAGAGACCTAATGTTTAATAAGCCACATTTAATTTTTAAACTTTGGGAGGGAAGAGAGGCCAAATTATTAATTTTATTAATTTTAGAGACTTGAGGCTGGATTAGAATTTTCCCAACATTTTGTTTAATCAATCTGGGAAGTTTATGCATTCTATTTTTTTTAACTTTTTTATTAACTTTAAAGGGAGCAGAAAAAGGTTCTCTAAGGGAGGAGACAGGGGCAAAGTTGAAGGGTGGTGGATGAGGAGGAGCTGCAGGAGTGCAAGTGTTTTTCAGGTTGTGTTGTAATAGTCCTGGGTTACAATATTAAAGGGCAACGGGAGACAGAATCAATCTCTGAAGGATTATAAATCAAAGGCTGATCCAAACAGTAAAGACCACCCGAGTTAACGGGATCGATACAATATGTGGGAACAGGACCAAAAGAGGGCAGATTGACAAACCCAGAAACTTCAGAGTGAGTAAACACACCAAATTTCAGTCACTGTACCAAAAAACAGCGAATAAAATAGAGAAGATTGTCTGTTGAAACACATGCACCAAGTCTATTTGGGTGGATGCCATCAGGCCTCATGAGTGATGGGCGGTTCCAAAATAAGTTAAAATTGTCAACAAAACCAATGTTAAAAGTAGGACAAGTAAAACACAGCCAAGAATTAAGGCTGAGAGTTCTGCTAAAACGATTACAGCCTCGTCTGAAAGGTGCCAAAGGCCCAGAAATGAGCGCACGTCTGCCACAGTTCATGAGAGTGGACAAAAGGCTCCTGAAGTCACTTTTTAAAATCTCAGATGCTTCATCTGGGATGTTATTGCATCCCACGTGCACAACGACAGTTTGAACGTGCGGGAATTCATTCAGCAGGTCAGGGATAAGAGCCTCAATATCAGAGACTCTAGCCCCGGGAAAAAATCGAGTAACACAGTACCTGCTTCTGACGTTCCTCACGATCGAGTCACCAATTACCAGCGTCGTCTGGGGGGGTTTGTCGGTGGATTCTGATGTGGAGAGAGATTCTGAAGAGGATGATGTTGTTGTTGCAAAGGCGGGGAGATGCGCTCTTTTCTTCTGTCTGGAGCAGGTGTGTAGTTTGACACACCCTGGGTGGTCTTAATCCGGGGTTTGCGGACATGAGCCACCGCTGAAGGAGGGGAGGGAAGATGAGGGGCGTCCACGGGCGGATGGCCAGCGTCCAGGTGGGGAAAGTCCTCCAGGGAAAGGATATCAAATCTGTTTTCCAAGGACACCGGAAGAGAAGAGGCGCGGCCCGTTCCGGTCGATCGACGATGGCCATTAGCTGGTCGAACCAAGGTCCAGGGCGCAGATGGAGGATGAGAGGGACCAAGCGAAGCTTTTGGTTTAGCCCCGAGATGAAACTAGTGATTGTTGCTGAGGTCATGGATGTCTGCGGAGGCTGCGGAGGCTGGAGCAGGTGCTGGAGCAGGTGTGGAGGTAGGTGGAGACGCGCTGAGCTCACCCAAATAAGTAGCAGTTTCCGCCAGCTGCGAGGCGGTGGCCGGGGCCGATGATCGCCCGAGAATGATGGTGTCAATAAGGTCTTCGGCCTCCCGAATCTTGTAAAGATTGGAGAGCCTCGTTTCCAGCTCAGAGACCTTATCGAGGAGCGATGAACAGCGGGAACATGACGGAGAAGGAGCCATGGCGTTCCAGGCGCTGAGATGGGTAGCCCGCAGCTAGCCAAAAACAGCTACTCGTGCGTCAGGACGGACTTTTACTTTTTTACTTTCACACTTCCGAAAGCGCCTCCACCAGGCTTGAACAGTGGCTTCGGAAGCACTATCTTTGGCTCAGATCACTATGAAGCAGCATTATGACCAGAAGGCAGTTCTATGGTCCTTTAAACCAGGTGATGAGGTTCTAGTGTTTCTTCCTATCCTTGAGTCTTCTCTCTCTGCTCGTTTTTCTGGCCCCTATGTGGTACAAAAGAAAGTAAGCGATACTGACTATGTTATAAAAACTCCTGACAGAAAACGCAGTACTCACTTGTGTCATCTTAACATGCTAAAGTTGTACCACTCTAGAACTGCCCCTGTTCCTGAGCCTACCCAGCAAACTTCAGTGTCTGTGACACCTATGGTAGATGAGTATTTATCCACCTCATCCTCTGTCTCTTTAAATACCTCTCTGGGAGTGAATGGTACTAAAGATGAAGATGATCTTGAAATAAAGGTAACAGATCACCAGACAGTCAGATTATTAAACTCAGAGGCGTTGGCAAATCTGCCTCAACATCTTTTTCATTTGTTTGATCTACAGAAGACAGATATTGAAGCTCTTTTTCAGACCCATTTAACATTGGTGACACCTCTACTCACACAACGGTGTTGGCTCATGATATTAAAGTAAGTGATGCTACTCCTATCAAACAACATGCCTACAGGGTCAATATGACAAAGAGGGAAATTATGAAGAAAGAACTGACCTACCTCCTGGAACATGGGTTGGCAAAAGCCAGTTCACCTTGCCTGGTTATCCCTAAAGCAGATGGAACTCCACGTTTCTGCACAGACTATCGAAGGGTAAGTGCTGCAACTACGGCTGATTCTTTGCCTTACCTCAAATTGACAACTGTGCAGATAATGTTGGATCTGCCTCTTATGACAGTAAATTAGACATTCTTATAGGCTACTGGCAAGTTCCTCTTGCTGAAAGAGCCTCAGAAATCTCATCCTTTGTTACTCCTGATCATTTCTTGCAATATATTGTAATGCCATTTGGAATGAAGAAAGCTCCGGCTACATTTCAAAGGTTCATGGTTATTGTTCTGGGGAATGTTGCCAAGTGTAATGTCTACCTTGACAATGTTGTGATCTATTCTTCCAGCTTGGCTACACACATGGATACTCTAATGGATGTTTTTCAGCGATTAACTGCAGCCTCATTGACCCTCAAACTTGCAAAGTGCGAGTTTGGCAAAGCCACGGTAACGTACCTTGGAAAGGAAGTTGACCAAGGGCAGGTATGTCCCATTCTTGCTAAAGTAGCTGCTATGCTGGCCTACCCTGTACCTACCACGTGGAGAAAACTGTGTAGATTTCTGGGAATGGTTGGTTATTACAGATGTTTCTGTAATAACTTTTCACAGGTGGTGGCACCACTGACTACCCTGTGTAGTCCAAAGCAGGCTTTTGTTTTGAGTAACGAATGCCAGCATGCTGTTGAATGTGCTAAAGCTCTTCTGCTTAGTGCATCTGTATTTGTTGCACCTGATTTCTCCAGACTATTCAAGGTGGAAGTGGATGCCAGTGACACCGGAATGGGAGCTGTCCTTCTCCAGGATGATGCCAATGGGATCAGCCACCCAATGTGCTACTTCTCATACAAGTTCAATAAGCATCAGCAGAAATACTCTACTATTGAGAAAGAAACCTTGGCCATGCTACTCACACTACAGCAGTTTGAGGTTTATGTGGGGTCAACATCACAGCCTGTGGAAGTCTATATAGATTACAACCCTTTGATATTCCTGGCCCGCCAGTATAACAACAACCAAAGAGTAATGAAGTGGGCTCTAATCTGTCAGAACTATAATATTCAAATTAAACATAAAAAAGGAGGTGATAATGTGGTGGCTGACGTCCTTTCCAGGGTTTAAAGAAACTTTACCATTTATATGTTAAAGTAAAACCGATGGTTTTATTCTCATGGGTGGGGGAAAGTTACAATCCCAATGGAGTAGAACAAGTAACTTGTGTTTCTCCTCAGGTCTTGATTCCTGACAGCCTTATTGGTTCTTCACAGCCCACACCTGCATCCTGTTGGCCAATCAGTGTCCTCCCCTGACTATAAAAGGCCAGAGAAGCAGAAGATCGATCTTCCATTAAAAATATGACTAGATGATGATATAGAGTGAAGTACGTGGTGATAATGCACCTGTAAGCTGGTTGCCAACTGCCAATCAAATCTAAAAGAAGAAGAAGAAGATCAGTCTACCACCTTTGACTTGGGTTGCCACGACACCACAAGCTCTGCTCTCTGCTGCCATTATAGCTGAGTTAAGTTTGAGGCTGTTTGTATGTATATGTACATTGTAGTGAACCTGGTTATTTACTTGTTGTTCAGACTGCCTGTATACCTGTGTCTGTTTCTTGTTCTGCAAGAGAAAGCTGTAGGGCAAAGCTGTCATTTTTGTTGAACCCTTTTTCTCCTGTTTATGTTGCGGATCAGGGTGTCGCTTATCTGGGTTTGTACTTTTTCTTTCAACTTAAGTTGTAAGTAAGATTCTTTTGTTTCTAGCTTTTGGGGGGAGGGGGGTTGTTTGTTGTTTTGGCCTTGGTTCTCCCTGCAGTCAATTTTTCTTTCTTGTGTTCTGGCAATAAAACCATTAAAACTGGTAAACTCTCTTATCATTTTGTCACCTGGTTTATATTACTTCCTTTTCCCCCTAGACAGCCGCTGGGGTCTTAACACTACCTTTATCAATGTCTTACTCTTGGCTTTAAACTGTGCCCCACTGAACAAGTCTGCTTCTTTCCTTGTTTGAATGTATACTCCTTCTGAAGTGTCTTTGAAGGCCACCTCAAGTATGGCTGCCAGATAAAGCAAGAAGAGCATAGGCGCCAGCACACACCTTTGTTTAACCCCGTTGCTTACTGAAAAGTCTTCAGACAATGAACCACTCATTGCTATGTTTGCTTGCATACCTGTATGGAATACCTTGATCAGGTTGACAAACTTCTCTGTACAGCCATATTTCTTGAGTACCTGCCAAAGTCCTTGTCACGATACAGTATTGAAGGCTTTACTGAAGTCAATGAAGACTACATAAAGCGGCATGTTCTGCTCTATACACTTTTCTTGAACCTGTTTTTTCTTGAACCTCTCATGTCCATTGTGTTTCTTCCACTTCTAAAGCCGCACTGGGTTTCCGGTAGTACATTCTGCGAGATGTGTTCATTGATTCTGTTCAGTAGTACATGTGAGAGAATCTTACCAACCGTGGCTAGCAGTGATATACCTCGGTAATGTCCACAAGCTTTCCTGTCACCTTTCTTGAACAAAGGCACAATACTTGCATCCTTCCAGTCTTGAGGTACTTTCTGGGCATCCCATATCTCTTGGATGAGCTTGTGCAGGCAGTTGGTCAGCTGAATGCCACCAAATTTCCACACTTCTGCTGGAATTCCATCTCTTCCTGGAGCTTTACCATCCTGTGTTGTCCTGATAGCTGCCATTAGTTCATCAAGATTTGGTGGTTCATCCAGGTTTGATACAACTGGTTGCTGCACTAGAGCTTCTTTAGCCTCTTCAGTGAGATCTCCAGAGTTGTTTAGTAGTTGGTCAAAGTGGTCTGCAAATCTGTCCAGGATCTTGTCTTTCTCCTGCAAAACCATTTCACCATTAATAGACTTTAGTTGAATCAATCCTCTTGGTTTAGGGCCATAGATTTCTCTCAAATCTGTGAAGAATGTTTTCATGTCCTTTATGTCTGCTGCAGTTTGAAGATCCTTCGCTTTTTCATCCCACCAGTTGGACTTCATCTCTCTGGTGTATGTCTGTCTCTCACTCTGAGCCTTTGAGTATTTCTTCTTTGAGCTTGTGTTACACTGTAGCTTTTCCTGCCTAGCTGTATTCCTCGCTTCAAGTAGCTTCTTCAGATGGTCATCATGCTCATCAAACCATTCTTGATGTTTCCTCTCAGCGTGGCCTAAAACATCACTCGCAATCTGATACACCATATCCCTCTGTCATGAGTCTGCGCTCCTATTTCCCCCTCTGTGCGCAGACTCAAGTTATTTCTGAGTTTTGTAGATCTGTCATTATTATTGTAAGTTTTCTGTATTTTCTCCTTGTGTGTACTGAGTTCTGATGATTTATTTTTCTGCATCACCTGTAAATATTCTCCAGTCTGTATTTGGTTCTGTTTGTTTATTCTATGAGCTGTCAACTGGGAGGTGACGTCTCTGGGTTTGTGTTGGCACCGCCTGCCAGGCTGACAGTTGCTCCTCCCTCACCTCTAATTTCTGTCAGCCGGTCTCAATCATTAATTATTGTCCTCTTCTCCTGCTCGGCCTGACTCACACTGGGGATCACTAATGTTAATTGTTTCTGGCACTATTTAAGCTTTGTCCGTGCACTTTGTAATTGCCGCTTCGTCATACGTCCCTACCGTGTTCCTCAGGACTGTTCTCCAGTTTCCTCGTCTCCTCCTGAGCAGACTGCTCAAGAGCACATTATGCTGTAAGTTTTCCTGTTTTTGCATCTTGGGTTCTTGCACCTTTTGAACTTATGTTATTTCCTGTATTAAATGTTGCAAATATTATTGTGCAAGTGGATTCATCTTTTTCTTTGTGCACCGCGTAGAGGCGCACATGACAGTACGAAGCGACCATTAACAGAACCCAGCGGAGATATTTGCTCATTTTATTTTTTTCACCTTTTTGTGTTTTTCTTCACTCACCTGTGTTGTAGCACACGATGTTGGGTCTGAGTGACATGGAGCACCTGGCAGTGCATCTCCTGGGGGATATATGGTCATGGGCGCAGGCCTCCCATTCTCTCAAGACGGTCCAAGAGAGTTGGGATGGTGCTGTGCGACTTATGAAGGCGTTCCCCAGCCCATGGGATCACCCGGAAGCTACTGGCATCCTCCGCGCCATCTTCTCCCTTCTAACCTTGCCCGACTCTTCCTCAGCTCCAGCATACATGTCACCAGCTCCATGGTGAATGTGTCATCCTGTCACAGTGCGCCGGAGGAATTCCTTCACCTCTTCACCAGTCTCTTTTCCCACACTGAGCCTGACTACTCCAGCAGTGGAACCTCTCTTTCTCTTGCTCTTGTCGGCAGTCCCGCCTGCTCAATTTTCTCTCGTCCCCGCTGCAACCCCCGTCACCTCGGTGAGTCCTCCTGCTGACAAGAGGTCCTCCACAATCCCTCCAGCCATGCCTCCTTCCATGTCATCAGAGCCGGCTCCTCCACGATCCGATAAGGGGGGCAGGATAGCCATTGGCATGAAGAGGGATGACTTTCCGTCGTCTGCAGCAGAGAATATCCAGATCCAGGATGTCAGGCAAGTGCTTTTTCATTCTATTCCATCTGGTAATGATAGGCCTTGTCTATCTCCCCGGAGAGTGACTCAGGTAAAGCAGTCACCTGAGTCCTTTCCTCCTGCTGCAATTATTAATCTTTCTCCTGTCCTCTCCGTGTCTTCTCCATCAACCCCTGAGTGTCCATCAGTTCCAGAACCGAGCTGTTGGATGATGGAGAAGCCGGTGGCCCTGGAGGATTCTATTCCAGAGCCAGAACGGAGCCGTTCCCCAGCTGCCACGCCGGAGGAGTCACCAGCGTGGGTCACGACGGCTGGGGCAATTAAGACTGCACCGACCATCATGCCTGCTGTGGAGGCCGCCGCAGCAGAGTGGGAGCCCGAATTGGACCTCCAGAGGGCCGAGCCCATAGAATCATCATCGCCTGGATTGTCAGAGTCCTGGACGGCGGTGGAGCTTGAGCTCAGGCAAGTGCTCTCCTTTGTTATTCTCTTGTCCGTACTAGAGGAATCTTGCCTAGCTCTTGGTGAGGAGAGCCGGGTGCAGATGTCTGCTGCACCTGAGCTCGCCTCACCAGGTTCTGCTGCTGCCGGCAACCCTGATCCTGTTTCTCTTTGTGCTTCTTCTGAGCTTCCTCCCAGGGTCACCGGAGATGTTCCGTCGTGGGTCCAGTTTCCCCCACTGAGGTTGCCCTGGATCCAGCTCCTCCTCTACCTGAGGTTGTCGTGTGGGTACCTCCACAAGTTGTGTCTCCGTGGGTGCTGCGTCCCAGCCAGGGATCCTCGTGGGGGCTGCGCCCCAGCTTCAACCCAACATGGGTGCTGTGCTCCTGTATGGGCCCATCATGGGCACTACCCCCCAGCCCAGGGTCCACCATGGGTACAGCATTGGCCCAATCCGAGTTCACCGTGTGTGCAGCGTTGGCCAAATTCAGATCAACAGAGGGTGCAGCGTTGGCCCAATATGGATCCACCGAAGGTGCACCATTGGTCCAATCCAGGTCCACCGAGGGTGCACCATTGGTCCAATCCGAGTCCACTGAGGGTGCAGCATTGGCCCAATTCAGGTCCACCGAGGGTGCAGTGTTGGCCCAATCCGGGTCCACCGAGGGTGCTGCAGTGCTCCAGCCCAGAGCCACTGCGGGTGCTAGTGAACTCCATCCTGGAGCCACTGTGGGTGCAACCATTCCCCTGTCTGAGACCACTGAGGTCGTTATGGTCCCCCTTCCTCTGCAGCCAGATGCCGTTGTGGTCTCCTCCTCTCCTCAGCCTCATGCTGTTGTGGTCCCCCTTCCTCAGCTCACCTCTTCGTTGTTGGGTCTCCCTGTGGGGGAGCCACCTCCTGGGCCACCTCTCCTGTGCTGGTGGCTAAAGAACTCAGGCCGGCAGCCCGATGAACTGAGCCTCTGGGTTTGGTGGCCAATTTTCCTGGGCAGGCCACCCGACTCATTCCACCTGGCCATCTGGCTGGCCTGGGACTTCGGTAGGCCACATGACTGGTTTCTTTCTGCTATCCGTTGGGCCTGGGACTCTGGTCGGCCCCCTGAACTCTAGAGCTCCGTGGGCCAGGGGCCTTAATTTTTGTCTGCTGGTGTGGGCCCTGAGCAGGGTTGTTTTTTGTTCCCTCCTGGCCTGTTTCCCCCACCACCCACCCTGAGTAGATTGCTGTAGTTTCTGCTTGGGGGTGGGGGTGGGGGCAGGTTTTTTCTTTTTCTATTGATTTTCCCCAGGGGTGTCTGGAATCCACCCCTTGAGGGAGGGGCTGTGCCATAAGTCTGCGCTCCTATTTTCCCCTCTGAGTGCAGACTCAAGTTATTTCTGAGTTTTGTAGATCTGTCATTATTATTGTAAGTTTTCTATATTTTCTCCTTGTGTGTACTGAGTTCTGATGATTTATTTTTCTGCATCACCTGTAAATATTCTCCAGTCTGTATTTGGTTCTGTTTGTTTATTCTATGAGCTGTCAGCTGGGAGGTGATGTCTCTGGGTTTGTGTTGGCGCCACCTGCCAGGCTGACAGGCACTCCTCCCTCACCTCTGATTTCTGTCAGCCAGTCTCAATCATTAATTATTGTCCTCTTCTCCTGCTCGGGCTGACCTGCACCGGGGATTGCTCATGTTGATTGTTTCTGGCACTATTTAAGCTTTGTCCATGCACCTTGTAATTGTCGCTTTGTCATATGTCCCTATTGAGTATTCCTCAGGACTGTTCTCTAGTTTCCTTGTCTCCTTCTGAGCAGACTGCTCAGGAGAACATTAGGCTGTAATTTTTCCTGTTGTTGCATATTGGGTTCTTGCACCTTTTGGACTTATGTTATTTTCTCTAATAAATGTTGCAAATATTATCGTGCGAGTGGGTTCATCTCTTTCTCTGTGCGCCGCGTAGAGGCGCACATGACTCCTTCAGTGTTGCCCATTTGTCTTTTGTGTCATTCTCTGGGTTGTTGCTTTCTCATTCTTTCAAGTTTTCATCAATTTCCTGGGTAAGTTCTTCCCGCTTCTTTTGGCCTTTCAGTGCTCTAGTGTTTAATAATAAGATAAGCCTTTATTAGTCCCACACTTTGTTAATTCCAGGATTGCAACAGCACAGGGATAGCAACACTCAGAGCAATGATTTAAAAGATAAGAAAATAAAAGCAGTGAATAAACATATGCACACATAAATATATAAATACAGTACATATATACACAGTGCGGATCATTGTAGCTAGATGGACTAAACAGCATAACCGTCTATTTAGTTACCCTACATGGTATGAATATGTACCCATACATATTGTCACCCTCCGTAGCAACTGATATTGTCCTAGTTGTATACTGGAGGGGACCATTTGTGTAAGTCTGTTGCACTTTTGCATTCAATACTATTAGGTCGTCACATTTTTTTGCTATCTCTGCGAGCAGCCCTGCTTAGGTTATACAGTCTGACAGCCGTAGGTAGGAAGGACCTGAGAAACCTCTCAGTCGCGCATCTAGGATGATGTATTCTACTGCTAAATGAGCTCCTCAGTGCGCTCAGTATGTCCTGCATAGGGTGGGACTCGGACTCCAGCAGAAATGACAGTTTAGCCACCATCCTTCTCTCTCCTATCTCCTCCACTGGGTCAAGGCGTTGCCCCAGGACAGAGCTAGCTTTCTTGATTAGTTTGTTCAGTCTCTTCCTATCGGCTGCTGTAATGCCGTTGCCCCAGCAGACCACTCCAAAAGTGATGGCTGAGGCCACCACTGTGTTGTAGAATGTCTTCAAGAGCACCCCTTGTACACCAAAAGACCTGAGCCTCCTCAGTAGGAACAGCCTGCGCTGTCCCTTCTTGTAGAGTGCGTCGGTACTGTGTGACCAGTCAAGTTTATTGTTCAGATGAACACCCAGGTACTTGTAGGATGTCACCATCTCAATGTCTGTTCCCTGGATGCTCACTGGTGCTGTGAAGGGTTGTCCTTGCCTGTGGCAGTCCACCACCAGCTCCTTAGTTTTCATCACGTTGATCTGGAGGCAGTTCCTATGGCACCAGTCCACGAAGTTCTGGATAAGTCCTCTGTACTCAGCTTCATCTCCGTTGGAGATGAGGCCGACGATCACAGAGTCATCAGAGAACTTCTGTAGATGGCAGTGTGTTGTGTTGTATGAGAAGTCTGCAGTATAAAGGGTAAACAGGAAGGGAGCCAAAACCGTTCCCTGGGGGGCCCCCGTGCTACAGATGATCATGTCCGACACACAATCCCAGGTTCTCACAAACTGTGGCCGGTTAGTGAGGTAGTCCAGGATCCATGATGACAGGTGCTGGTCCACCCCTGCGCACAGCAGCTTGTCCTTCAGGATCATCGGTTGGATGGTGTTGAAAGCACTGGAGAAGTCAAAGAACATGATCTTCACCGCATTCCCTGGTTTCTCCAGGTAAGACAGGGAACAGTGAAGGAGGAAGATCACTGCATCCTCCACCCCAATGCCATGCTGGTAGGCAAACTGGAGTGGATCCATCGCTGGTCCCACCAGGGGGTGGAGGTGAGCAAGGAGCAGTCTCTCCAGGGTCTTCATCAGGTGAGATGTCAGGGCCACTGGTCTGTAGCTGTTCAGGTCTTTGGGGTGGGAAGTCTTTGGTACAGGTACCACACAAGATGTTTTCCACAACTGTGGTACCCTCCCCAGCTTCAGGCTCAGGTTGAAGATGTGCTCCACAATCCCACACAGCTGGTTTGCGCAGGACTTCAGGAGCTTCACACTGATGCCGTCCTATCCCGAGGCCTTCCTCGCCTTGATCTTCCTCAGCTCCGTCCTCACCTGGGTCTTAGTGAGGGTCAGGTTGGGGGGCTGTGTGCTGGGAGTGGGGGGATGTTGGTGGAGTGGGGTGTGGACAGCAGGTCTCGATGACTTTAGAGGCAGCAGTGGTTGGTGTGCAGTCGGGGGGGAGGGCGGTTGGTCAAACCTATTAAAAAACAGGTTCAGATTGTTCGCCCAATCCCTGCCCCCTGTGGCCTGGGGGGAGGTATTCTGGAGCCCAGAGATGGTTTTGAGGTTTCTCCAGACCCCGCTGATGTCGCTCTGTTGCAGCTTGTCCTCCATCTTCTTCCTGAAGCTGTCCTTGCCTTCTCTGATCTTCCTCCTCAGCTCCCTCTGTACCGACTTCAACATCTCCCTGTTCCCCGACCTGAAGATCCTCTTCTTCTCTCTCAGAAGTGTTTTTATCTCAGGGTTGATCCAGGGTTTGTTGTTCGAGCAACACTGTATTGTCTTGGTGGGTACGGTGTTGTCCACACAGAAGTTGATGTAGTCCGTGATGGTGTGGATGAGGCCATCAATGTCCTCACCATGTGGATCGCAGGGCTGCTCCCAGGCAGTGGTTTCAAGACAGTCCTTTAAAGTGTCCATTGCCTCCTCCGACCATATCTTCACCGTGTGTGTGACCGGAGGTTGTCTGTGTACTAGGGGTTTGTACACCGGCAGGAGATGAACCAAGTTGTGATCCAATCTCCCGAGTGGGGGGAGTGGTGATGAGGTGTACGCCTCCTTAGTGTTTGCATAGAATAAGTCCAGTGCTTTATTGTCTCTAGTGTGGCATGTGACATACTGGGTGAACGTGGGCAGAATGGAGGACAGCTTCCGTGGTGGCTTTGCACCCATCCTGCAGTGCTGTTTTTGTCTGCAAATCCTTAATTTAGATCTCAGCATAACATGATAAGTACCACAGTCCGCACCTCTCATTGTTCTGGTGTCCAGTATTTACCCGATGTCTCTCTGCCTTACTATGATGTAGTCTAACAAGTGCCAGTGCTTGGATCTTGGGTGCATCCATGTCTTCTTGTGTGGCATTGAGCTTAAATTGGGTGTTGGTTGTCACAAGGTTGTACTCTGAACATAGTGCAAGTAGAAGTTCTCTATTAGCATTGCACTTGCCTACTCCATGACTGACTAGCACTCCTTTCAGTTTCTCAGTGTCCAAACCAACTCTAGCATTAAACTCTCTGAGTATCAATCTGTCATCAGTCGGTACACACCTGATAGTCTCATGTAAATCACTGTAGAACTCTTCCTTCACCTTCTCTGTGTTGGTCATTGTTGGGGCATACAGGCTGATGAGTGTGGCATACATCTTCCACTGTAGTGGGAATCTCGTAATCATTATTCTGTTGTTCATTGGCACCAGTTCCTCATCCAGCATTGCTGCTATCTCCTTTCTAACTGCAAAGCCAACTTCTGCTTCTCTCCTTTCTTGAGTTGATTTCCCACTCCCAAAGAAGATGTACCCATGGTCTTCCAAGCTATCATATCCAGGCAATCTTGTTTCACTAAGTGCAGCTATGTCTACATTGTATCTGTTCATTTCCAAGGCCACAAGCATGGTCTGTCTTTCTGGGCGCTGTGATGTTGATCTGTCCAACAGAGTGCAAACATTCCATCCTGCTACACACAAGGCTGCTGTTTTCCTCTTCTTTTCTCTTCCTCTTTTTGTCCTCTTCTCTTCCTAGCGATTAATGTGTTATTAATCATGATTAATTCAATGTTCCAAAAGATTAATCTCGATTATAAATTTTAATCGTCCAACACCACTAACTGACAGGTAATTTAACTAACCATAATGCTGTTGATACCATCTAGCTGCAATGCTCCTGCACTGTGTCTGTAACTGTGTACATATGTATATTTATTTACTGCTTTGGCTATCCAGTTCTTATCTTATTATCTTATTAACTATTGCTCTGAGTGCTGTTGTCCCTTTGCTGCTGCAATCCTGGGATTTCCCCATTGTTCTTCTTTTTCTTTTAGATTTGATTGGCAGTTGGCAACCTGTTTACAGGTGCATTACCGCCACATACACTACCTCTAGATCATCACTCTATACTCTATATCCTTTCTTCTTCCATTTCCCCAATGTGGGACCAATAAAGGCTCCTCTTATCTTAGTTCTTACATTGTTCCTATGGCATTCGTACGGCTGCCATACGATTAGGGGTTTTCATGTGACATTCATGGAAATCTTGGACAAGACCATTGACCTGGCCACAAACTTACGAATGGTCTGATCGAGCATCAGAAACCTGGGGGTGCTGTTTGACAGTTGGATGGCCTTGGATAGCCATTCAAAGCAACTCGTCAAAAACTGCTTTTTCCACCTGAGGAACATTTCTAAACTCAAATGTATTATGAAGCTAAGATCTAGAGATGACTATTCACACTTTTATTTCATCCAGAATTGATTACTGCAACTCTCTTTTTACATGTTTTAACAAGGGTTTGTTGAATCACCTACAGATTGTTCAGAATGCTGTGGCCAGGCTTTCAACGGGAGCTCGCAAATGGGACCATATCACCCCAATTTTAGTCACACTTCAATGGTTACCAGTCAAATTTCATACTGATTTTAAAATTCTAGTTTTGACCTTTAGAGCAATTTATGGCCAAGTCCTAAAACACATTTGTGATCTTTTAGCCCCATATTCTTCAGGTACATCACTCAGGTCTTCAGGTCAGAGTCTCTTATCGGTCCCTAAAACTCGTTATAAAACCAGAGGTGATCTGTCATTCCAGTCTGCTGCTCCCCGCTTGTGGAACACGCTCCCTCTGTCTCTGTGTCTGACTGATTCAGTTGACTCTTTTAAAAAATAGTTTTAAAAAAAACACACAGCTGTTAGACACGCAGCCTAACACTGTTAGGCTGTATGTCCACCAAACGTGTTTTTTTTTCCACTCTGGGCAACTATTTTCCATTCATTCTGTGTGTAGTCCAGCGTTTACAGCGCTGAGTGCGCTCAGCACCGAAATGCTCTTGGCGGTGGTCGTTTTTGTTGCGGAGCTCAGGGCACTCAGAGCTGGAAAAAGTTCAACTTTTCAGAGACTGCAGCTGAGCTCATCAATGTCAGACCTAAGCAGCCGATCAGAACTGCTGCGTGGGTGGGACATAGGACACCGGTACTAGTCTGTACTCAGACTCCTGCTTTCCATGTCATCATATTTTACATCCAAAGCTGCTAAAACACGTTTCCTGTCCATTGTTATTTAGAGACTGCTATTAAAAAATCAGTAGAAAGTCTAACAATAGGAAAAGCGGAAGTGCTGAGCTGAGATCAACAAGCTGTTGATGGGATACAGGGCACAGACTTTTTTTTTTTTTCCCAGAGAGCAGCACACAAATATCAAAAAAAAAAAAAATGCTCAGGGCAGTCAGGCGACAAAAAACCTGTTTGGTGGACATGCAGCCTTATTTAGGTGAGCTTTTAACTGACTTGTGGCTTGGTTTTTATTTATTCTATTATTTATCATTTTAATTGTATGTTTTAATGTTTTTGTTTTACTTAAATTGCTATGTTATCTCATTTCCTTGTTTTATATTACTCTGTAGTTTTATTGTCAAAGCAGTTTGTGATCTTTGTGTGTGAAAAGTGCTACATAAAGTTCTTCTTCTACGAATCCTGGATTCTCGTATGGCTGCCTTAAGAGAGCCATTCAAAATGGTCCAAAAGTTGTTTGTACATTGTTCGCAGCTGTTCATGAAGGTATTTGTGACCGTAGCTTTAGGTATGAAAGCACCCATAAACCGTCTTGTGATTCCAGTAGGATTTCATGTTTCTGTTTATTATTTTTCCATTGTCTCGTTATGTTTTTATTTCCTGCTGTTTCAGCTCTTTTTCTTTCCTCATTTCTCAACTCTTTTAGACACTTTTTACCATTTCACTGTGAAACCTGAGATGACGGATGTAAAGACTCTGTGAGACATGGGATATTTCTGGGCTCTCATGTGTCTGCTTCAGTTATTTTGGTGACAGTGTCTCCAATTATAACTTCAAGTCTTTCTGGTTTCCCTCAAATGTCTAAACATGAATTTATGGAAGCAGCTGATGTGGAAATTTGCTTAAATTAAACATCTTAAGCCCGTTTTTGTCCTACAGTCCATCACTGCTGCGTCCACAGGGAGGTGAAACCACTGCTGACGCTGCGTGGGAGGCTTTGTGTTAGTGTGTGTGTTATTGTTAGTGTGTTGGTGGTGACCCAGCATGACGCCGTAGTAAACGCTGCACTCACTGCTAGCAGACAGAAAGCATTGTGAGAAAGTGATGGAGGAACAGCAGAGGAAACTGTGATGTGGAGACAGAAGAGTCAGCCAATGTGAAAAGAAGAATTGAAGAGTTAGTGACTGATGTGTTTCACTTTTCTAGAAGCTTTCTTCTTCTGATAACACCAAGCATGGTTTTGGTTCCCATTCTCATGTCAAGCTGGCTGATGTCCACATTTGGTTTAAAGCTTTTAACTTTATTGTTACTCTGATCACTGACACTAAACTCAAATACAGAGAAAAGGAGTTCATGTTTAAGTTGTTCTGGTCCTGGGTTCAGGTCTCCTCCTCCTCCTCCTCAGGTTTTATGGTTCTTGTCCTGGGTTCAGCTCTCCTCCTCCTCAGGTTTTTCCCTCGCTGTTTCCCAACATATCATTGGATCCGTTTGTATATGTGGTGCCGTGGATAAAGACTGTGGTTACCCGCTGGTGTGACCGTGGACTTGGGGGCACCTCTCAGACTCCCTCTGTCATTTTCTGTCTCAGATTTAAATCCACAGCGGTGAGAAACATTTCTGAGACCTTAAAATATTCCTGACTTTTTCTGACCCTTTGTTGTGAACGTTTCAGTTTTTACAGTGAAAATATTGATGAGTTCATCAGTGCTCTATTCCGTCTACATGTAGAAAGAAATGAAAGATAAGAAGAAGGGGGTGAACCAAGCTTCTACATATGAATAAATTAATTAAGAAAAAGGGTGAAGGCTGGAGTTAAGTCTGCTGAGCCTTCAGCTTTACTTTACATGTGAGCAGATACAACAAGATAATGACAACAGAACCTGGGTGGCCGACATAACTGCCACGGCCAAGATGTGTAGAGTCATGATATAGAGTGAAGTGATGATTTAGAGTTAAGTGCGAGGAGACGAGGAGGAGTGATGTCTGAAGATGGAGTTGGGGTTCGATTGGACACAGCAATGATGACAGGAGGACTACGGCTCCTGACCAGATAGTGATGATATAGAGTGAAGTACGTGGCGGTAATGCACCTGTAAGCTGGTTGTCAACCACCAATCAAATCAAATCTAAAAAAACAAAAAGAAGACAAAAAAGCAACATCACAACAAAACAACAGCAGCACAACACAACATCCTTTTATCAATGCAAGGAATCTGTGTGTGTGTGTGTATGTGTGTGTGTGTGTGTGCGCGCGCGCACGCGTACATATATATACATACATGAATATATATATATATATATATATATATATATATATATATATATATATATATATATATATATATATATATATATACATTAGAGATGAGTGGATCCAATCCGAGGTATCGGTATTGGGTCCAATCCAGCTATTTTGCCTGGATCGGTATTGGTAAGGAATAAAAATCATTTACCGATCCGACACATTACTAATGATATTAAAATGAAAGTGCGGTAACCGTTCTCATCCATGCTGCGCGTGGCTTGCCATAGACGTAAACAAACAGTGTTACTAGAGCTGCGCCGCAGTGGGTGAGACTTGCCTGAACATGCCAACATGTCTGCAGTGTAGAACTGAAAAGCAGGACTGCAGAATGCAACTACTTCACAGGATGGTACCAGCGTTTCTAATTGTAACACTACAAACTTGATAAAACACTTAGGAAAGTATCACGGTAAGGAATATGTCGACTTCTGCAAAGCGCCAGGCAAAAGGATAAGAAAAATTGCGCTGCAACAGATACTGTGGACTCTTCCGAAACGTGACAAGCTACCTCCTGAGAGCAAAAAAGCCAACATGGTAACAGATAAAATTGTCAAATTAATCTGCTCAATGACCAACGCTTTGCTCTTGTGGAAAATGATGATTTCCGGTGTTTAATGGAGTATTTGGAGCATCGGTGCACGCTGCCACACCAGAGCTAGTTTTGTGACAGCGGTCCCAGTTGCTGTAAGTAAGGAAGTATGCACATTTATCTCAAGACATTTATCAGAAATCCCAACTTTAAGCTTCAATGAACCAAAATTTAAAATAAAAAAAGCAGCAGCATTGCTGAACAGAGTCAAATTTGTAATATATTGTAACGTTGGGGCTGTGTTAAGGGGGCGGGGATTCTCCCGGCACGCTTGTGCCATGGAGGATTCAAAGAGTGTTATTATTCGTGTGTTCTAAGTGTTATTGCTGTGCAGTGTTATAAGACCAGTTAGCGTTGTGATTGATCATGTGTTTGTGTCACCATAAGTGAGATGGGGGTCTGTGTGAATGACCTCCCCTCCGTTCTGTGTTGAGTGGGTGTGTATAAAATAAAGCCTGTTTCGTCACAGTCATCTCTCCTTCTTGTGTGAACCCTCACAACGTCACACTGGTGTCAAGACTGGGATAATGGAACAGATGGAAGCCAGAATCAGAGCGGAGATTCAGCAGATTGAGCGGTTCATCACTCAGCTGGGGATGGACGACAGAGATGGTACATCGACCACTGGAGCTGCTCGCCGGGATGAATGGAGCAGCGGACCCGACGGGACCAGCATACCACACCTTGTGCCCTTTTCAAGGCAGGACGGGCCAGTGATTCCACTGTGACCAGGGGCGGCGATCGACCAAGAGGCAACTGTCCCACCAATCCACCAGCAAGCCAAACTTCCCCGCTTTAACGGCAAAACCCTGCTGGACAGTTATCTTGTCCAGGTCGAGCTGGCTGCTGTGTTGAATGGCTGGCCACCTGAAGAGACCACCGTGCAGGTCGTGCTGGCCCTGGAGGGAAGGGCTCTCCGCATGCTGTCTGATCTCCGGCCTGAGGAACGTCGCACCTGGCCAGCGCTACAAGGAGCGCTCTGGAGGCAGTTTGGGAGAGCAGCCAATGCTGAGCACGCCCAGGAATAGCTGGCCAACCGCCGGCGAGGCAGCCGAGAGAGCCTGGGAGCCTACGCAGCGGACATACGGCTGCTGACATGGTGTGGCTACCCGGATTTCGAGTCGGGGGCAGTGGAGAAGCTCGCCCTCCAGATCTTCATCCGGGGGCTCCGCCCGACCCAGCTCCAGAGCCACATCCGGATTCATGCCGCGAGAAGCTGGGAGACGGCTGTGGCAGAAGCGAAGCGGGTGGGACCGCTAATGGATTGTGCAGCTGATGCGTCAGCACCGAGAAAGAGAGCCTCCCAGGCTACGGCTGAGATCGAGGAGGAGGAGGAGGAGGAGGAACCGCGCCAGACCACAACAGCGCTGCCAAGAAGACGACGGCCACGGCGGCAAGAGGAAGGGTGCTTCCGCTGCGGGCAGCCAGGATACATCACGCGATACTGCCCGGCACCCACCCTGTGACAAACCAGCTCCTCGCCACCGTTAAACTAGAGCAAGGTGGTATGGACGGGCACCTGCCGCCTCCCACAGACATTTTCTCCGATGAACTGTCACCACGTGTGGGCCAAATTGGACACTCGCTAGGGATGTACCTATAGTGCAGGTTGGACAACATGCCGATCCAGGCCCTGATCAACACCTGTTCTACCATCTCCCTGGTCCGACCCGGAGTGCTGCCAGGTACGGACGAGACAGAACCGCAGGGGTGGGAGCCCATCGGGTGTTGTGTCACCACAGCCATCGGTGAGTGCTCAGACTGGGAGGGCGGCAAGTTCTTGTGGTGGGGGTGGCCGGCAACTGTGTCCCTCCTATAAATGCAGCTCTGTCCCTCCTGCTGGGGACTCGGACCATCACGCTCTGCAGCGGGACCCAGAGGAGGAGCCTGGGGGCCTGCGTGATCGAGGGGCCACCAGGACGGACCGAACTGGGCAGGTCACCGCAAGAACTGAACACAGCGGCGCCACCAGCACGAGCAGAGGGAGCGCAATCACCAATAGAGACATCATGGGGGAGGGGCACAGCAGAGCGGATCAATGTGTCAGCAGAAACACAGCAGGCAGTCGAGGAATTGTTCCAGCAGAGCTGCAGCAGACTGGAATCAGGACAGAGACGCCAGTTGCGGGAGCTGTTGGACTGCTATGTTGACATCTTCACTGCCAAGGACGAGGAGTGCACCCAAACCAGCTTGGTGCAGCACGGGATCGACACTGGTGAGACCAGGCCGATTTGGCGCCGTCCCCGCCATCTGCCTTTTTCAAGGCAGGTGGCGGAAGAACAAAAAGTACAGGAAATGCTGGAGGCAGATGTTATTGAGCCCTCCAACAACCCCTGGGCGGTGCCAGTGGTTCTGGTTAGGAAGAAGGACGGTTCGTGGTGGTTCTGTGTGGATTACCGGCGCCTGAATGACGTCACCCGAAAGGTTTCCTGCCCCCTGCCCCGCATCGATGACGCGCTGGATTACATCACCAGCTCCAGTTGGTTCAGCTCGCTGGACCTCCGCAGCGGCTATTGGCAGGTAGGCCTGTCACCTGAGGCCAGCCAGAAAACAGCCTTCTCCATTAGACAGGGACAGTATCAGTTCAAGGTGATGCTGTTTGGACTTTGCAACGCCCCGGCTACCTTTGAACGTCTGATGGAGCGAGTGTTGGCTCACGTGCCCCAGAGCCGCTGCATTGTTTGCCTGGATGACCTGCTGGTTCACGCAGCTGACTTTGATGGCGCCCTGTCCAACCTCCAGGAGGTATTGGACGCCATCCGACAGGCCGAGCTGCGGCTACACCCACAGAAATGCCACTTATTTTGGCGGGAGACCACCTTCCTGGTCTACATCGTCAGCACAGCGGGAGTCACCACCAATCCAGAGAAAGTGGCAGCGGTGAAAAACTGGCCAGTGACGCGGGATGAGGGAGAGCTGCGGAGTTTTCTCGGACTGGCCTCCTATTATAGGAGATTTGTGAAGGACTTCACCACCATCGCCAGGCCACTGCATCAGCTGACACAGAAGGGCCGTGCATTTCAGTGAAGTGAGAACTGTGCTGCTGCTTTTTCCCAGCTTCACTCAGCACTCATCAGAGCCCCCATCCTGCAGTATCCCGACCCGAACTGCCCTTTCATCGTGGACACGGACGCCAGCAACCAGGGCATTGGGGCGGTGTTATCCCAGGAGGGAGAACACGGAGAGCAGGCAAATTGCTTTTTTCAGCTGCACTCTCAGCAGAGCTGAAAGGAATTATTGTGTTACTCACAGAGAGCTGTTGGCTGTCATCCAGGGGCTTCGTCATTTTCACCCATATGTGTACAGGGGAAGGTTCCAGCTCAGGACGGATCATGCATCCTTGACCTGGCTGCTGAACTTTAAAGAGCCAGATGGACAGTTGGCGAGATGGCTGGAGGCACTGCAGGATTATGATTTTCTGATTGTGCATTGGGCAGGCTGCCTCCATACCAACGCTGACACGCTGTCTCGGCGTCCCTGTGCTGCAGAGGACTGTCAGCACTGCCAGCGGGCAGAGGATCGAGACCAAGCTGTCCCACAGGCTGCTGCTCTACGGACCGCTGTGAGCAGGAATAACACAGCGGTGCACAGCTCCTCCTCGGATAATCAGTCAGCTCTCCCCAGCGATGATGTCACAGAGGCCCTTGGCGCACAGCAGCTGTAAAGCGAGCAGGACAGAGATCCGGTCATCTCCTGGGTTTGGCAGTGGCTGGATGCGGGCCAGCAGCCCGCCTGGGAGACCATGTCCGCGCTGGACCCAGAGACCAAGGCCCTACACTCCCAGTGGGCCAATCTCCGCTGTCACGAGGGTGTTGTGTATCGGCAGTGGCAGACTCCAGCTGGGCAGTGTCATATCTGGCAGCTGCTGGTTCCCCGGTGGCTCCAGCCCAACATGCTCCAGCTGGTCCATGGGGTGGTGGGGGCGGGCCACTTCGGGGTGACAAAGACTCTGCAGCATCTTCAGGCCCAGTTCTACTGGCCAGGATGTCGCCAGGATGTAGAGCTCCATGTCCATCGCTGCGACACCTGCATGGCTCAGAAAGGGCCGAATCAGCAATCCTACGCCCCCTTGCAGCAATACCGGGTGGGAGCACCGATGGAGCGGGTAGGAGTGGACATTCTGGGCCCTTTCCCAACCACGGACCAGGGGAACCGCTACGTGCTGGTCGCAATGGATTACTTCACTAAATGGCCAGAGGCATACGCGGTCCCTGATCAGAGCACCACCACCACAGCATCAAAACTGGTGAACGAGATGTTTTGTCGATTCGGTGCACCAGAGGAGCTGCACAGCGATTAGGGATGGAACTTTGAGGCAGAGGTCTTCGGGGAGGTCTGCAGGCGACTGGGCATCCGGAAGACCCGGGCCACCCCGCTGCACCCGCAGAGCAACGGCCTGGTCGAACGGTTCAACCGGACCCATACCACCTAGCTCGCTGTCCTGGTGGGCAAGCAACAGTGAGACTGGGACCTGCATCTGCCCTTTGTTCTGTGGGCGTACCAGACGGCAGCACAGGAGTTCACCCGGTGCACTCCTGCAGCGCTTATGTTTGGACGTGAGCTGCACACATCGGTGGATTTGGTGCCCCCCCAACCCCCCGGAGCCAGAGGTGGAGGACAAACCGAGGTTAGATTATTTGTTTTGCTTGAAAGAACGTCTTCACACGGTGCACGGACTGGCTTGGGAGGCCCTGGTGGTGGCGGGGAGCCGCCAGAAGCAGGCATATGGTTCCCACTGCCAGGGGAGGGACTTTACACCAGGAAATCGAGTCTGGGTTTTCTACCCAGAGCGAAAAAGGGGACGGTCGCCAAAACTGGCGAGCCATTGGTCGGGACTGTGTGTGGTCCTACAGAGACTGTCAGATGTAGTGTACAGGGTGAGGCTGCAGAAAAGGAACCGGGTCGTGGTGCTCCATCGTGACTGTCTCACCCCATATCAGCCATCTGCCCCGCAGATGGTCGAGCCGGGGCCTTCATCCTGACCAGATACTCCGGCCGAGGCACAGACGGACACTAACGGCCCTGTACGTGCTGGTCGCCGACAACGGCAGCCGGCCCGCCACCTGGATGGATTTGTGTTGGACTTTTGAGCTGGACTTTATTATTCTTGGGACAGAAACCAGTCCGGGGGGGGGGGGGCAGTGTAACGTCGGGACTGTGTTAAGGGGGTGGGGATTCTCTCGGCATGCTTGCGCTGCGGAGGTTTCAAAGAGTGTTATTATCCGTGTGTTCTAAGTGTTATTGCTGTGTCATTGTAACTGCATTATAATGACACAGCAGTGTTACAAGACCAGTTAGTGTTGTGATTGATCATGTGTTTGTGTCACCATAAGTGAGACGGGGGTCTGTGTGAATGATGTCCCCTCCGTTCTGTGTTGTGTGGGTGTGTATAAATAAAGCCTGTTTCGTCACAGTCATCTCTCCTTCTTGTGTGAACCCTCCCAACGTCATAATATTTCTTGTTTGACTTTAAAGATTTACAGTTGTGAAAAAATTAGAACACCCTGTATAAGCCTGTGTGTGTTTTATTATTATATAGATATTTAATATCAATTGTGGCGGTTTGGGATAACCCCCACAACAGACTGGGACAGACAGCTCGCTACTTCTGGTTTTTTCCGCTGCACGACTGTGATGTAATGTGCCATTCATGAATTGTTTCACTACTGTGATGTTAATGTGCCATTCATGCATTGTGTTCATGCATCCTGTCCCTACTGTGTCTCTCAAATGCAAATGCCATACCTACTGCTGTGAATGCCTTTCATGCATTGTCTGTAACTGGGTATAAATACCGCACATATTCTGTAACTCACTCTCTCTTTTTGACTGCTGCTGCTGACACACACAGCCTGTGTCTCTTTGCTGGAGAGCCTGAGGACACACACCAGCCCGCCTGCACAAGGGCTGGGGTGGAGTTCCTATGATGGCGGTGTGATTTAATAAACCTGCTTAAAACCTCACTTCGCTGCCTTTATTTTATCATCCGCTATATCAATGTTAAATATACTGGGAGATTCATGTCATATAACTAAACAATTAAAAATGAATTAAAGACTTTTGTCAAATTTTCTGGTAAGATAAGATAAGATAAGATAAGATAACGCCACATTAGTATCTAAACACTGCTCTCCGTTGGCGGTGTTCCTTATTGTAAATTGTCGGCCATTTTATATGCCGAGGGAATTCAGCAACGTGTTTGTAGCGGCTGTTTACTTAGCGCCGAGCGCTAATGCTAATGCTAATGCTAAGAAGGCACTCGGGGGAACTGCACGATGCTATTAGCGAAATCCAAACTTTACATCTGGACAGTTTTGAGGTGGTTGCGGGGGATTTTAACCACACCAGCTTAAAGACTGTGCTCCCCAAGTTTAAACAATGTGTAGACTTTAAGACCAGAGGACAGAATATGTTGGACTTAGTGTACACAAACACAGATGCATATAAGGCGATACCCCGCCCCCACCTCTGCCTTTCTGACCACATATCTGTGATGCTGGTGCCTGCCTACAAACCCTTATTGAAGCACAGCAGGCCAGTAGTGAAACAAATCAGGATTTGGCCAGAGAGTGCAACCTCTGCACTGAAAGACTGTTTTCTGCATAGACTGTGAGGTCTTCAAAATAGCAGCCTCCCAGGAAGACAAGACAGATGTGGAGGAGTATGCTGAAACGGTCACCAGCTACATCGCGAAGTGCACAGAGGATGTCACTACAGTGAAGACCATCACTATGTGGGGAAACCAAAAAGCCCTGGATGACCGCAGAGGTGCGCTTGCTGCTTACAGCCAGAGATGCAGCCTTCAGAGTGAAGGACAGGATCACCCTCTGCTCAGCCAGGTCTGCGCTCTCAAAGGGAATTAAGACAGCGAAGCGCGCCTATGCGGAGAAAATCCAGGGACACCTCTGTGACACTAGGAACACCAAGCAGATGTGGCAGGGAGTTCGGACACTGACGGGCTATAAGTCTAGGCAGGGGGTCGATGATGACAACGCTTCGTTCCCAGACAGGCTCAATGACTTCTTTGCACGTTTTGAAGCATCAAACTCAACAATCAGAGGGAGGGCTGGCCCATCCCCACCATCGGTCGGACCAGCTTTTACCATCAACACAGCGGACACACGGAGGACCCTAACCAGAGTCAACCCACGTAAAGCTGCAGATCCGGACAACATCCCGGGACGTGTGCTCCGAGACTGCACGAGTGAGTTGATGGATGTACTGACTGACATCTATAACATCTCCCTGAGTCAGGCCATCGTTCCCAGATGCTTCAAGACCTCTATCATAGTACCGGTGGCAAAGAAACCAGTTGTGTCCTGTCTGAACGACTATCGTCCTGTTGCACTGACACCAATTGTGTCAAAACACTTCATCACAATTGGTGTCAGTGCAACAAGACAATAGTCATTCAGACAGGACACAACTGGTTTCTTTGCCACCGGTTCTATGGTAGAGGTTTTAAAGCATCTGGGAACAATGGCCTGACTCAGATAGATGTTATAAATGTCAGTCAGGACATCCGCCAACTCGCTCGCGCAGTCTCGGAGCGCATGTCCTGGGATGTTGTCCGGACCTGCAGCTTTGCGTGGGTTGACCCTGATTAGGGTCCTCCGTGTGTCCACTGCGTTGATGGTGATAGCTGGCCCAACCGATGGGGGAGATGGGCCAGCCCTCCCTCTGATTGTCGGGTTTGATGCTTCAAAACATGCAAAAAAGTATATATAGGTACATAAATAAATATATAACAGCAGTCATTAAGAACAGGGGTTATAAGTGTCCCTGACCTATTTATCTGAGTTTAAAAGTTTTACTGACGTTGGGATAAATGAGTTCTTATAGCTATTGAACCTGCACTTGGGGACTCTGTATCTCCTACCTGAGGTCAGCCGCACATATTCATTGTTTAGTACATGGCTCATGTCACTGATTATTTTTTGAGCTTGTCTACAGGCTGCCTGTTCGTGTAAGATTTGCATGGGTAAATACTCTTTAACTCCAATAATTTTCCATGCTGTATGAATTAAACCCAACACTCTGTTCTTTAGTTTCACAGAGAGGTTGCCAAACCAAGCTGTAATGCTGTATCTAATACAGCTCTCCAACACAGCCTGGTAAAATACTAACATAATCAAAAATGTAATGTAAAATGTAATTCTAAACAAATAGTAAGGAATAAATTAAGACACCCCACCTTCATTCCCACTTAAAAGTTTTTTTCCCTTCCTCTCTTTTTTGACCAGTCTTTTTTTTTTTTCACCCCACTTATATCACGGACACACAGATCGTCCCAAATGTCTCCTGAGCTGGTGGACGGAGCCACTGTTTATAGCAGGATACGATACAACAGGGAAGAGCTGCTAGCATTTAACCGCCACCCGGTCCCATTGGAAAAACTCGACATACCGAGAGAATTGAGGCGAAAGCGTCGCGGCTGCCGGGCTGGAGTAAGGCGGAGGACAAAAAATATAAGGTACAGACCCTCCCTTCCATCTGTTGTCATGGGAAATGTACGGTCGATACTGGGAAAGTTAGATGAGCTAGCGGCTATCTCCCGTTATGATAGCACTTACCGGGAGTGCTCTCTCCTTTTGTTTACTGAGACGTGGCTAACTGAACTAGCAGCAGATGCTAACATTGAGCTGGAGGGTTTTCACATGATACGAGCTGACCGAACACCAGACAGTGGCAAAGCAAGGGGCGGTGGAGTGATAATGTATGTTAACAACAACTGGTGCAGACCGGGACATATCACTGTTAAACAACGACACTGCAGCAAAGACTTTGAGTTGCTAGCTGTTAGCATGAGGCCTACATATCTCCCGAGAGAACACTCACACGTGATCTGCATTGTTGTTTATGCAAATCCGACGGCGAACGCTGGGACAGCGCGTGACGTCATCCATTCAGTAACCAGCAGGCTGCAGACAGAACACCCAGATGCTCTTCTCCTCATCTCAGGCGATTTCAACCACGTTTCACTGTCTCCCATTCTACCCACGTTCACCCAGTATGTCACATGCCACACTAGAGACAATAAAACACTGGATTTATTCTACGCAAACACAAAGGAGGCGTACACCTCATCACAACTCCCCCCACTCGGGAGATCGGATCACAACTTGGTTCATCTCCGGCCGGTGTACAAACCCCTAGTGCACAGACAACCTCCGGCCATGCACACTGTGGAGTTATGGTCTGAGGAGACAATGGACACTCTAAAGGACTGTTTTGAAGCCACCGCCTGGAAGCAGCTCTGCGATCCACATGGTGAGGACATCGATGGCCTCATTCACACCTTCACGGGCTACCTCAGCTTCTGTGTGGACAAATCAGTTCCCACCAAGACCATACGGCGTCACTCAAACAACAAACCCTGGGATCAACCCTGAGATAAAAACACTTCTGAGAGAGAAGAAGAGGATCTTCAGGTCGGGGAACAGGGAGATGCTGAAGTCCGTACAGAGGGAGCTGAGGAGAAAGATCAGAGAAGGCAAGGACAGCTTCAGGAAGAAGATGGAGGACAAGCTGCAACAGAGCGACATCAGCGGGGTCTGGAGAAACCTCAAAACCATCTCGGGGCTCCAGAATACCTCCCCCCAGGCCACGGGGGGCAGGGAGTGGGCGAACAACCTGAATCTGTTTTTCAATAGATTTGACCAACCGCCCTCCCCCCTGTCTGCACAACAACCACTGCTGCCTCTAAGAAATCAAGTCCTGCTGCCCACTCCCCACTCCACCGACACCCCCCCCACTCCCAACACACAGCCCCCCATCCTGACCCTGACCAAGACCCAGGTGAGGACGGAGCTGAGGAAGATCAAGGCGAGGAAGGCGTCGGGGCCGGACGGCATCAGTGCAAAGCTCCTCAAGTCCTGTGCAGACCAGCTGTGTGGGTTGTGACGTATATCTTCAACATGAGCCTGAAACTGGGGAGGGTACCACAGCTGTGGAAAACATCTTGTGTGGTACCTGTACCAAAAACTTCCCATCCCAAAGACCTGAACAGCTACAGACCGGTGGCCTTGACGTCCCACTTGATGAAGACCCTGGAGAGACTGCTCCTTGCTCATCTCCGCCCCCTGGTGGAACCAGCGATGGATCCACTCCAGTTCGCCTACCAGCATGGCATTGGGGTGGAGGATGCGGTGATCTTCCTCCTTCACCGTTCTCTGTCCCACCTGGAGAAGCCCGGGAATATGGTGAGGATCATGTTCTTTGACTTCTCCAGTGCTTTCAACACCATCCAACCGATGATCCTGAAGGACAAGCTGCTGCGCGCAGGGGTGGACCAGCACCTGTCATCATGGATCCTGGACTACCTCACGAACCGGCCTCAGTTTGTGAGAACCCGGGACTGTGTTTCCGACACGATCATCAGTAGCACGGGGGCCCCCCCAGGGAACGGTGCTGGCTCCCTTCCTGTTCACTCTTTATACTGCGGACTTCTCACACAACACAACACACTGCCATCTACAGAAGTTCTCTGATGACTCTGCGATCGTTGGTCTCATCTCCAACGGAGATGAAGCTGAGTACAGAGGGCTTATCCAGGACTTCGTGGACTGGTGCCATCGGAACTGCCTCCAGATCAACGCGAGGAAAACTAAGGAGCTGGTGGTGGACTGCCGCAGGCATGGGCAGCCCCTCACAGCACCAGTAAATATACAGGGAACAGACATTGAGATGGTGACATCCTACAAGTACCTGGGTGTTCATCTGAACAATAAACTAGACTGGTCACACAATACTGACGCACTCTACAAGAAGGGACAGCGCAGGCTGTTCCTGCTGAGGAGACTCAGGTCTTTTGGTGTACAAGGGGCGCTGCTGAAGTCATTCTATGACACGGTGGTGGCATCAGCCATCACTTTTGGAGTGGTCTGCTGGGGCAGTGGCATTACTGCAGCCGATAGGAAGAGACTGAACAAACTGATTAAGAAAGCTAGCTCTGTCCTGGGGCAGCGCCTTGATCCGATGGAGGAGATAGGAGAGAGAAGGACGGTGGCTAAACTGTCATCTCTGCTGGAGTCTGAGTTCCACCCTATGCAGGACATACTGGATGCACTGAGGAGCTCATTTAGCAGCAGACTACATCATCCCAGGTGCACAACCGAGAGGTTTCGTAGGTCCTTCCTACCAACGGCTGTCAGACTGTACAACCTAAGCAGGGCTGCTCGCAGAGATAGCAAAAAGATGTAACAAACTAATAGTTTTCTGAATGCAAAAGATGCAATAGACTTACACAATGGTCCTCTCCGGCATACAACTAGGAACATACCGGTCGCTATGGAGGGTGAGAATATGTATGGGCACATAATCATACCATGTAGGATAACTAAGTAGTCGGTTATGCTGTTTCATCCCATCTAGCAACAATGCTCTGCACTGTGTATGTTTATATATTTACATATTTATTCCATCTAGCTACAATGCTCAGCACTGGGTGTGTTTATATTTATATATCTATATATTTATTCCATCTAGCTACAATGCTCCGCACTGTGTTTTTATATATCTACATATTATTCCATCTAGCTACATTGCTCCGCACTGTGTGTGTTTATATACTTGCATATTTATTCCACCTAGCTGCAATGCTCCGTACTGTGGGTGTTTATATATTTACATATTTATTCCATCTAGCTACAATGCTCTGCACTGTGTGTTCATATATTCATATATTTATTCCATCCAGCTACAATGCTCTGCACTGTGTGTCTGTGTGTGTGTGTGTGTATATATATATATCTTATAGTAATATGTACATATGTATATTAGCTGCTCTTGCTTGCTTGTTTTTTTTCTTGCCTTCTGACTGTTGCTCTGAGTGTTGCTATCCCTGTGCTGTTGCAATCCTGGAATTTCCCCGTTGTGGGACTAATAAAGGCTTATCTTATCTTATCTTAAAATGGCTAAAATAATTTAAATAAATGCAAATAAAAACAAAACCAAGATCAGACATAGATATGTGAACATTTCTTAATAAAGAACTGAGTATTTAAAGGGGTGTCCAAATTTTTTCACGACTGTATGTTTTATGTGTACAAAATGCAGCCAGTCATTACCAAAGTATGTACTTAAGAGAGACGGTATCGGTTTTGGATCGGTATTGGTCGATACTCAAGGCCACAGTATCAGTATCGGACTTGAAAAAGTGGTATCTGTTATGTCCTAAAAATAACAACAAACCGAAGGAGAGCTTGAAGGAACATTCTCTTTATTACACAGGGTCACAAAAACATTTTTTTTTGTAAGTTGTCTGTGTTTTTTCAACTGATTTAAGACAATTTTGCACCGCTGAATCCGAAAATAACATCCATTTCGCTTGATCAGGTGCTAAGTAAAAACTTGTACTTAGTACTTACTTAGTACTGTGCATGTACTTACCTTTATATAAAGGTAAGTACATGTAAATTGAAAGTTACATCATCATTGTTCAAAATTCAGAGAATTTCAAGACATAAAAAAGAATTTTGCATCATATAAAGCAAAAATACCCGAACATGTAAACAAAAACATATAAAATAACATGTGGCCATAATTCAAAAAGTTGACCTGATTGAGCAAAACCAATGTGATTTTTGAATCCAGCACATCAAAATTGTCCTAAATCAGCTAAAAAAAACTGGGACAATAAATATGGTGTTGACCAGTGTTATTAACAGGAACTCTTATATGTCCAGCCGTAGCCCGCCTGACATCACACCGCCCCGCCCAGACCAGGCTACAACAACCCCAAAGGTATAATTCACTATGTTATACCCCCCCCCCCTTGGAAAAATCTAGAACCACAACACACACAAAACAGTAGACAATTATATACACCTTGAAACACAAACCAAACAGATCAAACACCCCAATTCTATTTTTTCCCAGTCTTTCCGGTAACGAGTACTTCGGCTGTTGGCGTTCCCTAACCGGGCGACCCTCACAGGGCTGCTCTGCCTCCAGCACCAACGGCTCCATCTGGAAGCCAGCACCTGACTGACCTCCCCAGTCCCAGGAGTCATTCCAAACGTCCAATGCAGGTTCACTCGCCACCTCCGGTGGGGACCTCCACAGCTGACTCACGTGCCACCTGAACCAATCATCCAGCTCGAAAGTGTCTGGAACTCTTCGTTTCACAATCATGCGTGGCCCGACCTACAGCGGCTGAAGCTTGTGGGTGCGTACAGGGTGTCTGACCCACACCCTATCCCAGGGGTGGGCAATCATGTGCCATGGAGGGCCATTCTACTGCAGGTTTTCTGTTCCACCCAGTCTCTTCAGCAGGTGTTTTCAATGATTAGCAACCCTTGAAGCTGATCAGAGCACACACCTGCTGAAGAGACTGGGTGGAACAAAAAACCTGCAGTGGAATGGCCCTCACTGCCCATCCCTGCCCTATCCGCTATGTTCAGGCCATGTCCTTTCACACAATGCCTCCTGTCAAAGAAGTCCTTCATCCGCCGTTGCTGGTCCGAGACCCTGCGCCTCAGTGCCCCCAAATCCTCAGTGCACTTCCTTCGAGCCAGCCCCAGTCGTCTCACCAGAAACAACAACTCCCTTCCTAGCATCAGCGCCACCAGGGAGCGCCCCATCGTGGCATGCACCAACGTCCTATAATGGAGTATGGTGTTGTGCAGAGCGTTGACGAATGAAAACCCATCAGCCAGATGGACCCTCAACCCATTCTTTAAAGTCCTATTAATTCTCTCCAACCCCCATTTGCCTGTGGGAGGTACACCGCCATCCGGATGTGCTTAATCCCTCTCACCCGCAGGAAACTCCCAAAAGCCTCCGAAATAAACTGCGGGCCATTGTCCGTCGTCACTGAGCCCGTCGGAAGCACTTCCAGCCATTTAGAAAACAAGTCATACACCACCACCAGGAACCTGCTGCCCGGGGGGGGGGGGGCGTGCAGTTCATTGCAGATGTCCAGTTCATTGTGTTCCCAGGGCCCCTCTGGGTAAACGATCAGCTGGAGAGGGGGTGGTGGTGGTCTACCAGTCTTTCCACTCTCTAGGCAAGGGACACAGTTTCTGACCATCGTCTCAATGTCTTTGTCTATCCCTGGCCACCAAACTGAATCCCTGCCCCGCTGCTTGACTTTAACCACCCCAAGGTGGCCCTCATGCAGCATGTCCAGCACATGTCCTCTCAGCACCTCGGGATCACCGCACAATGATCTCTGGCCATGCACACCTCATCCCAGCAGCTGAGCTCGTCTCTGAAGTGATGGAACGGAGCAAGGACTCCTGGCGCTCCCGCCGGCCAACCCTCTCTGATTGCCACACGCAGTCTTTTCATCACTTGGTCATTCTCTGAAACCTCTCTAAGTTCTTCAGGAGACAAAATGTCCCGGAGAGTCCCATGCAGGGTATGGACCATTTCCTTCTCGGCTGAGTCCATGGTTTCCACATCCGGTACCAGCACACACGTCGGGGCCCTAGATAGCAGGTCCGCCACAACGTTGTCCTTGCCCGGAATGTACTTAGTCTCAAAGTTGTAAGCCCTGAGTCTCTCGGACCACCTGTGGATACGCAGCGGCCTGTGGCCCGACCCCAAAGTCTCCAGCAGAGCCGTCAATGCTTGATGATCTGTCCTCAACATGAAGCGCTGGCCATAGAGGTACATATGCCACCTCTTACAGGCCTGCACACAGGCCAGCGCCTCCCTCTCTCCAACAGCGTACTTCCTCTCAGCCCCCGACAGAGACCTTGACATGAAAGCGACAGAATGCTCTGTACAATCCTGCACCTGAGAAATTACTGCCCCCAGGGTGGAAACAGAAGCATCACAGGTCATGATCGTAGAACAGTTCAGGTCAAAATGGGCCAGGACTGGGGGCAAGGTGAGCTGCTGTTTCAGTTTCCTCACAGCCGCCAAGCAGGCAGGAATCCAAACCCAAGGCACGCCTTGTTTCACCAGCGCTCTGAGTGGCTCAATCGTTTCAGAGTACCTCAGAATAGCAGGTTTCTGCTGTCTGGGTGTAACAGCACCTGCAGGTAGCCCTGCCGGAGGTCCAATTTCGAAAAAACTTTTGCTCCGCTGAACGTCGCTGTCAGTTCCTCCATAGTAGGCAGCGGGTATTTATCCGGGACAACCACCTTATTCACCGTTCTAAGGTCGATGCAAGGCCTAATGCCCCCCCTTTCTTCTTTGCCACCACGAGGTTGGAAATCCACAGGGAAGCATTGGCCTTCTCAATGACACCCGAATCCAACAGCCAATTCAACACCACCGACACCTCCGCTCGCAGCGCCAGTGGGAGATGCCTCAACGGATGAATCTTTGGCATGACTCTCTCATTCACCAAAGGCCAGTGATAAAATGTGTCAATGTGGCCTAAACCCACAAATAGCTTCGGCCAGCGGAGGCGCCAGTCTGCACCCACGGACAGCACCCATGAGCCTTCAGGGACCGTTATGGAAAACCCTAACAATCTCAACAGGTCCACCCCCAGCAGGTCAGTCCCCTGACGTGCCACTTGGAACGTAAAGTTAAGGACCCTCTTCGACCCTCAGGTCACCTCAAAGTCCACTGTGCCCGCCATTTCGATCTCCACGCGGCCAAAGCCAAAAAGTCTCACTGCTCCACCCTTAATGTGCTTTGCGGGGAACAGATGCTGCAGGGTTGGGAGGCCCAGGATCAACCTCCCGGCCCCTGAGTCTACCATAAGCAACACATCAACTCCATCCAGTTGGAGGACGTACCACTTCAGCGGGCCTTTCCCCATCCTTGCAGCGTGAACTTGAGCCGGACCTCCAGGTCTTCCTACCCGCAAGGCAGCTCGCCTCTTTTCCTTTTTCTCCTGCCTCCACTACGCTGCCCCGTCAGCGCGCCAACGTCCACATCCGGCGGGAAGTTGCGCTTGGGAAACCCTTGTCTAGCCTTAGCCCTCTGCTCCAACTGGGCCACCGAGTCTTCTCTCTTCGCCAACTCCAGCACTTCCCCCCATGACGTCGGCTCCACGGCCAACAGCAGCTTAGCTGTTAATGGCGAGCATCTGGTGCCATGCGTTAACATGTCCTTAACCAGCCCATATTCATGTGGCCAAATGTTGCCTTTGCATGCTAGGCTAAGAAGGTCCAATAAAAACAAGCTTAGCGACTCACCCTCCCATTGCCGTCTCTCGTAGAGTTTCCACCAGCTCTCTGAGACCGTAGAGAGGCTGCCGAACGCCTCGTCCAACACCCTCAAGCATTCCTCCAGCTGTGGGGAGCGGGAAATAACGAGGCTGAATTATTTCTCAGTTCAGGTTTTAATGTAGCTTTCACATCCCCAGCAATCTCTCAAGAACAGAAGACAGTGAGCTGCATCAGAACCCCCACATTTATACATCCACATCAAAGAAAGAATCACATATCACTGTCAAACCCCCCATTGACAATAACTCTTCCCCCGAGTCCCTTAGTCCCCCGCCTGGCCCCAGGAGATCAGGAAGTCCTTTCAGCTCCTTATTACAGTACCTCCGTCCTCTTGCTGTTATCCACAGGCGGTCCAGACATATTGTCCCATCCAAGACGTGAGGTCAATCCACACATGTAATCCTAAGCATCTTACCTTGTGCTTATACATATGTAGGCAAAAATACATGAGCTACATAACCCCCCCCCCCCAAACGTCGAAGAATGGACAATAAAGCATAATTCACACAACATGAAAAATGTTCAAATCAACATAAAATCAACAACATAGTCTACACAACATGATAAAATCACATATCAGTCTGTATGCCGTCTGGGCTTCAAACGTCTTCCAAATTTGCTGTAAGCAGGCTTCGCCGTCCCTGAGGCGCTGTCCTGCAGAGAATCTGCTAACTGAGGAAGAGACTGGTTATTTGATCCCTCGGAGGCTCCAGGGCATGCTCCCTGGGGGGTCTGCCGCGTCGAGGGTCCCTCGCCACTGGTACAGACTCGTCGTTCATCACAAAAGCAGGTTTCAGTCTGTCATTACTAACTGTTTCCTTTCTGTCTCCCAAATCTAGCACAAAATGCTTATCACCTGTTTCCAGCACTCTAAATGGACCATCATATGGTGGGCGGAGGCCTGGTCGTAGAGCCTCGTGCCTGACAAAAACAAACTCGGCATTTTTTAAAGCTTTGGGAACAAAAACGCGCGGAAAAGCGTGATGAGCGGGGCCCGGGAGCAGGTCTGCTCCCGTGCCAATCAGTGGCCCCAGAGCCGGGGGGCGCCCCAGCGCCTGATGCTCTGGTAGGAACTCACCGGGCAGCCTGAGAGGTTGTGCAAAAACTAACTCCGCTGGGGAGGCATTTAAATCCTCCTTGGGCGCAGAACGCAACCCCAATAAAACCCATGGTAGTTTGTTTACCCAATCTGCATCCGTAAGCGACGCTCTGAGGGCTGCCTTCAAAGACCTATGAAAACGCTCGCATAAACCATTAGCCTGGGGGTGATAAGCGGTAGTGCGGTGAATTGTTGCCCCTAAGCTGCTGACCATCGCTGACCAAAGCTCAGAGACAAATTGAGGCCCTCTGTAGGACGTAATATCCGACGGAACCCCGAAACGCGTTACCCAGGCCGTCAAAAATGCGCGAGCCACCTCTGCAGCCGTGGTTGATGCTAGTGGGACCACTTCCGGCCAGCGTGTGGTTAGGTCCACCATTGTCAAAAGATGTGTGAACCCCTGCGATGACGGTAGGGGGCCCATGAGGTCAACATGCACATGATCGAACCTCTTGGCCGGGATGTGGAACGGTTCTAAGGGGGCTTTTGTATGTTTGTGAATTTTGGCCCGCTGGCAAGCCATGCAGGTTCTTGCCCACTCTTTCACGTGCTTGCGCAGGCTCGGCCAAACAAACTTCTCCGCTACCATTTTCACCAAAGCGCACACCCCTGGGTGTGCCAGGGAGTGAACCGAGTCAAAAACGCGGCGGCGCCAAGCGGCCGGTACCACCGGGCGCGGTCGCCCGGTAGAGATATCGCAGATTAGAGGGGGCATACCAGTTTGCAAACTCCTGCTCTCCAGCCTTAACCCTGTTGGTCCAGACTGGAGCGCGCACACATCCGCATCTCTACCCTGTTCCGCTGCCATGGCTGCATAATCTATCCCCACGTGAACTGGGGCCGCGTGCGCTTCCGCACTGCTATTTTGCCCTGCGGCTGTGGTAGTATAATCTATCTCCGCACGGACTGGTGCTGTCACCGCGCGAGAGAGGCAGTCTGCCACTACATTGAGTTTACCCACTACGTGCTGAATATCAGTAGTAAATTCCGAAATTGCAGCCAGCTGCCTCTGCTGCCGGCCCGACCAAGGTTCTGAAATTTTGGACATTGCAAAAGTAAGCGGCTTGTGGTCGACAAACACGGTGAAACACCGACCCTCCAGCCAGAACTGGAAATGGCGAATGGCTAAGTGGAGCGCTAACAGCTCCCTGTCAAACGTGCTGTATTTCCGCTCGGCTTCGTGCAAGGATCTGCTGAAAAATGCCAGCGGCTGCCAAACCCCGGCAACGTGCTGCTCCACACCCGCCCCTATGGCCAAATCTGATGCGCTATGCGGGCCGTTGGGTCTGGGTGAGCTAGCAGCGCAGCGTCAGCAAGGGCTTTTTTAACCTCTGTGAATGCACATTCCCGCTCCAGGGACCACTTGGATTGTATTGGAGGGTTTTTGTTTTTTAAGCGCAGCATATAATGGTTGCATGAGCTGCGCTGCGTGGGGTATGAAACGGTTATAAAAATTTACCATTCCTAGAAACTCCTGTAATGATTTGACCGTTTGTGGCCGGGAAAATTCTGCCACTGCGCGCACTTTGCCCGGTAACGGAACCGCCCCTTCTGGGGAAACGCGGTGCCCCAAAAAATCGATCTGTGCCACACCGAACTGGCACTTGGCTGGATTAATTATTAACCCGTGCTCTCCCAACCTCCGAAAAACTGCCGTGAGGTGCTTTTCGTGTTCCTCCTCAGACGTGCTGGCGACTAAAATGTTGTCGAGGTAGACGAACACAAAAGGGAGATCGCGTAACACGGCATCCATCATGCATTGGAAGGTTTGTGCAGCGCCTTTGAGGCCAAACGGCATACGTAAAAACTCAAAAAGTCCGAAGGGGGTTATTACCGCTGTTTTGGGAACGTCCTCGGCTCAGACCGGGACCTGATGATAGCCGCGGACCAGGTCTATTTTAGAAAAAATGCGCGCTCCCGCTAGATGCACCGAAAAATCCTGGATGTGTGGGATTGGGTAGCGGTCATGCGCCGTGGCGTTGTTCAACCTGCGGTAATCACCACAAGGTCTCCACGAGCCGTCAGCTTTAGGGACCATATGCAATGGAGAGGCCCATGGGCTTTTCGAACGGCGAATAATGCCCAGCCTTTCCAGGTTGGCGAACTCCTCGCATGCTATGGAGAGTTTAGCTGCATCCAAGCGCCGAGCTTTCGCGAAGACGGGGGGGCCAGCTGTGGTGATAAAGTGCTCCACCCCGTGTTTCGCCACTGCTGCCGAAAATGTGGGAACCGTGAGCGCTGGAAACTGGTTGAGGAGTGTGTGAAACTTACCCTCTGCTGTGGCAACGTTGGTCTGGACCGGTGGCGGGGACACTCGAGCTGCACAAGGGATGGAATAAAAAGAGAGTGCATTAACCAGGCGCCTATTGGCAAGGTCAACCAACAAACCATGTGAGCACAGAAAATCAGCACCTAACATGTTGAAACTCACCGCCGCTATAATAAAAGTCCATTCATAAGAGCGGCCGTGCAAGGATAGGAGCAGAGTCCTTTCTCCGAAGGTCTTGATGCTCGAGCCGTTCGTCGCTGTTGCCCCGTCACCACGGGGGCCTGCCAGCCGGTCGGCATAGGTCGGGGTGATGAAACTCACTTGGGCTCCGGTGTCCACAAGGAAGTGCCGCCCGGAGCTCGCATCTGTGATGTAGAGCAGCTTATTTAGTTCTCCGAGAGCCGAAGCTGCTAACGAATCCCGGTCCTGGCGTTTTCCCGAGCTCTTGAAGTGGCACGGCAGCACACATCTGCGCACCTTCTCTGCGAAACTCCGATGGTAAAAGCAAAGGTCATCTCCTCTGCTGCGTTGTGAACGCGCCGCTGCCGTCGTTGTTGAGATTGCTTCCGCTGTCTCTGGCTCCTCACTGCTCCCGGTCGCCGCACCAAGGTCTGCCGCTGCTGAGGTGGCCGTCTGCTCACCGCAGGAGTCGAGGATCCGCTGCGCCTCTCGGGCCAGCGCACGGAAGTCCCACTGGGTCACATAACGCATGCTGGACAGGTCTGCCCTCATGTGCATCGGGAGGTTTCTCAGGAAGATGTGTTTAAATAGGAAACTGTCATTCTCCGTGTCCCTCAGCTGCAGCATGTCTTCCATCAGGTCGACTGGTCTGCATCCTCCCCCGGTCGTGTAGAGCCAGGAGCCTCCTAGCCCTCTCCTCGGCTGAAGGCGTGAAACACTGGGTGAGGGCAGCCTTCAGCTCGCCGTATTTGTCGTCAGCGAGCGGCTGCTGCACCAGGCTCCGCACGCATCGAGCCGTGCGGTTGTCGAGCTTGGCGATGACATGGTAGAACTTTGTGTCATCCGCCGTTATTCCCCCGAGTGCGAACTGTGCTTCAGCCTGAAGGAACCACGAGTCCGGGTTGTCCTGCCAGAACTCTGGTAGCTTGATTGAGACGGCGCTCGTTCGGGCAGTCTCCGACAAGTCTGGATCGGGGCAAACGAGTCTATGCATTTCACGTCATTGGTCACCAATGTGGGGAGCGTGAAATAACGAGGCTGAATTATTTCTCAATTCATGTTTTAATGTAGCTTTCACATCCCCAGCAATCTCTCAAGAACAGAAGAGAGTGAGCTGCATCAGAACCCCCACATTTATACATCCACATCAAAGAAAGAATCACATATCACTGTCAAACCCCCCATTGACAATAACTCTTCCCCCGAGTCCCTTAGTCCCCCGCCTGGCCCCAGGAGGTCAGGAAGTCCTTTCAGCTCCTTATGAGATGAGATGAGATGAGATGAGATGAGATTCAACTTTATTGTCATTACACATGTATGAATACAAGGTAACGAAACGTGACTTGGCATTTGGGCACGCTCTGCAGAGCGCATCCAAGGCCGGGGCAGCCGCTAGGCGCCAGTCATAGTGGTGATAAAGAAAGAAAAAGGGAGGGGGTATGACACTGTAGGCGAGAGAAAAAAACATGTTTATCAAAATAACGCTCAGTAAGTGAGCGAAATTTTGATTGCAGGAAAAAAAAACCTCAATGCACATTTAGCAGACAACAAAACCAAAAGTCAGAGAGGATCAGTGAATGGATGGGTGTAATTCAGTATATGTGAATCAGTGTGTTCGTGTATGTTGAATGCAGGTGGGTGTTTATCAGTTACTGGAGGCAGCAAAATCTCTCCCAGCCGAGATGTTATGTCTTAGTGTCTGAAACTCGGAAGCATGTCCTTGAGGCATGGCAAATGGGAATTTCCTGAGCCAGTCACTGTCCTTGAGAGTTCAAGCAGCACACCAGAATGTTTATGAAGAGAAGCACAATCTTCTGTTTTGTCTTAACCCAGGAGGAAAATAGTCAACAGGGCACCAAATTCAAGGTCTGATAACACAGATTACTCAGAGCATAGAATTTACAGCTCTTGCAATCCTGTATTCATAATTTCCATACATAGGCTTTAAATCCATTCCTGGAGGGCACCAAAACGACTCCAGATGTTTCCCTTCTAAACATGGGAAGCATGTCCGGCAGAGTCCATCCCTCTACAGTGCATGCCAGATGGTAATTTCCATGTTAGTCTTGCCGTTAGTTAGTGCTCTCCCCCGTCTGGTCGAATTGTTGAAGAAGCAGCTACGCCGGGACCGCTTTGATTAGCTCTTCTAGTTAAATTTTCGATACACCAGGAAAACTCCAGAGCCAATCAGCAGAAAATCCTGTGATCGTGCCAAACCAGATAGATCAGTCGAATCATGCAGACACATGTGTTCCAATCCATGGGTCTCTCCATAGGGGCTCCCCCTAGCCCGAATTTATGTAAAAAGTTGTTAATTTTATTAAAGCCGCTCACCAAATCCATTTTTTTCATTTGGATCAAGATTCAGCCAGAAGAACAGCGACGCAGACAAGACAGCAAGCTGGGATTCTCAGTTAGGGAGGGTGAAGGAGGGTGAAAGAGGGAGCAGAAGGAGCAGAAGAAAAAGCGACCGTTCTCTCTGAAGGGCAGATTATTATTACGGTACCTCCGTCCTCTTGCTGTTATCCACAGGCGGTCCAGACATATTGTCCCATCCAAGACATGAGGTCAATCCACACATGTAATCCTAAGCATCTCACCTTGTGCTTATACATATGTAGGCAAAAATACATGAGCTACACAGCGAACCATCCTGGCACCAACCAAGAGCGAATCTCTGACCCTTGGTGCCGAGGTGATGGAGTTAAACACTCTTCAGTCTTTCCTTGTTGGCCGAGCCCAGGCCCGCCACTGTCACGAACGCCTCGAGACTCTCTTTCCATTGAGGCCATGACATGGTTGGTAAACCTGGGTGTTCCAGAAAGACAGGCATGTGCTCAATGCATGCCGCCATAATTGTCCTCGTCGCCAATTGTTATGTCCTAAAAATAACAACAAACCAGAGGAGAGCTGGAAGGAACAGTCTCTTTATTATTAACAGGAACACTTGTATTTATATATCCAGCTGTAGCCCGCTTGACATCACACAGCCCTGCCTAGACCAGGCTACGGCAACTCCAAAGGTACAATTCACTATGTTATAGTATCGGCTCAACCATAATAAACATACATATATTTTATACATCCATACACATATACACACACGTATTAGTGGTGTTGGCGTTATCGTGTTAATCGCCCGTTAACTCTTCACCCCCGTTAACGGTGACAAATTTTGTGATTGCGGTTAACCGCAGTTAACGGCAGAAAGCACGAACAGTACTTTTTTGGCCCAAACTGCACTCCGTACGGAACTACGGAAGCTGCTCTGGGTAGCGACAGACACTGTGCGTGCCATGCAGACATTGCAAAGTCACACAAACTGGATCACTGCCATGGAAGTCCCCAAAATGTTGTCATGTTTAAGTTTACAACGTTATCTATCGGAGCTCTCACCTGGATAATTGTCACAGCCTCCTCCAAAACTTCACCTGGATGTCAGTTATTTTTTTGAAGGCGGCTACCCGGCTAGCAGTAAACAGCTACTTGCTATGGATGTAGCGGCTGCCAGCAGCTGAGGACAGACATGCCACCTGTTTCATCTGCATAGCTTTGGGTCCAACTGTCGGTAGGTGAGTAGCAGTCTAAAATTCTCAAGCTGTGTTCGTAATGTCTACTCACTCCAACACCCTGTTTTTGCTGCGTGGTTGGTGATGTCATGGGTGAGACAGTTGTTTCTTTATGTTTACAATTTTCTATTAAAAGGGAAATTGTGTCTGTTGTGACACACAAGGTCCACTGATTTGTGCTCAGCTGGTGGGTGTTTGCTGTGGGAGTGTAGTTGTGTTGCAGTGATGTTACTGAGTCCTGACATTCTGTTGTTTTTACCTCCGCCAAGGAGGTTATGTTTTCATCGGCGTTGGTTTGTCTGTTTGTTTGTTTGTTTGTTAGCAAGATAACTCAAAAAGTTATGGACGGATTTTCATGAAATTTTCACAGATTGTCAGAAATGGGGTATCCTACAGATGATTAGATTTTGGTGGTGATCTGGATCACCGTCCAGAAGAAAACCGCCATTACGGAAAATGCCATTTTCGTCAATAACTACTGAACCACTAATCCTATCATTGTGAATACAATTGCTAGTCATATGTTTTCATGGTCAAGGAATCTGAAAACATACACACAAACACTGTATGGGGGGAACTGTGGCGCTAAACCGCCATTACGGAAAATGCCATTTTCGTCAATAACTACTGAACCACTAATCCTATCATTGTGAATCCAATTGCTAGTCATATGTTTTCATGGTCAAGGAATCTGAAAACGTACACACAAACACTGTATGGGGGGAACTGTGGCGCTTGGCAGAGGTCTGCGCTCTCCGAGTGCTTTTCTAGTTTGCACATGTGGTTGTACTTTTGAGGATTTTCTGGAGAATATTCTGGATAGTTTTGTCATTTTGGATATGTTGAGAGCTTTAATAAACCTGCAGGTGAAAAAAGCAAGCATATTTGTCCACTCTCATGTTTATAAAAGTATGAGATACTCGAAAAATTACCAGCTTAAGGTAGGTACACTGTATCTGAATGGAAGAACACGTGATTAATGCATTATTAATCACGATTAACTCAACGTTCCTAAAGATTAATTGCCAATAGAAACTTTAATTGTCAAACACCACTAATATACTGTATATAATATATATATATATATATATATGTATATATACAGTATACACACACACACACACACACACACACACACACATACATAAAGTGTGTGTGTGTGTAATATGTGTGATTGTGTTTGTATACCAAATGGTTTGGGGGGGTCCATTTACAATCTGACACTAGGATTTGAACCCATGCCACCATGATCTCAAAACCTCCTACTCTTACCCGCACAACACCCTAGAATTCTTTAGCTAAACCATGCTAAACCGTTTTAGGTGGTGGGCCAAGTGCGTTTTTTGTGTCATTGATTGATCCGCATCGGCAGAGTACGCTATTTTTTAAATATAGTCTTCTCTATTTTTGGTAAATTTGAGAAAATTTGTTGGCAGCCTCGGTTTGCCCGCATTTTTTAAATAAACTTACATTTTTATCTTTAGTCCTCTCCGACATCTCTCAGAACAGCTTTAGCTGACGAACTAATCAGGTTGCGGTAGGTGACCGCATACACCAATCATGTTCGACTTAATCAGGACCCCCCCACCACCACCTCCAGGGTAAAAAAAAAAAAAAAATCAAAATATAGCGGGTCTGACGTGAATATTCATTTTCAAGAATTTACCTAGCTTACAAAGAAACATGCATTGATTGTTGAAAAACAACCAGACAAGTGCAAAATTATAGAGCATAATACATTTATAAGCCTTGATTCATTACCTCACAGATTATCACATACATTTTCAGGTTTATTCTGTGAACAAAATATATAATACCATTAACAACAATGTCTCACGACATCCTTAGGAAATTTTAAATTTATTCATAATATACTACTACACCAGCATCACTTCTTATATTTAGATCAGAATGTTAAAATAAACTAGCTTGTCCCATCCTTATGTCTGCTGCTCAATTTCTTGCTTTGGTATGGGCCTATTTTTATTTATAACATGTCAATTATGTCGTCAGACATGTGCTTTCATTAGCTACCATGAATATCAGGGACAGGTATGGAGTGCTGTATGCATGTTACAAGCTCTTTAGAAAATATAATTCAGTTTTCAGACAGGAGTTGGAAAAAATTTGTGCAGTGTTCCAATAGAGTGGGTAAATCTTGATACAAAAAAAGCAAAATAGCTGAAAAAGCAATAGAAAAATATCCATCCATCCATCTTCTACCGCTTTTCCAGCGGTCAGGGTCGCAGAGGCAGCAGTTCAAGCAGAGAAGCCCAGACTTCCCTCTCCCCAGCCAACTGCTCCAGCTATTCAGAGAGGATACCAAAGCGTTCCCAGACCAGCTGGGAGACGTAGTCTCTCCAGCGAGTCCTGGGTCTGCCCCAGGGTCTCCTCCCAGAGGGACGTACCCAAAACACCTCAAGTGGGAGGCGTCCAAGAGGCATCCTGATCTGATGCCCATACCACCTAAACTGGCTCCTTTCAATGTGAAATATGAGCAGCAGTTCTACTCTGAGCCTCTCCCAGATAACTGAGCTCCTCACCCTATCTCGAAGGGTGAGTCCAGCAATCCTACGAAGAAAACTCATTTCATCTGTTTATATCTGCAATCTCGTTCTTTCGGTCATTACCCAAAGCTCATGACCATAGGTGAGGGTAGGAATGTAGATTGACTGGTAAATCGACAGCTTTGCCTTAGAGCTCAGCTCTCTCTTCACCACAACAAACTGGTACAACGTCCGCATCACTGCTGATGCTGCTCAAATCCGTTTGTCAATCTCTCACACCATTCTCCCTCATTCAATTCAATTCAATTCAACTTTATTTATATAGCGCCATTTCACAACAACAGTCATCTCATAGCACTTTCAACTGTAGGGGAAACCCCCACAATTGCAGAAAGACCCCAGCTATCAGGTGATCCCCTGTGAGCAAGCACTTGGCAGTAGTGGAGAGGAAAAGCTTCCTTTTAACAGGAAGAAACCTCCAGCAGAACCAGGCTCAGGGAGGTGCAGTCATCTGCTGCAACTGGCTGGGGGGTGACGGGATAGAGAAGGAGAAAAGAACAGACATGTAGAGAGCAAACAGCATGATGGGGACTCAATCTATGGAAGAGAACAAACAGATTAATGACCAGCAAAAATATTTCATTGAGAGTGAAGAAAAGAGTGAAGCCCAGTGCATTGTTGGAATTCCCCCGGCTTACTAAACCTATCAGCAGCATAACTAAGGGAGGGTTCAGGGGTGCATGATCCATCCCTAATTATAGGCTACTAGTACACACCCGTGCATGCCCGTGCATACGCATGCATGCCCATAGAAACCAAGTATCAGCAAGTATTTCTGCATGCCCGTAGAAAGCAGGTGTAAGCAAGGGTGTAAGCAAGCACATCAGCACTCATTCAGTGATGCCTGCCTTTGATCTTTGATGGCATCTTTGTGAGTTCTGTTATCATTGATGATGTCATAGGGAGTGCTATGATCATGAGTCATGCCTGCGTATCTTTGAAGATGTCCTATGATCTTTGATGATGGCATAGCAATGATGTACTGCTTCGAATGGGTGTAAGATTTCCAGATTTACACACAAACTGACAGATTTCTTGAATTTATCGAGTGATATTTTTAAGATTTCCAGATTTACTGCTTCGAATGGGTGTGGTTTAAAGTGCTGTGTCCTATTGTGTATATGACAGCATGGTCCTTTTGTCTATATGACGGCACTACGAGTCTTGATGTTTACTGTATATGACATCATAAAGACATCATGGACAGCATCATATCATACGCTGTCAAGCAGACGTCACTGTATATGACATCATAAAGACATGAAGGCAGGCTTGATGTCCTATGATGCGGACATCATAGGGACATCATAGGAACATCATAGGCTCTCCTATGATGCAGACATCACAGGGACATCATAGGCCCATGATAGGCCATCCTATGATGTCCTATGATCGTGACACACAAGCAGACAGACACACAAAAAGAGATTTCTTGAATTTATAGAGTGATGATGATATCAAAACGCATGTGTAAGCTGGTTGCCAACCGCCAATCAAATCTAAAAGAAGAAGAAGAAAAAGGAAGGTTTTAACCCTATTCTTGAAAACAGAGATTGAGAACTACATGACACCGCACCTCGAACGCGGTCCAAGGATGGATAATTTTTTCACACATAAGGAGTTGTTCAGAACTCGTTATACAAAGATATAGAGTGATGATAATCAAGTCAGTGGCAGCAATGCACCTGTAAGCTGGTTGTCAACCGCCAATCAAATCTAAAAGAAGAGGAAGCAGACATCGAGTCTGACTGCTGAATCCAGATTGGCAGCTGGTTCCACAGGACAGGAGCTTGATAACTGAAGGCTCTGCCTCCCATTGTACTTTTGGAGATTCTAGGTATTAGAAATAATCCTGCATTTTGGAAGCATAGTGCTCTGTTAGGATAATAGGGTAGTATCAGATCTTTTAAATAAAAAGGGGTCTGATAGAGCTTTGTAAGTAAGAAGAAGGATTTTAAACTTAATTCTAAACTCTATGGGAAGCCAGTGAAGGGAGGCCAGAACCGGAGAGATATGATCTCTCTTTCTAGTACCTGTTGAAACTCTTGCTGCAGCATTTTGGATCAGCTGAAGACTTTTTAAAGATGTTTTAGGATAACCTGATAATAAAGAGTTACAATAATCTAATCAAGAGCTAACAAAAGCATGGATTAGTTTCTCAGCATTACTCTGAGACAAGATGCTCCTAATCTTGGCAATATTACGCAAATGATAGAAGGCAGTCTTAGAAACAAGTTTAATATGTGAATTAAAAAACAGATCTTCATCAAAAATAACTCCCAAGGTTCCTCACAAAACTATTAAGAGAAAGTGTAACCACATCCAAACTAAGAGTTTGATTTGGAAAGGTATTTTTAAGGTTTTTTGGACCAGCTAGAATGACTTCAGTCTCATCTGAATTTAATAGCAGGAAATTACAAGTCATCCAAGCTTTGATTTCCTTAAGACAGGCCTCTAATTTGGCTAATTGATTACCATCATCTGGCTTCATTGACAGGTATAATTGTATGTCATCTGCATAACAATGAAAATGTATACAGTGCTTTCTAGTAATGTTTCCTAGCCACATATAAACTAAACGCCCTAGCATATAATTTGAATGAATGAATTTGAATGAATGAATTTATTTCGGATAGTACAGTACAGGTTAAAAGAAACTGAATAATATAACAACAAGGTCAAATTAGACAAAGACTCCTCTTATTATACAATTCCACGTAAGTTATCCGAAATGGGTGATGGCTGAAGCCGCAGTTTATATTTCCCACCCATATTCCATCCAAGAATTCAAAAGAGAAAAAAGAGAAAACAAGACAAGAGCGATTACAATTCAAAACAAAGCTAAGACAAAATGTGACTGAGAGAAAAAAGAAAACTAAGCTAGGCTAAGTTAAGCGGTTACTATTCAAAAACAAATCTAAGACAAAATGTGACAGAGAAAAAAACAAAAAAAAAACAAAAAACTAAGCTACAACACAACACAGGCTGGATATGTCAATCCTTATGTGAGTTTACATGTCGTCTTGTAAATATGTTTGGAGTATTTCTTCCTTTAGTTTTTGTTTAAATTGTCCAAGCGTTGTACATGATTTTAATTCAGGTCCAAAATCGTTCCATAATCTGACTCCTTGCACTGAAATACAGTGTTGCTTGGTGGTTGTTCTCACTGTAGGCTTTTGAAATATACATGTTCCTCTGAGGTGATATCGTTTCTCCCTTGTTTGGAACAACTTTTGGATATTTGCGGGCAGTGATAAATTCTTCACTTTGAACATTATTATTGCGGTTTTAAAGTCTACCAGATCTTTCAACTTGAGAGTTTTTTGTTTAAGAAAAAGTGGGTTTGTTGGTTCCCTGTAAGCTGCTTTGTTTATTATTCTAATAGCTCTCTTTTGAAGCATAAAGAGTGGATATATGTTTGTTTTATATGTATTTCCCCATACTTCATTACAATATGTCATGTATGGGAGTATTAATGAATGATACAAGGTGTATAGTGTGGGTTGATTCAGCAAATATTTCACTCTGTGTAATATTGCAATTGATTTGGATACTTTACCTTTAATATAATTAATATGTGACTTCCAACACAGTTTGTTATCAATTATTACTCCAAGAAATTTAGTTTCAGATACCCTTTCAATCTCTACACCATTTACATTGAGTTTGGGTACTGGGTTGTTGTGATGGTTGTTAAAGACTATAAATTTTGTCTTACTTAAATTGAGCGTTAATTTGTTTGAATCAAACCACAGTTTAAGCTTTCCTAATTCCTTTCCGAGTGTATCCAGAAGTTGTTCCAAATTGTTTCCACTGCATAGCAGATTAGTGTCATCGGCAAACAATATTAAGTCCATTTTTTCTGAAACTTTACATATATCGTTTATATACATATTGAATAATAATGGTCCCAAAACTGAACCCTGTGGGACTCCACAGGTGACCTTCAGTAACTCTGAGTTTTTGTTGCTAATACGTACATACTGATATCTATTCTTTAAGTAACTACTTAACCAGGACAGTGCTACACCTCTAATACCACAATTTTGTAGTTTCTTTAATAATAAATTGTGATCTACTGTATCAAATGCTTTTTTAAGATCTAGGAATACTCCAACTGAATACTCTTTATTTTCAATGGCTGCTGATATTTTTTCTGTAAATTCCATTAGGGGCATATGCAGTTGTCCTCTTGCGTCTGAACCCATATTGCTGCTCACACAATAAATCATTCTTCAGTATGAAGTTGTCAATTCTCTCATAGAATATTTTTTCAAGTATCTTGGAAAATTGTGGTAGTAGTGAAATTGGTCTATAGTTTGAGAGTTCCCCTCTGTCGCCCGTCTTGTATATCGGAATTACTTTAGCTATTTTCATTGCATTGGGAAATACAGTATACCTGATTGGAGAGACAGGTTACAGATATATGTCAGTGGTTTTACTATGCATTTGATAACAGTTTTGACTAATAGCATGTCAATACCATCACAGTCCGTAGATGTTTTACTTTTGAACGATTTAACAATTTCAATGACCTCTCTTCCGTCTGTGTTCTTTATGAAGATGGAGTCTTTTACAGCGGTGTTATAGCATATTGTATCACCTGTAGGCACCATAGTGGGTATTTCTCGGGCCAGATTAGGTCCAGTGTTAACAAAAAAATTATTAAATTCATCTGCAGGTGAAGCTATATTCACACTCTGAGTCGTTTTATTATTTTTTGGAATATTAGTTGGGTTGCTTGTATTTCTGCTTTTATTTCCAAGGATACTGTTGAGTATTGTCCATGTATTTTTAATATTGTCTTTGTTTTTCTCCAGTTCTTTACTGTAATAGTCTCTTTTACTACATCTTATTATATACAGTGGGGTAAAAAAGTATTTAGTCAGCCACCAATTGTGCAAGTTCTCCCACTTAAAAGACGAGAGAGGTCTCCAATTTTCATCATAGGTATACCTCAACTATGAGAGAGAAAATAAGGGAAAAAAAATCCAGAAAATCACATTGAAGGATTTTTAATGAATTAATTGGTAAATTCCTCGGTAAAATAAGTATTCGGTCAATAACAAAAGTTCATCTCAATACTTAGTTATATACCCTTTGTTGGCAATGACAGAGGTCAAACGTTTTCTGTAAGTTTTCACAAGGTTTTCACACACTGTTGCTGGTATTTTGGCCCATTCCTCCATGCAGATCTCCTCTAGAGCAGTGATGTTTTGGGGCTGTCGCTGGGCAACACAGACTTTCAACTCCCTCCAAAGATTTTCTATGGGGTTAAGATCTGGAGACTGGCTAGGCCACTCCAGGATCTTGAAATGCTTCTTACGAAGCCACTCCTTCATTGCCCGGGCAGTGTGTTTGGGATCATTGTCATGCTGAAAGACCCAGCCACGTTTCATCTTCAATGCCCTTGCTGGCAGAAGGAGGTTTTCACTCAAAACCTCACGATACATGGCCCCATTCATTCTTTCCTTTACACGGATCAGTCGTCCTAGTCCATTTGCAGAAAAACAGCCCCAAAGTATGATGTTTCCACTCCCATACTTCACAGTAGGTATGGTGTTCTTTCTCCTCCAAACACGACAAGTTGAGTTTTTACCAAAAAGTTCTATTTTGGTTTCATATGACCATATGACATTCTCCCAATCCTCTTCTGGATCATCCAAATGCTCTCTAGCAAACTTCAGATGGGCCTGGACATGTACTGGCTTAAGCAGGGGGGCACGTCTGGCACTGCAGGATTTGAGTCCCTGGTGGCGTAGTGTGTTTCTGATGTAGCCTTTGTTACTTTGGTCCCAACTCTCTGCAGGTCATTCACTAGGTCCCCCCATGTGGTTCTGGGAGTTTTGCTCACCGTTCTTGTGATCATTTTGACCCCACGGGGTGAGATCTTGTGTGGAGCCCCAGATCGAGGGAGATTATCAGTGGTCTTGTATGTCTTCCATTTTCTAATAATTGCTCCCACAGTTGATTTCTTCACACCAAGCTGCTTACCTATTGCAGATTCAGTCTTCCCAGCCTGGTGCAGGTCTACAATTTTGTTTCTGGTGTCCTTTGACAGCTCTTTGGTCTTGGCCATAGTGGAGTTTGGAGTCTGACTGTTTGAGGTTGTGGACAGGTGTCTTTTATACTGATAATGAGTTCAAACAGGTGCCATTAATACAGGTAACGAGTGGAGGACAGAGGAGCCTCTTAAAGAAAAAGTTACAGGTCTGTGAGAGCCAGAAATCTTGCTTGTTTGTAGGTGACCAAATACTTATTTTACTGAGGAATTTATCAATTAATTCATTAAAAATCCTTCAATGTGATTTTCTGGATTTTTTTTTTCTCATTTTGTCTCTCATAGTTGAGGTATACCTATGATGAAAATTGGAGACCTCTCTCATTTTTTAAGTGGGAGAACTTGCACAATTGGTGGCTTACTAAATACTTTTTTGCCCCACTGTATGTTAACTTATTTTTGTATGTTTTATACCGCTGCTCTGCTTCTTTTGTCCTTTTCTTTAGGAAAGCTTTATATAATAATTTTTCTTTTGACACGCCTTTTGTAGTCCTTTGGTTAACCATGGCTTATCAGCAAATTTGTGTTTAAGCTTTTTTTTTACTAACGGGCAGTTTTTTTCATAAAGAGTGGTTACAATGTTTATAAATGTGTCATAGGCTTCATTTACATCTGATACATAGACTTCTGTTCAGTCTTGCTTCAGCAAGTCCTCTTTAAAAGAATTGATTGCATTTGGTGATTTGTATCTGAACGATTCTGAAATTTTTTCTGCGTTGGGCCCTGTGTGGCCATGGATTAGTGCAAAGGTTGGCAAGTAGTCACTTATATCATTTATCAATAATCCACTTTCTATTTTCTTATCGATAACATTGACAAACAGGTTGTCAATAAGTGTAGCAGAGTGAACTGTGATTCTACTGGGATGTGTTATTGTGGGATATAGACTCATGCTGTACATAGAGTTCGTGAACTCTGTAACTACATTTTGTTGATGTGGATTCTGTAAATCAATATTGAAATCTCCACAAATTGCTACCATTTTCAGTTGGAAGAAAACTCATTATTGACATGAACAAACTGGAACCTATCAGATAGATAAGAGCTAAACCACTGCAATGAAGGTCCATTAAGTCCAACATGGTGTTCTAATCTATCAAGTAAAATATTATGATCAATAGTATCTGTTATGAACTGAGTTTGGACTTTTTCTCAAACACAGCTTCATGGCTTCATGGCTTCATGGCTTTTTTTGGTATTTATATCCATCTGTTGTATGACTGGTGCCTTTTTTTAAGTTGTCCCTGACTTTTATTTTGTCTGTTTATGTTTCAGTTGTTTTGGCCATGTCTTGCCTCATTTACAGTTTTTCCTTAGTCTGTATTGGGTTTGTGCTTATTTGTTCTGTGGGCTGGCAGCGGTGCATTTCCAGGTTGTGTTGTGCCACCTGTCAGCCGGCAGCCACTCATCCCTCTCCTCTCATTACATTCAGCTAATTCCAATCACTGATTGTTACTTCCCTCTCCTGCTCAGGTCATCCCACACCTGTGATATTTACACCTGTAAATATCAGGACTTTCACCCCCACGGACCTCCTCCCAGTTTTTCTAGCCCCTGCCGCCGATCTGGTTTATTGTTTGGCTCGGAAAGTGAGACGGCGGAAGAGAGGAAGACGAGCGGGCGCTCTCGTGCGACTTCGCAGGAGAGGCTCGCGAACGGCGCTGCCTGGCATATTTCTGTCCAATACCAACTCTCTCTCTAACAAGGTGGATGAACTGAGACTGCTGATGCATTTTAAGGACCTCGCCTCCTCAGCTGTCCTCTGCTTTACTGAGACCTGGCTCCGGGAAAATATACCGGACAGCGCGCTGCGCCTCGACGGCTTCCAGCTCTTCCGTGCTGATCGTGACACAGAACTTTCCGGCAAGACCACAGGAGGCGGAGTCTGCTTCTACATCAACTGCATCTGGTGCTCTGATGTAACGGTAATTTCCAAACACTGTTCTCCTGCCTTGGAATTTCTTGTTATCAATTGCAAGCCCTTCTATTCCCCGCGGGAGTTTGCTTCTTTTATACTGATCGCTGTGTACGCCCCTCCCGACGCGGACACGCGCGAAGCTCAGCGCGTGCTCGCGGATCACATTCAACACACAGAGCGGAGTTTTCCAGACTCGCTGATTATTGTGGCTGGCGACTTTAATCAGTGCAATCTGAGCCACGATCTCCCCCGCTACAAACAGTTTATTAAATGCCCCACCAGAGGATTAAACACACTGGATCACTGTTACACCACAGTGAAAGACGCATATCGCGCTGTCCCTCGAGCTGCGCTGGGATTATCTGATCACGTGATGGTTCACCTCATTCCCACATACAGACAGAGATTGAAGCTCACTAAACCTGTTGTGAGCACTACGAAGATACGGACCAGTGATGCTGAGGAGAAGCTGGAAACGTGCATGGAAATATCTGACTGGGGCATGCTTAAAGGAGCCACGCATGATCTGGATGAGTACACGGACACTGTGAACTCATATATCCACTTTTGTGAAGAGAACATTCTTCCATCACGCACCAGGGTGAGGTACTCTAATGACAAACCCTGGTTCACAGCTAAGCTCAGACAGATCAGGAAGGAGAAGGAAGCAGCGCTGAAAAGTGGAGACAGGGACTGCTACAGGGAGGTTAAATACCGGTTTAACAGAGAGCTGAAGAGGGCTAAATCTGTGTACTCAGAGAGACTCCAGCAGCAGTTCACTGCTAATGATTCGGCTTCCGTGTGGAGAGGACTGAGGCAGATCACCAACTATCGGCCTCAGGCTCCTAAAGGTCAGGATGACAAAGCCCTTTGTCAGAGACTGTCCCAACACTATGCCCGTTTTGACACCTCGTCATCTGTGTCCAACTCCCCCCCTCCCTCCAGCTCCACAGCCTCCACATTCCCTACTTCATTTAAGGCACCCCCCCCTCCTCCCCCCCTCCCCTTATCATCAGTGAGCAGGATGTGCTCAAACAGTTCTCCAGACTGAACCCGCGCAAGGCCCCCGGCCCAGACGGCGTGTCTCCCTCCACCCTGAGACTCTGTGCGAAACAGCTGGCTCCTGTATTCACAGACATTTTTAACACCTCCCTTAAGTTATGCCACGTGCCATCCTGCCTCAAATCCTCCACCATCATCCCTGTCCCCAAGAAGCCACGGATCACTGGACTTAATGACTACAGACCTGTAGCGCTCACCTCTGTAGTCATGAAGTCCTTTGAGCGCCTGGTCCTGTCCCACCTCAAGTCCATCACCACCCCTCTCCTGGACCCGCTGCAGTTTGCCTACCGAGCCAACAGGTCTGTAGACGATGCAGTCAACCTGGCCCTCCACTCCATCCTGCAGCACCTGGACTCCCCGGGAACCTACGCCAGGATCCTGTTTGTGGACTTCAGCTCCGCATTCAACACCATCCGCCCCGCTCTGCTCCGGGACAAGCTGTCCCTGCTCAACGTGCCTGACTCCCTCTGCAGGTGGATCATCGACTTCCTGACGGACCGGAGGCAGCATGTGCGGCTGGGAAAGACTGTCTCAGACTATACTAGCATCAGCACCGGATCACCCCAGGGCTGTGTACTTTCCTCCCTACTCTTCTCCCTTTACACCAACTCCTGCACCTCCAGCCACCAGTCTGTCAAGTTGATCAAGTTTGCGGACGACACCACCCTCATCGGGCTCATCTCCAACGGCGACGAGTCCGCCTACAGGAGAGAGGTGGCCCAGCTGGCGTCCTGGTGCAGCAATAACAACCTGCAGCTGAACGCTCTGAAGACAGTGGAGATGATTGTAGACTTCAGGAAAGTCACTACTCCTCTGCCCCCCCTCACCCTCTCAGGCTCTCCCATCACCACTGCTGATTCCTTCCGCTTCCTAGGCACTACCATCACCAGGGACCTCAAATGGGAGCTGACCATCAGCTCACTCATCAAAAAAGCCCAGCAGAGGATGTTCTTCCTGCGGCAGCTGAGGAAGCTCAAGCTACCCACCAAGATGTTAGTGCAGTTCTACACAGCCATCATCGAGTCCATCCTCACCACCTCCATAACCGTGTGGTACGCAGGAGCCACTGCCAGGGACAGACTAAGGCTGCAGCGCGTCGTGCGCACTGCTGAGAAGGTGATCGGCTGCAAGCTCCCATCTCTCCAGGATCTGTACATCTCCAGGACCCGGAGGCGTGCTGGCCGGATCATAGCCGATCCCTCACACCCTGGTCACGTACTGTTTGCCCCCCTCCCCTCTGGTAGAAGACTTCGGTCCATCCAGACTAAAACCTCCCGTCACATGAACAGCTTCTTCCCCTCTGCCATTAGACTGCTGAACACTAAGTGACTCTCGTGCACCATGTACAGCAGCTCAACCAGACTCATGTCAATCATCACTGTTTTCTTCCTGCATTACCGACTGCACTATATAGTTCTCCACAGTATCTGCTGCTGGCTAATATATATTTTAACTGTTGACCAGTATCACTTAATCTTATCCTACACTTTATTACATGTATAGTTTATTTCTCTTATCTTATCATGTTTAATGTTGCAGCATTGTACCGAGACAAATTCCTAGTTTGTGTACTACATGAACAATGGCAATAAACCTGATTCTGATTCTGATTCTGATTCTGATCACTTATGTGTCTATTCTTCTTTTATTCAAGCTCGGTCTGTTCATTTTGTGTCCGCCGTTACATTGTGTTTGTTCAGCCTTCTCCTCTACCAGAGCACCATTCGCTCTGGTGAAATTCTCTGTAAGTAATCCTTGACGCTCGCCAGTTTGCATGTTGGAGCATTTTTGTATTCATTCTTTATTTTCTACTTTGCTCGCCATATTAGCTTGTTAGAGCACCTTTTGTTTATTTTTTATGTTAGTAAAATGCACAGCACCATCCATCGCGTGGGTTTTGTTCTCTCTGCCCCAAAGGGGCACTAAACATGACAGAATGTAACAGCCAGTGAAACTCAGCTGTGGTGTCTGTGAGTTTTTTCCACTTGTTGTGTGTTTTTCCACTCACCTGTTTCGAGGAGCAGTTATGCCTTTGCAGGTGAAGCAGTCAGGAGGAGGAAAAAGTGGAGTTAGGATGAGTTGGAGGTTCTAGCCATGATAGAGGACATGGCGGCTGGTGCGCAGAGCTGCTCCTCCCAGGAAGACGAGATGGATTGTTGGGGGGGAATTGCCAGCCTGGTGGAGGCTAGACCCAGCGTGTGTTTTCATCCCCGGGTGATCGCCCTCTCCCTTCCTCCGCTACCACCTCTGCCTTCAGCCTCCTCCTCGCCGCCTCCAGTGAACCCGACGCCCGCATGGAAGCCTGCTCCGTGTAAGATGCCCTGCTTTGTCTCCAGTGCGCCATTTCCTGCTCCACCAGCTCTGTCCACTCCACGGCGCCAAAACCCAGCCTCAGACCACCGGAGGGTTACTCCCACGTCTCAACCAGCCTCTTTTCCCCCGACAAGACAGAAGAATTCCGCAGCAGTGCATCATTCAAGTGTTTTTTCTTCAGCTGTTTTGCCAGCTCCTCCTTTCCCTGCAACTACCACTCTCCACTTCGTTTTGCCGTCTTTCTCTGCTGGTGATGGGCCAGCTGTTTCCTCTTCGGCGCCGCCCGTGGCTGTGGGGGCAGGGGCGGCTCCACAAGGTTTCCCTGGGGGGCCCTCTTCAATGGAAACCACTGAGAGGGCCAAACCAACACCTGTCGCAGCAAACAACATCGTGCCCCAGGAATTCAGGCAAGAGTCATTTCATTTCCCTTCTCTTTATGATGATATGCCTTGCCTGATTCCTGGTGGTGAGGCTCAGCTCACACAGTCCTCTGAGCCCTCACCTCCTGCTGTAACAATGAATTCCTCTACTACCCTATCTGTTTCTCCTCCTATCATCCCTGAGTGTCTGCCGGTCCTGAAACTGAGCAGCTGGACGATGGAGGAGCCTTCGGTGCTGGAGGTCCTGGTTCCAGTTCCGCAGCCACGGGGTGGACTGAGGGGCAGCGCTGAAACTGAACTGAAGTCTGCACCAACAACAGAGCGTCCCCTGGCTTCAGCGTCTCAGGATTCAGCGCAACCAGAGAAATCACCTCCAGAATCCACGTCGAGTGAACCACCTGCGTGGGTTTCCTCACTGGAGGTGACCAGGACTGCAATCACCATCATGACTGCTGCAGAGGCCACTGCAGCAGTGTCAGCTACCAAGCTGGACCTCCAGAGGGCTGAGCCTGAGATGACATCGCCTGGATCATCGGAGTCCTGGACAGCGGTGGAGCTTGAGCTCAGGCAAGTGCTCTCTTTTGTCTTTCTCCTTTCTGTATGAGAGCAATCTTGCTTGGCTCGTGGTAAGGAGAGCCAGGTGCAGCCATCCACTGCATCTGAGTTCACCTCGCCAGGGTCTGCCGGTGACCCTGACCCTTCTTCTCTGTGTGTTCTTTCTGAGCTTTCTTCCAGGGTCACCGAAGATTTCCAGCACCACCAGAGGTCTCCGTGGGTCCAGGCTCATCGCTGGAGCTCATCGTGGCTGCAGCTCCCTCCCAGCCTGGGACCTCCGTGGGTGCAGCTTCCCCTCTGCCCGAGGCTATCATGTGGGTTCATCCTCAGCCTGAGGCTCCATGGGTGCTGCATCCTGGCTGGGGTCCCTCGTGGGCACTGGGCCCCAGTATTAGCCCAACGTGGGTGCTGCGCTCCAGCATGGGCCCGCCATAGGTACTACCCCTCAGTCCGGGATCCACCGAGGGTGCAGCATTGGCCCAATCTGGGCCCACCGTGGATGCAGCATTGGCCCAGTCTGGGTCCACCATGGGTGCAACGTTGGCCCAGCCAGGGCCCACCGTGGGTGCAGCAGTGCTCCAGCCCGGAGCCACCGAGGGTGCTGCAGTGCTCCAGTCCGGAGGCACCGAGGGTGCTGCAGTGCTCCAGTTCAGAGCCACCGTGGGTGCTGCAGTGTTCCAGCCTGGAGCCACTGCGGGTGCAACTTTACTCCAACCCGAGACCACTGAGGACGTCGTGGTCCCCTCTCCTTCCCAGCCAGATGCCATCGGGGTCCCTCTCCCTCCTCAACCTGACAACGTCGTGGTACCCCTACTTCCTCTGCCAGACGCCATTGGGGTCCCTCTTCTTCCTGTGCCTGATGACGTCGTAATTTCTTCTCCTTGGTTCTCCTCCCCATTAGGGAGTCTCCCAGTGGGGGAGCTGCCTCCCGGGCCACCTCTCCTGTGCTGGTGGCTGAAGAACTCAGGATGGTCGCCTGATAGACTGAGCCATTGGGTTGGGTGGCCAGTTTTCCCTGGCAGGCCACCTGACTCATTCCACCTGGCCGTCCGACTGGTCTGGGACTTCGGCAGGCCACCAGACTGGTTACATCATGCCATCCATTGGGCCTGGGACTCTAAGCGGCCCCCCAAACTTTCGAGCTCCTGGTCTTGGAGGGCCTAAACTCTGTTTTTTTCTGGTGTGGGCCCTGAGTGGGGTTTTGTTGTGTTCCCTCCTAGCCTGTTTCCCCCCACCACTCACCCAGGGTGGGTTATTGGTGTACCTTTTCTTGGGGGGGTGTCTTTTTTTTGTTCTGTTGATGTTACGCTGGGTGTCTGGAATCCACCCCTTGAGAGGGGGGCTCTGTCATGAACTGAGTTTGGACTTTTTCCCAAACTGAACTTCATGGCTTTTTTTCTGTATTTATAGCCATCTGTTCTATTATTGGTGCCTTTTTTGAGTTCGAAGTTCAAAAGCTGTTTTGTGTAAGGCTGGGTGACACACAGGCATTCGCCAGTCTTTTTTTCTTACTACTGTCCTTATTTGTTTTGAAAAATCGTTCGCCAAAACCGCAATCATGGAAGCGCAAAACCGCAATAATGGAATTATGGTTTGACCAGGTCGCATGACCAGAACCACGAGTTCGTAACAAGCAGACCAGCGTCATGTTCATCTGACAATGAGGAAGAGAAGTTCGCCAGCAACTTTGCTGTTGTGGACAGGTAAGTGTTATAAGCTAAATTATTCTTTATCCCTGAAAATTGTAATCCAAATGACTTTTGACCGATCGGTAAACTACAACTGTGCGTTATGTCCGGGTCCGTCATGTTGTGAAGGCCCCTTCCCCCCGCTACTCTTCTGTAGCGGATTGCAGATATATTGCAGATATTTTAGTCCAACTGTGCGTAGTAGACCACGGTGCACCGTCACCGCTTTCCGTCATGTAGCGATGGGCGATGTCCGTCCTCTGTAGCGGGGGGGTGGGAGTTGTTATCTTCTACATTACAAATATTTTAGTATAATTTTTAGTGCACTGTAGGTTATTTTTTCTTGTAAAAAAAAGCCACACATTTTTTACGTGGCATGCTTCTTTGTGTGTGGGGGCTTGTTTGTTCATTCATTCATTCATGAATGAATAAACAACCCCCCCCCACACACACACACACACAGCCCTTCACCTTTCATTAGAGCCCAAGATGAAGCTTCTATATTGAATCATTCAAAAGTTACAGACGTTTTTCCAAACTATGCCATTTGGCACAATTTGGCACAGTTCAAAAACGCCTGGGAACAACTTAAGAAAAAAGCTGTGTAATATATTCATTTTTTGTGGTATTGTTACAAAATTTTGACCTCAGCTGGATAACACTTGGTTCTACATTTCTGTTGCATTTTCCAGCCAGTATCTGAAGCTGTGTGTTATTTGCAAGCATTTGTATCAAAAAAACCACCCAGGCGAAACTTATTTTCTTCAAGTTCAGTACGTTTAGATGACTGTTACTCAGTGGCAGGAGCACTTAGAGAGATTATGACTGTTTTGCCAAAAAATTCAAAGTGTTTTCTTTTAAATGAGACCAACCCCAAGAAGATGCTGCAAAGGGTTGAAGAACAGCTTTTGATTTACTTTGGGTATGTTATTTTTTGGCGTTTTTAGGGAAATTGACCAGAGTGCAAGGGGTTAAAACAACCCGTAGGTGACCAAAGTGCTTTACAGAAAATTAAACAGCATTAAAAACACATACAGCACTAAAAACAAATAACATAAAGAAATAAGAATAAATACCTAAAAATGAGAATAAAATAAAAACAAATGCCAAGACAAATGTCACCACTACTGGGTATTAAAAGCCATCCTAAACAAATGTGTTTTAAGTTCTGATTTAAAAAGGGCCAGGTCAGAGATAGCACGTAGGTCAGGGGGGAGATTATTCCAGAGCCTGGGGACAACAACAGAAAAGGCTCGGTCACCCCAATGTTTATACCAATTCCAACACTTTTCCATGAGTGTGCTCAAAATGACCCCAACTAGAATGTGTGTGTTTTATGCTGTAAACTTAAGAAATTTCTTTCATTTTGGTAAAAGATGATTATTTTTATTATATTTTGTGTGATTATTATTATTATTATTATTATTATTATTATTATTATTATTATTATTTTAAATTATATTTTGGTCAACAAAAGAAGGGGACAGCTTGGGGTTATTTTTGACCCCACATATGGAAAAGTGTGGTACTGATACAAAAAATGCAATTAAAAAATATAACAATTAGATACAAATCCAAATGGCCTCATGTCAAAGACAACCTATTTGAGGAATACATGGAAGATTAAATGATAAAAAATTAAAATTACAAAGATATTGCAAAAAAAAAACAACCGCTCAGGCATTTTTGACCCCTGCATCTAACAATACCTACATTGTCCTCACTGTATACACTGTATTGTCCTCATCTGTTTACCCTCTCCGTTTACCCTCGGCATCCAGTCTGAGATAAAAATTGCAGCGTCTACAGTGTTACTTATAACCGTGGTGAAATTGAAAAGGGGACAGCTTGGGAGAAGCTTGGGGTCATTTTTGACCCCACATATGCATCTAAAAAAACCTATTGTCCTCATCTGTTTACCCTCTCTGTTTCCCCTGGCATCCAGTCTGAGATGCTAATTGCAGTGTCTACAGTGTTACTGATAACCGTGGTGAGATTCAAAAGGGGACAGCTGGGGAAAAGCTTCTGGTCATTTTTGACCCCACATATGGAAAAGTGTGGTACTGATACAAAAAATGCAATTACTTAAAAAATATAACAATTAGATACAAATCCAAATGGCCTCATGTCAAAGACAACCTATTTGAGGAATACATGGAAGATTAAATGATAAAAAATTAAAATTACAAAGATATTGCAAAAAAAAAAAACAACTGCTGGGGTAATTGTTACCCCGCTTATGCATCTAAGGGATACCTTGACCTAGGCACATCCAGCAAAAGCTGATTGGATGACCTCAAAGCCCTGCCTTGGTCTCGGACAGTCAAAATCTCAGACATATAAACCGGAGCAAGGCCATTAAGAGCTTTAAAAACAAAAAGCAAAAGTTTAAAATTAATTCTAAAATGGACTGGAAGCCAATGAAGTGAAAAAAGGATGTAATGTGCTCTTGCCTGGGTGTGTTGGTCAAAAGACGGGCCGCTGTATTTTGCACAAGTTGAAGGTGGCTGAAAGAAGACTGAGAGATGCCAACATAAAGTGCATTGCAGTAATCAAGTTGAGACGTGATTAAAGTATGGATGGCTATCTCAAGATCATGACGGCTCAGGAAAGGTTTGGCTTTGGATAACAGACGTAATTGATAAAAGCTCATCTTGACTACATTGTCAATCTGTTTATCAAATTTTAAATGGCTGTCAAAAATCACCCCCAAATTTCTGACAGCTGAACTGAGTCTTAAAGAGAGGGTACCAAAGCCAGCCGTTACAGTATTTCCAAACGCAATACATTCTGTTTTTTCTTCATTTAAGTGGAGAAAATTTTGGCTTAACCACAACTTAATGTCAGTGATGCAGTCCAATAGAACACTTTGTGAGTTAGTCTGTTCTGGGTTCAAAGGTAAATAAAGCTGCAAATCGCCCACATAACAGTGGAAAGACATGTTGTGCCTGGCTATTATTGACCTGAGCGGCAGCATATATAATGAAAACAGAATAGGGCCAAGGATAGAGCCCTGTGGGACCCCACAGGAGAGAGAAGCACTAGAAGAAGACATGTCACCAATCATTACAGAAAAAGTTCTATTAGGTAGGTAGAATTCAAACTACTTAAGTGCAGTGCCATGGATGCCAACATGGTGATTCAGGCGTGACAAAAGGATAGTATGGTCAACAGTGTCAAAGGCTGCTGTAAGATCTAGCAGCACTAAGACCACAGGGCATTTGGCATCAACAGACATCATAATATCATTGTGCACCTTAAGCAGGGCAGACTCGGTGCTGTGACGGGATCTAAACCCAGATTGAAACTTCTCAAAAATAGAATTGTCTTCTAAAAAAGATTGCAACTGTATAAAAATAGCTTTTTCTAAAACCTTAAGATAAAAAGGGCAAATGAGAAATGGGTCTAAAATTAGATAAAACTGAATAAGCAGGAACCATGGCCAAATCAGGTGAGACAATGGAATTAATGGTGTCAAACAAAAACTTGGGATTTCCATTGTTTAAAGGATATAAGCTGAACAAAGTAGTTTGTTCTCGAATCCTTCATCATATCATTTAGTGAGGTTATGAGGTCTTTGAGGTGGAGTCTGTGCACCTCAAGCTTGGTGGCCTTCCACAAACATTCCACCTTCCGACAACTTCTCCTAAGAATACAGATCTCTTCGTTTAACCAAGGGCATGATTTCTTAGGAGAAGTATAGCTACATTTAATAGGAGCCACTTTATCAAGTACCAACTGGCACTGCTGATTAAAGCAATCCACCATAGAATTTACATCCTGCAACAAAATGAGTGTCAAAAGCTTAAATAAATCTATCCACAGCCTGCTGGTGTGCCCGTGTGTCACACATATATGCCCCTGTGGCACATATGTTGGGTTCATATTTTCCACAAATGTATTGCTGTATGTTTATTGGGTGCTTCACGTCTCGCGGGACAAAGAAGGTCTGGATCTGCAGGAGTCTGCAGGAGATAATGAGGAGGTGTGAGATTTGGCCTTTGTCTCAGAGAAGATGCCCCAGAAGGATTTCCGGATCATCGAAGAATAAGAGACAATGGTGAAAGATCAAAGAGTTGCATTGTGACTGGGATTAAGTACCATGTGACTGTCCATCCATCCATCCATCTTCTACCGCTTTTCCGGAGGTCCGGGTCACGGAGGCAGCAGTTCAAGCAGAGAAGCCCAGACTTCCCTCTCCCCGGCCACCTGCTCCAGCTCTTCAGAGGGGATACCAAGGCGTTCCCAGACCAGCTGGGAGACATAGTCTCTCCACCCAGTCCTGGGTCTGCCCCGGGGTCTCCTCCCAGTGGGACGTGCCTGAAACACCTCAAGTGGGAGGCGTCCAGGAGGCATCCTAATCAGATGCCCATACCACCTCAACTGACTCCTTTCAATGTGGAGGAGCAGCGGTTCTACTCTGAGCCTCTCCCGGATGACTGAGCTCCTCACCCTATCTCTGAGGGTGAGTCCAGCAATCCTACGGAGAAAGCTCATTTCAGCCGCTTGTATCCGCAATCTCGTTCTTTCGGTCATTACCCAAAGCTCGTGACCATAGGTGAGAGTAGAAACGTAGATTGACTGGTAAATCGACAGCTTTGCCTTAGAACTAAGCTCCCTCTTCACCACAACAGACCGGTACAACGTCCGCATCATTGCAGATGCTGCTCCAATCCGTCTGTCGATCTCTCGCTCCATTTTCCCCTCACTCGTGAACAAGACCCCAAGATACTTAAACTCCTCCACTTGGGGCAGGAGCCTGTCCCCAACCCGGAGAGGACAATCCACCTTTTTCCGGCTGAGGACCATGGACTCGGACTTGGAGGTGCTGATTCTCATCCCAGCCGCTTCACACTCAGCGGCAAACCGTCCCAGCAAGAGCTGTAGGTCATTGCTGGATGAAGCCAACAGGACAACATCATCTGCAAACAACAGAGATGAGATCCTGTGGTCACCAAGCATGACACCCTCCATTCCCTGGCTGCGCCTAGAAATCCTGTCCATAAAAATTATTGACAGGATCGGTGACAAAGGGAAGCCCTGGCGGAGTCCAACTCTCACTGGGAATGACTCCGACCGAGTGTTGGCAATACGAACCAAACTCTCACAACGGTCGTACAGAGACCGAATAGCTCGTAACAACAAGCCCGATACCCCATACTCCCGAAGCACCCCCCACAAAAATCCACGAGGGACGCTGTCAAATGCCTTCTCCAAGTCCACAAAACACATGTAAACTGGTTGGGCAAACTCCCACGAACCCTCAAGAATTCTCGAGAGGGTAAAGAGCTGGTCCGATGTGCCACGGCCAGGACGAAAACCACATTGCTCCTCCTGAATCCGAGGTTCGACCAACGGCCGGACTCTCCTCTCCAGTACCTTGGCATAGACCTTCCCAGGGAGGCTCAGGAGGCTCAGGAGGCCTCCTCACATGGCTGAGGAGGCCATGTGACTGTATGTTTGCTAAAGCACCATGTGACTTAGGTCCCGATGCTCCAGGAGTATAAGAGTGTGATGTTTCATTGATCAGCCTCTTTTCTTGTTGAGAGGATGCTAGAGTATGTGTTCTGACAATAAAGCTGAACCTGAGAAATAAACTCAGCCTCATCCTTGAGCACATCCTCTACACCCCGCCTGTTGTTTGTTGTTGCTGTGAGGTGCTTGGGTGCATGTGTGTGTGTACACATACACAGCACTTCAGCTGTGTGACATTTGAATATTTTGTTTTGTAGCATCTTAACACTTTCACTTTAGCATATCCACTTTGTAGTTTCATTGCAGTTGTTCTGCTCATGTATGATTGTGTGTTTTTGTGATCCACTGGGGGACTACAGATGCAAATTAGCAGTATTGCTAAATCTGGCATACTTACATTTGTATTAATGTTCATTAGTATGTAATGTCCCTTTCAAATCAACATTAAACTAAACAACTTGTGCTTATTTTGGTTTTCAGTACTGACATGCTTTTAAAAGGCCTGATGACAGGAATTTCTTATGCAGTATATCAGATGGTTTATTTTTCAGAATACAGGAATAATGATGGAGACCAATAGATTAAACTTTACCATAGATGAAGAAATCATTTGCACAAATGTATTTCACACATCAACACAGCTAATGCAGTCACAAACTTAAGTAAATATTAAAAGGCTCATTTTGATCATTTAAAACAAGTGTCATAATACCACACTATCACTGCAAAGAATAAACTTTTACGGATTTATTACTACTCAGGAGGACAGTGGGGACACTTTGTGGTCAAATTATGCTACTGCATAATGGCTTCCCTAATCAAGGGATAATGGATCTCTAGTAGCACAAGATATTTTCAGTAGCTTACAAAATAGCCAACAGAAGTAGCAGCACTTGTCAAAAACAGCATTTTTTTGTTAAAGCTGAAATAAAATATTAAAATATTTCACATGGAAACCAATTTTGTTTTCAAAACAAGATATCTTGTTACTGTGCAGTACAGTATATACTATATATGTACGTATATATAAATTTCTTGTGGTCATGACAGCATCTTAGAGTGGAACACATTTGGCCAGAGGTTAATAACCGCGTCAACTACCCTTTGAAGCAAGCCCTGGTGCATCTTGTGGACCAAGAGGTCATCGACATGGAGGACAGTGTCACCAAATTCTGTGTGTCAAATCTGACCTGCCAAGTCAGTAAGATTGGGCTCAGCATAGTAGTGCAGTCATGGAATGCACACAGAATCTCAGGTGTGTACAAACTTGACAAGCAATGTCATTTGTCCCCTACCTCACATTAATTTCTCAATTTCTTAGGACAAGGGATACCAATTCAACTTGCAGCAGGTGGATGCCCTGCCCAAATACCAGAGGAGCTGCTGCCTAATGCTTCTGTTGCAGCAGACATGTACTGTATATGCAGGAGTTAGGATCTACACTTACTAGGGAGGCAGCCTTTGGGGTTGATCCTTTTCGGTGTGAGGAAACCCGATGCCAGGTAGAGCAGGAATTTGCCCAGAGCTACCCTGACACGTCTGTTCTCTTTAGTCATGTTGTGAACAATGACAATTGTCTGTTTCAAGATGCATTATCCTGCCTTATGCTTGTGACTGACAGGTATGCCTGACAGCTGATGTATATAAATATATACAGTATGTCACAGTTTGAAACTGGAAATGACTGTGAGCACATAATTTTAAAATATATGATCCCCGGGCCACAACAACACAAACACTCTGAGGCAAAAGATCAGTTGAACATTTTACTTTACAAAGGTAAAATAGTTTACAAAATACACCAATTCAAAATAAAACCCATAAGTTAAAAATGTGCACAGTCTAAAAAGATAAAATCGCATTAAATCCTAAAAATACCCAGGAATTTGTCCAGGGGGAAGTAAATACCACCCATCCAACTGATCTAAACTAGAGGTTACCCTTACACTAGACAGGCCGAAAGAGAAGCTTTGTCGTGTTTTACAGAGAAGCAGGTGCGTGTCCGCCATCCCTCGGAGCACGATCGGACGCTGCCGTCCTCACCGGTCCCAACACGACGTGCTGTTCATCAGGGCTGGTCCATAGCCTTTAGTACGCATCCCTGGTGGGCAGTTCTGACACCAGGGGAAAGAAGCAGGCAGGAGGAGAGGAGAGGGGCAGGCTCACAGGGTTCCATCATCTGAGATCACGTGCAGCACACAAACGCAGCACAAAACTAAACCTCCCACAGACACACTGGGGGCTGATAGTCATTCACATACACACAGACAAGTAAGCACGTTCCTTTCACTTATCTGGGTACGAGCCTTTCTCCATACAGCTGCGTCACCTTCAGCTGGATCCTCTGGCATCCTCGTGGTGGCTGCGATCCCAAGCCGCCGCTGCCAATCCCAGCACCTGCTGTGTTCACTCATGAGCTTCCCCTCCACGTCCCCTCCTTCCACCTTGCCCGCTCTGTCAGTCAATCCATCCATCCATCTCGATCGATTCTGCCTCCCAAACTTTTCCTTTCCCCTTCGCTGTCCTTTTTCCACTCCTCCTCCTCCTCCTCCTCCGTCCATCCGTCCTATCTCTTCTTCTTCTTGGGTATGGCAGACTGGACGCATCAAAGGCGTATTGCTGCCCTCCACAGTTCATACATCATGTTGGCAGCTGCATCTCAAATTCTCCCATACAAGCCGGCTCTGTGCAGATACTCCAATAGCTTTTTGACTTTACTCCAACTGTCCAGGTTCATCAAGGTGTACATATTAAAGACAGTTTCTCCGGCGGATCCCAGGTCTCTAAACAGTTTCCTCCGTTGTCCAACATATTTTTTGCAGTGGATTATGATGTGAGACACTGTTTCCATGTTTCCACAGTCACACTTGCCATCAGGGTGTTTCCCTATCAGAGCCAGCCCACTTCTGAGCCCACAGTGCCCAAGCCTCAACCTGGTTAAAACAACTGAGTCTTTCCTTTTGCAAGTAAAAGGGTTATGCCTAGCGGCTTGTATCTGTATGTTATAATAATGTCTTCCTCTCCCTTCATTTACCCATGCTTTCCCCCACTGCTCTTTTATTGATTTATTAATGCTTTCCCCAATTTCAGGAGGACCATACTGCAGAGTAAACTCTATTTCTTCCCTTTGTATTCCCCTTTTTGCCTGTCAGCCCCCTCATTCCCCTCTACTCCCACATGTGCTGGAACCCACATAAAACCCACCTCACACCCAGCTCTGTGAAGTCTGAACAATGTAAGATACATTTCTGTGAGTAAATCTGGTTTTGCTTTGGATTTAAATTCTTTGATCACTACCAAAACTGTTGAAGAATCACTGCATATGACTGGTTCAGGTTCAGGTTCAGGTTACTTTATTTGTACCCGTAGGTAGATTTGTTTTGCAGTCTGGTGACATCCATATTTACAAGCCACAAATTACATTCAACATAGACACAAACACAGGCACACATGAAGCTGACTATAAACATGATAAAAATACTCAAGGCTCCATCAATCAGGGTATAAAGACGAAGGGATGAGAGAAAAACCAGAGGTAAGAGAGAAGGGTCATATTAAAAAGTTAAAAACTAGTCAAAGAGGTTAAAAACTCAAAGGTCTAAAACCCAATAAAATATTTAGAACCCAAATAACATCCTACAAAAATAAGTAAATATAAAATGGAGTTAATAAATAGGTACCTAAATTATGTGCAATATATTGTTACAACTTGTTCAACTCTTTGACAGCAGCAGGAACAAAGCTGTTTTTGTAGCGCTGGGTTTTACTTTTTGGGACAGCAAACCTCCGTCTTGAGGGAAGAAGCTGAAAGTTGCAGTGCAAAGGGTGGGAGTCAACATTTAAAATGGAGGTAGCAATCCTCTGTACTTGTTTGGTGTACAGGGATGTCAGGCTCAGCTGTGACTCACCAAGCAAACAACTGGACCATCTAACTACCTATGCATATGACTGAATACCTTCTGTTCTGTCCTTCCACCCACCAAAGTGCCTATAAGACCGCCACCATTTCTGCTGAGAATACAGCCATGTGGTCTGACATTCGCACCCCGTTTTCAAATCTGAGATCAGGAATAAAAACCCCAAATGCCACCCTCCCATTCTCTGAGCTCTTTGACCCATCTGTATATATTTGTAAATATTCTCTCCAATAATTACTTAAACGAGTTTGCACCTCCTTCACCATTTCTCCTGATGTTTTCCTCATGTCGTTTTTAAGAATGCTGAGGTCAGTTCTGGGTTCTGAGAAGATCCATGGAGGTACATCTGACCAACAGACTAGAGGACACACATTAGCATTAATAATACTCATTTGCTCTGCTAGTGATTTAACCTTTTTAATAAAATTAGTTCTACTCCTTCTATTTGACCCATGAACTCCCAGTGCTGTCTCAACATATTTTTAGAAGAGATTTTATCCTGTCCTTTTAATTTCATTAAATATTTCAATCCAAGCTTGTACCTTCTTAACTGCAAAGGCATTTCACCCATTTCTGTAAGAAGAGCTGGAATGGGAGTGGTACAGAATGCCCCACTACATACTCTTAGTGCCTTTGCTTGAATTATATCAAGCTTATTAACTAGAAAAGCACTCGGAGAGCGCAGACCTCCGCCAAGCGCCACAGTTCCCCCCATACAGTGTTTGTGTGTATGTTGTCAGATTCCTTGACCATGAAAACATCTGAGTAGCAATTGGATTCACAATGATAGGATTAGTGGTTCAGTAGTAAAAGCATTACCTCCTTGGCAGAGGTAATAAACTGAAGTGTTGGTGTTGTGTCCATGTCCTGCATCTGCATCTGCAAACTCCCAGGCTGGGGGCGTTGCAATTGAATGAATGAATGAATTAATCTTTATTTTGAATAGATTAAGAGTACAGGTTAAAAGAAAGTGAATAATATAACAAAGGGGGTAATAAAATCCAACAAGGTCAAATTAGACAATAGCTCCTCTGATTATACAGTTCAACATAAGTTATCCGAAATATGTGATGGCTGAATCCGCAGCTTATATTGCCCACCCATGTTCCATCCAAGAATTCAAAAGAAAAAACAAAAGAAGTCATGACACAACTGCGTACAACCCACAGGCCAATGGGTTATGTGAGCGTTTTAGATCACTGAAAGCAGCACTGAGGGCTTCACTGACGGATGCCAATTAGGTAGACGGGTTGGCGTGGGTTTTATTCAAAATTCAAACGTTTATTTCAAACTCAGGGTTCATATTAGATGCAGAACTAAAAGGAGTAGAAAATAAATAAATAAATAAATAAAAGTATATACAGATCAGCAGACAGTCGGCGGTCTTGTAACAACAATAACATACAATATTGGACTCAGTATAAAATGGAACGCCACCACTTCCAAATGCTGGAGTGAAGTGTGAGTGACGAGTTGACAATTGCTGATATAAGATGATTGTTACATGGCAGCAACCTTCTCATCAAACTGTAAACATTGTTACGTATCAACTCGCCAAAAGACGGAATGTTCACAGACACAAACATCTTGCTTGCACTCGACCTTCGTGGTACATGTAATCTTTATCTTTATTGGGGTTGCGCTCCGCGGCCAAAGATGATTTGGAAACTTCCCCGGCAGAGAGCTTCTTTTTGCGGAGCTACTATGGCTGATCGGGGAATTTCTGCCAAATAATCCAGCGGCGGACAGCTGGCCGTCTGAGCTTTTGCAGCGTTGCGCAAACACAGGCACACAGCACGCTGGCGAGCAGCTCGTTTTTGCGCAGCGCCTATGGCTGGCCGGGGAATTTCTGCCAAATAATCCGGCGGCGGACAGCTGCCCGTCTCAGCTTTTGCAGCGTCGCGCAAACACAGGCACGGTGGCGGGCCCAGCCCACCAGTGTTTTCCGCGTGCTTTTGTGCCTAAAACGTTGAAGAACGCGGAGTTTATGTTGGTCAGACACGATGACCAGCGCCCTCCATTGCGCCTGCGCACATGTTGAAAATAGCCGTATGTCACAGTGTTAAAGAATGCTTTAAAAAATTCCTGTATCCAGACGGTGATCCGGATCATCCCCAAAATTTAATCAGTTCTTCCTTGTACCATTTCCAACAACGCCTGAAAGTTTCATGGAAATCCGTCCAAGACTTTTTCAGTTATCTTGCTAACCAACAGACAAACAGACAGACAGACAGACAAACACACAGACAAACCCCGGCAAAAACATTACCTCCTCCTGGCCTTTTCGGCCTGGCGGAGGTAATTACAGATTGTGCAGCTGGCCCATAAGCCATACACATCAGCCCCCCAGTCAGATCCTGCCACACACCTAAGCATGTTTATGATTTTTTCACACTTTCCACAAATTTTGTCAATATGAGTTTTCCATGTTAACCTTTGATCCAACCACATTCAAAGGAATTTAAAATACTTAACTCTTTCAGTGTCCTCCCCATATAATCGCAGATGCCATGCAGGTAATTTCTCTTTATGCCCAAATACCATATATTTGGTTTTATCAACTGATATTTTAAAGCCCCATTCATCAGCCCATCCTATTGTATTCTCTGGGGCTTTCTGAACCTGGTTGTATACATAAGCTAAGTTCCTGCCTCATTTCCATATGGCCCCATCATTTGCAAATAGGGAAACCCCAAATTCTTTCCCCACTCTACTGAATATACCATTCACCAGAATATTAAAGAGGACAGGGCTAATCGCACTTCCTTGCAGAGTTCAATTCTCCCCCTCAAGTTCCTCAGAGAGTTTCCTCCCCACCCAAACCTGAATTGTTTTATTACAAAGGAAATTCTTGATCCAATTAAACATTCTCCCTTGGATTCCAGCATCATGTAGTGCGATCAACAGCCCTTCCTTCCACAGCACATCATACGCCTTCTCAATATCCAGGAAGACTGCCACTACCGCCTCTCTACTGGCAATTGCCTTCCTGATATCAGTGTCTAACTTTAGGACAGCATCCATAGTAGAGCATCCCTGCCTAAATCCACTTTGATGGTCCACAAAAAAACACTTTTCTCAAGCTTCCACACTAGCCTTTCTGTTATCATTCGCTCCATTATTTTACATAGCACCGAGGTGAGAGCAATAGGTCTATAGGAGCTTGGGCTACTGGCCACCTTCCCAGGTTTCTTCCACTCCTTAGGAAGACACCCACTTTCCCACACACTGTTAAGCAGAGCCAATACCTCCTCTAGCAATACCACCCCAGTCTGCTTAAATAATTGGTAGCTCAGCCCATCTCTTCCCAGAGACGTGTCCTTTCCCCTATCTAGAGCTCTTTTAAGTTCATTTAAGGTGAACATTGCATTAACGATGTCAGAATTCTCACTACTCACTCGCAATTTGTACTGCTGCTTTTCTGCAATCTCTGCTCTTCTTCTTCTGCTTTCCTCACTTATATTACTTTGGCTGTGCACCTTTTGAAATTGTTTAACCAATACTTTTGATTTTTCATTACAATTAACTGCCTCACATCCATTATACTGAAGAACAGGGATTGCCGTCTGCCTAAAGGCTCCTGTCATTCGACAAACTAAACTCCAGACTTTTTAAACAGGAGTATCTGGACCCAATTTTTCACAAAAATTTCTCCAGCTTTGATTTTTTGCTTCTTTGATTACTCTCCTTGCTTTAGCTCTCAGTCTTTTGAACTCAATTGCTAAGCTTTCGGTTGGATGCCTCTTTAACCTGCTATACGCTCTGTTTCTGGCTTTAATTGCCAGTGTGGCACATATGTTTGGTTCATATTTCCCACAAGAGTGTGGCACATATGTCTGGTTCATATCTCCCACAAATGTATGGCTTATGCGGATTGGGGCTTCACGTCTGGTGGAACAAAGAGTCTGGATCGATGGGGGCCGACAGGAGATGTTGAGGAGGTGTGAAGTCGGACCCTGTCTCAGAGAGGAGGCCCTGGGGGGATCCCCGGAACATCGGAGAATAAGAGACAATGGTGAATCTTCAGAGACTTGCATTGTGATTAAATGTTTGCAGAAGCACCATGTGACTTGAGTTTTTAATCCCCTGGAGGTATAAGAATGTGATGTGACATGATTCTGCCTCTTCTTGCTTTTTGAGAATGTTGGATGATTGTGTTCTGCAATAAAGCCGAACCTGAGAAATAAACTCAAGTCTCGTCATTGAACACGACTTCCACACTGGTGACCCACGACAAAGAATGAGCACAGAGAATTCTCCCGAGCAGAGCTCATCAGAGGCCAGCCTGATGGCTGCCTCCACGCTCCGGCTGCCCGATTTCTGGCAGCACAGCCCGTGCTCCTGGTTTAGCGCGGTCGAGGTGCAGTTCAACCTCCGGAGAATCTCAAAGGATGAAACGAGGTTCTACCATGTGGTAGCGAAGCTGGACAGTCACACGGTCCAGAGGGTGGAAGACCTGGTTAACCACCCACCGGACACCGACAAGTACGGCGCATTGAAGGAGGCGCTGATCAGCCATTTCACCCCCTCGGTGCAACAGCGAGCAGAGGGGCTCCTAGCGCTGACGGAGTTGGAGAACGACAGACCGGCGGACCTGATGGTGAAGATGCTGAGACTGAAAGACTCCGAGGATGGCGAATTTATTTTCGCCCACCTTTTCCTCCGAACTCTGCCGCCAGCAGTGAGAGTGACCCTGGCAGACTCACCCCGATTGGCCAAGCGGGACAACCATGGGCTCAGCAAGGAGGCGCAGCGACTCGTCGACGCCCACAAGCGGAGCGCGGTTTTGGCCGCGGCAGCTGAGCAGAGGGCGGCGCCCGGAGATGGTTTGGAGCCAGTGGTGGTGGCGCCAGACGAACCGACGACGGCAGCGACAGGCGTCAGGCGACGCGGAGCTGAAGACGGCCTGTGCTTCTACCACTGCCGTTTTGCGGAGAGGGCACACAGATGCCTCCCACCGTGCCGCTTCAAGCGTCAGGGAAACACCAAGACCGGGGGCCGGTAGCAGCTGCGACCCTCGGAGAAGGAAACAAGCTGCTTTACCTGACAGATGCACACTTGGGGAAACAATTCCTTGTGGACACGGGCTCCCAGCTGAGTTTCGTCACGCCTACCTACGCGGAACGGCTGATGCCGTCTAAAGCTCCCTGGGTGTCAGTATCAGCAGCGAATGGCTCAGCGATTAAGACATTCGGTGAGAGGACCATGCTTCTGTCCTTACAGGGCCGTTCATTTGAGTGGACCTTTATTGTAGCGGCAGTCAGTTTTAACATGTTAGGGGCTGATTTTTTGTGCTCACATGGTTTATTGGTTGATCTTGCTAATAGACGTCTGGTTAATGCACTGTCTTTTCATTCTATCTCCTGCACAGCTCGAGTGGCCCCGCCGACTGCACACGCCAACGTCACAGCTGCGGGTGGTAAGTTTCATGCTCTGCTCACTCAGTTTCCAGCACTCACAGTCCCAAAATTTTCAGCGACAGTGGCCAAACACGGGGTGGAGCATTTTATCACGACCACTGGGCCGCCTGTTTTTGCAAAAGCCCGGCGCTTGGACTCAGCTAAACTGGCAATAGCGCGCGAGGAATTTGCCAACCTGGAAAAACTGGGCATAATTAGACGCTCGAACAGTCCCTGGGCTTCACCGTTACACATGGTCCCAAAGGCTGATGGCTCGTGGCGACCCTGTGGCGATTTCCGCAGGTTGAACAACATCTCGGCACACGACCGCTACCCGATTCCGCACATCCAGGATTTCTCAGTTCATTTGGCGGGGGTGTGCATTTTTTCTAAAATAGACTTGGTGCGCGGCTACCATCAAGTCCCCGTGCGCGCGCAGGATATTCCCAAAACCGCGGTAATAACTCCGTTTGGGCTTTTTGAGTTTTTGCGCATGCCATTTGGGTTAAAGGGCGCCGCGCAAACTTTCCAACGCATGATGGATGCAGTTTTACGCGACCTGCCTTTTGTGTTCATCTATTTAGACGACATATTGGTAGCCAGCACGTCCGAAGACGAACACGAAAACCACCTCACAGTGGTTTTTCGGAGACTGGCAGAGCACGGGTTGATAATTAACCCAGCGAAGTGCCAGTTCGGGGTGGCGCAAATCGATTTTTTGGGGCATCGCGTTTCGCCGGAAGGAGCGGTTCCCCTCCCTGAGAAAGTGCGCGCAATAACAGATTTCCCCCGACCTCAAATGATAAAAGCGCTGCAGGAGTTTCTAGGAATGGTTAATTTTTACAACCGGTTCCTTCCGAGCGCAGCGCGGCTCATGCAGCCACTGTACACGGCAGTGAAAAAACAAAAACCCACGAATAAGGTCGAATGGTCTCCGGAGCGGGAGCGCGCTTTCTCCCAGGTCAAATCAGCCCTTTCAAGCGCCGTTTTGTTAGCTCACCCGGTTCCGACAGCCCGTTTGGCGCTCACCACCGACGCTTCTGATCTAGCGGTGGGGGCAGTCATTGAGCAGTGTGTGGCAGGGACCTGGCAGCCGCTCGCTTTCTTTAGCAAGTCCTTGCGCGATAACGAGCGTAAGTACAGCGCGTTTGACAGGGAGCTTTTAGCCCTACACTTGGCCATCCACCATTTCCAGTTCTGGCTGGAAGGGCGTCGTTTCACTGCTTTCGTGGACCACAAACCGTTAACTTTTGCGATGGCCAAGATCTCAGAACCTTGGTCAGGCCGACAGCAAAGACAGCTAGCCGCAATATCGGAGTTCACCACCGATATCCAGCATGTCGCAGGTAAACACAATGTAGTGGCAGACTGTCTCTCACGTGCTGTGGCAACGCCAGGCCACGTGGGGGCAGACTCGGTGGCTGTGGGCCAGGGCAGTGACGCGGGAGCGCGCGCGGCCCCGGTCCACGTGGGTTTGGATTATGCAGACATGGCTGCAGAGCAGGTTGGTGACGCGGATGTGCGCGCGCTCCAGTCTGGACCAACAGGGTTAAGGCTGGAGCACAGGGTGCAGCAAATGGGTATACCCCCCTTAATATGCGATGTCTCCACGGGACGGCCTCGTCCCGTGGTTCCAGCCGCGTGGCGCCGCCGCGTTTTTGACTTGGTCCATTCGCTGGCGCACCTGGGGGTGCGCGCATCGGTCAAGATGGTGGGGGAGAAATTTGTCTGGCCGGGGTTGCGCAAACAGGTCAAGGAATGGGCAGCAGCTTGTGTAGCGTGCCAGAGGGCTAAGATACACAAGCACACGAGGGCTCCTTTGGAGCCTTTTCACATCCCGGCTAAGCGTTTTGATCATGTGCATGTTGATCTGGTGGGCCCACTTCCCTCGTCTCAAGGGCACACACACCTTTTGACGATGGTGGACCGCACCACGCGTTGGCCAGAAGCAGTACCTCTGGCGTCAACAATGGCGGAAGAGGTTGCGCGCGCGTTTTTAACAACTTGGGTCACGCGTTTTGGAGTTCCGTCAGACATAACGTCCTACAGAGGCCCTCAATTTGTTTCCGAGCTGTGGTCGTCTATGGCCCGCAGCTTAGGGGTGAAGGTACACCGCACTACCGCGTATAACCCGCAGGCCAACGGTTTATGTGAGCGCTTTCACAGGTCATTGAAAGCAGCCCTCAGAGCATTGCTCACGGATACAAATTGGGTGGACAAACTGCCATGGGTTTTATTGGGGTTGCGTTCTGCACCTAAGGAGGATTTGCAGGCCTCCCCAGCTGAGTTAGTTTTTGCACAACCTCTCCGTTTGCCGGGGGAATTTCTTCCGGAAAATCCCGCGCCAAATTGTCCCCCCGCTCAGCTGTTGCAGAGCGCCACAGGATCAAACACGCTGCCTGGCCCAGTGCATCACAGTTTTCCACGCGGTAGCACATATGTTTGGTTCATATTTCCCACAAGAGTGTGGCACATATGTCTGGTTCATATCTCCCACAAATGTATGGCTTATGTGGATTGGGGCTTCACGTCTGGAGGAACAAAGAGTCTGGATCGATGGGGGCCGACAGGAGATGTCGAGGAGGTGTGAAGTCGGACCCTGTCTCAGAGAGGAGGTCCTGGGGGGATCCCCAGAACATCGGAGAATAAGAGACAATGGTGAATCTTCAGAGACTTGCATTGTGATTAAATGTTTGCAGAAGCACCATGTGACTTGAGTTCTTAATCCCCCGGAGGTATAAGAATGTGATGTGACATGATTCTGCCTCTTCTTGCTTTTTGAGAATGTTGGATGATTGTGTTCTGCAATAAAGCCGAACCTGAGAAATAAACTCAAGTCTCGTCATTGAACACGACTTCCACACCAGGCTACATTCTTCATTCCACCAGAGGACCATAGTCCCTCCCTTAGGAATCTTTTTCCTAGGGATAACCTCTGATGCAGCAGACCAAATCACTTTAGTTAAAGAACTGTTCCACTCATCCACTCCTTTCTCACTCTGTATATCTGCTACTTTCAGGTTTACTTTTTCCCTATACTCTACCCAGTTTGCCCTTTTATAGTTTAACCTCGGAGGGGGGGATCCTCAATAAGAGTTCTGCCAAACTTGGCAATTATTGGCACATGATCACTGCCCAGTAGGTTCTAATCCATTATCTTCCATGTACCAATAGCTGTCAACTCAGCCGATGCAATTGTAATATCAATCGAGGTTGCCATTCCCCGGCCTGTTCCAAACCAAGTAGGCTGCCCATCATTTAGCACGACCAAATTATATTTATCCATGAAATCCTCTACAATCTTATCATTTCTATCCCTTTTCCTGCTTCCCCATAACTCATTATGCACATTGAAGTCCCCAAGCCAAACTACTGGGAGACTAACGTTATCCATAACTTCCTGGAAATGACTTTCTTCTAAATTGATGCATGGATTATATACAGTACATTTACAATTGACACTTGCCCTCGGTTAGTCCACACTTCTATTGTTATGCTGTCTATCGTACTTTTAATTTCCTTTCTCCTGTACTGGATCCCATCTCTGATAAATGTTGCACATCCGCCTCCTGAGCTGATCTCTCTATCTTTCCTCTCACACTTGTATCCCAGTACTCCAAAATCCAGGTGTAGTTTTAACCAAGTCTCTTCAATACAAATTACATCTGGCTTCTCCTCAAGCTCCTTCAAAAAGTGTTTAAGTTCCTGTCCGTTTGCCATCAGGCTCCTAGCATTCCATTGCATAATACAAAACATTATGCCAAGGAAGCTAATCATTACCATTTTCACTATTCCTACTGGCCATTTCATCTTCCTCACAGTTGCTACAGTCTAATTCCTGGTACCGACTTCCTCCTAACCCTTGGCCTCCACCACAGTAGGTAAATTGCCAAACTTCTTCTGGATCTATTCCTTTAAAATCCAACAGCCTTTCAGCAGCAGAAGTGATTTCCCGTACTACATCTGATTTTTTATTTGCCACCAATTTTACTCTCCACATTGCTTCCACCAATAATGCTAATAGCGCTTTCCTGTTCACAATAACAGTATCATCATTTCCTGGTATGCTGTTCACCCTTATTGGTTCTTTGCACAATGACTCGCCATGCTGTTGCCTGATTCTCTGCACTCCCTCCATCCGTTTAACTGCTTCTGCATATGAGATTTTGTTTTCTCTCTTGATTCATTCAACATTCTCTGCCTTAATATGATTGGCACACCCTTTGAATGAGGCTGGATGTCACCTCCACAGTTACAACATTTCATTGGCTCTTTGCATTCCTTCCCATCATGATCTTTACCACACCGTCTGCACCTCTGATCACCTCCACATACTGCAGTCACATGACCATACTTTTGACATTTAAAGCACCTCAGCGGGGGCCTTTCATATTTTTTTACATTGTAACTGGCATACCCCAGCATTACTCTCCTTGGCAGTTTATCTTTAAAGGTAATAAGGACAGGAGTAGAGCCGCCACTCCTCTCACCCCTTCCCATGCGCCTGACTGCAACAACTTCTCCCCCTTTCAGACAGGTCAGAAGCTCTTGGTCAGTTATTTCAGATGACACATTATAGATAACTCCCTTAACCTCTGAAGTGACATGCGGTTTAAATGTTTCCACACTTTTCCCTTACAAACTTTTAATCTTGAGTGCTTTAGTCTGTTGATTAGATGATTTACATATTACAAACATCATCCCACTTTTCAAGATTGTAACACGCATGACATCTCCGATTTCTCTTTTAATTTCTTTTGCCAATTTTAAGGGATTCACAGAAGAAAACCCAGAACCTTCCTTCACTTTTATATAAACTTTGTAACTAACCTCCTTTTCTTTCTCCTTCCTTCCTATTTTATCCCAAGCACCACCATCCGAGTCACTACCCTGAGACCCATCCTCCTGTTTCTTCCTCTTTGGTCCGCTTTTACCCACGACTTGCCACCCACCCCCATCCCACTCACCACCCGCCTGCATGGGCCAACTCTGATAGTCCCCAAAACAAGGCAAATTTCTCCTGAAAGGCTTTTCCTTTTTTCTTCTTTAGCAGCACAGTAGTGGAGTGGTTAGCACTGTGGCAGCACACCAACTCACCCTTGGCCGGGGGATCCCGGGTTCGATCCCAGCCCCCGACCAACAGTGATCTGTGTGGAGATTGCATGTTCTCCCCGTGTCTGCATGGGTTTACTCCGGGATTTCTCCGGTTTCCTCCCACATGCCAAAAACATGCAGGTTAGGTTAATTGGCATCAACTGGGGATTCTAAATTGTCCTTATGTATGACTGTGAGAGTGAAAGGTTGTCTGTCTCTCTGTGTTGGCCCTGCGATGGACTGGCGATCTGTCCAAGGTGTACCCTGCCTCTTGCCCAAAGATGCTGGGATAGGCTCCAGCCCCCCGCGACCCAAAAAGGATAAAGCGGAAGAAGAGGGATGGATGGATGAACTTGCCTGCGTCGAAACTCGAGGACAGCTTCCAACCCTTCCTGCAGTCGCAGCCACCGTCTCCGTCCTATCTCAGTCCCGCGCCATCCTTTAATAGATTCCACCAGGGAAGAATTTGCAGCAGGAGCTCACTGATTGGCTCCTGCCGATTAAATCAGTCAGCTCAGGTGCGAACAATAATCAAACCAAAACACACAGAAGTAAACTCAAATTTCAAAGCATGCAAAAAACTAAAAATCCAACATGCAATACAATAAGAAAATAAGAAAATTCACACTAAGGAGCCCTAGAGCTGCAATAAATAAATAAAAAATTATACACACAACCCTGAAGCTGCTCCCCTGACATATACTGTATATACACAGTATCTTCAAATATCATGATGTTATTGGATTTTTTTTTAAAAAGTCTACAGTCATGAAAATTAAATGGAAAATGCTTGAAATATCTCTTTGCATGTAATGAATAAAACAAACTTTGCAAAAAACATTAACTTTTCAACTATTTTCTAATATATTGAGACACTAGTATTTTAAATATGTGAATGAAGATAATGTGAGTACCTTTATGATAAAGAAGGGTCAGAGACCCCTGTTTTATTGTCTCTAATCATATTTTTTTAGAGTCCAAGATAAATGTAAATATTTGATACTGTTGTGAATATTGCATTGTTCTTGCAAATGTTTTATGGTCATTTGTCATAGTCTACTCATCTAAGCAATGGTTGAAATAAAAATGCAAATATACTATGTTGTAGAAGAGCTTGGAATAACGAGGCGATGTGATTTATAAACCAAAGTTTAATATCCACTTCGTTCCTCTAACAAGTCTCATCTTAGTGCAGAAGCAGAATAAGAGGTCGAACACATTCAGACCTTCATACTTATACTTAGACACAACAAAAGACATTGCATATCAAAGCTGACATCCCGCATTAACATAATCCCCCCTCTTTTGTCTTCCGTCTCCTCCACCTGACCCAAGGGGGTCAGGACGATCGATCTCCTCCATTGTCCTCTGTCTCCTCCACCTGGCTCTGGGAAGTCAGGGAGTTCGATCTGGTCTCCACCGCTGCGACTCCGTATGCTCTTTGATCTTCGCTGGCGGTCGAGACCTCTTGTCCTGTTCTGAGGCGTGAGGTCATTGCACATATGTAATCACTAAACATTCTAATATGCTTATACATATGTAGGTATGGGATATATGATTAATATAAACCACAGCCCCCCCCCCAAACGACTAAGAAAAGGACAATAAAAGTAAGTCTACAGTTTAAGATAATTTCTATGACATACTATACTGTTAAACCTCTTGACAGGGAAAACAAGGAAGAATCTTTCCAGCAGTCATGCTCCTGTAGAGAATTCAAATGGTAACCATAACAGTGTAGTAATATCACAAATCAGCCTTAAAACTGTCACGGCACAATCTGATAAAATAGTTAACAACTCTTGGTTAATTTGCATCAGTCCCTGTGCCGTCTGGGTTTTAATCTTCTCCCGAATCTGCTGTAAGTCCGCTTTGGCGTCCTGGCAGGACCTCCCTGTAAGGAATCTGCAGCTTGGGGAGGAGAGTGGTTAAACTTACCTCCTGCTGTTGTGACGTTGGCCTGCATGGATGGTGGAGAAACTCGAGCTGAGCAGGGGACAGAATAAAATGACAGTGCATTAACCAAGCGTCTATTTGCTAGATCTACTAACAACCCATGTGCACACAAAAAATCAGTGCCCAACATGTTAAAGCTCACCGCCGCTACAATAAATGTCCATCTATAGTTGCAGCCGTGGATGCAAAGATGCAGGTTCCTTTCACCGAAGGTGTCGATGATCGAGCCGTTGGCTGCCATCGCTCCATTTCCCCGGGGACCCATGGCCCGGTCTGCGCGGGAAGGGGTGATAAAACTCAGCTGGGCTCCGGTGTCGATCAGGAACTGTCTCCCGGTGTGTCCGTCAGTCACATACAGTAGTTTATTTTTCTCGCCGAGAGCCGCAGCTGTTAACGGCCTCTCGGGCTTTGGCGTTTCCCGAACTTTTGAATTTGCAGGGGGGCACGCATTTGTACGCTCTCCTGGCGAAACGGTGGTGGAAATAGCAGATGTCGTTCCGCCTGCTGCGTCTTGGTCGTGTTGCCACCATGGTGGGCGGGCTCTGCTCGGTTGTCTGTGGTTCTCTGCTGCTCTGGGCTTCCGCGCTGAGATCTGCGGATGCTGCCGTGACCATCTGTTCGCCGCAGACGTTGATGAGCCGCTGCGCCTCTCGGGCCAGCGCGCGGAAGTCCTGCTGGGTGTTGCACCGCATGTTGACCAGCGTCCCTCTCATGTGTGGCGGCAGAGTGCTGAGGAAGATATATCGGAAAAGGAAGTTGTCGTTGTCCTCTTCCTTAAGCTGCAGCATGTCCTCCATGAGGGCCTTGGGTCTGCATCCTCTGTGGCCGTAGATCGCCAGGATTTTCTCTGCTCTCTCCTCGGCTGAGGGGACAAAATTCTCCACGATGGTCGCCTTAAGCTCTCTGTATTTGTCATGGGCGGGCGGCCGTTGGATTATGCTCCGTGCACATCTTGACGTGGCAGCGTCGAGTTTGGCGACGATGTGATTAAATTTTGTGTCGTCTGCCGTTATGCCCACCAGTGCAAACTGAGCCTCAGCTTGCTGGAACCACGAGCTCGGGTCTTCCTGCCAGAATTCTGGCAGCTTGACGGTGACGGCGCTTGTGTGGGCCGTCCCTGATGTGTCCGCCGGGTGAGAGCGCCTTTCTTCCGCTCTCACGGCGGGGCCAGTGCTCGGTTGAGCCCTCTCTGTAGCTTCTGCTGTGGGGGAACGTCGTCCATCTGTTCCCCTGTCTGCATGGGCGCCGGCGCTTGCCTGGGTCGCCTCTGATGAGTCAGTCGCGGGAGAACGTCTCTATTCCATCCTCGCGTCAGGGTCACCAGTGTAGAAGAGCTTGGAATAACGAGGCGATGTGATTTATAAACCAAAGTTTAATATCAGCTTCACTCCTCTAACAAGTCTCATCTTAGTGCAGAAGCAGAATAAGAGATCGAACACATTCAGACCTACATACTTATACTTAGACACAACAAAAGACATTGCATATCAAAGCTGACATCCCGCATTAACTTAATCCCCCCTCTTTTGTCTTCCGTCTCCTCCACCTGACCCAAGGGGGTCAGGACGATTGATCTCCTCCATTGTCCTCTGTCTCCTCCACCTGGCTCTGGGAAGTCAGGGAGATCGATCTGGTCTCCACTGCTGCGACTCCGTATGCTCTTTGATCTTCACTGGCGGTCGAGACCTCTTGTCCTGTTCTGAGGCGTGAGGTCATTGCACATATGTAATCACTAAACATTCTAATATGCTTATACATATGTAGGTATGGGATATATGATTAATATAAACCACATATGTAATTTTTATTGTTTCTTTAGAGCTGGGTGCATATGCGCATGTTTGCTACTTGATAAATTAGGCTTTGAAGTATTTTTGTAAGTTATATTAAGTGAGATACAGGTGATTTGAGGCCATTTATTTTGGTAAACCTTTCATTTATACAAACTTAACAACAATAGTTCTCTAAGAATAGCAGTGAAACATTACATAACAATGTAATACAAAAAAAATGAAAACGATGAAGACTAAACTTCCATATAAACAGTTAATTAGTGCAAAAACTGTCAACCTCCTGTAAAAAGGAGTAACCATCAACTGTTGTCAAACGTTTAACTTAACATTTCAAGTTTTTTTTAAAAACTCACATAAAGTGCATAACAAAAAAATAAGCATTGTGTGGGATGCTTGTAAAACTTAGTTTAACTCTGCTTCCTTTAAACATAATCCATAAAGAGTGTATATTTATTACTAAAATAGGTTGCTCAGCACACCCAAGGCATCATCAAGTCCAAGCACTGCATGGAGCCTCCTGTCAAAGTCAGCTGCTCGGCACTTTGGGCCGTGGTTCTGCTCACTCTGCCACTCCCCAATGCATTCCCTGCACCCCAACAGGGACTGGCAGCAGCTGGACACCATGGGTTGGTGCAGAACACCTGCAACATAGACTGAAAGAGCTTACAAACCAAAGTACTTGATATTTTATGGATCTTTATAAGTTTTACATAAACATGGTATCTGAAGGTTTAAAGAAGTCCAATACAAAACTATTTTGCATCTTTTTTGTGGCCACTGCTCTGTAGGCAGAACAAATTGTTTTTAACTGATGGAAACTGAATTTATAAACAAATACAAGAAAGTGCTTGAAAAATAAAAAACAATGCAGTTTAAAACTGTAAAGTGGATACAGTATTATTCAAAAAATTTGCAATCCCTGGACAAATAGCATATTTTATAAATTCAAAAGTTGTAAACAGTCTTTGTAGTGTATGAGGAAAAATTACACTATTACCAGCAATCAGTTACTTTCTATTTCATAAATTCAACAAACGTTTATATAATACACAACTGTGCCATGTTCAGAATCAGAATCAGAATCAGAATCAGAATCAGGTTTATTGCCATTGTTCATGTAGTACACAAACTAGGAATTTGTCTCGGTACAATGCTGCAACATTAAACATGATAAGATAAGAGAAATAAACTATACATGTAATAAAGTGTAGGATAAGATTAAGTGATACTGGTCAACAGTTAAAATATATATTAGCCAGCAGCAGATACTGTGGAGAACTATATAGTGCAGTCGGTAATGCAGGAAGAAAACAGTGATGATTGACATGAGTCTGGTTGAGCTGCTGTACATGGTGCACGAGAGTCACTTAGTGTTCAGCAGTCTAATGGCAGAGGGGAAGAAGCTGTTCATGTGACGGGAGGTTTTAGTCTGGATGGACCGAAGTCTTCTACCAGAGGGGAGGGGGGCAAACAGTACGTGACCAGGGTGTGAGGGATCGGCTATGATCCGGCCAGCACGCCTCCGGGTCCTGGAGATGTACAGATCCTGGAGAGATGGGAGCTTGCAGCCGATCACCTTCTCAGCAGTGCGCACGACGCGCTGCAGCCTTAGTCTGTCCCTGGCAGTGGCTCCTGCGTACCACACGGTTATGGAGGTGGTGAGGATGGACTCGATGATGGCTGTGTAGAACTGCACTAACATCTTGGTGGGTAGCTTGAGCTTCCTCAGCTGCCGCAGGAAGAACATCCTCTGCTGGGCTTTTTTGATGAGTGAGCTGATGGTCAGCTCCCATTTGAGGTCCCTGGTGATGGTAGTGCCTAGGAAGCGGAAGGAATCAGCAGTGGTGATGGGAGAGCCTGAGAGGGTGAGGGGGGGCAGAGGAGTAGTGACTTTCCTGAAGTCTACAATCATCTCCACTGTCACAGAACCTTTCACAATTAATTAAACAAACCAATTAAAAACACCAGAAGATGCTACTTGTTAAGAGATGGCTAAGTATTTGCATGCAAATTTATAGTGATTATAAATATTTTCTTTAGTCAGGTTTCGCTGTCTGTTAATGCTAAAAAAAACAAATCACTAATATAAAATTTGTTTCAAAGATTTCCATGGAAAATAGAGCAACCTTGTTATTTGTGTCTGTGGCATTTTTACAACCTTTGAACAACAGATTTAATGTTTATTTGTATATTTTAAGGCTAATTAAAACCTTAATGTTGGACAATCAAATTTTAGATTTTGGAAGGATTCATGGCTCCCCAGATAGCCCTACAGAGCAGTTGTAAAAAAAAATAAAATGATACTAGCCCAAGAGCTGAAAATAGGACAGTTTTGACTTTAAATATTGAAACTGGTCCTGAGTTCCAGACCTCAGCAGATAACACAGGTGAAGGCCTTGGTCACTGCTGAAGGCCGTTGGTTGTCCAGTGACATCGTGGGCCTCCTGTTAGAGTTAGCACATTCAGTGAGTTCCTTCAGGCTCCGTGACACATCCTGCAGTCCCTGGGATGCCTGAAGAACTTCATTTATTTGCTGAAACACCTCCTGTAGTCGATCATGTTGACTGAAAAGACGATGCAAAATACATTTAAATCTACTGTGCATTAAATCTAAACAAAAAAGTCATCAATTTTACATCTCTGTATTGCCTCTGTCATTATACAATTGTGAGAGTGCAGCATTTATACCTCTGACTCTTCCTTTTTTGCCCCCTTAAATCCTGAAGTTGATTCTCAGGCACAGCATAAACCTTTGGGGAGTTCTGCTTCCAGCAGGCATATCCTGCATTGTGAACAGATTAATAAGACAGAGCACTTCTTTAAATTATGCTTGATATAGAGCACCAAACAATAAATATAAACAAAATACAAATACAAAATAATGCAAAAAGATGACCAGTTTCTAAAAACATTTTAAAAAATGCACTATTTAAATAAGAAACACGAAATTAACATAGTGTGCAATGTTTCTAAGAACATCAAACACACTGATTGTTAAACTGTACCTCTTGTTCCATCACAGTCCTGTATTTGATGGCCATGGCACTCAACAAGGATGAGGGATTCTTCCTGTCCTACTGCTGTCAGCACTTTGGTTGTGATCTGGTCCACCGCTGCTTCAAATTCTGTAAACCGAACAGTCACGGTTTTTTGCGGTGCCAGTTTCCCATCTTCGACTACTGCAAAGAAGACATTTCTGAGGATTGATATAAACATTCTTTAAACACGTGTTCTTTTTTGTGGAGTTATAGTATTTACATGTTATATTACAGTATTGCTTTTTTTATATACAAAAATACCAGTTAAAACATGGAAAAGACAATGACACTGGTTACATGGTCACAATAGACCGATAACTGGGAATAAACTGATAACGGCAATAATCAGTTTTGTCATGTTTACATACACTGAATAAACAGATTATTGGGAGGGTTAACCACTTGAGTTAATGACCTCAGTTACATGGTGTTTATCTGATCATTCTGTTTACATGACTTTTTGAATAATCAGATAACTCCAGAAAGCCCATTATAATCGATTTATAAGTGTGCATGTAAACATGGTCACTGATACATATATACTTGTGTTTAATTATGTCATCCACATGAAGTAGATGGCATATTTATTAAAATGGTACGCCCTGCTCTATTTTAAAATTTGAGAATCACTTGCAGTATGCCTAGTGTATTAAGATGATAATTATTTTCAATGATGGGAATGAAAGAGAAATGAATTTAAGTATTTCTTCATAACTAGTAATGTGTTCTGTCTTTAAATACATTTTCGTCTGCTATGTTGTGAGAAGCAGTGACAATGCCTATATTGTCAAAGAATGAAAGATGAAGTTTAATACCTCTGAAAGGTCTTTGGACCTGTGGCTCTGTGAAATAAAGCATTCCCTCCAGCAGCACTACTGGAAGCCCTCCCTGCAGCAGTGGAGGGGCAGCGAAATGAAAAGGCCACGCTGTTTGCTGGATGCTGGCTACCAGACTGTCCCTCCATGGTGCCTTCCCCATGTACTTCATAATGACCCCCTTCAGTGAGGTCATGACAGCTGAAACGACCATCTTGGCTAGGTAACAGAACTGTGTTATGGCCATCAGTTAGGAACATCGTTTGGGCATTCACCTGTGAACATAAACAAATTGACATCCACAGCTAGGTTGCATATAGAAAAACATTCTGCAAAAGAAAAATATGTACAGTTGCATCCAAAGAAAATACAAACTACAGAGGCATTAAGACACATTAATTACACACCTGTTATTACATATAGATTCTCAAAGATTCAAAGAATTTTATTGTCAATTCGCTATATGAACAGGGCATACAGAAAAATTGAAATGCTATTTCTCTCTCCCTTGGTGTTCTATGCTATGCAATTTTAAAACAAAAGCTAATTAAAGTTTAAATTAAAAATAGAATAAATAAAAATAAAACAGAATAAGCAATATAGCCTCATATACTAGACAGAAAAGGCGCAGTGGTTAGCACTGCGGCAGCACAGTTTACCGTTGGCCGGGGGATTGTGGGGATCGTAGGATCGTGGGTTCGATCCCAGCCCCCGACCAACAGTGATCTGTGTGGAGTTTGCATGTTCTCCCCGTGTTGCGTGGGTTTACTCCGGGATTTCTCCGGTTTCCTCCCACATGCCAAAAACATGCATGTTAGGTTAAATGGCTGTTCTAAATTGTCCCTAGATATCTGTTTCCTATAGGCCCTTAGAATAGAGGGTTAGTATTAATGAAAGCGCTTTGAGTGGTCTTTGTGACTAGAAAAGCGCTATATAAGTGCAGGTTAGTTAGTAGTTAGTTAGTTAGAAAAGGTAAGTCAAACCTATGTACACAAAATATAACCCTAACCTATGTCCAGACAGTGATGGGGGTGCAATGCAGTGATGGGGTCAGAATGGGTGCAAGTGTGAGTAATTACACATATAATTAAAAATATATGAAGTCACTATATTTTACTTTGCTTTTGCTTTTATTGTATTCCCTCTCTATATTCTTAAAGGATATTGTGGTGTATGTGACATGCCGCACTGCAGGCGCACACGCACGCAGGAGATGTCAGCACATCAATGTTGGGTTTCGGGATTCTCAGCATATGGTCGTCGTCCGACCGTTCTCCAGACATAACAGATATCTAATTGAAATGCTACTTTAAAAAAACTATAGTGGTTCCAACTCAAAAGTTGGTGTTGACATTAGCCTGGGGAAATTTAGCAATAGTTCAGACTAGTCTAAAGACCATGTGTGCGTTCAACTAATTAATATTTAGACCTACTTATCTTTTTGTGTAAAGTGTCAGATTTAGCTGTTACTTTTGCCAGTAATGTTTGTTTTATAAAAGTATCACACTGACATTTCAATAAATTAAATAAATGGTAAAGTAAACAAACATTAACATTTGTTTGTTCTCTCCCATAGATTGAGTCCCCATCGTGCTGTTTGCTCTCTACATGTCTGTTCTTTTCTTCTTCTCTATCCCCTCACCCCCCAGCCAGTCGCAGCAGATGACTGCCCCTCCCTGAGCCTGGTTCTGCTGGAGGTTTCTTCCTGTTAAAAGGGAGTTTTTCCTCTCCACCGTCGCCAAGTGCTTGCTCACAGGGGATCGCCTGATTGCTGGGGTCTTTCTGCAACTGTGGGGGTCCTCCCTACAGTTGATAGTGCTATGAGATGACTGTTGTTGTGAAATGGCGCTATATAAATAAAGTTGAATTGAATTGAATTGAATTGAAAGTCACGTTTAAAAAAATACCACAAAAAGTACAATACCTGGAATATCATGCCAAGCTTCTCTGCTGACATGTTCTCTAATCTGACTGTCAAACTTCGACTCCCCCGGAACAAGGCAAAACTCTCCATTTTGGCTGGATTTTTCTTGTCTTCTTTTTTTTTTTTTTTAAATCTTCTTCCCTTCAATTTACCGCCAGTTTTTTCTTCTTTTTGCATAGCTTCCGGCACATACTTCCAGCTGTGACTGAAAGACTAAAACGAAAACAACGGCAAACGAAATCAGATCCATTATGTCATTTTTGAACAGCTCCGATTTTATTTTGACAAGGAGAGAACGATATAACGGCTATTCTCCAACAAAAACAACACAAAACGAAATCAGATCCATTAAGTCATTTTTGCAGCTGACGACCATGCCTCGGTCACCAATGCTGCCCGCGGTCCACCACCTGCTGCCATGGCTGATGGTGAGAATGCGGACGAGGTCACCAACGCTGCAGAGGCCCGTGCTGATGACGCTGATGACAGCAGCCCTGCCGGAGATGCCCCCGCCGCTGAAGTTGCCGAAGTTGCTGAATTTGCTGAAGTTGCCGAAGAACGCGAGTTCGAGGAAGTCGAGAGTCATCGTACCAAGAAGAAGAGAAGAGGTCCTACGCCAATGTGCTCCAATTGACTGCCAACCAATCGACTGCCAAGCAGACCGCGAACCAGCTACGGGTTGTCAACAAGGCACGCCCCCACTCACAGCTACGCGTTGTACCGAAGACTGGTAGGATGTCTGGCGGTCATCATGGTCAAGGTCAAGGTCATCAGAAGCACCAAGTCTTCATCAGTCGGCTCAACCCCACCACCAGACCCTATCATGTACGTTCCTATCTCAAAACTCATTTTAAAATTAATGACAATCTCAAGATTGGGCAATTAGAAACCAAGCATGATGGTTATGCCTCATTCAAAATTACATGTCCTGCCAGTTGTAGCAAGAAGTTGCTTGGAAAAAATGTGTGGCCATCTGGTTTATACTACAGACAGTTTTTTGAGAAGAAATGAACTATTTGTGATTGTCATTATTGTGTTTGTCAACATATCCATTCAGTAGTAGGACCAACCTAAGAATATGTTCATTCAACTGTCAGAATGTAAAAACTTCAACTAATGAGCTCTCCAGTTTAAAATCACCCATTATTGTCATTCAACTGTACAAGCAATCATGTACAGTAGAACGAGATTGTGTTTTACCTATCTACTGTGTTAATCACACACACCCCAAGTGTAGAATCAGAGGGCCGCTGCCATGCAAGGTGCCACCACAAATTTCCCTCCTCCATTCCATTTTTGCTGAGCACCAAGCTGGACAGCAGGAAGTTCCACTTTTATATGGTCTTCGGCATGACCCGGCCGGGATTTGAACCCCTGCCTCCCGGGTGTGGGGCGGATGCTCTACCAACTGAGCCACCACTCCGGTTAACTCCGGTTCATAAACTCCGTTTATGTGATAACCATGACATTGTGTTGTTGCAGAAACACTGGTTGTTTGAACATGAATTGTCTATTTTGAGCAGAATACATGGTGATTTTATAGGTCAAGGTGTTTCTTTTATGGATACAGAAGAACGTGTTATCTTAGGTTGCCCCTATGGCGGCATTGGTATCCTATGGTGGAAGTCACTTGCTGACCGTTGTGTTGTGAAAACTTATGAGTGTGAAAGAGTTACAGGTATTGAAGTCAACCTTGGTGACTTTCACTGTCTTATATTGTGTGTATATTTCCCCTGTGATAGTGTTGAAAACTTGGATGAATATTTGCATTGAATGAGTCTTGTTAAACAAATCACTGAGGATTTTCCAACTCCATATGTGTATATACTTGGTGACTTCAATGCTAATATATCACGTTCAAGTTGTTTTGGAAATAAACTGTTGTCTTTTTGTGAGAGATACTCTTTACATATCTCGGACAGGATTATCTTACCAGGTGATACTTTTACTCATGTTAGCATGGCCCATGGCTCTACATCATGGCTTGATCACTGTGTGACTACATCCTCAGGTCATGATAATGTGTCCAATATCAGAGTTCTGTATGGTTATGTGAGTTCCGATCATTTACCTTTATCTGTGGATATTGAGGTATCAAGTGTTGTAAGTGGCTCCCGGGGAGCTTCCTCGGCCACAGCAGGTAGTAGGACATACAAATGGCGTGATGCCACAGCGTCAGACTTGTCCAGGTATAAGGAACTTACTCGTAGGAAACTCTGTAATATCCGTGCTCCTACGGGCGCCATTAGGTGTCAGGACCGTAATTGTGTGGCCCACAAGGATGATATCGATAGGTTTTATAGTGATATTGTTCATTCATCTTTCATTCATCTTCTTCTGCTTAATCCTTTTTGGGTCGCGGGGGGGCTGGAGCCTATCCCAGCATCTTTGGGCGAGAGGCAGGGTACACCCTGGACAGATCGCCAGTCCATCGCAGGGCCAACACAGAGAGACAGACAACCATTCACTCTCACAGTCATACCTAAGGACAATTTAGAATCCCCAGTTTTGATGCCAATTAACCTAATGTGATATTGTTGATAGTGATATTGATATTGTGATATTGTTGATGTTTTAAATTTTTGTGTGAGCGAATGCATTCCTAGTCACAATGTATCCACCCAATATAACGTCCCAGGCTGGAATGATGTTGTTAGCGAGGCTCACACAGCTGCTCGGGATGCTTTCTTGTGGTGGAGGAGTAATAGCAAACCACGTTACGTTCCAATATTTGATAACATGAAAAGTTGTAGGGCTAGGTTCAAATATGCTCTGTGTGCATGTAGGCACAATGAAGAAAGTATCAAATGTGACCAGTTAGCTAGTCATGTGAGTGAACTGAACATGGTAGAATTCTGGAAACAAATGAAGGGTATGAGTTCTTCCCAGTCTGTTAGATCAAACACTATTGATGGTGTGACTGGTGATGTTAATATTGCTGAAAAGTGGAAATGTCAATATGAAGCTATTTTCAACTCAGTTAAGAATGTTTCTATGAAGGATTCTGTTATGCGTGATGTTCACCTGTATAATGACATGTTTGATACTTCTGATAGTTCTGCTGTTACTCCTGTTGAAGTTGTTTCACTGATCAAAGATCTCAAGAAAGGCAAATCAGCTGGCCCTGATTGTCTCACTAGTGAATGCCTTATCAATGCTGATTTCAATTTGTGTATTCTGTTGTCATTGTGTTTTAACTGTATGTTTGTTCATGGTTACATGCCAGATATGTTGATGGATTCTGTTATTATTCCCTTGGTGAAAAACAAGTGTGCCAGTCTGTCTGATATGAACAATTACAGACTTATAGCTGTTGCAAATGTTATATCTAAATTGTTAGAGGGTTTAATTCTGAACAGAACTGAGGATTATCTGTGGACAAATGACAATCAGTTTGGTTTCAAGTCAGCTCATTCAACTGATAAGGCTGTTTATCTACTCCATGAATTTGTTGACTACTTCAGAAGTCAATCCACTAGTGTTTATGCTATGTTTTTAGATGCTAGCAAAGCTTTTGATAGGATTAACCACTGGTGTTTGTTTAGAAAATTGATCGATCCAGGTATTCCTATTGACAGTATATTGTTAGCATCTTGTTATACTGGTACAGAAGGCAGTCTATGGTTGTTAGGTGGGGCAATGTTACCTCATCTAAATTTTGTGTGACCAATGGTGTTAAACAAGGTGGTATACTGTCACCCTTGTTTAATGTCTATGTTGATGATCTCAGTGTACTGTTGAACAATACTAATGTTGGTGGCTCCATTGATGGTGCACTGTTAAATCACATTTTCTATGCTGATGATCTTTGTTTGTTAAGTTTGTCTACTGCAGCTATGCAACATCTCCTCTCAGTATGTGAAAAATTTGGTGAAAAAAAATGACATCTTGTTCAACTGTACTAAATCTATGTGTATGGCATTCAAACCGAAGGGTGTCAAAACTTTGGATCCTGTTGTGCCACTTTGTGGTAATAGTTTGAACTTTGTTGAAAAAGCCAAATACCTAGGTGTGTGGATTGAATGTGATAAGACCAATGTTGACTGTAATAGGCAACTCAGGAAACTCTATGCTCAAACAAATTTACTGTTGCAGAATTTCCATAGGTGTTCTCCTGATGTTAAATGTATGTTGTTCAAGACTTTCTGTACCTCAATGTATTGCTCGCCTCTATGGTTTAATAGCAATGTTGCTGTTAGGAACAAAATCCGCATTGCATATAATAATTCCCTAAGAAGGTTGTTAGCTATACCTCATAGGTAGAGTGCAAGCGAGATGTTTGTGTCCTTGAATATTCCGTCTTTTGGCAAGTTGTTACGAAAGAATGTTTATAGTTTTATGAGAAGGTTGCTGGCATGTAACAACCATTTTATATCCGCAATTGTTAATTCGTCACTCACACTTCACTCCAGCATTTGGAAGTGGTGGCGTTCTATTTTATACTGAGTTCATTATTATATTTTATTGTTGTTATAGGAATGCTGTGTGATTGCTGAATGAATGAATGAATGAATCTTTATTTATTTCGGAAAGATTAAAAGTACAGATTAAAAGAAACAGAATAATATAACAAAGGGGGGAAGAAAATCCAACAAGGTCAAATTAGACAATAACTCCTCTGAGTATACAGGTCAACATAAGTTATCCGAAATGGGTGATGGCTGAAGCCGCAGCTTATATTGCCCACCCATATTCCATCCAAGAATCCAAAAGAAAAACAAAACAAGAGCGATTACAATTCAGAACATAGCTAAGACAAAATGTGACAAAAAACTAAGCTACAACACAACACAGACTGGATATGACAATCCTTATGTGATTTTATTTTACATGTCATCTTGTATATATGTTTGGAGTATTTCTTCCGTTAGTTTTTGTTTAAATTGTCCAAGTGTTGTACATGATTTTAATTCAGGTGCAAAATCGTTCCATAATCTGACTCCTTGCACTGAAACACAGTGTTGCTTGGAGGTAGTTCTCACTGAAGGTTTTTAAAATATACACTACCGTTCAAAAGTTTGGGGTCACCCAGACAATTATTTTGTGTTTTCCATGAAAAGTCACACTTATTTACCACCATGAGTTGTAAAATGAATAGAAAATATAGTCAAGACATTGACAAGGTTAGAAATAATGATTTGTACTTGAAATAATAATTTTTTCCTACAAACTTTGCTTTCGTCAAAGAATCCTCCATTTGCAGCAATTACAGCATTGCAGACCTAACATGAAATAAATAAATGAATAAAGTTATCTTCATTGAAAAAAAGTACTTTTCTTTCAAAAATAAGGAAATTTCTAAGTGACCCCAAACTTTTGAACGGTAGTGTACATGTTCCTCTAAAATGATATTGTTTCTCCCTTATTTGGAACAACTTTTGGATATTTGCGGGCAGTGATAGATTCTTCACTTTAAACATTATTACTGCAGTTTTAAAGTCTACCAGATCTTTCAACTTGAGAGCTTTTAATTTAAGAAAAAGTGGGTTTGTTGGTTCCCTGTAAGCAGCTTTGTTTATTATTCTAATAGCTCTCTTCTGAAGCATAAAGACTGGATATATGTTTGTTTTGTATGTATTTCCCCATACTTCAGTACAATATGTCATGTATGGGAGTATTAATGAATGAGACAAGGTATATAGTGTGGGTTGATTCAGCAAATATTTCACTCTGTGTAGTATTGCAATTGATTTGGATATTTTACCTTTAATATAATTAATATGTGACTTCCAACACAGTTTATCATCAATTATTACTCCAAGAAATTTAGTTTCAGATACCCTTTCAATCTCTACACCATTTACACTGAGTTTAGATACTACGTTGTTGTGACGGTTGTTAAAAACTATAAATTTTGTCTTACTTAAATTGAGCGTTAATTTGTTTGAATCAAACCACAGTTTAAGCTTTCCTAATTCCTTTCCGAGTGTATCCAAAAGTTGTTCCAAATTGCTTCCACTGCATAATAAATTAGTGTCATTGGCAAACAATATTAAATCCATTTTTTCTGAAACTTTACATATATCATTTATATACAGTGGGGCAAAAAAGTATTTAGTCAGCCACCAATTGTGCAAGTTCTCCCACTTAAAAGATGAGAGAGGTCTCCAATTTTCATCATAGGTATACCTCAACTATGAGAGACAAAATGAGAAAAAAAAAATCCAGAAAATCACTTTGAAGGATTTTTTAATGAATTGATTGGTAAATTCCTCAGTAAAATAAATATTTGGTCACCTACAAACAAGTAAGATTTCTGGCTCTCACAGACCTGTAACTTCTTATTTAAGAGGCTCCTCTGTCCTCCACTCGTTACCTGTATTAATGGCACCTGTTTGAACTTGTTATCAGTATAAAAGACACCTGTCCACTACCTCAAACAGTCAGACTCCAAACTCCACTATGGCCAAGGCCAAAGAGCTGTCAAAGGACACCAGAAACAAAATTGTAGGCCTGCACCAGGCTGGGAAGACTGAATCTGCAATAGGTAAGCAGCTTGGTGTGAAGAAATCAACTGTGGGAGCAATTATTAGAAAATGGAAGACATACAAGACCACTGATAATCTCCCTCCATCTGGGGCTCCACGCAAGATCTCACCCCGTGGGGTCAAAATGATCACGAGAACGGTGAGCAAAAATCCCAGAACCACAAGGGGGGACCTAGTGAATGACCTGCAGAGAGATGGGACCAAAGTAACAAAGGCTACATCAGAAACACACTGCGCCGCCAGGGACTCAAATCCTGCAGTGCCAGACGTGTCCCCCTGCTTAAGCCAGTACATGTCCAGGCCCATCTGAAGTTTGCTAGAGAGCATTTGGATGATCCAGAAGAGGATTGGGAGAATGTCATATGAAACCAAAATAGAACTTTTTGGTAAAAACTCAACTTGTCTTGTTTGGAGGAGAAAGAACACCATACCTACTGTGAAGCATGGGGTGGAAACATCATACTTTGGGGCTGTTTTTCTGCAAAGGGACCAGGACGACTGATCCGTGTAAAGGAAAGAATGAATGGGGCCATGTATCGTGAGATTTTGAGTGAAAACCTCCTTCCACCAGCAAGGGCATTGAAGATGAAACATGGCTGGGTCTTTCAGCATGACAATGATCCCAAACACACCGCCCGGGCAACGAAGGAGTGGCTTCGTAAGAAGCATTTCAAGGTCCTGGAGTGGCCTAGCCAGTCTCCAGATCTCAACCCCGTAGAAAATCTTTGGAGGGAGTTGAAAGCCTGTGTTGCCCAGCGACAGCCCCAAAACATCAGTGCTCTAGAGGAGATCTGCATGGAGGAATGGGCCAAAATACCAGCAACAGTGTGTGAAAACCTTGTGAAAACTTACTGAAAACTTTTGACCTCTGTCATTGCCAACAAAGGGTATATAACAAAGTATTGAGATGAACTTTTGTTATTGACCAAATACTTCTTTTACCGAGGAATTTACCAATTAATTCATTAAAAATCCTTCAATGTGTTTTCTGGATTTTTTTTTTCTTATTTTGTCTCTCATAGTTGAGGTATACCTATGATGAAAATTGGAGACCTCTCTCATCTTTTAAGTGGGAGAACTTGCACAATTGGTGGCTGACTAAATACTTTTTTACCCCACTGTACATATTGAATAACAATGGCCCCAAAACTGAACCCTGTGGGACTCCACAAGTAACCTTCAGTAACTGTGAGTTTTTGTTATCAACACATACATACTGATATCTATTCTTTAAGTAACTACATAACCAGGACAGTGCTACCCCCCTAATACAACAATTTTGTAGTTTATTTAATAATAAATTATGATCCACTCTATCAAATGCTTTTTTAAGATCCAGGAATACCCCAACTGAATACTCTTTATTTTCAACGGCAGTTGATATTTTTTCTATAAATTCCATTCGAGCAAATGCAGTTGTCCTCTTGTGTCTGAACCCATATTGCTGCTCACACAATAAATTATTCTTCAGTATGAAGTTGTCAGTTCTCTCATAGAATATTTTTTCAAGTATCTTGGAAAATTGCGGCAATAGTGAAATTGGTCTATAGTTTGAGAATTCCCCTCTATCACCCGTCTTGTATATCGGAATTACTTTAGCTATTTTCATTGCATTGGGAAATATACCTGTTTGGAGAGACAGGCTACAGATATACGTCAGTGGTTTCACTAAGCATTCAATAATAGTTTTGACTAAGAGCATGTCAATACCATCACAGTTCGTAGATGTTTTACTTTTAAACGATTTAACAATTTCAATGACCTCTCTCTCATCTGTGTTCTTTATGAAAATGGAGTCTTTTATAGCAGTGTTTTTGCTTATTGTATCACCTGTAGGCGCCGTAATGGGTATTTCTCGAGCCAAATTAGGACCAATGTTAACAAAAATGTTATTAAATTCAGCTGCAGGTGAAGCTCCATTCACACTCTGAGTCGTTTTATTATTTTTTGAAAAATCGGTTGGGTAGCTTGTTATTCTGTTTTTATTTCCAAGAATATTGTTAAGTATTGTCCATGTATTTTTAATATTGTCTCTGTTTTTTCTCCAGTTCTTTACTGTAATAGTCTCTTTTACTACATCTTATTATATATGTTAACTTATTTTTGTATGTTTTATACTGCTGCTCTGCTTCTTTTGTCCTTTTCTTTAGGAAAGCTTTATATAATAAATTTTTCTTTTTACACGCCTTTTTTAATCCTTTGGTTAATCATGGCTTATCGGCAAATTTATGTTTAAGCTTTTTCTTTACTAATGGATAATTTTTTTCATAAAGAGTGGTTACAATGTTTATAAATGTGTCATAGGCTTCATTTACATCTGATACATAGACTTCTGTCCAGTCTTGCTTCACCAAGTCCTCTTTAAAAGAACTGATTGCATTTTGTGATTTGTATCTGAACGATTTTAAAAAAAATTTCTGTATTAGCCCCCGTGTGGCCAAGGATAAGTGCAAAGGTTGGCAAGTGGTCACTGATATCATCTATCAATAATCCACTTTCTATTTTCTTATCAATAATATTAACAAACAGGTTGTCAATAAGTGTAGCAGTGTGAACTGTGATTCTACTGGGATGTGTTATTGTGGGATATAGACTCATGCTGTACAAAGAATTCATGAACTCTGTAATTACATTTTGTTGATATGGATTTAGTAGATCAATATTGAAATCTCCACAAATTACTACCATTTTCTTACTAGTAATATGAATGAATGAATGAATGAATGAATCTTTTATTTCAGATAGTACAGGTTAAAAGGAACTGAATAGTATAGCAAAAGGGGGGAAATAAAATCCAACAAGGTCAAATTAGGCAATAATTCCTCTGATTATACAGTTCAACAAAAGTTATCCGAAATGGGTGATGGCTGAAGCCGCAGCTTATATTGCCCACCCATATTCCATCCAAGAATTCAAAAGAAAAAACAAAACAAGAGCGATTACAATTCAGAACAAAGCTAAGACCAAGTGTGACAGAAAAAAGTAGAAAAGAAAAAAAAAAACAACAAAAAAAAACTAGGCAACAACACAGCACAGGCTGGATATGACAATCCTTATGTGATTTTACATGTCATCTTGTATATATGTTTGGAGTATTTCTTCCTTTAGTTTTTGCTTAAATTGTCCAAGCGTTGTACATGATTTTAATTCAGGTCCAAAATCGTTCCATAATCTGACTCCTTGCACTGAAACACAGTGTTGCTTGGTGGTAGTTCTCACTGTAGGCTTTTGAAATACACATGTTCCTCTGAAGTGATATCGTTTCTCCCTTATTTGGAACAACTTTTGGATATTTGCGGGCAGTGATAAATTCTTCACTTTAAACATTATTATTGCAGTTTTAAAGTCTACCAGATCTTTCAACTTGAGAGCTTTTAGTTTAAGAAAAAGTGGATTTGTTGGTTCTCTGTAAGCTGCTTTGTTTATTATTCTAATAGCTCTCTTTTGAAGCATAAAGAGTGGATATATGTTTGTTTTATATGTATTTCCCCATACTTCATTACAATATGTCATGTATGGGAGTATTAATGAATGATACAAGGTGTATAGTGTGGGTTGATTCAGCAAATATTTCACTCTGTATAATATTGCAATTGATTTGGATACTTTACCTTTGATATAGTTAATATGTGACTTCCAACACAGTTTATTATCAATTATTACTCCAAGAAATTTAGTTTCAGATACCCTTTCAATCTCTACACCATTTACACTAAGTTTAGGTACTGGGTTGTTGTGATGGTTGTTAAAGACTATAAATTTTGTCTTACTTAAATTGAGCGTTAATTTGTTTGAGTCAAACCACAGTTTAAGCTTTCCTAATTCCTTTTCGAGTGTATCCAGAAGTTGTTCCAAATTGTTTCCACTGCATAATAGATTAGTGTCATCGGCAAACAATATTAAGTCCATTTTTTCTGAAACTTTACATATATCATTTATATACATATTGAATAGTAATGGCCCCAAAACTGAACCCTGTGGGACTCCACAAGTAACCTTCAGTAACTGTGAGTTTTTGTTACTAACACACGTACATACTGATATCTATTCTTTAAGTAACTACTTAACCAGGACAGTGCTACCCCTCTAATACCACAATTTTGTAGTTTCTTTAATAATAAATTATGATCCACTGTATCAAATGCTTTTTTAAGATCCAGGAATACTCCAACTGAATACTCTTTATTTTCAATGGCTGTTGATATTTTTTCTATAAATTCCATTAGAGCATATGCAGTTGTCCTCTTGTGTCTGAACCCATATTGCTGCTCACACAGTAAATTATTCTTCAGTATGAAGTTGTCAATACTCTCATAGAATATTTTTTCAAGTATCTTGGAAAATTGCGGCAATAGTGAAATTGGTCTATAGTTTGAGAATTCCCCTCTGTCACCCGTCTTGTATATCGGAATTACTTTAGCTATTTTCATTGCATAGGGAAATATACCTGCTTGGAGAGACAGGTTATAAATATACGTCAGTGGTTTTACTAGGCATTCAATAATAGTTTTGACTAAGAGCATGTCAATGCCATCACAGTCCGTAGATGTTTTACTTTTAAACGATTTAACAATTTCAATGACCTCTCTTTCATCTGTGTTCTTTATGAAAATGGAGTCTTTTATAGCAGTGTTATTGCATATTGTATCACCTGTAGGCACCGTAGTGGGTATTTCTCGAGCCAAATTAGGACCAATGTTAACAAAAAAGTTATTAAATTCATCTGCAGGTGAAGCTACATTCACACTCTGAGTCGTTTTATTATTTTTTGGAATATTAGTTGGGTTGCTTGTATTTCTGCTTTTATTTCCAAAGATACTCTTAAGTATTGTCCATGTATTTTTAATATTGTCTTTGTTTTTCTCCAGTTCTTTACTGTAATAGTCTCTTTTACTACATCTTATTATATATGTTAACTTATTTTTGTATGTTTTATACCGCTGCTCTGCTTCTTTTGTCCTTTTCTTTAGGAAAGCTTTATATAACAATTTTTTCTTTTTACACGCCTTTTGTAGTCCTTTGGTTAACCATGGCTTATCGGCAAATTTCTGTTTAAGCTTTTTTTTTACTAATGGACAGTTTTTTTCATAAAGATTGGTTACAATGTTTATAAATGTGTCATAGGCTTCATTTACATCTGATACATACACTTCTGTCCAGTCTTGCTTCAGCAAGTCCTCTTTAAAAGAACTGATTGCATTTGGTGATTTGTATCTGAACGATGTTGAATTTTTTTCTGTATTGGCCCCCGTGTGGCCATGGATAAGTGCAAAGGTTGGCAAGTAGTCACTGATATCATTTATCAATACTCCACTTTCTATTTTCTTATCAATAACATTGACAAACAGGTTGTCAATAAGTGTAGCAGTGTGAGCTGTGATTCTACTGGGATGTGTTATTGTGGGATATAGACTCATGCTGTACATAGAGTTCATGAACTCTGTAATTACATTTTGTTGATGTGGATTCAGTAAATCAATATTGAAATCTCCACAAATTGCTACCATTTTCTTACTAGTAATATTATTGTACAGCTCGACTAATTTATCTCTGAATGTCTCAATGCAAGTTCCCGGCGTTCTATATATACAACTTATAATTAGATTTTTTGTTTTATCTTGGTCAATCTCAACAATAACACATTCCAAGATCCCTGGTAGTGCAAAGGACATTCCATTTACAAGCATACACCTATACAGGTCATCAATATACAGTGCAACACCACCACCCTTTTTTTGAGATCTGTTAATATGAAACATCTGGTATCCCTCTATTGCCATCAGGGGAGCCTGCTCTTCATTAAGCCAGGTTTCAGAGATTGCAGTTGCTGTAAATTTTCTGTCTAGCTGTTTTAAATAGTCCTGAATCTGTGGAAAGTTTTTGTTAAGACTTCTGCTGTTGAAGTGTATTATTGATAATTTACCGTCTAGTTGCACTTGACTTTTGAATTGCTTTTCAGTGTAATATTCACAGTGGTTATGAATATTATTGAAAAAGTGGTTTTCAGGATCAATATCATTCTCCATCTCTTGTGGTTTATGTTCAGCATAATGGCATATTTTCAGAGTTTGAGTTTCCTCACTCTGTGTTAAATGACTTCCTCCAACTGGGGATAATTGATGTATACTCAAGTCAGTCATAACTTTTTGTTTGTTTTGCTTATTTTTTTTATATTATTGTACATCTCGACTAATTTATCTCTGAATGTCTCAATGCAAGTTCCCGGCGTTCTATATATACAGCTTATAATTAGATTTTTTGTTTTATCTTGGTCAATCTCAACAGTAACACATTCCAAAATCCCTGGTAGTGCAAAGGACATTCCATTTACAAGCTTACACCTATACAGGTCATCAATATACAGTGCAACACCACCACCCTTTTTTTTGAGATCTGTTAATATGAAACTGTGGTGCACATATGTAGTTTCACGGGCTCACATGTATATGACTGTTCATATTCTCTCATGTATATTCCTGTGTGCTTATTTTGGCTTCACGTCTGAAGAGGAACAAAAGGTCTGGACCTCCTGGGGATAAGAGGAGGACGAGAGAATTGGCCTTTTGATATGCAAAGAGATGGACATGAATGATTTCCTGACCACCCAGGTTTGGGTGGAAGAGAGAGGAGCTGCAGGGGGGATGCATTGTGTTTGGGATTTAAAGACAATGGGATTTTGTACTTTGATGTCAGGGGTATAAGACTGGCAGATGTTGGGGTTTTTTCCTTCTTCTGCTTTTGAATGTTGGAGAGTGTGTTGAGAATAAAAATGGAACCTGAGAAATAACTCTGCCTCATCCTTTCCACACAATCTCCACACTGGTGACCTTAAGACGTATTATGGCCGGAGACGATTCTCCTGCACCGGACTCATCAGGAGCCAGCCAGGCTAATGCAGCTACCACAGTCCAGCTTCCGGACTTCTGGCAGAACAGTCCGCGCTCCTGGTTTAAGGCAGTTGAGGCACAGTTCCATCTTCGGAGGGTTTCGGCAGACGCCACGAAGTTCTACCATGTAGTTGCAAAGCTGGACAACCACACAGCCCAGCGTATAGAGAGCCTGATCAACCACCCGCCAGACGAGGACAAGTATGGCACTTTGAAGGCTGCTCTCATCCGTTTTTTCACCCCCTCGCTGGGAGAGTGAGCAGAGAAGCTCCTGGCGTTGACTGAGTGTGAGGTCGACAGACCTGCAGACCTGATGGCGAAGATGCTGAGTTTGAGAGACGCCGAAGATGATGGCTTTATTTTCGCCCGCCTTTTCCTCAGGACACTACCGCCAGCGGTGAGAGTAACCCTGGCCAGTTCACAGCTGCTGGCCCACCGAGACTACCACGAGCTGGGCCAGGAGGTGCAACGACTGGTCGACGCCCATAGACGACACACGGCCACGACTGCAGCAGCGGAGCTGGGCTTAACATCCGGAGATGGCAGGGGGCCAGAGGCTGCAGCACCAGACTCACCGATGACGGCAGCGACGGGGGCCAGGAGGCGCGGAGCGGACGACGTCCTTTGCTTTTACCATCGCCGTTTCGCCGAGAGGGCACGCAAGTGCATTCCACCGTGCCAATTCAAGCGCTCGGGAAACGCCAAGACCGGGAGTCGGTAGCAGCTGCGGCTCTCGTTGAGGAGAACAAGCTGCTCTACTTGAGGGACGCGCGATCGGGGAGGCACTTCCTCGTGGACACAGGCTCCCAGCTGAGTTTCATCACACCTTCCTACGCTGACCGGCTGGCGTCTTCCAGTGGCCCTGTGGTGTCAGCAGCGAACGGCTCGGCGATTAAGACCTTCGGGGAGAAGACCCTGTCTCTGTCGTTACATGGCCGCACATTCGAGTGGACTTTCATCATAGCGGCAGTCAATTTCAACATGTTAGGTGCTGATTTTTTGTGCTCACATGGTTTGTTGGTCGATCTTGCTAACAGACGCCTGGTTAATGCACTCTCTTTTTCTTCTATTCCCTGTACAGCGCGAGTGGCCCCGCCAACAGCACAAGCCAACGTCACAGCTGCAGGTGGTAAGTTCCACACACTCCTCACTCAGTTTCCAGCACTCACGGTGCCAACGTTTTCAGCATCCGTGGCTAAACAAGGGGTGGAGCATTTTATTACTACCACCGGGCTGCCCATTTTTGCAAAAGCTCGGCGCTTGGATTCAGCTAAACTGGCCATAGCGCGCGAGGAGTTCGCCAACCTGGAAAAATTGGGCATCATCCGACGTTCAAAGAGCCCTTGGGCTTCACCGCTTCACATGGTCCCTAAAACTGATGGCTCGTGGCGGCCATGCGGTGATTTTCGCAGGCTGAACAATGCTACAGCACACGACCGCTACCCAATCCCACATATCCAGGATTTTTCAGTTCATTTGGCGGGGACGCACATTTTTTCTAAGATAGACCTGGTACGCGGTTATCATCAGGTCCCAGTCCGCGCTGAGGACATACCCAAAACAGCGGTAATAACTCCTTTCGGGCTTTTTGAGTTTTTGCGCATGCCGTTTGGGCTTAAAGGCGCAGCGCAGACTTTCCAACGCATGATGGACGCGGTGTTGCGCGATCTCCCTTTCGTGTTCGTCTACTCGGACGACATTTTGGTAGCCAGTGCGTCCGAAGACGAACACGAAAACCACCTCACTGCAGTTTTCCGGAGGTTGGCGGAGCACGGGCTAATAATCAACCCAGCGAAGTGTCAGTTCGGGGTGGCGCAGATTGATTTTTTGGGGCATTGCATCTCTCCCGAAGGAGCAGTTCCTCTGCCTGACAAGGTGCGCGCGGTGGCAAATTTTCCCCAGCCACAAACGGTCAAAGTGTTACAGGAGTTTTTGGGAATGGTGAATTTTTATAACCGTTTCCTCCCCCGCGCGGCGCAGCTCATGCAACCATTGTACGCCGCGCTTAAAAAACAAAAACCCGCAAATAAAATCGAATGGTCTCCCGAGCGGGAGCGCGCATTCTCTGAAGTCAAAACAGCCTTGGCAAACGCTGCGTTGTTAGCGCATCCAGTCCCAGCGGCCCGCATGGCGCTCACTACTGACGCGTCAGATGTGGCCATAGGGGCGGTTGTGGAACAGTATGTGGCTGGAGCCTGGCAGCCGCTCGCGTTTTTCAGCAAGACTTTGAGCGATAGTGAGCGAAAATACAGCGCATTCGACAGGGAGTTGTTAGCTCTCCATTTGGCTATTCGTCACTTCCAATTTTGGCTGGAGGGATGCCGTTTCACCGCGTTCGTTGACCACAAGCCGCTGACTTTTGCGATGGCCAAGATTTCGGAACCTTGGTCGGGCCGGCAGCAGAGACAGCTGGCCGCAATTTCGGAGTTCACTACCGATATCCAGCATGTAGCGGGTAAACTTAACGTAGTGGCAGACTGCCTCTCGTGTGCCATGGCTGCTCCAGCCCATGTAGAGGTAGATTTCGCAGCTGTTGCCGCAGACCAGGGTAGCGGCACAGAAGTGTGCGCGGTCCCAGTCCGCGTAGGGATAGATTACGCAGCCATGGCCGCGGAGCAGGGTGGCGACGCGGACGTGCACGCGCTCCAGTCTGGACCAATAGGGTTAAGGCTGGAGGACAGAGTGCTGCAAGACGGTATGCCCCCCCCTAATCTGCGATGTTTCCACCGGGCGACCCCGTCCGGTGGTTCCGGCCTTGTGGCGCCGCCGCGTTTTTGACTTGATCCATTCGCTGGCGCACCCGGGGGTGCGCGCTTCGGTCAAAATGGTAGGGGAGAAATTTGTATGGCCGGGCCTGCGCAAGCAAGTTAGAGAGTGGGCAGCAGCCTGCATGGCCTGTCAGCGGGCCAAGGTGCATAGACACACGAAAGCTCCTTTGGAGCCATTTAATATTCCAGCTAAAAGGTTTGATCATGTCCATGTGGACCTCGTAGGCCCCCTACCTCCCTCGCAAGGGTGCATACATCTTCTGACAATGGTTGACCGCACCACGCGCTGGCCAGAAGTGGTTCCCCTGTCATCAACCACAGCCGAGGAGGTGGCACGCGCTTTTTTAACTGCATGGGTAGCGCATTTTGGAGTTCCGTCGGATATTACGTCTGACAGAGGCCCACAATTTGTTTCCGAACTTTGGTCAGCGATGGCCCACAGCCTGGGTGCAACGATCCACCGCACGACCGCTTATCACCCGCAGGCTAATGGGTTATGCGAACGTTTTCACGGGTCGCTGAAGGTGGCTCTCAGAGCGTCGCTTACGGATGCAAATTGGGTTGACAAACTACCATGGGTTCTATTGGGGTTGCGTTCTGCACCTAAAGAGGATTTAGACGCCTCCCCAGCGGAGCTAGTGTTCGCACAGCCACTTCGGCTGCCTGGAGAATTTCTCCCTGACAACCCAGCGCCAGAGTTCTCCTCGGCTCAGCGGATGCAGAATAGCAATGGCCCGAGTGTCCTACCAGGCCCCGTTCACCACAGTTTTCCGCATGTTTTTGTGCCTAAAGCTTTAAAAAATGCGGAGTTTGTTTTTGTCAGACATGATGCCCACCGCACAGCTCTGCGACCGCCTTACAATGGACCATTTAGAGTGCTTGAAACAGGTGATAAGCATTTTTTGCTAGATTTGGGGGGCAGAAAGGAGATGATTGGCATAGACAGACTCAAACCTGCTTTTGTGATGGCTGACGAAACTGTGCAGTTGGCGAGGGCCCCGCGACGGGGTAGACCCCCTAGGGAGCATTCCCCAGTACACTCACAGAGATTGACTAACAGTTTTAATCCCCAGACAGCAGCTCCGCAGCAGGAGGATGCCGCGGAAGAGGTTAAGCCCGCCTGCAGCAGATACGGCAGACGGTTGAGACCAAGACAGCATGTGGACTGATGTGTGGCGATTTTATTATGACATGCAATCTGTGTTTGTTTGTTCCATCTTAGACGTTTGGGGGGGGGGGGGTTATATGTGGTGCACATATGTAGTTTCACGGGCTCACATGTATATGACTGTTCATATTCTCTCATGTATATTCCTGTGTGCTTATTTTGGCTTCACGTCTGAAGAGGAACAAAAGGTCTGGACCTCCTGGGGATAAGAGGAGGACGAGAGAGTTGGCCTTTTGATATGCAAAGAGATGGACATGAATGATTTCCTGACCACCCAGGTTTGGGTGGAAGAGAGAGGAACTGCAGGGGGGATGCATTGTGTTTGGGATTTAAAGACAATGGGATTTTGTACTTTGATGTCAGGGGTATAAGACTGGCAGATGTTGGGGTTTTTTCCTTCTTCTGCTTTTGAATGTTGGAGAGTGTGTTGAGAATAAAAATGGAACCTGAGAAATAACTCTGCCTCATCCTTTCCACACAATCTCCACAAAACATCTGATATCCCTCTATTGCCATCAGGGGAGTCTGCTCTTCATTAAGCCAAGATTCAGAGACTGCGATAGCTGTAAATTTTCTGTCTAGCTGTTTTAAATAGTCCTGAATCTGTGAAAAGTTTTTGTTAAGACTTCTGCTGTTGAAGTGTATTATTGATAGTTTACCATCTAGTTGCACTTGACTTTTGAATTGCTTTTCAGTGTAATATTCACAATGGTCAGTCATAAGTTTTTTTGTTTGTTTTGTTATTTTTTTTTAAAGTACATTGACATGGTATGTCAAAAGAACTATTCTTGCCGTGTGTGTGGATATGGATTATCATTGTCCCTTAATTTTCTTAATCAGTGTTCATCTGTATTTATTTAAGTCAGTAACATCTCTGATCATTATACTCTTTGCTTCCTCAGGTGTTCCATTTAGTTTGATCCAAACTCTACAATTTCTTGTCCATGTTGCCTGTATCTTATTTTGTCTTTTCAGCATCCATGCTTGCCGTGCTATTTCAACATTAGTTTTTGTTAGGTGTTCATTTAGGTAAACTTCTGTTCCCCGTAGCTTTCTGGCCTGCCTCAGTATGTCATTCTTTACCTTTCTGTTCACAAAGCACATCACAATTGATTTCTTTGTTTTATTATCCTGCGGCGGCAAAGAAATAATAAACTGCAAACTGAGAGTTTTAAGTAGAGTTTATTAAATCACACCGCCGTCACAGGATCTCCGCTCCAGCCTTTAGTGTGAGCAAGCTAGAGCGGGATTCCTCAGGCTCTCAGAGAGAGGGACACAGAGTGCGTGTCTGCAGCAGTACATCAATACACACATTTCACTGTTTAGTTAATTGCTCTAGTTGAGCGCTGTGTCTGTCTCAGTCTGTTGTGGGGGTCACGCCACACCGCTCCCCCCCAGAGGGCTCGGCAGGGGGCCGAAACCTCGATAGTGCCTTTGGCAGCGAGCAGGGAAAGCTCTGTGCAGGCGGAGGTGGAGCAGGGTGGGGGGTAGTAAGTGCCGGCAGGAGACGGTGAAATCGTCTGAGCCGCGCAAAAATTGCTTGTGGGTCCGCGATGTCGAGGGGCTGTCCCGTTGAACATGCCGAGGTCCACAAGAAGAAAAATTAGTCACTGACTCCTCCCGCGATTAAGTCCTGCAAGGATTAATAGCAAGAAGAAGAAAAGACGAGGCTGCGTGGCGGCTGTAATAAAAGCAGAGGGACTGGCGTGTTGACTTTAGGTGCAGGCACAACCTTAAAGCTCTCGGAAACCGCAAACCGCTGAATTTCCCTTGTGCGCCGTGGCTGAGACCATTAGCCAATCCTTCGTGCATGCTGCGTGCGTGCTTCAGGTGTGAGGGCGGCCCTGAAGGCTCTGTGTGCAGCGGCGAAGGCTGCTGGCGGTCTGTGGAGCCGAATTTGTCCCGTGTGTAGTGCGCCGTCCTCGTAACTCCCCGGTGCGTGTGCCGGGGCTCCGTGCATTGTTGGGCCAGCTGGAGAGGAAACAGGGTCAGGGAGCGTAATCATCCCTGTTCGATGCGTTGGAGCGGTGAAGGGAAGTAGACGATCTTTGTCCCTCGTGCTCGTGCAGATGCGTTGGAGTGGTGAGAGGGAGGAGACGATCTTTGTCACTCGCTCAGCCATGGTGCGTTCAGGTCCACGCGCTGCATTCTCCGTCGGCCATGGAGGTCACCGTCGTGGAGAGGGGACGAGGTGCATGCGCTCTCGTGTGGAGGAGCTGTGAGCGCGGCCGATCTGGCGTGGATGTGCCGATCTAGGCGTGCAGATCTCACCATGAAGTTTGCTGCGGCTTTCCCAGTCGTGGGTGGTCTCCGGAGAGTTTCACCTGGAAACTCTGCGTCGAAGTCTCCCTGAAGCAGAAGGCAGGGCAGATCAGTCAGGCTGCCGCGTTCGCTTGTCGTTGGAGAATCCCCACCGGGTGCTGCGTTCGCCGGCAGCGTGTTCGTTTCAGCGTCGGGTCACCAGTGTGGCGGCAAAGAAATAAAGCAGCGTTGGTGAAGGTTTTAAGCAGGTTTATTAAATCACACTGCCGTCACAGGATCTCCGCTCCAGCCTTTAGTGTGAGCAGGCTGGAGCGGGATTCCTCAGGCTCTCAGAGAGAGGGACACAGAGTGCGTGTCTGCAGCAGTTGCAGGAGTGAGAGAACGAGTCACAGAACTTGTGCAGTATTTATACCCAGTTACAGACAGTACATGAAAGGGCCTTCACAGCAGTTGGTATGATCAAAGAGACTGCAGACAGGCATGAGACATTTGCATCTGAGAGACACAGTAAGAACAGGATGCATGAACACAATGCATGAATGGCGCATTAACATCACAGTACAAAACCGGAAAAAACCAGAAGAAGCGAGGCTGCCTGTAGACATCAATACACACATTTCACTGTTAAGTTAATTGCTCTAGTTGAGCGCTGTGTCTGTCCCAGTCTGTTGTGGGGGTCACGCCACAATCCTTTCTGGGTAAAGCATGACAGGCTGAAATTGCATTTGTGAATTTTATACACTTTTATTTTTACACATGTTTTATACACTTTTATTTTTTACACATGTTTTGTATATACTATGAACCTTGAGTTCGAAATAAACGTTTGAATTTGAATTTCGATTTTATTTTGACAAGGCGAGAACAAAACGGCTATTTTCGGTACTTCAGTTTCCGTTTCACAAAGGAAATATTAAAAGAACGAAGAGTACACGGATTGAGGCGGGACTCTTAGTCAACACCCCTGTCCGGCGGTTGTAGTGTCGAGCTCGTGACTTCAATAAACATAAGTTCAGTCTTGCAGCTGGCCTCTTTATTGAAAGTCTGTTTACAGACATAAAAGGTTTGGCCCCTGGGACTTACCGTAGCCGACGTCGGTCGTCAGAGGGGGATGACGTCAAGTGGGCTGCGGCCGCTGTATGTATTCATGTTTTCAGTTCGTTGCTTGGCATAAGATAGCTCACGGCTCGCTCATTTCGTACATAACAAATACCTCCACATGTATGAATGTGACGCCGGATCATTCAGACTGTCTCTGTGACTTTTTCACATGAGGACTCCGTGAGGCTGTTGTTGCGATCAAAGAGAGAACCGACGACAACCGGAAACCGCCTGATTCTTCAGTAGAGTTTAATACGGTAGCGTGTTAGCCTGTTAGCTCCGAAGGTTCAGTGTAAAACATGAAGGGAGTCAAATCAGCGTTTTATGTAGTGAAGCAAAAACGTGTTCGCATCATCAGAGGAGAAGAAACCATGGAAGAGGACAAAGAAAAGGAGGGAAGTGAGAAGAAAGTGTTGGATGTGACGGAGAAAGCTGAGCTGAAACTCCAGACAACAGGTGTGTAAGACCACGATGAGATGGACACCAGAGAAAAGAGACTTTGGGAGGATTTTGGTCCAGAAATCTGCAGGGAGACACGAGGTTTACGGTGGAGTTCAGGTCTGAGGAGAGACAACCAGGAGCTTTGTCATTTTTCAACAAGGGATGGAGAGGATTGATAAATTTAGCATTAGGCGCAAATGTATAAACACAAAACGGGTGCAAATTTGCAACAATAAAGGTGCAAAGATATGATTAAAAAAAGTCAATTTAAAAACTCCAAAAGTCATAAATGACAATTTAATTGCATTGGACAAAAATTAACCAGCACCCAGATGAGCGTTGCAAATTTACAGGAAAAAAAGTTGGATTTTTTTTTTATTTTTTTTTTAGAAAAAAGGTTGAAATTTTTGAGGAAAAAAAGCTCTAGATTTACAGGAAAAAAAAATGCAAATCGAGAAACACGTGAAAAATTGTTAGGTAAAAATGTACATTTTTATGAGGAAAAAAGTGTAAATTTCTAACTTTTTGGCACTTCTAGTTGTGGTTGGTGCTGTCATGATGGGATTTGTGTAGTGTGCGGCATGGTGACATCACCATCTGGCTGCGTCACCACACCGACATATATATATATATATATATATATATATATATGGGTGAGTCCGCCATTTCAAGCTCTCTTGCCCTGGCAACTCAGTGCAGCAAAGGCGTGTACTGTACGAACAACCAGTTCTATAATAACGCCCAATTCCAGTGCAGCATCCTCGTCCGTCTCTTTAGTGCCAGGTTTGTGGACATAACATTTGGCGACTGAGGATTAAACCACGGAGGTGTGCATAACACCGCTGCGGCCTTTCATTGAGCTCCTGGGGGGAACCACCAGTTCCATGGCCATGTTGGCTGGAGGCGTTTGAAACGTATTTTGCAGCGTTGGGCATGGGAAGATTGGATAAAGGGAGGACGTGAGCGCTGCTTGTCCAAAACCTGCACATAGAAGGTCAGAGAATTTTTCAAATGCTTGGTCTGACAGACTGTTATGAGGATGCTATCGAGATGCTAACTAGCCACTTTGCTAAGTCCAAAAACGTGGCGCAGCGCATGAAAACTTGCTGTCGTCGATGAGAGACTAAGCTAACTAACCCCACACCCTACAGAGATGGCATAAACATCAGTTTAGATGAAGTGAAGTTAGTGAAGTCAGTGAAGTTAGACGGTGTGAGTGTGCCTATGATGGTGGCCACCGCTGCCACGCAGTCCATAGTGAGCGAGGCCATGGTCCGGAGGCTCACCCCCGGTGCCCTAATGCAGTGGAGCTACCAGACGACGGGAGCTCCAGTACTGGCACAAACGTTACATTTGCAGTGCAGTACAGTAAAAAAGTGATTTCAGCGTTCCGATTCCAGGTGGCACGCCAGGGTGAAAATGTTATAGGGTGGGATTTCTTCAGTGAGCTGGGTTTTATTCTCACAATCGGCAGTCAGCGGCCCAGGCCCAGTTCGGCCAGGCTTCGCGGACGTGGGTGCAGCCAAAGAGCACAGTGTAGTCGGTGACCGTAACGCAGAGAGTGGATATGGCACGGACAATGAGGACAACAGGGAGAAAGAACAGCGGCCGGACTTGCCTCCGTTCCTCACTCAGCTGGAGGAGAGGGAGCCCGTGCCCATCGGGACCGACACCAAAACGTCCGCTTCATGCTCTCAGGAGGAGAGCCGCCCGGACGAGGGGCCCGAGCATGCGGAGATCCCCGAAACACAGCAGTGGCAGCCGGGCACAAACACAACGCATGACGTGGCACACCAGAGCGCTTCAGACGGCAGTGAGGAAGAACCGAACTGCTCCCATACCCTCGCTCAACAAGCAACGGCGGTTACGACCGAGCTGACAGGTGAAGAGTCCGCTTCAACGAGTGACACCGAAGAGACACCGGACTCCTTCTGTACCCATGACGAGTTTCAACCGATGACTGAAACAACAGGTGAAGGGTCCGCAATGAACACGGTGACTACGGAACCGCCGCAGTATGATGGAGGTCCCAAGCTGAAAGAGCATGCAGAGCCACCGGGAGCACAACAACGTATAAAAACAAGTAAGGCGCCGCTCCAGGGCATGGACTGGGTTCGGGTTTGCGCCAGCAGAACACCAGGATGGCATTTGACCGGGCCACAGCCAGTGAAAGAACGGGCGCCACTGAGGATTTTGGCGAGGCTGAGAACAACATGCTTTTGGCTGATAGATGGTTCGGCACGTGAACCAGCTACGGTGTGTCCAGGTGGTGGCTTCAAATGGCGAGGCTCCGCAGGAGTCAGCTACAGCAGTGTAGGACCCAGGCCCCGACGTCATGAAGATTGGCCCTGGGGGGCTGACACCTCCAGGGAGGAGGCCACCATGGGCCCGCCTCAAAGCTCCAGGGAGGAGGCCGTCACGAGGCCACCTCAAAGCTCCGGGCAGGAGGCCGCCACGGGGCTGCCTCAAAACCAATTAGGCAGAACTGTTCCTCCCGTGGAAGACTGTAAGGAAAAAAACCTGAAAGACTGTTTAGTTAAGAGTGCGATTGAGGGGGGGGGGGGGAACAAAACTGGCAGAATACCCCACTTAGCCGTGCTGCGCTTTGTGATAGTCCACCCACAGGCCCTAGTTGTAGGCTTTATTTAAAGTGTTTACAGTTTTTATTATTTTGTGTGTTTATTGGGCGTTCTTTATGTACCAAATTGGGGAGGGTTTAATTGAATGTGTTTTGTAAAGGGGGAAGAATGTAGTCATGGGATTTGTGTAGCGTGCGGCGTGGTGACGTCACCATCCAGCTATGTCACCACGTCAACATACAGTGGGGCAAAAAAGTATTTAGTCAGCCACCAATTGTGCAAGTTCTCCCACTTAAAAGATGAGAGAGGGCTCCAATTTTCATCATAGGTATACCTCAACTGTGAGAGACAAAATGAGGAAAAATGAGAAAATCACATTGAAGGATTTTTAATGAATTAATTGGTAAATTCCTTGGTAAATAGGGATGAGAATCCTCCTCGGATCCGAGGAATTCCTCGGATTTGATCATGTCTATGGTCATTCTCGTGAATCGTCTAAATTCGAGGAGAAAATTTTAAGGGGGGGGGGGGGTCTGGCGAGTCGTATTTTCGATCGGCTGTGAAAATCCACCGCGCAGAACACGCTACCCAGCGAGATCAGTAATGTAATGTAACAAGGCCACTGATAGGCTGATACTTATTGAAGCAACCAATCGGCGATGTTGTTAGATTTCCTATGTCATATCCAGATAACACGCGGAGCGAAATGCAAGTGGCGGACGGTTCAATCAGTTCAATCAACTGAGTTTTCCCGATTTCGTCAAAATGGTGAACCTAAAACTCACGAAAGACAACAAAGCAAGAATTTTAGAAATCGACAAAGGGATAAAGAACAAGTTTTGTTGGGAATGGCTTGAAAAAACTGTGTCAATGACTGTAAAGATCAGTAAAAATACTGAAGTTGTGGTTGAAAAAATGGCCGACTTCATAGCGAAATGCGAAGTACCAGGGAAAGCCCAGTGTGTTTATTGCAACGATTTCTTGAGTTATGGATCTCATGGTTGTGTTGCCTTAGTTGAGCACTGTTCAAAACAGAAACATCTCAAAATTGTGGCTACAATGAGATCGAACTACTCACTCGGTGCTGCGTTCAAAACGATCGATGGACATAGTCAAACTCAGATGCCAGTCAATCAAAGTTCATCACAGTCGCCCCCGATTACAGCAATTGGTGATCGGAAGACGCATTCCGAGGTAAGATTTTTTTCTCGTTTAAGTAATGTACTTGAGAATTTTCGCGTAATGAATTTGTTATGAAATAGCATGTGTAAGTTGTGATGGTATGCCATCACAACTTACTGCATCACAGCATTACACAATGCTGTTCTTCAACCCTTTGCAGCATCTTCATGGGGTTGGTCTCATTTAAAAGAAAATACTCTGAATTTTTTGGCAAAACAGTCATAATTTCTCTTAAGTGCTCCTGCCACTGAGTAACAGGAAAGTTCGCCTGGGTGTTTTTTAGATACAGATGCTTGCAAATAACATACAGCTGTCAGATACTGGCTGGAAAACACAACAGAAATGTAGAACCAAGTGTTTTCAAGCTCAGGTCAAAATTTTGTAAAAATACCACAAAAAATGAATATATATTACACAGCTTTTTTCTGAGATTGTAACAAGGCTGTGTCTGTACTGGAAGACCGGAAATACAGCTTTTTTTTTTTTTTTTTCAGTGCGCACTGAGATGCAGAGACGTGACCGCCCGCTGAATTCACAAGAGTTCAAGGGGTTAAAATATACTAAGATGCAACTTTTTTATATTCCTAGTAACACTAACAAATGCATACATTAATAAATCAAAATGTTTGCAGAATGTCAGTATATTTTAATAAATGGGTGATGGACTTGGTGATGGAATTTTGTTAATATTTATAATTTATTTTACTTGGTTAAATTATTTTGTCTGTTCTAGAACTATGTAAATGTAATTCTGTGTCAGTTCTAAACATATTAGATAGTAGTAAAATATAATTTAGTATTATTACATCAACATACTATTCAGATATCATAAATTTAATACATATGTACTGTGTTTCACTTTATTTTGTGGTTGAAAAAATGGCCGACTTCATAGCGAAATGCAAAAGTACCAGGGAAAGTGACACTGAATCAAAACAGTATTGAACATGATTACACATGTGATGCAGCAGCAGATTAAAAAGATAAACTATAAATGCATTTGTACTTACTTCTAACTTTAAATATAAGACCACATTTGAGCATTCTAAAACACCAGATTTTGTTAGCTTCTGGACCCCCCACCAAGGATCCGCCTTGGATCCAGCTTGGGGGCCTGCATCCCCCAAGACCCCCAGCTAAGTTTCCTCTTTTTTTCCAAAACCCCATTCTCATCCCTGGGTAAAATAAGTATTTGGTCACCTACAAACGAGCAAGATTTCTGGCTCTCTCAGACTTGTAACTTCTTATTTAAGAGGCTCCTCTGTCCTCCACTCGTTACCTGTATTAATGGCACCTGTTTGAACTCGTTATCAGTATAAAAGACACCTGTCCACAACCTCAAACAGTCAGACTCAAAACTCCACTATGGCCAAGACCAAAGAGCTGTCAAAGGACACCAGAAACAAAATTGTAGACCTGCACCAGGCTGGGAAGACTGACTCTGTTAAGCAGCTTGGTGTGAAGAAATAAACTGTGGGAGCAATTATTAGAAAATGGAAGACATACAAGACCACTGATAATCTCCCTCCATCTGGGGCTCCACGCAAGATCTCACCCCGTGGGGTCAAAATGATCACGAGAACGGTGAGCAAAAATCCCAGAACCACACGGGGGGGCCTAGTGAATGACCTGCAGAGAGCTGGGACCAAAGTAACAAAGGCTACCATCAGTAACACACTACGCTGCCAGGGACTCAAATCCTGCAGTGCCAGACGTGTCCCCCTGCTTAAGCCAGTACATGTCCAGGCCCATCTGAAGTTTGCTAGAGAGCATTTGGATGATCCAGAAGAGGATTGGGAGAATGTCATATGGTCAGATGAAACCAAAATAGAACTTTTTGGTAAAACTCAACTTGTCGTGTTTGGAGGAGAAAGAACACCATACCTACTGTGAAGCATGGGGGTGGAAACATCATGCTTTGGGGCTGTTTTTCTGCAAAGGGACCAGGACGACTGATCCGTGTAAAGGAAAGAATGAACGGGGCCATGTATCGTGAGATTTTGAGTGAAAACCTCTTTCCATCAGCAAGGGCATTGAAGATGAAACGTGGCTGGGTCTTTCAGCATGACAATGATCCCAAACACACCACCCGGGCAACGAAGGAGTGGCTTCATAAGAAGCATTTCAAGGTCCTGGAGTGGCCTAGCCAGTGTCCAGATCTCAACCCCATAGAAAATCTTTGGAGGGAGTTGAAAGTCCATGTTGCCCAGCGACAGCCCCAAAACATCACTGCTCTAGAGTAGAGTGGTGGCTCAATTGGTAGAGCATCCGCCCCACACCCGGGAGGCAGGGGTTCAAATCCCGGCCGGGTCATGCCGAAGACCATATAAAAGTGGAACTTCCTGCCATCCAGCTTGGTGCTCAGCAATAAATGGAATGGAGGAGGGAACTCTGTGGTGGCGCCTTGCATGGCAGCGGCCCTCTGATTCAGCACTTGGGGTGTGTGTGATTAACACAGTAGATAGGTAAAGCATAATCTCGTTCTGCTGTACATGATTGGTTGTACGGTTGAATGACAATAAGGGTGATTTAATTAATTAAATTAATTAATTAATCTGCATGGAGGAATGGGCCAAAATACCAGCAACAGTGTGTGAAAACCTTGTGAAGACTTATAGAAAACGTTTGACCTCTGTCATTGCCAACAAAGGGTATATAACAAAGTATTGAGATGAACTTTTGTTATTGACCAAATACTTATTTTACCGAGGAATTTACCAATTAATTCATTAAAAATCCTTCAATGTGATTTTCTGGATTTTTTTTCTCATTTTGTCTCTCATAGTTGAGGTATAGTACCTATGATGAAAATTGGAGACCTCTCTCATCCTTTAAGTGGGAGAACTTGCACAATTGGTGGCTGACTAAATACTTTTTTGCCCCACTGTATATATGGGTGAGTCCGCCATGTCAGGGCTCTTTTGCCCTGGTGACTCAGTGCTGTGAAGGTGTGTACCATATGAACAGTCAGTTCTATAATAAAGTCCAGTTCCAGTGCAGTATCCTCGTCAGTCTCTTTAATGCCAGGTTTGTGGACATAACGGGTGCTTCCACTTCATTTTATTCATTTATGTAACATGATAAGAAATAAAGGCTTCTGATATTGGAGTTTTCTTTTTCCCAGGTTGGGGAGGGGTGAAATGTTCCCCTTTGATTTACTCCTGGTGTTGTGATGGGGGTGGGGGGGGTAACAAGGGTGTGATTCTGTGTCATTTTGCTAACAAGGACGATAACCCCCCCCCCTCCCATTCACCTACCAGTCCCTCCAGGATTTCATGATGTTGCAATCATGTCAATTCACGCAAAATCATTGATTGATCTATTGTGCAACTTTGTCCAATCGCCGCCACTTTCCCGCAATTTTAGCCAATCCTCGTCAACTTGTGCCAATTTCGCCAATCAAATTTGTCCCCGAGTGGCACTCAAACGCTCAGTGTAACCAATCAAATGCGTCGCTGCACCGTGTTCACTTCCACGTTTACAGTGGGTATTGACGGAACACAGCAAGAACAGAGTGTGATTTAAAAAAAAAAAAAAAAAAAAAAACACTCACCCACGAGGTTTCCAACACCATCCCTTCCTCCGTCTTCCTCGGCCTGCTGGTGGACGTCTCACCACGTCGCCGTCCTGACCACATGTACAAAGTGCTGGGTTTGTGTTGAAAAATGTCCGCCTGCCTGAAAACCACCCAGTCACAGGAGCACGCGTGAGGAGAGACGCCATAAAACCACAAACAGAACAAGCAAATCTAACATTACAGCCAGTGTTTTAACATTTATACGTCTTTAGAGGTAAAATCTCAATGAAGCAAAGAAACGGAGCTGGAGGGAATTTGTATCAAGCCTCACATCCAACACATCTACTAAAAAGATCTGCGATTTAATTAGAAAGATGAAGGGTAAGGAGAATGGACTTCAAATACAGCATATTAATCATCAGGGTAATCTGCTGATGACAAAATGTGAAATAGCTAATCAGCTAGCAAAATCGTTTGAGAAGAATTCATCTATTGGAAACTATCGTACTGAGTTCCAAATCATACAAGCACAAGAAGAACAAAAAGAAATAAAACTTTTCTTCAGATAACTCAGAACCATACAACCAAGATTTCACTAGGGAAGAACTTTTGTTCTCAGTAAGGAACTCTCATGACACTGCTGTGGGGCCAGATAAAATTCATTATCAGTTTTTAAAACACCCCCATTGCACTATCCATTCTCTTGATGGTTTTCAACAACATTTGGAAATCAGGCAGTATTCCTGAAGGCTGGAAAGAAGGAGTCGTTATATCTGTTCCAAAACCCGGGAAAGATCATACTGATACCAACAACCACCGTCCAATAGCTCTGACAAGTTGCCTCTGTAAAACCATGGAAAGAATGGTAAACAGTCGCCTTGTGTGGGTGCTTGAGTCTGAAGGCCTTTTAACTGATTACCAGTGTGGCTTCAGACATGGTAAAAGCACTTTAGACCACCTTATCAGATTAGAGGCCTATATACGTGATGGTTTTATTAGAAAAGAACATGTAGTTGCTGTATTTTTTGATTTAGAAAAAGCATATGACACAACATGGAAATACGGTATTTTAAGAGACCTACTGTACATGACATGGGTTTTAGGGGACATTTGCCCTTGTTCATTTCAAACTTTTTGTCCAATAGACACTTCAGAGTCCGAGTAGGCGATACCCTTTCAGAGCCCCATGTGCAAGAACAAGGAGTCCCCCAGGGAAGCATCCTCTCGGTTACTCTTTTTAGCATTAATAGTATAGTTGGTGCTCTTAGACCAAATACCTTTTGTAGTCTTTATGTAGATGACCTCTGTATTTGTTTCAGGGGGAAAGACATGAGAACAATCGAAAAGCAACTACAGCTGTGCATAAATATGATTAATAGGTGGTCAGTCAGTAATGGTTTTAAATTTTCAAAAACAAAAACTGTCTGCATGCACTTTTCTGTTGCGGTCTCTTCACCTCGACCCTGAGCTTTTCATAGATGGAGACACTGTCAAGGTGGTAAAAGAAACCAAATTCCTTGGACTTATTTTTGATAATAAGCTGTCCTTTATTCCACATATAAAATTTCTACAAATCAGATGTTTTAAAGCCCTTGATATTATTAAAGTTTTGGCAAAAACTAAATGGGGTGCAGACTCTACTGTGCTGCTGCGTCTCTATAGAGCACTTGTAAGATCTCAGAGTATGGGAGTATAGTTTATGGATCAGCAAGGCAAACATACGTCAGGACGCTGGAAACTGTCCATCACCAGGGGCTAAAGCTTGCCTTGGGGGCTTTCAAATCCTCTCCTGTTAAAAGTTTGTTGAAGCAAACAAGCCTTCACTTCAAAACAGGCACCTGAAATTGGCTCTCCAGTATATGGTTAAACTTAAAGCAGACCATAGAAATCCAGCCTACTCTGCAGTTTTTCACACTCGATTTTTGCAGATGTATAAGGTCAGACCTAAGAGCATCACTCCTTTTGGACTCCGTGTAGAACCTCACCTGGAAAAATTAAACCCTGTGGATGTAATACACACAGTTTTGTCCCATTCCACCACAGAGTTTGAGGAAACCCAATATCATTCTGGATCTGAGCCAAAACAAAAATAAAGACACTCACCCAAATGTGTACCAGCAGCAGATCTTGGACATAAAATAGATAGATGTATTTTATTGATCCCAAACTGGGAAATTACAGTGTTACAGCAGCATGACAGTTGACAACCAAACAACAGAAACACACACATGACAGACAAAGGGATTACCCACGGAAAGTAAAAACTAACACGACTATAAAACCTATATACATCATAGCTTAATATATGATGACCCGTATAAACACATGAATCATCCCATTGCACAAAGGTGTAGTATCAGGAGCAGAGTGAAAAAGTGATGTACCAGTTAGTCTGTAAGGTGCAGTGTGGCAGCATTGCTATGCCAGAATACAACATCATAGTGAGTTATTGTACAGTGAAATTGCATGTGGCAGGAAAGATTTCCTGTACCTGGCCGTTTGACAACGAAGCTGTAGTAGTCTACTGGACAAAGTGCTTCGCTGTCTATCTAGTGTGTGGTGGAGGAGGTGATCAGGATTGTCCATGATGGATCACAGTTTATTTAGTGTTCTCCTCTCCATCACTGTCTCTAAGGTCTCCGGTCTGAGACCAATTACAGAGCCAGCCCTCTTGATAATCTTGTCAAGTGTGTTGGTGTCTCTGGCCCTGATACTGCTACCCCAACAGACAGCAGCAAAGAAGATGGCGCTGGCAACAACAGTCTGGGAGAAAAGCTCCAGCATCCTGCTGCACACGATGAAGGATCTCAGCTTTCTCAGGAAGTAAGAGTCTGCTCATCCCCTTCTTGTGCGCAGCATCGGTGTTGGATCTCCAGTCCAACCCACTGCTGATCCTGACACCCAGGTATTTGTAGTCCTCAACCACTCCCACATCCTCCCTCCTAATCTGCAGTGGCTGAGAAGGAGCCTTCCTCTTCCTGAAGTCAATCACCATCTCTCTGGTCTTGCTGACATTCAACCTCAGGTGATTCTGCTCCGTCCACTCCACAAATCTGTCTACCAGTGCCCTGTACTCCCCCTCCTCCCCTCCTCTTATACATCCCACAACAGCTGAGTCAGAGAATTTTTGCAGGTGGCATGACTCAGTGTTGTACTGAAAGTCAGTGGTGTATAAGGCAAAAAGAAAAGGAGAGAGCACAGTCCCCTGTGGAGCTCCCGTATCACTAGCCACCACTCCAGACAAGACACTGCCCAGCCAGACAAACTGTGGCCTGCCTGTCAGGTAGTCAGTAATCCAGGAGATCACAGAGCTGTCAACCCCATCACCCACAGCTGCTTACCCAGCAGCAGTGGCTGGATGGTGTTAAAGGCACTGGAGAAATAAAAAAAAAGGTGATTCTCACAGTATCTCCTCCACTATCCAGGTACAGATGGGCTCGTTGCAGCAGGTAGATGACAGCATCTTCAACTCCTAAATGGGGCTGATATGCAAACTGCAGAGGGTCCAGCCACGTCTTTACCTGCGGCCTCAGGTGGGCTAAGACCAGTCTCTCCAGGACCTTCATCACATGAGATGTGAGGGCAACTGGTTGGTAGTCATTCAGATCCGATGGAGATGACTTCTTGGGGACAGGAACCAGGCAGGATGTCTTCTACAGCACCGGTACTCTCTCCAGACTCAGGCTCAGGTTGTACAGGTGTTTCAGTACTGGAGCTAGTTGGTTGACACAGGTCCTCAGGGTCCTTGCGGAGATGCCATCAGGGCCCAAAGCCTTCTGCTGACAGAGTCTCTCCAGCTAAAATGCCGTTTTCCTCACCATATTTCCGTATACTCTGATGGACCCAAAGTAGATGGTTCAGTCTCTGCTGCAATTGTCAGCGGGCACAATCAGCATGGTTTGTAGATTCCCAAACAATGTTCACTTTTTACAGCAGAGGCTCGTGCTTTGCTTCTAGCATTGGAATACAATGAGAGAACCAGACAACAGAGGTCCTTAATTTTTACTGACTCCAGATCCTGTCTTCAGGCACTTGGATTTTTAAAGACTGATCACCCCATTATTGTCCAGATTTTAGAGAAACTAGGTTTTTTACAGAAACATAATTTTAATATCATTTTCTGTTGGATCCCCAGCCATGTTGGCCTGTCAGGTAACGAGCAGGCAAACAATGCTGCCAAGAGAGCCCTCACCCAAGAAGTTACTCAATGCCAGATCCCAGCCTCAGACCTCAGGCCTCTAGTAACTTCCTATATTTTAAAGAAGTGGCAGACTGAATGGGACACATGCACTGCAAATAAACTGCATGATATTAAACCTGCCATAAGCCAGAGTTGGGGATGATCCTGACAGTTGTTGCGAGAATCTCGCAGAACTCGTCTTTTGCCTCTGGTGTGGCTGTCAGTGTTGGGGCATACACACTGACGAGGGTGACTGGGCCTTGAGTGGTGTTCAGGCGGAAGGTGAGGAGTCATGCAGAGCCAATGCTGCCCGGTTCCACCATCTTCAGCAAGGTGTTCTTCACTGCAAAGCCCACTCCATGTTCCCTGTGTTTGTCACTGCCCTTTCCCTGCCAGTAGAACGTGTAGTCCTTCTCTCTGTGTGCCTGTGTCAGCCAACCGTGTTTGCTGGAGAGTGGCGATATCCACTCCCAGTCTCTTCAGCTCATTATTGATGATGGCAGTCTTCCTGGTGTCATTGATGTCCTTGAAGTTAGCAGCAAGTCCTGTCATCATAGTGCGGACGTTCCAAGTTCCCAGTTTTAGAGTTGGTCTCTTTTGTTTTATTGTCTTGCCTGGTGCGAAAGTTCTCAGCCTGCTGTTCGGACTTCTCCTCATCCCCATGCACCCAATGAGGAAAGCAAGCTGTGACGAGACAACACCTTTATTGGCTGGGGGCTCCCCAGCTTGAGGCAGGCGGTAGCTGTCCAGTGAGATCCAATGATCCCTCCCACCGTTGGGAACAACCCCTGGCGCCGCGCTCTACGCCAATTGAGCAGTGGCTTATAACCGGTAACTGTCATTCCCCGTGTTTTGTCTACGCCAAAGGCGAAGCTGGAGTGTCCTCTCCAGTGATCCGGTGTTCTACCTTCCAGCGTTGGGCGTTGGTAGGATTCAAGCCTGGGCAGGAAGATATGGAGGACAAGATGTTGCCCATGCAGCATGTCCCCCCTCTCCACGTCACTGATGAATCCAAAGGAACAGCAGGGCTGCTACAGTTTGGCACCAGCGCCATTGCAGGAGCTGCCAGAACGATGTTGAGCACAACATAGAACTGCCTTAGGGGCTCCGACTCCGGATTTTTCCTCAGGGTTGACTCCCGAAGCCTTTCCCGTGACCGGGTATGCCGCAAGGCAGCAGAAGTTTGAAATCAGGGTTTACCTTCCTCTGGATGGGCTACCTTCCCAGGTTGATGAGCCACCATCTACCCGAAGCATCTGGTTTTAAGGCGCCAGAGATCCGCCCTCGCCCCTTCTCCTATTAGTAAAAGCAGTTCCGCCGGGCTTAGAGACTAAACCACACGGGCAGGCTAGGAGTTGGACTTAGTTGTCGGAGGCTTTTCGAGACGCACGCCATAAGGAGCATTTTATGAGCACTGGGAGCTCAACCCCAGTGCCGCTCCTGGCTATGACAACCTTGGAACCAAGGTTCGTCACACCTTGTGACCAACCTTGTGTGACCAAGGTTGGTCACACAAGGCTTACGCACAGCTTTTTTTTAAAAGGTGAAGCCTCACTATCTTGTCAGTTTTGCGGAGCTTTTTTTTATCAATAAAGCACATTTTCCTTGACTGTCCTGCTCTCATGACAACAAGACGTTTTTATACTCAAAAGTCACTGAAGGATATTTTTAATAAGGCACCACTAAAGAAAATTTTAGGGTTTTTAGCACATGTGCATCTGAAGCATCTTATTTAATTTTTCTATTTTATTGTATCTACATATCTATCTCACTCTATTTATTTATTCTTTCATTTATCGTCCTCTATATAATTTTTAACTCAATTTTCTTATTAGTTCTAATTTTGCCATGAAATAGCCATAGATGGTGACATGGCACTAAACAAGAACACTCACTAACTCTTAGTGGTAAAATCATTATTGCATCTGGTCAATGAGCTTTAAAGCTGTGGCTCTTCGGTCAGACACGGACACCCCCACCCCCCTGGTAAATGAGTGTCTGAAGAGACAAGTGTTTGTGTCAAGGTGCAGCAGACAGACAGGTAGGAGTTAGGCATAGAAAGAGAGAGAATATTGTCTGTAATTTTTTTTTCCAGAAAAACAGACTCGGATGGACAATACAGAGCAACAGAATAAATTACAGTGGGGCAAAAACGTATTTAGTCAGCCACCAATTGTGCAAGTTCCCCCACTTAAAAGATGAGAGAGGGCTCCAATTTTCATCATAGGTTTACCTCAACTATGAGAGACAAAATGAGAAAAAAAAATCCAGACAATCACATTGAAGGATTTTTAATGACTTAATTGGTAAATTCCTCTGTAAAATAAGTATTTGGTCACCTACAGACAAGCAAGATTTCTGGCTCTCACAGACCTGTAACTTCTTCTTTAAGAGGCCCCTCTGTCCTCCACTCGTTACCTGTATTAATGGCACCTGTTTGAACTTGTTATCAGTATAAAAGACACCTGTCCATAACCTCAAACAGTCAGACTCCAAACTCCACTATGGCCAAGACCAAAGAGCTGTCAAAGGACACCAGAAACAAAACTGTAGATCTGCACCAGGCTGGGAAGACTGAATCTGCAATAGGTAAGCAGCTTGGTGTGAAGAAATCAACTGTGGGAGCAATTATTAGAAAATGGAAGACATACAAGACCACTGATAATCTCCCTCCATCTGGGGCTCCACGCAAGATCTCACCCCGTGGGGTCAAAATGATCACGAGAACGGTGAGCAAAAATCCCAGAACCACACGGGGGGACCTAGTGAATGACCTGCAGAGAGCTGGGACCAAAGTAACAAAGGCTACCATCAGTAACACACTACGCCGCCTGGGACTCAAATCCTGCAGTGCCAGACGTGTCCCCCTGCTTAAGCCAGTACATGTCCAGGCCCATCTGAAGTTTGCTAGAGAGCATTTGGATGATCCAGAGGAGGATTGGGAGAAAGTCATATGGTCAGATGAAACCAAAATAGAACTTTATTGTAAAAACTCAACTTGTCATGTTTGGAGGAGAAAGAACATCATACCTACTGTGAAGCATGGGGGTGGAAACATCGTTCTTTGGGGCTGTTTTTCTGCAAAGGGACCAGGATGACTGATCCGTGTAAAGGAAAGAATGAATGGGGCCATGTATCGTGAGATTTTGAGTGAAAACCTCCTTCCATCAGCAAGGGCATTGAAGATGAAACGTGGCTGGGTCTTTCAGCATGACAATGATCCCAAACACACTGCCCGGGCAATGAAGGAGTGGCTTCGTAAGAAGCATTTCAAGGTCCTGGAGTGGCCTAGCCAGTCTCCAGATCTCAACCCCGTAGAAAATCTTTGGAGGGATTTGAAAGTCTGTGTTGCCCAGCGACAGCCCCAAAACATCACTGCTCTAGAGGAGATTTGCATGGAGGAATGGGCCAAAATACCAGCAACATTGTGTGAAAACCTTGTGAAGACTTACAGAAAACGTTTGACCTCTGTCATTGCCAACAAAGAGTATATAACAAAGTATTGAGATGAACTTTTGTTATTGACCAAATACTTATTTTACTGAGGAATTTACCAATTAATTCGTTAAAAATCCTTCAATGTGATTTTCTGGATTTTTTTTTTCTCATTTTGTCTCTCATAGTTGAGGTATACCTATGATGAAAATTGGAGACCTCTCTCATCGTTTAAGTGGGAGAACTTGCACAATTGGTGGCTGACTTCTTCTTCCGGCTTTCAGAGAGAGCAGTCGCATTTTCACTCCTCTCCTCCTCCCGCCTTCCTGACTGATCCCAGCTTGCTTCGTCTGTGTCTGTGTCTCGCTCCTTCTCGCGGATCTCAATCCAAACGGAAAAACGGAAAAAATGGAATTTCGGGCTTTAAATGCAATTGACACCACCTTTTCAACAGAAAATCGGGCCCGGGGGAGCCCAAATGTGTGACTCATGGGTTAATTGGAACTCATGTGTCTGTGTGATTCGATTGAAGATGCAGAAGACATCTATCTGTTTGGATATGATCACAGGATTTCTACTGTTTGGCTCCGGAGTTTCCTAGTGTATCGGAAATTTAAAAAGTTGAAAGAGCTGGTCAAAATGCAGATCCCGGCGAAGCTCCTTCAACAATTCGACCAGCGATTTTAAGCCTGTCAGTTGAATTAATTGTGATGCACAGAATCGCAAGAGAGTGGAAATTACTATGCTCCAAGTGACTGTGCTCATCAGGCCTTGATTCGGCGTCCTTGGGAACTCATTCCTCCAGGTGCAGAGATTTTGCAGGAAGGTGTTTTGGCTTCTCTTTAACCCAAACAATTAACAACATTTGCTGTTGTTCAGCAAACCGGACTCTTCAAGGACAGCGTTATCATGTGTCTAATACAGAACTTTGCCATCTGGCATGCACGAAGAGAGACAGACTCTGGGACATGCTTATCTGTGTTTTGAATACATGAACATAACACCCATCCATTGCCAGGAGGCGCCCCTTTGTTGTGCACCAGCAACTGATACATCAACACCGCACTCACACTGATTACATGCTGACTACACACACTGGTCTCTCTCTTCTTTGTATTGTGTGATCTGTATTGGTCTGCTAATTGTGCTTAGAGGGTTTTTTTCTATGTAATCACAATTTTGCTCATACGAGCTTTATTTTGATTAACTATGTTTTTTCTCTGCCCATTGTGTCATTCCCTCCCCCATTCCCCTCTTTACCCTCCACTGATGACAGGCGCCTTCATGGCTGCCGCGTCATTGGAGGCGCTTATCGAGCGCGCCCAATGTCAAGTCAAATTCCTCGTTTGTTTACACTGTAAACACACTTGGCAATAAAGCTATTCTGATTCTGACTAAATACTTTTTTGCCCCACTGTATTTATTTTTCCGCTTTTATCTTTTGTTCTTATTAAAGACAAGAATAGAAAGGAGATGTATTTACCTTCTTAACATGTTTCGATTGTACACTGCAGCCTTCGTCAGAAGAGTCAGCTGATTGCTGCCAGGTGACATTTATCAGCTGATTTTCGTAGGCAGGGCCAGCTCAGCAGATCTGTCAGATCCACCAAGCCGGCCCCGCCTTCCGCCGTCAGATGGTCTCTGGAGAATGAGATCCCAGGTGTGGGAAAGCATAAAGGCCCCCTCAACTCGGTTCATGGTGTCTTTTCCCCGCTTCCTGATTTCTATGGCCTCCTTGATCCAGCGTTTGTGTCTGTTGCTCTCTGATCCAATAATTTTTGCATTGTCCCAGTCCATGATGTGATTATTATTTCTTTTGCAGTGATCTGATATTGCTGATTTTAATGTTTCTTGTTCTGCCTTTTCTTTTGTGATCTTGTGAGTCATCCTTGTGTTTCCTTCTCACATTCCTTCTGGTGTTTTTTTTTTTTTTTCTTGTGGTGAATGATCTTCCAGTTTCTCCAATGTAGGTTTTGTTGCATGATCTGCATGATATTTCATATATTACTTTGAAATCTCTACTCTTTAACATGCATTCAGTGCAGTTCAGCTGTTGTAATGGATTTTGTATTAAAGTCTGTATTTGCTGTTGAACAAAAGAGTTTCTGTATAGCAGAAGTTTCTGCTTAATTTACAAATCACTGTAATAGGAAATTTTTGACAATCCTGTGCTATTCTTGTATTGTTATACAGAGTATTGTTATTTATGGAAAGTACCTGAGTGAAGGATGAGGCATGATGATGGTTGGCGAACACAGCTTTATTGAACTATATACAGCAGTTACACAGCAGGCACCTGGCATCCAGCGTAAAAAAGAGGCCGTAAGATGGTGCCCATCGCTTGTATAGGGCAGTGTGGTGACATGACGGGAAGTGCACGTCACCACACTGCACTTTACAGTCAAGTGCCATTTATTATATGCCACATTTCCTCTCCCCTTTAGAAAAGTCCAAAACCACACGCACAATTGGAACCCACCCCAATTTGGAACCTGAATCATGCTCTAATATAACGGAAACTGAGGTACTAAAACGGCCTAACACATTCACACAAAATAACCTAAAATAGGACTGGTGGGTGGACTGCCACACAGCCCGCACGGCATGGTGGATTATTCTGCCACCAAATAAACTAAAAAGTCCTTTATTAAACTAAAATTCACAGCTGTGCTCTTAAACTAAAACAGCAATATACAAATAACCCCATTACATAACATGCACATCACTCAGAACTATAAATAAAGGGCTACCGCACAGTCACTTGGGTGGAAAAGATAGAACCGGCATGGGGGGGCCCAGGGCATCCCCTCAGCAGGCGCACCCTTGGAGGCAGCAGGCCCCCGGAGCGATGGTTGATCTTCTGAATGACAGAGTCTGGATCCCACACCGCCATCACAGACCCCCGTCCAGCCTCGCCACCTGGAGCTTCCTCCTAGACACGCCGCAGCTGGTTGGCATGCCTCATTGAGCCGTCGGTCAACTGGAAGCACGCCACTCTTAACTTCGCCACTATCTGCAGACATGCTTGATGTTTTTCTGGTTGTCGTTTGGCCCATCTTCACTGTGGTCGTTCATCACCCTGAACCCAAACCAAGTCCATAACCCGAAGTGGAATTTTACTCAGCCCAATGTGCTGCTGCTGAGCATGCAGTAACTCTATGCTGATCGATCTGGCCCTGTCCTCTTCTATAAACGTAATGTACACCGTCGTAGCTGCAGACCCCCCACTCAACTGTGGCCAAGTACCAGAGGCATCTGGGGTTAGCATGGTGTCACTCATCGGCATGGGTACCAACCCTGGGCAAAAACTGGTCGACTTGAAAACGAGGGTGTCCATTAGCTTGTTGTACCTTTCACTCCCAGTGTCCGTCGGGGGCGAGTGGGGTGATTTCTCCCTTGGGTTCCCCAGGTAAGACAAACGGCACACCCTGGCGTAGTGATTCAAGTGTCCACGTCTACGTCAACATTTTCCTCTAGCCGGGCATTTCTTTGCTTTATGACAGTGCGTCGCGGACCCACAACCCCTGCAACAGGAGTTTCCCGGGGCAGACCATTGGCTGGCAGCATTGATTTCCCAATAATCTTCTTCAGAGTTATCCTCGCTATCAGGGTCCGCATCATTAGTTGAGGTGGGCGGCTCCCGCGGCTTCTGTGGCTGCCGCCAATTTAGCTCCACAGCTAGCTTATCAACGGCTTCCAACCGGAGAGCTAGCTTAACTGCTTCAGCTAATGTCAAGTCATTAGGCACCACTAATAGCCTAACACGCAGCTCAGTGTTGCACGTGTGTTCTGCTAGTTAGTCACGTACCATCTCATCTTTGAGCAGTCCAAAACGACACTCGCTGGCTAGCTGCTTCAAGTCAATGACTTACTGGCAGATAGGCTCACTTACACACTGGCATCTCTGCCGAAAACGAATTCTCCAAACAGTCATGCTGTCTGTGGTGGAGAAATGTTTAGCAAACATCTCCACAGTCTCCTCACATGAGTCCCTCGTGCCAAGCGTCGGTAGGACCCTCCAGCCCTCAGTACCCAGGTTGTGAACGAGAAACGCCTGCGCCCTGACCTTATCAAGCTTCCTGAGGTCCAGCACCGTAATATACGTTGGCTAGACCTCCCCCCAATGTGGCCATGGAACCGGTGGTTTGCTCGGGAGCTCGAGGAAGGGACAGAGAGGTGTAATGTATGCCTCCATATGTTAATCCTCAGTCACTAATTGTTATGTATAGAAAGTACCTGGGTGAAGGATGAGGCAAGATGATGGTTGGCAAACACAGCTTTAGTGAACTATATACAGCAGTTACATGGCAGGCACCTGGCGTGGGCATCCGGCATAAAAAGAGGTTGTAAGATGGCGACCATCGCTTATATAGGGCAGTGCAGTGATGGGAAGTGGACGTTACCGCACTGCACTCCACAATAAAGTGCCATTTATATATGCAACAAATATCACTGCAGTAAACTGGGAAAAAAAAAAAAAACATCTGCTTTAAAATTTGTAATTCTTCCCACAACTTTTAGTGCAAAAAAACCTCTCAAAACATCACAACTTTTATCACAGCTGTTTTTTAAAAGCTCCCGCCAATTCAGGCTTTGCGGACCGGAACAATCATAAAAACATCCCGCGAAATCCTGCAGGGACTGACTGACTGAATATAACCACAAAGGAATAAATGTGAGACTACGACCAGTGTGGAAGCCTTCATACATCTTCAGAAGTAAAACCGTTCCTGTGTCTTTTAAATAAGTTCTGAAGTGTCTTTATTCACTGAACATTTTCGTGTTTCATAGTTAGGATCAGAGTGGTGACTGCTGTGATGTTTGGCTTCTGTGTGGTTGGTCATGTAGACTGTGTCAGTCATTTGCTGTTGGCAGTTACTGAATAAAATATTATTCACTACTTTTGACGGGTTTGTACACTTTTTGGGGGGGTGGGGCTGGAAATCTGCAGCTGTATGTGACAACACCGTTACCCTGTGGTGGAAGGTAAAGCAGTCATGGTGTTGGTGGTAATTGAGAAACTTACGAGAAGATGCCATGAAACTGAACAAGTCCTCCGTCAGGGAATTTGTAGAGAGAGAGAACATTGTTCCATCGATGGTTCTATAAGAAAGCCTGAGAGAACATTGATTATATCCAGAAACACACAAGGAACTTAAAAGCACTTTGACTGGATACTGTACATTTGAGAGGGATTCAATGTTAAACCAGTTCATCATATTACTGGTAGTGAGAATGCTGCGAGTTCTGTTGTAATCCTGTTACTGAACTACTTCTGTGTTTACCTCTAGACCTCCTAGAACAACATGTCTGTGAGAACCAGTTTTCTCTTGACCAGCAGCTATGGAACCAAGAGGAGACCTCAGGTTTGGAACAGAAGGAACCAGAACCTACACAGATGAAAGTGGAACCAGAACCTTTACAGGTTAAAGAGGAGCTGGAGGAACCAGAACCTTTACAGGTTAAAGAGGAACTGGAGGAACCAGAACCTCCACAGGTTAAAGAGGAAGTAGAGGAATCAGAACCTCCACAGGTTAAAGAGGAACTGGAGGAACTGTGCATCAGTCAGGAGGGAGAACAGCTGCCAGTGAAGCTGGAAGCCAATGCCTTCATGGTGACTCTTATTTCTGAGGAAAAGCAGCAGACGGAAGCAGAACTAAACAGTGAGCAGCTCCTCTCTCACAACTCTGCTGGAACTGAGATCCACGATGAGGAAGGAAGCCGGCATGTAGACTCAGGATCCACTAAAGAAGAAGAACCCAAACCACAGAAGAGACAACTGGGAACAGGAAGTCACCATAAAGGTAAACACACTGAGGACAAAGACTCTGAGAGAATGAAACAGATAAAATGTTACAGAAACGTTTGTCTTAAAGAAAAAAAAACACAAATGAAGAAACCAAAATCTACTCATACCACCATGTAAGAAGGTCACAATGAATAAATCTGATTTAGGATTTGTTTAGTCATTTGTACAGTGATGCATGCTGGAAATAGCTGGATGAGACAGCCACGGCGCAGCACCAATCTCTTCACCATTCACCAAACTCTGGGTTTCCCAAGCCTTTGTTGTAGCTGTCTTCAGCTGTTGTTTGTGGGTCTTTCTGCCTTAAGTTTTGTCTTAACCAAGTCAAATGCTGCTGGATCAGGTTCAGATCTGGTGATGGAGTTGGCTGCTGCATCCTTATACGTACAAAGATAATGACAGGGGCCGGAGATACCGTTTATAGAGCACTTTTTAATCAACAGGTTGTTGGAGCATGCAGACTGTTCACACACTGGTTACGAGTCAATTGTTAACCTAGAACTTCGTTTCCCATAATGCAGTGTGCATGAACTAGTACGGTAGCATGTAAGACATTCAATACACAACATATCCCTTCCCCTTAAAATGACATGTCTATGGCATGAAATTGTAACAACACAAACAACTCAAAACTTTCTATAACTTGGGTGAGAGGGTAGACTACTTCTATGACCCTTATTCTGCCCCATTGTTCCTGGGTTAGTACTATAATGTAAGGCCATCAGGAGTTTTTTTTTTTTTTTCCCTCACAATGTGGGTTGCGTCTTAACACGGGAACAGTTTCAGTGAAAGGCAGATGTGCCGCTCATCTTCTGCTACAGGTGGAGCTAGAACTGGTGTCCCAGGCAGTGTAGTAGTGATAATTTCAGAAGGGTTTTTCTCTGTTGCCTCCTGGTGTTCACCTGGATCCTCACCAGGTACTTCTCTGGCCAGTAGCTGGTTAAGATGTTGCTGCCACATCTGTTTGTCGTGAGTCTGAACAGTGTGGGACACAGGTCTCGTCTTCTGAATGACAACAGCAGGAACCCATTTCTCTTGATCTGAATAGTTGCGGGTGAGCACTGCGTCTCCACTAGAGAGATGCCTCTCCTTAGCTCTTTTGGATCTCTGGACAACTTGATCTTGCTGTCCACTCTGTATGATTAATTCTGTGGCTTTTGGTGTCAACAGAGCTAATCATGTTCTCAGTTGGCGTTTCATGAAAAGGGCTGCAGGGAATGCTTTTGTAGTTGCATGAGGTGTGTTCAGGGTTTCCTCTGGTAACATTTCTGGGTGGTGGCCCACCTTGCCAGAAAAATTACCACCACGCTTATGAGGAGATATGAATTTCAGAAAAATATATGAAGTAATGGCTTTCCGCAAGTGCACACACGAACAACGCGTGTGGCCATCATCCGCGCAGAGTTTAGAAGCGCCCCGCCCACGCGAGCTTAGCAGTCAGTCACCAGACAGTGTCTCACTAGCGTGACTGTCCGATAGACACATGAGTTTATTAAAGTACTTTAAATGCGGAAAAAAATCAGAAGAGGTAAGTAAGCACTGGCGTTTATCATGGTTTTAACCCACTGGAAACGGGAGCAATAATGGAAGAGTCGCTTAGCTAAGTGATGTGATTAGAATTCATATGCAGCCAGCTTCATATGAAGGGAAAGGCAAGGAGGACTGATGAATTGCTGAGGATATATTTCACCAGCTACTACAATAGCCAAGGAAAGGAAAGTGTTCAGGCAGAGGGTCCAGGAGAGGTGAGAGTAGAGGAAATAGAGAAGGATAACGCCACTAAAAAGTCTAAACACAGGATGTCTGGGTGGGACCCCAACTGGCCCAGTATTCAAGCCTCGGTTGTACAATACTTCAAATGGTAAGTTCCATATGCAAAGTTACTGTGCAAAATTTTAAAAAAAGAAATAATTTGTATAAAATTAACATATTCCGGTAACAATTGTGTCATGTTTACTGCCCCCCCCTCCCCAACCCGGAAAAATATGTTGCCACCATGCCAAGGTCTTTCGGCCAGAGGAAACACTGGTGTTCCTGTACTGCAGTAAAAATGCAGCCAAGCATTGTTCAAATTTAATTTTGTCTTTTGTTGCGTTGAGTGAATATTTCATTGTTTGAACCATGTGTTCTGCCAGTCCATTTGTAGATGGATGGTAAGGAATGGAGAAAATGTGCTTTACTCCATTGACACACAGGAAATCTTCCATCTCCTTGGATGTGAACTGTGGTCCGTTATCTGTGACCAGCTGCTCAGGCAGTCCATAACATGAAAACATCTCTCCTAAGATCTGGATGGTCTTTTCAGATGTAGTGGTGGACATGACTGAAATCTCAGGCCACTTGGAGTGTCCATCCACTGCAACAAGTAACATCTTTCCTTCAACTGGACCTGCAAAATCCAGGTGCACTCATTGCCATGGAAACACTGGCCAGTCTCAGGGATGTAGTGGTGCCAGGCTAGGTGCATTTCTGATAGTTTGACACTGTTCACATGACTTGGCTCTGATCTCAATTTCATGATCTAATCCTGGCCACCAAAAGTAGCTCCTTGCAAGCTCTTTCATCCTCACAATGCCACTTTGTCCTGAGTGTAGGTCATCAAGGACCAACTTTCCCAGGCTTGGTTGTATGATGACAAGCATGTCCCAGAGCAAGCATCCTGCTGCCACTGTCAACCCCTTCCCTCTTGAAAGGTAAGACCACAGGTCAGGTGCAACACCAGTGGTGTAAGTAATGTCTCCTCACATCACTTTATCCAGCGCTTGTGACAGAACTCGAGCAACTCTTGTTTCTTTTCTAATCTGGTGAGCTTTCTAATCTGTTTTCAGCCATACTGAAATAAAAGATGTCCTGCTCCCGGACAGCACCAGATTGTTGGACAGGCAATGGCAGTCTAGACAAACAGTCAGCATTTGCATGTGCTTCAGAGCATCGATACTTGATATCATAGTTGTGAGCGCCCAAGATGAGTGCCCAGCGCTGTAGTCTCCTAGCGGTTAGCGAAGGTATACCTAAGTGGGGTCCGAAGATGGACGTTAAGGGGTCTGTGGTCTGTCAGCAATAGAATCTTTCGCCCAAACGGGTATTGATGGAATTTCTTTATTCCAAATACTATACCCAGGCTTCTTTTTCAATTTGTGGGTATTTCAGTTCAGCACGGCTCAGTGTTCTTGAGGTAGAATGGCACAGGTTTCTCCTCACCTGAAGGCAGTATGTGCAACAGTGCTGTCCCCACCCCGTAAGGTGATGCATCGCATGCAAGCTGAATGGGCTGTGATGAGTCAAAATGGGTCAGAACTTTACTGTCCAATCCAATCCAACTTTATAAAACACTTTAAAAACAACAGCTGACACAAAGTGCTGTGCATCAACGATAAATAAAATATAAAAACATAAAGGCAATAAAATACAGCTAAAAAAGTACAAAACAGCACAACCAAAAGAGTAGTCGTACAATAGAGACAGTAAGAACAAATAAAATCAGTGTCTCAAACTGGGTCAAAAGCCAGAGAATAAAAATGGGTTTTAAGATGAGTTTTAAAACTGGACAGTGAGGAGGCCTGTCTGATGGACAAAGGCAGACTGTTCCACAGCTTAGGAGCAGCAACAGAAAAAGCTCCGTCCCCTCTGAGCTTCCTCTTTTGATTTTGGTATCTCCAGGAGCAGCTGATCAGCTGACTTGAGAGACAGAGTAGGAGAGTAAGGATGAAGCAGCTCAGAGAGGTAAAGCGGGGCAAGGTCATTTAATGATTTAAAAACAAATAAAAGAATTTTAAAATGAACTCTAAAGTGTATAGGTAGCCAGTGGAGGTAAGCTAAAATAGGTGATATGTGGTCCCTCTTACTTGTTCCAGTTAAAAGACGTGCAGCTGCATTTTGAACCAGCTGGAGATGTGAGAGGGAAGACTGGCTGACTCCAAAATAAAGTGTGTTACAGTAATCCAGCTGAGATGTGATGAAGGCATGGATTACTGTTTCAAAGTGCTGCTTTGAAAGGATTGGTTTAACCATTGCCAGCTGTCTTAGATGAAAAAAGATGGACTTGACTACTGCACTAATTTGAGGATCTAATTTAAAATCACTGTCCAACTTAAAACCCAGATTAGTCACGGTTGGCTTATCAAACCATGCCAAGGGGCCCAAGTCAATAGGTGGGGACTCACTAGAGCCACTGGGTCCAAACACCATCACTTCAGTCTTATTTTGATTAAAACTTAAGAAGTTTAAGGCCATCCAATCTGTCTGTCAAAGCTGTTTTAGGTTGCAGGAATGCCTTATTGCTGTCAAGGTCTGAGCTTGGCCGGAGGATCCAGCTCATGCTCACAGACAGATATACAGTATATAGAGTACGCAGTGGTAATGCACCTGTAAGCTGGTTGCCAACCGCCAATCAAGTCTAAAAGAAGAAGTATTCTTGTGTTTTTCTTTATTATTATTCTGAGTTGTCATCACCGTGTTTTTTCCTGTCATGTTTTCCTGTGTTGCTTTTATTTTGACAGTGTTCTTTGTTTACTTCCGTTGTCTCCTATCTTGGTTCGTCTTTGATTGGTCCCGATTTTCCAACAGCTGTTTATCATTTCATTAATTATTGTTACTATTTAAGGGACGCCACCCTGTAGTTCGGGGCGACGTCCTACTTTGTCATGCTGGCGTGGACCACACACTTCTGCCTGTCTGTATTCTCTAGAGTTTTGTAAGTTTTTTTGTTCCTGTTCCCTGTTGTGGATTATTTTTGAGTTTGATTAAATCTTGCAAACCTGAGTCCAGTGTTTGGGCTTGAATTCCACCCCGGAGGGGCTCACTTGACAGAATGACATCGCCAGCGAGGACCCAGCGGACTCCTAGGTTTGCTTATTATGGGCCGGTTGTGTGCTGCCAACACAAAACCAAGTCAAGTCCTCAATCCTCTTGTTGATCTCTGTATCAAGGGAGAGGTTGTTGCTGATCGTGGACCCCAGGTACGTGAACTGATTCACGACCTCCAGCTCGTAGTCGTCAATGGTGGTGGTTGGTGGTGCTCCCGTGCCTTGCGCCAAGACGTTAGTCTTCTTCAGGCTGATGGTAAGCCCGAAGTCCTTGCATGCCTGGGAGAAGCGGTCCATAAGGGTCTGAAGCTCCTGCTGTGTGTGGGTTGCGACTGCAGCGTCGTCTGCGAACAGCATGTCTCTGATTAGAGCCTCGCGTACTTTGGTTCTGGCTTTCAGGCGGGCGAGGTTGAAAAGTCTGCCGTCAGATCTTGTGTGCAGGTAGATTCCCTCTGTTGCTGTGCTGAAGGCATGCCTCAGGAGCATAGCAAAGAAAATCCCAAAGAGGGTTGGCGCAAGTACACAGCCCTGTTTCACTCCGCTGCGTATGTTGAAAGGCTCTGAGACGTTGCCATCGTACTGCACTATCCCCTGCATGTTGGTGTGAAACGATTCAATGAGGCTTTGCAACTTTGGTGGGCATCCTATCTTTGGCAGGATCTTGAAAAGGCCCTCTCTGCTGACCAGATCGAACGCTTTGGTGAGGTCGATGAAGGCGACGTACAGGGGCATGTTCTGTTCTCTGCATTTCTCCTGGAGTTGGCGGATGGAGAATATCATGTCTACCGTCGATCGCTCAGCGCGGAAGCCACACTGAGACTCGGGGTAGACACGTTCGGCAAGCTTCTGTAGACGAACGAGAACAACTCGAACAAGAACAATGCTTGCTACAGCCAGCCTGCGTACTACATTGTGGTGGTGACAGGTTATCGCTATTAAGGCATTAAAATGTGTATGCTGTTTGTGTGTTTCAGATGGGTGCTTTGTTGTGAAATAATCACTGCAAACCGTTGCCCTGGACATTGGACCGTGCCTCGCAGTGATGGGAGGATATTTTTCCTGGCTTCACAAACACGGAGTGGTTGCAGAACTTCCGGATGTCTGAAGACACTTTTACCTTCCTGTGCAACAAATTGCATCCAGCCATGGACCATCAAGATATGACATTCCGCCAATGTGTGCCCCTGAAGAAGAGAGTGGCTGTTGCACTGTGGAAGCTTGCTACCGGCTCAGAGTACTGCACTATTGGCCATCTGTTTGGAGTCGGCATCACAACTGTGTGCAGGACTTTTGTGCTGCAGCAGAGTCATTGTTGGTGCCAGAACAAATCCATTTTCCTGGTGAAGGGAGGTTCAGAGAAATGTTGGCCTACATTGAGAACAGGTGGGGGCTCCCATACTGTGTTGGTGTTATTGATGGCCTCCCACATACCCATCATAGCACCACGACAATATCACACTGACTACTTCAATCGTAAAGGCTGGCACTCCATAATCCTTCAAGGTGTTGTTGATGGAAAGGGGCTGTTCTGGAATGTGTTTGCAGGGCTGCCAGGGAGCTTGCATGACGCTAGGGTGCTGAGACTGTCCACACTGTGGGAGTTAGCCAGCCGGGGAAGCCTCTTCCCACCTCACATCAGGAACATTGGTGCGGTAAGTGTGGGCTATTACATCCGCGGAGACTTGGCATATCCCTTGCAAAACTGGCTCTTGAAACCATTCCATGACACTGGATGACTGACAGAAGAACAGCACAGATTCAACCAAAACGTCGCTCGAGTACAGGACATTGTGGAGAAGGTTTTTGGCAGGCTGAAGGGAAGGTGGCGCTGCCTTCTGAAAAGGAATGACAGTGACATCCAACTGGTGAAACCTATGGTGCTGACTTGTGCTCTGCTATAATCTGTGTGAAAATCATGGAGAGACTTTCGACACCACATTGGATGATCCTGCAGCTGAAGCACGTGAACCAGTGGGGGCAGCGGTACAGGGTGTAGAGTAGTGATGGGAAGGCAGGCTCCGGAGCGCCGGGGGGTGCTCCAAACTTATCCAGGAAATATTTGGCGAAGCGCGTTTCGAGGCGTGCATTGTGACGTATGTGTTGACATCGGACCACGTGACTGGGTCAGGAAGCCGTTGATGAGTTTGCACGCAACATGAAATAAATCACTCACTCACTCATCCCTCACGTTTTGTGTTGTCATGTTTGACTGTGTAAGGGATTTGTTACAGCCAATTTTCACATGGAGGCAGCAGCAAAAACATGGACTTTTCCTGTTTGGGGACATTTTGAGCACATTTCGCCCATTAATGTATTTTCCACAAATAGTGGCTACATAATTCAGCTGAGGTGATGGCTTAGCGGTAAAGCTTCAGCACTACAAGCGGGAGGCCTGGGTTCAAATCCCAGCTGTGTCATTCTTGTCATTTTATTTTTATTTGCAAGGTGAAGTGTCTGTTGTTTCAAAGAGCTTGGATCATTATTACGCATCATTATACTGAGGCACTATTGTGCCCTGTGTGAGTGTACCACAAGCACATTCACTGTAGTCATTTATTTGCATTTATTGAAATGGAAAAAAAATGCCGCCTTCTTCTTTTAGATTTGATTGGTGGTTGGCAACCAGCTTACAGGTGCATTACCACCACTGACTTGATTATCATCACTCTATAGGCCCTTTTCCACTAGTACCAATTTGGCCTTGTTCGACTTGACTCGACTCGCTTTCTAGCCTTTTCCACTGTACCCAGCACCGGTTAACAGCTCCTATTTTCATATCCACTCGAGGCCAGGGTACAACCGTGCTGAGTCGAGCCGAGATGTGACGTCAACAGACTGCGGGCCACTGATTGGTCAGGGCGTAACGTCACGAAAGCGTCCGTCTTCTGTGGAATCTACACGACCGCCATTTGCAATATTTCACGGACTAACTCGGTCACCGAGTAAATACGATATTAATACAGACAGCGTTGTAGGTTTTGCGGAAATCTACACCGTGGTCCAACGAAGAGGTGCGGAGTTTTAAGATAAGATAAGCCTTTATTAGTCCCACAATGGGGAAATTCCAGGATTGCAACAGCACAGGGATAGCAACACTCAGAGCAACAATCAGAAGGCAAGAGAAAAACAAGAGCAGCAAGTATACATATGTACATATAAATATATATATATAGACACACAGTGCGGAGCATTGTAGCTAGATGGAATAGATATATAAATGTATAAACACAGTGCGGAGCATTGTAGCTGGATGGAATAAATATGACTATATAAACACAGTGCGGAGTATTGCAGCTAGATGGAATAAATATGTAGATATATAAACACACACAGTGCGGAGCATTGTAGCTAGATGGAATAAATATGTAAATATATAAACACAAAGTGTGGAGCATTGTAGCTAGATGGAATAAATATTTAAATATATAAACACACAGCGTGGAGCATTGTTGCTAGATGGAATAAACATATAAACACACACAGTGCGGAGCATTGTAGCTAGATGGAATGAAACAGCACAACCGTCTACTTAGTTATCCTACATGGTATGATTATGCACCCATATATATTCTCACCCTCCATAGCGACCGGTATTTTCCTAGTTGTATACCGGAGGGGACCATTGTGTAAGTCTATTGCGTCTTTTGCATTCAATACTATTAGGTTGTCACGTCTTTTTGCTATCTCTGCGAGCAGCCCTGCTTAGGTTGTACAGTCTGACAGCCGTAGGTAGGAAGGACCTGCGAAACCTCTCGGTTGTGCACCTAGGATGATGTAGTCTGCTGCTAAATGAGCTCCTCGGTGCATTCAGTATGTCCTGCATAGGGTGGAACTCGGACTCCAGCAGAGATGACAGTTTAGCCACCATCCTTCTCTCTCCCATCTCCTCCACTGGGTCAAGGCGCTGCCCCGGGACAGAGCTAGCTTTCTTGATCAGTTTGTTCAGTCTCTTCCTACCAGCTGCTGTAATGCCACTGCCCCAGCAGACCACTCCAAAAGTGATGGCTGATGCCACCACCGTGTCGTAGAATGTCTTCAGCAGCGCCCCTTGTGCACCAAAAGACCTGAGTCTCCTCAGTAGGAACAGCCTGCGCTGTCCCTTCTTGTAGAGTGCGTCAGTATTGTGTGACCAGTCTAGTTTATTGTTCAGATGAACATCCAGGTACTTATAGGATGTCACCATCTCGATGTCTGTTCCCTGTATATTTACTGGTGCTGTGAGGGGTTGTCCTTGCCTGCAGCAGTCCACCACCAGCTCCTTAGTTTTCCTCAGGTTGATCTGGAGGCAGTTCCGATGGCAACAGTCCACGAAGTCCTAGATAAGTCCTCTTTACTCAGCTTCATCTCCGTTGGAGATGAGGCCGACGATCACAGAGTCGTCAGAGAACTTCTGTAGATGGCAGTGTGTTGTGTTGTGTGAGAAGTCCGAAGTATAAAGGGTGAACAGGAAGGGAGCCAAAACCGTTCCCTGGGGGGCCCCTGTGCTACCGATGATCGTGTCAGACACGCAATCTCGGGTTCTCACAAACTGTGGCCAGTTAGTGAGGTAGTCCAGGATCCATGATGACAGGTGCTGGTCCACCCCTGCGCACAGCAGCTTGTCCTTCAGGATTATCGGTTGGATGGTGTTGAAAGCACTGGAGAAGTCAAAGAACATGATCCTCACCGCATTCCCAGGTTTCTCCAGGTGGGACAGAGAACGGTGAAGGAGGAAGATCACTGCATCCTCCACCCCAATGCCATGCTGGTAGGCGAACTGGGATGGATCCATCGCTGGTTCCACCAGGGGGCGGAGGTGAGCAAGGAGCAGTCTCTCCATGGTCTTCATCATGTGAGACGTCAGGGCCACTGGTCTGTAGCTGTTCAGATCTTTGGGGTGGGAAGTCTTTGGTACAGGTACCACACAAGATGTTTTCCACAACTGTGGTACCCTCCCCAGCTTCAGGCTCAGGTTGAAGATGTGCTCCGCAATCCCACACAGCTGGTCTGCACAGGACTTGAGGAGCTTCACGCTGATGCCATCCGGTCCCGAGGCCTTCCTCGCCTTGATCTTCCTCAGCTCCGTCCTCACCTGGGTCTTAGTGAGGGTCAGGTTGGGGGGCTGTGTGCTAGAAGTGGGGAGGTGTTGGTGGAGTGGGGTGTGGACAGCAGGTCTCGATGACTTTAGAGGCAGCAGTGGTTGGTGTGCAATCGGGGGGGGAGGGCGATTGGTCAAACCTATTGAAAAACAGGTTCAGATTGTTCGCCCACTCCCTGCCCCCCATGGCCTGGGGGGAGGTATTCTGGAGCCCAGAGATGGTTTTAAGGTTTCTCCAGACCCCACCGATATTGCTCTGTTGCAGCTTGTCCTCCATCTTCTTCCTGAAGCTGTCCTTGCCTTCTCTGATCTTCCTCCTCAGCTCCTTCTGTACAGACTTCAGCATCTCCCTGTTCCCCAACCTGAAGATCCTCTTCTTCTCTCTCAGAAGTGTTTTTATTTCAGGGTTGATCCAGGGTTTGTTGTTCGAGCAACACCGTATGGTCTTGGTGGGTACGGTGTTGTCCACACAGAAGCCGATGTAGTCTGTGATGGTGTGAGTGAGGCCATCGATGTCCTCACCATGTGGATCGCAGAGCTGCTCCCAGGCAGTGATTTCAAAACAGTCCTTTAGCGCGTCCATTGCCTCCTCAGACCATAACTTCACCGTGCGCATGACCGGAGGTTGTCTGTGTACTAGGGGTTTGTACACCGGCAGGAGATGAACCAAGTTGTGATCCGATCTCCTGAGTGGGGGGAGTGGTGACGAGGTGTACGCCTCCTTAGTATTTGCATATTATAAGTCCAGTGTTTTATTGTCTCTAGTGTGGCATGTGACATACTGGGTGAGCATGGGTAGAATGGGGGACAGTGAAATATGGTTGAAATCACCTGAGATGAGGAGAAGAGCATCTGGGTGTTCTGTCTGCAGCCTGCCAGTTACTGAGTGGATGACGTCACGCGCTGTCCCAGCGTTCACCATCGGATTTGCATAAATAACAGTGCAGCGTGGGTTTACTCCGGGATTTCTCCGGTTTCCTCCCACATGCCAAAAAAAAACATGCATGTTAGGTTAATTGGCTGTTCTAAATTGTCCCTAGATATCTGTTTCCTATTGGCCCTTAGAATAGAGGGTTAGTATTAATGAAAGCGCTTTGAGTGGTCTTTGTGACTAGAAAAGCGCTATATAAGTGCAGGTTAGTTAGTAGTTAGTTAGATCACGTGTGAGTATTCCCTCGGGAGATATGTAGGCTGCATGCTAACAGCTAGCAACTCGATGTCTTTGCTACAGTGCTGCTACAGTGCTTTTTTAAGGCAGATGGACTCAGCCTCAGCAGGTCAGGCGTGAGGCTGTTTACTTCCAATCTGTTCTATTTTCTCCGACTCCATTCTGTTCCCCAAGACAAGGACAAGCGACAAGAGGAACCAAAACAACAGGATAAGATACAGCCCAGAAGAAACTGTGAGATAAAGCCGCCTCAGTCCCCGCCTGTGCAGACCCCTCCTTCACCAAAAGTCAAAAGTCTGTTTTTAACAGAGACTTGGTTAAATGATAATGGTGGATCTCTTATAATCAAAGCAGCCCCTCCCAACTACAGCTTTTTAAGTGAACCCAGGCTGGATAAGAAAGGAGGAGGAGCTGTTTTGTTTAATGATTCCCTCCAATGAAAGCAGATGTCTTATGATAAGTTTACTTCATTTGAATATATGGCTCTTCAGCTGAATTCCTCCTCCCGTGTATTGTTTCTCAGTGTTTACAGACCACCTGATGATTTTACAAAGCTGCTTATCTGTGTTGACTTTGACTGTGTAGTTATTGTTGGTGATTTTAACATCCATGATGACAACCCTTAGGACAGAGGGACAAAAGAATTGTGTTGTGTCCTTGGTAACTTTGGACTGACTCAGCATGTAACGGAAAAAAAACACACAACAGAGGACACAGTCTGGACTTGGTCATCTCCAAAGGTCTGAACATCTCTAAGGTTATGGTGGTGGACGTTGCTCTGTCCGATCATTCTTGTGTTTTCTTTGAGAGTGCTATTAAAGTCAATAGAAATATCCAGGCAGAGGTCATCAAAAAATGGTACATCAGTGATAATACCAGTGAAACATTCATCCAAGCTTTTTCTTCCTCACCCCCGTCTCTTCACCTTCAGTAAATGAGCTTGCAGAAAAAATTTCAGAACTCAGAAAAGATTTATTGCTAAGTACATTAACAGATAACTGATAACAGATCACTGATAACATACGAGGGATTTGACTTGACACAGAAAACGCCTGCATTTCCGGTGACACGGCTGCATCTGTGAACGCGCCTGTCAACAGAAGGATACAGGATGCATGGGAAGAAAGGATAATATAATAGGAAGGAGCAAAAAAACCATTGATTGTCAGAATAGTGGTCATATATGATCAATATTATGATTACAAGAAAAAAAGCCCTCAATGCACAGTCAGCAGACAAAAAAGTTCACAAGGACACAGAGAGAGCAGTGAGTGAAACATCTTTATCATCAGTTTTGTGAATCAGTATGAGTGTAATGTTGAATGTAGGTGTTTGTATCAGTTAAGAACAACAAGGACTCTTTGGCAGGAGGTGTTTTGTCTAGCTGCTGGCATTGTCCTTGAGCCATGCAGCTGCCTGTCCGAATGGCCGTGAGCTCAATGTTTTGAAAACAAAAAGCTGCAGATCATCTGGAGGATTTGTGTGAGGGAAGTCAATTTCGTCGAATAGTACTGATCTCAGAGAGAAAAAAACTTTATATTCTCTTACAGATTCAGTACTTAATCCTTCAGTGCTGGACGTTGAATCCTTCATGGACGGCTCTGAGCGTAATCATGATGTAATCCACCTTCCTAGACAGTTCTCCATTTGCTGCTAACAGAGTCCTCTCCATTTTATCAATTTGATGGTTGAACCTCGCCTGGCCAGCATTTTGATAGGTTGTGTCCATCTTCATCAATTTTCGGTACACCAGGACAATCCCAGATCCAATCAGAATGATCCCAATCACCATTACTACGAAGACGTACAAATCTTCTACATCTTCGATGGAAAGATCAGACAGGCACAAGAGTTTCCAATTACTTGTTTCCCGTAAATAGCCCGCAGCAGCCGTTCCTGCGGGGCAAACAACCTCCCCCGGGGCACTTTTCCTCGTTGAAAAAATGGTGTCAATTGCGTTCAAAGCCCAGCTTATTAATTCCATAATTTCTTTCGATAATCAGCAGTAAAGACACGCAGACAGATGACAGCAAGCTGGGATCCAGTTAGTTAGGGAAGGAGGAGATAAGTCAGAGCAGGAGAGAAGAAAAAGGCGTCTGCTCTCTTTGGAGGGCGGAAGTGAAGTGGTAAATGGTAAAATGGTAAAATTGCAAATATCATCAATGCCATTGCTCCCATCAAGGTGAAGGTGGTCACTATTAAAAAGAAACCTCCATGGAGAAATGCCAAATTAGTAAGACCTGAAAAAAAGAGTGTTGAAAAACTGAACGCAGGTGGCAAAAAACTATATTACAGTCTCATTATGAAATCTATAATGAGAGATTGAGCATTTATAATTTGGAGCTGAGAAATGCAAGGCAAGCATATTTTTCTGACAGCATTCCTAAAAACAACAACAATGCATGCACCTTGTTCACTACTGTTGACAGGCTAACAAATCCCCCTGTGTCAGTAGCTCCTGAACTTCTATCTAACCATGCCTGCAATGACTTTGCCTTTTTCTTTACTGACAAAATTCAGAAAATTAGACAGTCAGTCACTGCTCCTATGCCAGGTGCTGGACTTGTTCTTCCTCTTTGTCCATGTAGACAAGATGTCAACTCCATGACAGTTTTTTTCCAGTCAATCATAAAATCTTGATTGACATCATACGCCACCTGAAATCCACTACCTGCTGTCTTGATACCCTCCCAACTGGGTTTTTTAAAAATGTTTTATATTGTATGGCATCAGAATCAGAATCAGAAAAAATTTATTGCCAAGTACATTAACAGATCACTGATAACATACGAGAGAATTTGACTTGACACAGAAAATGAACCTGCATTTCCAGTGACACGGCAGCATCGGGGACGCGCCTGCCCACAGGATAGAAGGTACAGGTAGCATAAGAATAAGAATAATACGAGGAACAATAGGAAGGAGCAAAAAAATAATTGATTCATAATACTCGTTGCATAATCAATCAATATTATGATTACAAGGGGAAAAAAAGCTCTCGATGCACATACGCAAAAACAGGGATTCACAAGACAAAGACACAAGAGAGCAGTGTGTGTATCTTTATTCAGTTCATGGATCAATGTGTGCGCTGTTGAGGCAATGTTGATGATAATAAGAGAACACAAGGACACTTGGCAGGAGATGTTTTGTCTGGCTGCCGCCGAGTCCTTATCTTGGCAGGCTGTCCAGATGGCTGTCCAAGGCCTTATGCTCGATGATTTTGAAAACACAGACTGCAGACAGCCAGGAGGAATTTTCATGGGGAAATTGAGCCAAATCGGACTGATCACAGAGAAGGCTTTTTATTTCTTCTGTAGATTCAGTACTTAATCCTTCATTGCGGGGCTTTAAATCCATCGTGGAAAGACCTAAGCGAGACCATGATGTAATCAACCTTCCGAGACAGTTCTCCATTTGTCGCTATCAGGGTCTTCTCCAATTTTTCAATTTGACAGATGCACCTCGCCTGGCCAGCATTTTGATAGGTTGTATCCATCTTCAGCAATTTGCGGTACACCAGGACAATCCCAGTTCCAATCAGAAAGATCCCGATCACCATTACCACGAAGACATACAAATCTTCAATATCTTCGATAGAGAGATTAGTGAGACACAAGATTTTCCAATTACTTGTGTCACGTAAATAGCCCGCTGGAGCCATTCCTGCGGGGCAGACAGCTTCCCCCGGAGCACTTTTCCTTGTTGAAAAAATAGTGTCAATTGTGTTCAAAGCCCAGCTTATTAACTCCATAATTTCTTTCTTTCGACGGTCGCAGTTAGACGCAGACAGACAACAGCAAGCTGGGATCCAGTAGTTGGGGGGGAAGGAAAAAAAGTCAGAGCAGGAGAGGAGGAAAAAGCGTCTACTCTCTTGGGAGGGCAGAAGTGAAATTCGACTCACATCTACTACAGATCATAAATATGTCTCTACATTCAGGTGTCTTCCCTCAGTGCTTAAAAACAGCTGTTATCAAGCCACTTCTAAAAAAAAAAAGCAACCTACACACCTCACTCATGAACAGCTGTAGGTCCAAATCAAACCTCCCCTTTCTTAGTAAAATAATTGAAAAAGCTGTTTTTCAACAATCATACAACTTCCCGACATTAAATAACTGTTTTGATGTCTTCCAGTCAGGTTTTCGGCCACACCACAGCACTGAGACAGCTCTAGATAAGGTCCTTAATGACATCTACTCCCATACAGATAATGCCAGCATTTCAGTCTTGGTTCTACTGGACCTTAGTGCTGAATTCGACACAGTCGACCATAACATCTTACTAGACTGGCTAAAAAACTGGGTGGGACTTTCTGGTACAGCACTTAGCTGGGTTGAATCCTATTTAAAAGACAGGGACTATTCTTTGTCAATAGGCAACTACAAATCCGAGCGAACAGAAATAACCTGTGGAGTTCCCCAAGTTTCCATTTTGGGACCTCTGCTTTTCAACATCTACAGTATACTCACCGGCCACTTTATTAGGTACACCTGTCCAACTGCTCGTTAACACTTAATTTCTAATCAGCCAATCACATGGCGGCAACTCAGTGCATTTAGGCATGTAGACATGGTCAAGACAATCTCCTGCAGTTCAAACCGAGCATCAGTATGGGGAAGAAAGGTGATTTGAGTGACTTTGAACGTGGCATGGTTGTTGGTGCCAGAAGGGCTGGTCTGAGTATTTCAGAAACTGCTGATCTACTGGGATTTTCACGCACAACCATCTCTAGGGTTTACAGAGAATGGTCCGAAAAAGAAAAAATATCCAGTGAGCGGCAGTTCTGTGGGCGGAAATGCCTTGTTGATGCCAGAGGTCAGAGGAGAATGGCCAGACTGGTTCGAGCTGATAGAAAGGCAACAGTGACTCAAATAACCACCCGTTACAACCAAGGTAGGCAGAAGAGCATCTCTGAACGCACAGTACGTCGAACTTTGAGGCAGATGGGCTACAGCAGCAGAAGACCACGCCAGGTGCCACTCCTTTCAGCTAAGAACAGGAAACTGAGGCTACAATTTGCACAAGCTCATCGAAATTGGACAATAGAAGATTGGAAAAAACGTTGCCTGGTCTGATGAGTCTCGATTTCTGCTGCGACATTCGGATGGTAGGGTCAGAATTTGGCGTCAACAACATGAAAGCATGGATCCATCCTGCCTTGTATCAATGGTTCAGGCTGGTGGTGGTGGTGTAATGGTGTGGGGAATATTTTCTTGGCACTCTTTGGGCCCCTTGGTACCAATTGAGCATCGTTGCAACGCTACAGCCTACCTGTGTATTGTTGCTGACCATGTCCATCCCTTTATGACGACAATGTACCCAACTTCTGATGGCTACTTTCAGCAGGATAATGCGCCATGTCATAAAGCTGGAATCATCTCAGACTGGTTTCTTGAACATGACAATGAGTTCACTGTACTCAAATGGCCTCCACAGTCACCAGATCTCAATCCAATAGAGCATCTTTGGGATGTGGTGGAACGGGAGATTCGCATCATGGATGTGCAGCCGACAAATCTGCGCCAACTGTGTGATGCCATCATGTCAATATGGACCAAACTCTCTGAGGAATGCTTCCAGCACCTTGTTGAATCTATGCCACGAAGAATTGAGGCAGTTCTGAAGGCAAAAGGGGGTCCAACCCGTTACTAGCATGGTGTACCTAATAAAGTGGCCGGTGAGTGTATATCCCACTAGCTCAAATGTCATGATCCTTGGGCCATGCCCAGTCTCCTGTTATAGTTTAGTCTTTTCTCTGTTTATTTCCTTGTTCATTTGTATCGGTTGTAGTTGTGTCTTTATTGTCCTGTTTATAGTGTTATTTTGGGGTTATGGTATTATTTATGTTTGGTGGGGGTTGTGTTATGTTAGTTTGTATTTATTTTTTTTTTACTTGTTTAGTTATTTATTTACTGTTTGTGTTTGTATAAATTTCCTCTGTATCATTATTTCGTCTCCCGGCCAATGAGGCGCTGTGACAGCTCTTGCGTCATTTCCGTGTGTCAAGTTCTGCTCACGGGCTGTCACAGCCACCTCCAATTTGGTAATTTCCCTCACTCATGATTCCACAGCTGTTTTCATTTGTGTGTGGATTATTTAAGACCATTAGGAAGACTTTGTCTTCGGTGCAGTCTGAGTGAAGTCATGCCCTGTTGTTCATGCCACGTCTTGACTCTGTTCCCATCTGTCCCCGCGTTTCTTGGTGTGTTTTTGTGTTACTGATTAAATGTACAAAAACTGTGTGCATGGTGTCCTCAATTCCAGCCCTCAAAGGGTCGATCACAACAAAAGACCACAGCCAATGCGAGACACCATCAGCTGTAAGCTTTTGCCTTTTTCCCTTCATCCCTTTTCCCCCCTCGTGTTTTTGTAGTCCGTGTGTTTGGGTATGTTTGCCTGCACGGCCTATAGTGTTGATGGTCTGAGCGAGGTTCTGTGTTGGGCGGCAGGGCTTATGGAGGATCTAATCTCTGACGGACGCTTTGCCCGCACCCCGGAGGAAACCTTGAAGATTCTGGAGAGCGTGGCAGAGATAACTGAGTTTTATCCCAGCCTGCGGGGACACGCAGCGTACAGGGGACTCCTCATCTCCATACCGAACACATACCGAACACATTACAGCATCTGTTCCGTGGGCTGGTAAGAGATCCTTCACCATCTGCACCAGCGTTGAACAAGCAGGTCCTGGTGCAGACATCTACAGCCGCTCGCCAGTGCAGCAGTGGACATGCCAAGCCACTCGCCACCACCCAGCTGCGGTCTTCCAGAAGGACTCCTCCGTTGCAGCTGAGAATTCGGCTGTTGTCACCATGGCTGCAGGGCCGGCTCTACCTGTCGTAGCTGTGGAGCCTCTGCCCACTATCTAGATGGAGAGGAAATCTTCTGGGACACCACCAGCAGCAACCCTCTCCACCCGGGAATTAAGGCAAGTAACCTCTCACCCTTTAACACCAAATGATAAATTACCTTGCCTAATCCCCCCCCCAGGGGGGGGGGGGGGCTCAGCTGCAGTCCCATAGTTTGGCTGAGCTCTCACTCTCTGCTGCTGCTTCCACTTCATCTCCTTCTCCCGAGGTGACCACATCGGGAGAAGTTGGCCAGACGTTGAAGGCCGAGACGCCTTAGCTGTCATCGCCGGAGGTCTCTGTGGGTCCCGCCTCGTCGCCTGAAGTCTCCATGGGTCCAGACTCTCCTTCTCCTGAGGTGGCTGTGGCTGAGGTGGACGCTCGGGTGGAGAGAGTCGAGACACCCCAGCCAGGATTGCCAAAGTCCTGGATGGCGGTGGAGCTCGAGCTCAGGCAAGTGCTCATTCTTGTTTTCACATTCTCTGTGTTGGAAAGATCTTGCCTGGCTATTGGTGGGGAGGTCCAGGTGCAGCCGTCAGCTGCACCTGAGCCCTCCTCGCTGGGCTTCACTGCTACTGGTGACCCTGATCCAGTGTGTGTGTGTCTCTGTTCCTTTGCCCGAGCCATCATCTAGGGTCACCGAGGTCTTTGTGGGTGCGACGCCTCCATCTGAGGCCGCCGCGGGTGCTGCTTTCCCGTCGTTTATGTTCTCTGAGGGTGCTGCTGTCTCGCTGTCTGTGGTCCCCAAGGGTGCTGTTGTCCCACCGTCAGTGGTATCCAAGGGTGCTGCTGTCCCACTTTCTATGGTCTCCAAGGGTGTTGCTGTCTCGCCGCCTGGGGCCACCACAGGTGCAGCGATGTCCCAGTCCGGGGCCACCACGGGTGCAGCAATACCCCAGTGCAGGGCCGCCGTGGGTGCAGCACTAGATAAGATAAGATAAGATAAGCCTTTATTAGTCCCACAATGGGGAAATTCCAGGATTGCAACAGCACAGGGATAGCAACACCCAGAGCAATAATTAAGAAGATTTGGCAGATATAAATAAGAGCAGTGGATATACATACATACCCATAAATATATATACAAAGTGTGGAGCATTGTAGTAAGATGGAATAAACAGCATAACTGTCTACTTAGTTATCCTACATAGTATGAATATGTACCCATACATATTGTCACCCTCCGTAGCGACCAATACTGTCCTAGTTGTATATACTGGAGGGGACCATTGTGTAAGTCTGTTGCGTCTTTTGCATTCAGTACTATTAGGTCGTCACGTTCTTTTGCGAGCAGCCCTGCTTAGGTTATACAGTCTGACAGCCATAGGTAGGAAGGACCTGCGAAACCTCTCGGTCGCGCACCTAGGATGATGTAGTCTGCTGCTAAATGAGCTCCTCAGTGCGTTCAGTATGTCCTGCATAGGGTGGGACTCGGACTCCTGCAGAGATGACAGTTTAGCCACCATCCTTCTCTCTCCTATCTCCTCCACTGGGCCAGAGCGCTGCCCCAGGACAGAGCTAGCTTTCTTGATCAGTTTGTTCAGTCTCTTCCTATCGGCTGCTGTAATGCCACTGCCCCAGCAGACCACTCCAAAAGTGATGGCTGATGCCACCACCGTGTCGTAGAATGTCTTCAGCAGCGCCCCTTGTACACCAAAAGACCTGAGTCTCCTCAGTAGAAACAGCCTGCGCTGTCCCTTCTTGTAGAGTGCGTCGGTGTTGTGTGACCAGTCTAGTTTATTGTTCAAATGAACACCCAGGTACTTGTAGGATGTCACCATCTCGATGTCTGTTCCCTGTATGTTTACTGGTGCTGTGAGGGGTTGTCCTTGCCTGCGGCAGTCCACCACCAGCTCCTTAGTTTTCCCCGCGTTGATCTGGAGGCAGTTCCTATGGCACCAGTCCACGAAGTCCTGGATAAGTCCACTGTACTCAGCTTCATCTCCGTTGGAGATGAGGCCGACGATCGCAGAGTCGTCAGAGAACTTCTGTAGATGGTAGTGTGTTGTGTTGTGTGAGAAGTTCGCAGTATAAAGGGTGAACAGGAAGGGAGCCAAAACCATTCCCTGGGGGGCCCCCTGTGCTACCGATGATCGTGTCGGACACACAGTCCCGGGTTCTCACAAACTGTGGCCGGTTAGTGAGGTAGTCCAGGATCCATGATGACAGGTGCTGGTCCACCCCTGCGCACAGCAGCTTGTCCTTCAGGATCATCGTTTGGATGGTGTTGAAAGCACTGGAGAAGTCAAAGAACATGATCCTCACCGCATTCCCGGGCTTCTCCAGGTGGGACAGAGAACGGTGAAGGAGGAAGATCACTGCATCCTCCACCCCAATGCCATGCTGGTAGGCGAACTGGAGTGGATCCATCGCTGGTCCCACCAGGGGGCGGAGTTGAGCAAGGAGCAGTCTCTCCAGGGTCTTCATCATGTGGGACGTCAGGGCCACTGGTCTGTAGCTGTTCAGGTCTTTGGGGCGGGAGGTCTTTGGTACAGGTACCACACAAGATGTTTTCCACAACTGTGGTACCCTCCCCAGCTTCAGGCTCAGGTTGAAGATGAGCTCCACAATCCCACACAGCTGATCTGCACAGGACTTGAGGAGCTTTGCGCTGATGCCATCTGGTCCCGACGCCTTCCTCGCCTTGATCTTTCTCAGCTCCGTCCTCACCTGGGTCTTAGTGAGGGTCATGTTGGGGGGCTGTGTCCTTGGACTACAATCCAAGGTCCCGCTGGTTGATCGTCTCCTGTGCCTGGTTTTCTTGCAGGTTGTGCAGCTCCTCGTGGGTGCCGCGCCCCAGCCCGAGGCCACTGTGGGTGCTGCGCCCCAGCCTGGGGCCACCGTGGGTACTTCGCCTCCTCATGCAGTCACCACTGAGCAGCCCTCTTGCCTGCCGGGTTCCCATCTCCTAGCTCCTCTGGTCCGCAGCAAGCTTTGGGTCAAACTGCCGCCTCTGGGGGGGGGGGGGGGGTGCTTCGCAGCCCACTGGCTCAGAGATGCTGGGAGACCACGCAACGAATGCTCCTGTCTGCTTGGGTGGCTTCGGAATTTAGGAAGAACTCAGAACTCAGAAAGGATTTATTGCCAAGTACATTAACAGTAAACAACTGATAACATACGAGGGATTTGACTTGACACAGAAAACGACCTGCATTTCTGGTGACGCGGCAGCGTCTGAAAAACGCGCCTGTCATCAGATGGGTACAGGATGCATAGGGAAGAAAAGGATAACACAATAGGAAAGAGCAAAAAACCATTGATTGTCAGAATACCGGTCATATATGATCAATATTATGATTACAAGAAAAAAAGCCCTCAATGCACAATTAGCAGACAAGAATGTACACAAAGACACAAAGGGAGCAGTGAGTGAATGATCTTTTTCATCAGTTTTTTTGAGTCAGTGTGGGTGTAGTGTTGAGTGTAGGTGTTTGTATCAGTTAAGAACAACAAAGTCTCTTTGGCAGGAGATGTTTTGTCTTAGCGGCTGGCATTTGTCCTTGGCCATGCAGCTGGCAGTCCGTAGAGTCAATGCAGCTCAAATGTTTTGGAAACAAAAAACTGCAGATAATCTGGAGGACTTGTGTGAGGGGGTCAGATTAGTCGACTAGTACTGATCCCAGAGAAAGAAACTTTATATTCTCTTAGATTCAGTACTTTAATCCTTCAGTGCTGGGCGTTGAATCCTTCATGGACGGCTCTCAGCGTGATCATGATGTAATCCATTTTCCTAGACAGTTCTCCATTTGCCGCTGTCGGAGTCCTCTCCATTTTTTCAATTTGATGGTTAAGCCTCGCCTGGCCAGCATTTTGATAGGCTGTGTCCATCTTCATCAATTTACGGTACACCAGGGCAATCCCAGATCCAATCAGAATGATCCCGATGACCATTGCTACGAAGACATACAAATCTTCGACATCTTCGATAGAAAGATCAGACAGGCACAAGAGTTTCCAATTACTTGTGTCCCTCAAATAGCCCGCAGCCGCAGTTCCTGTGGGGCAAACTACCTCCCCCGGGGCACTTTTCCTCGTTGAAAAAATAGTGTCAGTTGCGTTCAAAGCCCAGCTTATTAAATCCATAATTTCGTTCGATAATCAGCAGTAGAGACACGCAGACAGACGATAGCAAGCTGGGATCCAGTCAGTTAGGGGAGCAAGGAGAAAAAAGTCAGAGCTGGAGAGAAGGAAAAAGCGTCTGCTCTCTTTGGGAGGCGGAAGTGAGACGACTGCCACCCGATGGACTACATCTCAGATTGTAGTGGCTTTGGAGCTCAGGGAGGCCACTCAATTCATGCCATCACAAGCTCCGGTGGTCCTGGGACTCTGGGAGACCCCTGAACAGCCTCACTTTTTCCAGCTGCTCTCCTAGAGTCTGTCACCACCGTTGTTGGTTCTTCTGTGGGTCATGAGTGTTTTTTGTCTTGGTTTTTGGTTGGGTTCCTCAGTGCCTTGGTTCCCCCTCCTCCCCCCCCCTCCCCGGGGTGGGTTGTGTTTTTCCTTGTTTGACGGGGGGGGCGGGGGCCTTCTGTGTGTGTGTGGCGGGGGGGGGGGGGGTGTTTTTTGTGATGTTGCCCCGGGGTGTCTGGGACCCACCCCTTGAGGAGGGGGCTCTGTCATGATCCTTGGCATGGCCGGGGGCCATGCCCAGTCTCCTGCTATAGCTTAATCTTTTTCTGTTTATTTCCTTTTTCATTTGTATCTGTTGTAGTCGTGTCTTTTTTGTCCTGTTTATTTATAGTGTTATTTTGGGGTTATGGTATTATTTATGTTTGGTGGGGGTTGTGTTATTTTAGTTTGTATTTTTGTGGGTTTTTTTACTCGTTATTTATTTACTGTTTCAGTGTTTGTATATATTTCCTCTGTATCATTATTTTGTCTCCCGGCCATGGAGGCGCTATGACAGCTCGTGCGTCATTTCCGGGTGTCAGGTTCTGCTCACAGGCTGTCACAGCTGTCTCCAATTTGGTAATTTTCCTCACTCGTGATTCCACAGCTGTTTTCATTTGTGTGTGGGTTATGTAAGACTCTGTCTTTGCTGCGGTCTTAATGAAGTAATGCCACATCTTGACTCTGTTCCCATCTGTACCTGCTTTTCTGTAAGTGTTTGGGTGTGTTTTTGTGTTACTGATTAAATGTGCAAAAACTTACAGCTTGCACATGGTGTCCTCAATTCCGGCCCTCAAAGGGCCGATCACGACATCAAATCATAAAAAACAACAAAATTTCTTACCATAATTATGCAGCTGATACACAAATCTACATAACTGTCTCACCAGGAGTCTATGGTCCAATTAAAACCCTCATCAAATGCATTGGTCAAATTAAAGCATGGATGTGACAGAACTTTCTTCAGTTAAATGAAGACAAAAACGAAATAATAGTTTTTGGAGCCAGAGAGGAAAGACTCAAAGTTAGCACTCAGCTGCAATCAGTGATGCTAAAAACCAACAGTCAAGCCAGAAATCTGGGTGTGGTTCTGGACTGAGGCTTGAGTTTTAACAGCCACATTAAGACAGTAGTGAAATCAGCCTATTATAACTTAAAGAGCATAGCGAGGATTAGAGGTCTGATGTCTCAGCAGGATCTAGAAAAACTTGTCCATGTATTTAACTTCAGTAAACTGGACTACTGTAACACTGTCCTCACAGATCTCCCTAAAAAGTCCATCAGACAGCTGCAGTTGGTTCAGAATCACGGGTTTACCCCGGGATTTCTCCGGTTTCCTCCCACATGCCAAAAACATGCAGGTTAGGTTAATTGGAGACTCTAAAGTAGCCCTAGGTATGAATGTGTGTGTGAATGGTTAAGGGATAGCGCCGTATCGTGGCTGCTTCATCCATCCAGGTGGTGGATGACCCTCAATTTCCCCTCTGGGGATCAATAAAGTATACTAAATCTAAAAAAAAAAAAAAAAAAAGTGCTGCAGCTCGAGTCCTCACTAAGACCGAGAAAGTAGGTCATATAACTCCAGTTTCAAATCTTTACACTGGCTTCCTGTCTGTCAAGAATAGACTTCAAAATACTGCTGTTGGTTTATAAAGCTCTGAATGGTTTAGGGCCAAAATGTATTTCAGATCTGCTAGTCCATTATGACCCACCCAGAGCCCTCAGGTCATCAGGGTCAGGCCTACTATCTATGCCCAGAGTTTGAACCAAACATGGTGAGGCAGCATTTACTTTTTATGCCCCTCACGTATGGAACAAACTCCCAGAAAGCGTCAGGGCTGCTGAAACTCTCAGCTGCTTTAAATCCAGGTTAAAAACTCTCTTATTTGCTGCGGCCTTTCAGTAGAACAATTGTTAATCTCCGACAATGCACTGTAAATTTTTATTTCTGTCATGTTCTGTTTTAGCTTGCTTTTGTTTTTCTTTAATTTACTTCTGAGTTTGCTTTTTAATTCGTATGTATTCCTTTTGCAACTTGCTCTAATGCTTTGTTTTTTTTAGTGTAAAGCACTTCGAATTGTCTTGTTCACAAAATGTGCTATACAGATAAAGTTGTCTTGCCTTACTGTACAACTGTACAATGACAATAAAGCCTATTCCAGGGGCTCCAGCCTGGGGCTCTTGGAACATTCTGGTTTCTGTGGGAAATTTTCCAATCTCACTTCTTAATTGGTCCAAAGATTTGCAAATAATTTCATTGTTGTGCATGTGTTCTGTAGGTACCCTTGCACCCATGCAGAACAACAGCAAATTATTTGCAAATCTTTGGACCAATTCTTCTTCTTTTTCTTTTAGATTTGATTGGCGGTTGGCAACCAGCTTACAGGTGCATTACCGCCACGTACTTCACTCTATGTCATCACTCTATCTGTTAAGGAGCTGTAGTCCTTCTATTATCATTGCTGTGTCCAATCGAACCTCAATTCTATCTTCAGACATCACTCTTCTTCGTCTTCTCGGACTTCACTCTATATCATCACTTTACACATCTTGGCTGTGACAGTTGCCACAGCCCCTGGAGAACAACTCCGTGACGAGTTGTCTTCTTCGTATAAAGAATTGAGATTAGAAAATTTCCCACAGAAACCTGAGCATTCCAGGACCCCCAGGTTGGAGACCCCTGGCCTTTTGCACATTTATGCTTTTACGTATTTGTCATAAATGCTGTATGATCATGACTAAGAGTCAGGAGTTGAACTGTCCAAAATGTCTTCAACATGAGCAGTCTTAAACAGTTACAGCATGTTGGTGAGTTTAACAGCAATTTTCTTGTGTTTCCTTGTCCATCCAGATGCTCCACAGCTCTGTAACCAGGAGAGGAACTCCGGTCTGGACCTGGAAGAACAAGATGCTGCACAGATTAAAGAGGAAGAAGAACACTTTGGACTGAAACAAGAGACTGAGACCTTCATGGTGACTCCTACTGATGAGGACAATGACAACAGTGAAACTGAATCCAGCAGTGAAACTGAGCTCCTCTCTCAGAACTCTCCTCATTCTGAGAGCCAAAACCAGGGAAATGTTTATAATCACATGAGAATTCATGCTGATGAGAAACAATATCCTTGTGAAACATGTGGGAAAAGTTTCAGTGTACGTTATAATTTGAAAATTCACATGAGATGTCACACTGGTGAGAAGCCATATTGTTGTGAAAAATGTGGGAAACATTTCACTCTGCGTAGTCATTTGAAATCTCACATGAGAATCCATACAGGTGACAGAATTCACACAGGTAAGACATATTCTTGTGAAATATGTCGTAAAGAATTTTATCATCATAATAGTTTTACAACACACATGAGAGTCCACACAGGTGAGAAGCCATTTTCTTGTGAAACATGTGGGAAAGCATTTCATTATCATAGTAGTTTTAGAGCACACATGAGAGTCCACACAGGTGAGAAGCCATTTTCTTGTGAAACATGTGGGAAATGCTTCAGTGAGCGTGGTAAATTGACTCAGCATATGAGAAGTCACACAGGTGAGAAGCCATTTTTTTGTGAAATGTGTGGGAAAGCATTTCATTATCATAGTAGTTTTAGAGCACACATGAGAGTCCATACTGGTGAGAAGCCATTTTCTTGTGGAACGTGTGGGAAAGCATTTCATTATCATAGTAGTTTTAGAGCACACATGAGAGCCCACACAGGTGTGAAGCCATTTTCTTGTGAAACATGTGGGAAATGCTTCACTGAGCGTGGTAAATTGACTAAGCACATAAGAACACACACTGTTGAGGTGCTGTAGTCCAGTAATCAATGTTGATTTTTATCTTCAGGTTTATGAAGATAAAAATGCACTGCACTTCCGCCCTCCAGAGAGAGCAGTTGCTTTTTTCTTTGCTCCTCTTCCCTGTCTCTCCCTCCCTAACTGACTGGATCCCAGCTTGCTATTGTCTGTGTCTGCGCGGCTCTCTACTGTGATTCATCCTAACGAAATTATGGATTTAATAAGCTGGGCTTTGAACGCAATCGACACTGTCTTCTCAACGAGGAAATCGGGTCCGGGGGAGCCCATCTGTCCTGCAGGTACTGCTGCTGCGGGTTACATTAAAGATACATACAATTGGAAACCTATGTGTCTGTGCGATCTTTCAATTGAAGATATAGAAGATATATATCTATTTGGAGCTACGGTCTCAGGACTTCTACTGATCGGCTTTGGGATAGTCCTGGTGTATCGCAAATTAAAGAAGATGGACAGAGCTTATCAAAAAGCTGACCCTGCGAAGCTCTTTCATCAATTCGACCAGCTGGGGAGGACTCTGATAGCGGCTAATGGAGAACTGTACAGGAAGATTGAAAACATCACAGTGGCGCTAAGAGCTCTCCAGGATATGATTTCAAAGCCTGGCAACGATGGAATTGGAGCACTGAATCCGTAAGAGAATGGAAAGTTTTTCTCTGAAGTCAGTGCTTATTCGACCTGTTTCAGCGCCCTCAGCATTCAGTCCTCCTGATGAATAACAGTATAAATGTTGATTTTCCCCTTCATAAACATTTGACGTACAGTATCTGGACTCTCAAGGACAGCCATGTGTTTGACTCAGAGAATTTCCATCTGCCGTACTCAAGGACATGTGCCTCTGACTTTCAGACACTAGTCATAACATCTGCTGAGAGAGAGATCTTTGCTGTCCACCAGTAACTGATAACTGCCACCCTTGCATCCAACACACACACGACTGACCCATTTATACTGATGAAAGACACACATTCACTGTTCTCTCTACTGTTGCTGTTTGTTAAGTGTGATTCATTGTCTGCTAATTGTGCATTGACGGTTTTCTTTCTGGGTGATCATAATTCGGCTCACTTGAGCTTATTTGAGCTTACGAGCGTTATTTTGATTAACTGTTTTTTTCTCTCTACCTATTGTTTTGTTCCCTGACCCTTGCCCTCTATTCCCCTCCTGTTGACAGGCACCTCCATGGCTCGCCGCGTCATTGGGAAGCGCCTATCAGGCGCGCCCAATGTCAAGTCAAATTCCTCGTATGTTTACTTGTTTACTTGTAAATGTGCTTGGCAATAAACTTTATTCTGATTCAGATTCTGATTCTATGTTTGTTTTCTAATGGAAATTTTGAAGCTGCAATTTAGTTAAAAATCAGTTCAGTATGAACATTTATGATCAGTCGTATTATCTGCATAATAATTAACCTGTTTAGCGCTTCAGACCTCGAAAGAAATTACTTTTCCTGTGATATTTTCAGAGTTAGACTGTCCTTAGTAGTTTCATGGCCCAATTTTTTTTAAATGATAAAGTTTATTAGGTGTTGTTTGATATTGGTGTCCATACTGTATATGTTTTAATAATCAATCTAAATTTTTTTTTATCCGTTACATTAATGCTGCTGCTTGGTGGGATTAAATAAACACATTTACCTTTCTGCTGTAAATAATCTTGTGCTGATATTTAACCCCTTGATGCCTGAATTTATTTCCAACTGTGAACAATTTTTTTTTTTTTTCGTAATTGAAAATCGTTGTTTTTTTGTTTTGTTTCTTTTTTTTTTTTTGATTGATGCGAATTTGCAACAATAGGCATCAAGGGGATAAATGTTACATCTTTTTTTTTTTTTTTTTTTTTTTACTCCTTAGCATTCCAGCTAATGTGAAACATTCCACGGGTGGAACACCGGAATTTTAAGGGGTTAAAATTAAGATAAATTTTAAGAGGTAGCTTTTCAGACCTAAGCTGATAACTTCTGTCAGATATTTTCATACTGTCATTAAAGACAGTGATGTTACGGTGTGCATTCGGCTTCACGCAGACCTGACTTAAAGCGATGCATTGTGGTACTGAAGTACTGCATGCTGGTTAGAAACTTGCATCTCACTTGAGCCAGGGCTGCAAAATGTCAGCATGTCACATGACCTTAAAGCCTCACGGGAGCAAGTTGGCTTAAGTTAGAACAGTTGCCTCAGACTGCCTGCAATGGCTTGGATCCTCCCAATAATGTCAGAACTCTGTTCTGATTGGCTTAATCAACTGTTATCATTAAAAAAAAAGTTGCCGTCAGGTAGAACCCTGTTTTCAACACCTTATTCCAAGTGTAATGACTGCCGATCAGTGCTGTTTCCCTAAACTTAAAATGTTGTGGAATAGGCCTCTGCGACATGACGAAAAATTCATATCACGATATGTCATCTTATATCATGATGATGATATATATCGTGAGATACATTTTTTGTAAATTCTACAGTTTATAAAATCACATAAAAAGGGCTCTCTCTTTTTTAAACTTTTTTTACATGTACCGTTTTCCCTCATAATTTTGCAGTGTTGTTATAAAATAATTTTTAATGTGCATTTGAGACTTGATGCTCATAAATTTCAGGGGTTTTTTTTCTAAATCGTATCATATGAATAAAAAGTAAACATCAGTAAGTTAAATATTTCCTGAGCCAGAGGAGAATAGCAAAAAAAAAAAAAAAGTCTAAAAATGAGAAAATTACTCATGGCTGCCATCTACAGATATAAATCAGCTGTTCGTTTAAATCAGTGAAAATTTAAGTGTAGCGCCACAGCCTGAAGATGCCATTCTGGCCTGATTTAACCTGTTTGCTTCTTAGTAAAAATATTTCAGATTTGTGTCTTTGATTTTCAGATCATGACCAAAGGTAATGTAATAAAATACATGTGATGACTTTAACTTTATTCATTATCACTACTTGACTAATTAAAATTATTAGAAATTAAATAAACTACATTAAGAGCCAACTTGCTCCTCCGACCCATTTTAATTTATTTATTTTGTGTACGTGCCACCATCATGCACTTTTGCAGCTTTAATAAATTTTGTCAGACAAAACGAAGAAACCCAGCAGTAATTTAAACCAAAGAAACAATGGACTGATCCACTATAATATTTCCAGTTAGCACAACTTGGCATCATTTAGCATTTGCTGTTTTATAATTAAACATGGTATTAATGTTACTTACCTTCTATTAAAACAAGGTTAGCGAACTATCCTCTCTGACACAGCACAATGGAAAACGGTCCCACATCCCTGACAAACAGGAGTGGAAGCTGTTTGGCCAAACTGCTACTTTGGAGTTAGCAAGTACCGGGGAGCCTAGCCACCCACCGCACACCTGTTCCGCTGCGTGCACTGCGGAGGAGAGTCGGGGTGCTGACAAGTAGTGCGTGAGGAGCTTTGTTTAAGAAATGGGAGTATGTGCATTTTAAATCATGTTAAAAACGACAGACATTTTTATATAGTCATCCAATATATATTGTCATATCGCACAGCCCTATTGTGTAAGATATCTTTTCCTGATGTTACAAAAACAGTTCGGACAGACCCAGATAAATTCAATAAAACAAATCCACTTTAAGACACTACACAGGTTTTACTCATGCAATGAATTTTTGAGCAAATTTACAGCAAATGTCTCTCCTTCATGTTCTTTCTGCAATAGTGAAGAATCAGTTTCCCATTTATGTTTTAATTGTCAGATTTCACAAGATTTTTAGAAAGAGGTTTCCTACCTAGTTTTTCAATCTTTTAGTACACTGATCCCATTTCCAGAAAATCTGGTCTTGTTTCTAAACTGTAACATGAATGTTTCCTTTCTCAGTGAATGTGTGAAATATTTTTGTTGTTTGAAAATACACAAAGCAAAATTCCTGTAATCTACCCCAAATATCTTGATATTTAAAAATGAGCTCCAATATCTGCTGCTTTCAATTCTGGAACAGGACATGTACGAAGACTCCATTATTAATAAAATCCTAAAGAAATGGATGGACTAGTGCCTGTGAGCTGTTCTTTAGTATTTCTCATTGTTCGTAAGTGTATTATCCCTCATATGCTGATCTGTTAAAATGCCATTTTTTTCTGATATTCATTTTTTCACTGTTCATTGTTGTTCCATTTGACACTTTACTAAAAATATAAAACACCTCATTTCCAAAGAAATAAATGGAATATGCGAGTCAAGATGGATTTATCCTCCAAAGGTAGAACACTTTGTTCTAAAACTGAAGGGCTGTTTCAATTCAACTTTATTGATATAGTGCCATTTCACAAGTCATCTCATAGCACTTTCTGCAATTATGGTGGTTTCCTCTACAGTTGAAAGACCCCAGCAATCAGACAATCCCCTGTAAGCAGCACTTGGCAACAGTGGAGAGGAAAAACTCCCTTTTAGCAGGAAAAAACTGCTGTATCCCATGGGTGAGGGGACAGAGAAGAAGAAGAAAAGAACAGACATGTAGAGAGCAAACAGCATGACGGGGACTCAATCTATGGGAGAGAACAAACAGATGTTAATGACCAGCAAAAATATTTCATTGAGAGTGAAGAAAGGAGTGAAGCCCAGGGCATTGTTGGAGGTCCCCTGGCTGTCTAAACCTATTAGCAGCATAAATAAGGGAGGGTTCAGAGGCACCTGATCCCACCTTAACTATAGGCTATGTCAAAAAGGAAGGTTTTAACCCTATTCTTAAAGAGATCGAGTCTGACTCCTGAATCCAGATTGGCAGCTGGTTCCAAAGGCGAGGAGCCCGATAATTGAAGGGTGATAAGGTACTATCAGATCTTTTAAATAAAAAGTGGCCTGATTATTTAGAGCTTTGTAAGTGAGGAGAAGGATTTTAAACTTAATTCTAAATTCTATTAGAAGCCAATGAAGGGAGGCCAGAACCAGAGAGATGTGATTTCTCTTTCTAGTACCTGTTAAAACTTTTTTTCCCCTTGTCCTGTCAGGCAGCTAGGCAAGAAGAATGAGTATCTGTCACCCTTACTGTGCCAAAACAGATTTATTTTGCCAAGAGAAGCTTATACAGTACCTAACTGTGTATTGTATATTGTTGTAAACTCCTCCTGTAATAACTTTTAATACTTTGATTATTTTACCCATGCAAGACCCGACAGGATGGGGAAGAGGGAAAGGAAGTGTGTGGAGGGGGAAAGAAAAGGGAGGGGAACAGACAAAAAAACAAGCAAACCAACAACTAAAACAAACAAAAGACAAACTGCTTCTTCCACTGAAGATGTCTCACACGAGTCTGGTTTCCACATCTGTTAAAGGAGAGACACTTGTGCGTGTACGTCTGCGCGCATATATATGAGAGTGTGCGCAAAATAAGTGTGTGCATGTGAGTGGTTTGTCAGGAAACATACAAAGCAGAGGGCCGGTCGCAGAAGCTCTCCCCCCGGGAACCCCAAGCAGGCAAGGCAGCACCACCAACCACCACAGAGCACAAACGTCCAAGGTCAGCAAGCCCCAGGAAAGCCAGGCATCCACCCCCGGAGGGACGATCAAGGGAGGCCAGGTCGCTTGGTGGCCGGCGTGGTGAGCCCACACCCCCGTACCCTCCTGACCCCTACCCCCCCAGCGGGGCCAACGCCCACCCCCGGGCCCCAGGCACCAGGAGGCCAGCTACCCCACCCCCCAGGCCAGAGACAGGCCCGTGCCCCCCGGCGTGAGCCCCCCCAGGCACCCCCACAGTGGGCCCATCCCAGCGCCACTCCCGCACACCCCGGGGACCCCCATGCCCAAAGAAATCCCCCCGCCCAGGGGAGCCCACGCTGCCGAGAGGCACTACCCCCCTTAATCCAACACCTCCTGACTCGCAGACACACCCCTCCCCACACCTTCACACCCACATGCTCCAATGTGCACCCATATGCACTAACTCCCTCTCACTCACCCGGACCAACCCATTCTCTCTCACTCCTGTACCCATTCAAACTCACCCCTCATTCACCCTTGTTTCATAAGGCAGCTCTGAAGACGATGCAGCTAGCCTGAATGCACACCACTACCCGGTAGTGACCGGGGAGACCACCGGCGCAGGCCACAGAAGCAGACCCCCACCCCCGGCACCCACCTGAGCGACTGATCAGCAGACCACCGCAGGCACCCCGAGATGCCACCCGACACGCAAAGCGCCGCACAAAACCGACCCACCATCACCACCTCCATTCATCACCCCCTCACTCTCACTTACACTCATATTTAGTCCCCCTCTCACCACCACCCCCCAGAAGCCAGCTTGCAAAATGGTTCATGAGGCCACCCACTGCCCCCAAATCCCAACCTAGGGCGAGGGCCGCCAGTGCAAGCAGCCCAGGACCCACCAGCATCACACCCCGGCGCTCCCAGCACTGCAAACATGATGGAGCAGCTATACCAATTCCCACTCATCTTACACACACAAACATGGACAACAATAGTCACAGTAGTGAACAATGAGCCAGACCCACACGGCACCCCACATGCCAAGCGACACCCACCGCTTGAGAGCGGCCACGCAAGCCCACCGACCACCCACCCCAGACACACACCGACGGCGGCAAGCCACCCTGCAGCCACAGCCATCCCAGAGCAACCCGACGGAAACACGGCCACCAACCCACACCAACGGCACCCCCAACCACCCCCAAGCACCAACATACACCCGCCACCAATGACACCAGGGGCAATGCGACAATATGCCTCACCCCGCGACACAACAGCAGGGCAGCCGGGACAAGCAGGCCCTGAAACGCCAACCCCCATGCCACTAGATGGACTGCCCCACTCCTGCCACCCAGCAAAGTTGTCCTACCCATACACACATCCTCTACCCCCAGACATCCACCCACAGGTAACCGCACCCATATACACACGTACCCCCACCCACCATCACACATGCCCACCTATACCCACACACAGCCCCACCTGCCCACTCACAACACACACACACACACTTCCACATCCACTCATACATAAGCCCCCACTCACACCCACTCTCATACACATACACACACACACATGCACACCCACACCCGCAGACCCCAGTGGATGGGGAGGGCGACCCAGGATGCAGTCACCTACCCCAGGGTGCTGCCAGGGCCTCAGGGAAAACACGACCCCGCCGCGCAAGGATGCACCGGGGCCAACCCGCACCACCGGCGCACACCCGACCCCGGCCCGGCGGGGGGGGAGGGGGTATATATGCCCCCACCACCACCACCAGGGGCCCAGGGCCAGACCCAGACCCTCCCCCAGGAAGGCGAGGCCAACCGGCCAGGGGCCATAGCCCCCCCCTCCCCCCCGGCCCACCCCACAGCTCCCCCGACACCCCCCCCCCCCCCAGGCCAGACAAACGGCCACCCTGGAACAGGCCCCCCCGGACGCCTGCGGTCGGGGTGCAGCCAGCCGCCAAAGGCGCCAAGGAGAGCAAGCCACCACCCACCACCCCTCAGGTTATAGAATTAATAAGCGGTGACCAGAGAGAATTGAATTCTGCCAATTGATTGTTTGAGGTGGTTGACAGTCTCTCCAGGCTAATATAATCTAATAGTAAGTTATTATAATAAGTCATGCATAAGTTATTTCTTGATTTCCAATTCATGAGGATAGTTTTCTTTGTGATGCATAAGGCAGTGAGAACCATGTGTGACATCCTTGCATCTATATTTATTTCAATTAAATCACCTAATATGCAAAGTGTGGGTGAGGATGGGACACTATACCCAAGCCATGCCGACAGGTCTTCACATGTCTTCTGCCAGAACTTTTGAATCGGTGCACAGGACCACATAGCATGCATATAGCTATCCGGGACGTTGCTGGTGCAGTGAAAGCAGATATTTATGTGACTCAGGCCCATTTTGAACATCCTTTGTCCTGTGTAATGAATTCTATGTAGAACTTTATACTGTATAAGTTGTAAGTTAGAGTTTTTAGTCATCTTAAAAGTGTTTAAACATATTTGTGTCCAGAAACTTTCCTCCTTTCCACTACAGAAAGAAACAAGATGGCTGCCGGGGTGCAGACACACAGTTTGGCAAGTCCTGTGTGTTTGCTTAAAAAGTCATCTAAAGAGCAAATTGGACCGTGGATTGTGATATCAATGTACTCCTCTGTTGTTTGGATAATTCTCTTTCTTCTGCTAAGTTCAACCTGTCCAAGAAAAAGGGACACTCTAACCTTGTGTGACTGAGATCATCCTGCGCAGTTCGCCCACTCGGGACACGAACCCGCAACCTACCAGTCAACTACACAGTTCGAGCATGGGAGACACAGCACGATCGCGCTGAGCTAAAGGTCCGACCGATAGCTCAGCGCTACCGATACTGTATGAGGCTTTTCGGGAGGGAGGTTTACTAACGTTCTACGCCGAACAGTGCTAGTTGGCATCCGTTACACTTGTATCCAGCCAGATGGAGTCAGCACATGCTATTCACAAGGGTACTGGACTATGGCCATGCCAGGCCACCCCCAGGTGAGCAGGAACAGGCTGTTACAGGCAAACCACTCCTGGATGTTTTTAATCTCTTGCTGATACTGTTGTGTTGGGTTCTTTTATAAATAAAGACTGCTGCTTTGGGTGAACACGGAGCCTCCTTTATTAACTGGCTGGAACACATTAACACACGAACTCCGCCATATTATTATCCGTCATGCTGTACACCTGACAACATCCGGTCTGTGTCGCCCCCTAGTGGCTCCACATATGTAATACTTAGATTACACCACATCCCCCTTACTGAAGCCAAGTTGACCCCTTTTAGCTGAAAACACAAAATACATTCTTATTTCCGTTCCCTTTTGTCAACTAACTATGACAGCATAAATTTAACACATCACCGCCTTTTAGAAATCTATGACATTTCTTTTTTTTTTTTTTTCCAACACTGTTGCCATGTAAGAACATATTATGCAAAGGCCTCTTATTTTCTATTTAAAGAAGGCATTTTCAGAACTCAACTCTGTTTTCACAAATATTAGCATGCAACTCTACAGATCCAGTCTCTTTGGTTTTATCACTTCTCTACCAGACCTGGTTCTAACAACACCTGGTGTTTCCTGTGCATTGGGCTCAGAAACAGTTTCTGTAGGAGTGTCTTTTCCATTTGACTGGGTCCGTTGTGGTTCCATCTCAGTCTCTGGTATCGACATAGGCACAAGATGAGTGCGATTCCTCCTGATTGTCCCTTGTGGTCCACTGATGACATAGGACCATGGAGTTTTGTGGACAGATGTAACTGTGCCCTGTGCTTTTGCATCTGTAATCCAAACAGAGTTTCCGGGTAACAGTTTATCCAAATCTCTCGTTCTGTGTCTTTTGTTGAAACATTCTGTTTGTCTCATCCGTCTCTCCTTTTCCACGTGACGAATTTGTTGCAGATTTGGCACGCATGGCTGCAAGGCCTCTGGAAGCATTGGCAGGGTGGTACGAAGCCTACGCCCCATGAGAAGCTGTGCTGGGCTGTAGCCATTTGCCAACGCTGTGGTTCTGTAGGCTAACAGTGCTCGGTATGGATCACTGGCTTTCTTAATTAGGTTTTTGACTGTTCTGACAGCTCTTTCTGCCTCACCGTTACTTTGGGGGTACCTGGGACTACTGGTCACGTGCTCAAAACAGTACTCCTTTGCAAAGTCTTCCATTTCCTGACTTGCGAACTGCGGGCCGTTATCCGTGATCAGTATCTCTGGTATTCCGTGACGTGCAAACATTGATTTTAAATGCACAATGACATTGGCAGAGCGAGTTAGGCTGAGCTGGGCAATCTCTATATACCTAGAGAAGTAGTCCACTAATAACAGGTAGTTTTTGTCTTGTAGAGTGAACAAATCAGCTCCCAACTTCTGCCATGGCCTTTCTGGTAAATCTGTGGGCATTAAAGGCTCTCTCACATTAACTCTTTCCTGTATGCACTGTCTACATTTGAGTACAACTTCACTGATCTGGTTGCTTAAACCTGGCCACCATACAGCCTGACGGGCGCGCTCTCTGCATTTAACCACCCCCTGGTGGCCCTCATGTATCTTATCCAAAACTGCATTTCTCATGTTAGCAGGGATAACTAACCTCGTGCCTCTCAGTAGTAGTCCGTTATGCACACTCAAAACGGCTCTCTCAGACCAGTAGTGCTTCACCGCTCCCTGTAGCTGGTTACGATCCGGCCAGCCTTCTGTGCAGTATTTCATGACTTGTGAACAGACGCTGTCGGACTGCAGTTGCTCTTGGAGATCTGCAAGGTATTTGCTGCTTGTAGGGAGTCCCTCTAGCACAGAGTCAACATAAATGTTAGTGTCCTCCATAAGATCTGTGTCTGTGTGAGTAACACTGTTTGTGAGCGGTAAGCGTGAGAGCGTGTCGGCAGTGGTGAGACTTTTGCCCGGGATGTGCTTTATAGTGTATGAGTACCTCATTAGGCGCATACGAAATCTCTGTATACGCGGTGGAAGCGCATCCAAAGCTTGTCCTCCCAGTAGACTCACTAGTGGCTTATGATCAGTTTCTAGTTCAAAGTGCAGACCCAGGATAAAGTCATTGAATCTTTCGCAGGCCCACGTGAGAGCCAGCGCTTCTTTTTCCAGCTGGGCGTAGCGCTGCTCTGTAGGTGTCAATGATCGGGAAGCGTAAGCAACTGGTGACCACACGTCTCTCTCTTTCTGTAGCATGACTGCCCCCAATCCGTATGAAGAGGCATCTGCAGATATTTTCTGTGGTTTGTTTGGGTCATAGAGCTGCAATACAGGAGCAGAGGACGGTTCTTGTTTGAGATTACAAAACGCATTTTGTTGTTCATGCCCCCAGTACCACATGTTCTTTGTTGAAAGCAAGTCTCTCAATGGTTTGTCCTTTTCAGAAAGGTTCGGAATGAACTTCCCCAGCTGGTTCACCATTCCGAGAAAGCTCCTGAGCTCACTCACGTTGCTTGGCTCTTTCATGCCCTGAACAGCTTGGGTTTTGTCTGGATCTGGCCTCATTCCTTCTGCTGAAACAATAAACCCAAGAAATTTAACCTCTCTTTTGCCAAACTCACATTTTGACATATTCAGCGTAACGCTGGCTTTCTCCGCGCGCTTCAAGACAGCGTGCAGTCTTGCGTCGTGCTGCTCCTTGGTGGATCCCCAGACCAGGATATCGTCCATGTGACAGACGACTCCGTCGAGACCCGATGTAACCTCTGTCACCATCATGTTTTGGAAATGTTCAGGAGCACTGGAAATACCAAATGGCAAACGGTTGAAGTGGTATCTGCCAAATGGCGTAATGAATGTGGTGAGAAAGGCCGACTCTTTAGACAGTGGTATTTGCCAAAATCCCATATTTGCATCAAGCTTTGAAAAATACTGAGCACCTGTGAGCATGCCTAGCGTTTGGTCCACAGATGGGAAAATGTATCTTTCGCGACACACTGACTCGTTTAAAGGTGTCATGTCCACACAGATACGCACCTTTTCTTTATCCTTTTTGGGAGCTACAACCATGCCACAGCACCAATCTGTTGGCTGCTCCACGCGACTGATGACTCCCAACTTTTCCATCCTCTCGAGCTCTTCTTTCACTTTACCCATGAGCGGCAGTGGCACACGCCTTGGCACCTTGAGCGAAAAGGGTTTAGCATCAGGTTTCAGTTTAATCGTGTATGGCTTTTGAACAAGCCCAAGTCCATTGCATAACTTGGGAAACGCTTTTCTCACTGTCTCTTGGTCTATAGTGTCAATTCGGGCAATTAGTTTCAGTCTCACGGAAGCTGTTCTACTCAGTAGTGCCATGCGCAGATTTTTGACAATATAGATTTTCTCAGTAGCGCTCTTGTCACCGTATGTAATAGTCTCTGTCATAGACCCCAACACGGTTAGCGCAGTTCCACCCGGTCCGTAGAGTGGTTTTTGTGCTTTTTCCAACTGTTCATTTTTCTTCTTGAAGATTTCAAATGTTTGGTCAGAAACCGCTGTGACGTCCGCTCCAGAATCTAACTTGAAAGTCACTTTATTTCCTCTCACATTTATGTCTGCCAGCCATGGATCCTCCCCTAGATCCACTTCACCCAGAAAAAGTCTGTCTGCATTGTCAGCGACCTCATTCACAGTTGGGTTGGACCTACAGACTCTAATATAGTGTCCACGTTTTTTACAGTTATGGCAGTCCGCGTTTTTAGCTGGGCACTGTACTGCTGCATGTGCTGGTGCTTTGCCACACTTGGAACAAACTTTACTGTCTTGTTTTGTCTGCTGAGGCCTTGAGGACTTAATCTGTTTTTGTTCCTTGATTATGAACTTGTTTGGCTTGGCTTTTCTGATGTGTACCGCATCCACGGCTGTTCTGTTAATGCTAGTTTCACCTCTTAGGTCAGTTTGTTGTCGTTTTATTTCTTCAGATTGTCTTGCCATTGTTATAGCTTTAGCTAGGGTAAGATCTTTGTCAAGCTGCATTCTTTCTGACAGCGACGAATCTTTCAGACCCACTACAATCCTGTCTCTCAAGAGGTCATCATGAAGTGCACCGTACTCACAGTTTTCTGCCAGCGCATAGAGTGCTGTTATGAACGAGTCTACTGGTTCTGCCGGCTGTTGCACTCGCTTGTTGAATTTTGCTCGTTCATAAATCACGTTCTTTCTGGGAACGAAATGTCTATCAAAGGCTGTTTTAACGGCATCGTACTGCTGGCGCTGCACACTCGTTAGCTCAAGCCCTCTTAGCACGTCATCAGCCTCATCTCCCATGCAATAAACCAGCGTATTTACTTGGTTCGCCTCTGCTGAGTTATTCAGGTTACTTGCCAGTCTAAAACGCTCAAAACGTCTTAATTCAATTCAATTCAATTCAATTCAACTTTATTTATATAGCGCCATTTCACAACAACAGTCATCTCATAGCACTATCAACTGTAGGGAGGACCCCCACAGTTGCAGAAAGACCCCAGCAATCAGGCGATCCCCTGTGAGCAAGCACTTGGCGACGGTGGAGAGGAAAAACTCCCTTTTAACAGGAAGAAACCTCCAGCAGAACCAGGCTCAGGGAGGGGCAGTCATCTGCTGCGACTGGCTGGGGGGTGAGGGGATAGAGAAGAAGAAAAGAACAGACATGTAGAGAGCAAACAGCACGATGGGGACTCAATCTATGGGAGAGAACAAACAAATGTTAATGACCAGCAAAAAAAAAATATTTCATAGAGAGTGAGGAAAGGAGTGAGGCCCAGTGCATTACTGGAGGTCCCCCGGCTGACTAAACCTATTAGCAGCATAACTAAGGGAGGGTTCAGAAAACACATGATCCCTCCCTAATTGTAGGCTATATCAAAAAGGTAGGTTTTAGCCCTATTCTTAAAAACAGAGATCGAGTCTGACTCCCGAATCCAGATTGGCAGCTGATTCCACAGGAGAGGAGCTTGATAACTGAAGGCTCTGCCTCCCATTGTACTTTTGGAGATTCTAGGTATTACAAGTAAACCTGCATTTTGGGAGCGTAGTGCTCTGTTAGGATGATACGGTAGTATCAGATCTTTTAAATAAAAAGGAGCCTGATTGTTTAGAGCTTTGTAAGTAAGAAGAAGGATTTTAAACTTAATTCTAAACTCTATGGGAAGCCAATGAAGGGAGGCCAGAACCGGAGAGATATGATCTCTCTTTCTAGTACCTGTTAAAACTCTTGCTGCAGCATTTTGGATCAGCTGAAGACTTTTTAAAGATGTTTTAGGACAACCTGATAATAATTACAATAATCTAATCTCGAGCTAACAAAAGCGTGGATCAGCTTCTCAGCATCACTCTGAGACAAGATGCTCCTAATCTTGGCAATATTACGCAAATGATAGAAGGCAGTCTTAGAAACAAATTTAATATGTGAATTGAAGGACAAATCCTGATCAAAAATAACTCCAAGGTTCCTCACAGAGCTATTAAGAGAAAGAGTAACTGCATCCAAACTGAAAGTTTGATTTGGAAAGGAATTTCTAAGGTTTTTTGGACCAACAAGAATGACTTCAGTCTTATCTGAATTTAATAGCAGGAAATTACAAGTCATCCAAACTTTGATTTCCTTAAGACAGGCTTCTAACTTGGCTAATTGATTAGTATCATCTGGCTTCATTGACAGGTATAATTGTGTGTCATCTGCATAACAGTGAAAATGTATACAGTGCTTTCTAATAATGTTGCCTAACGGAAGCATATATAAACTAAAAAGAGTAGGGCCAAGCACAGATCCCTGTGGAACTCCATGACTAAGCTTTGAGCTGAGAGAAAACTCATCATTTACATGAACAAACTGGAACCTATCAGATAAATAAGATCTAAACCACTGCAACGAAGTTCCATTAAGTCCAACATAGTGTTCTAATCTATCAAGTAGAATATTATGATCAATAGTATCAAAAGCTGCACTAAGATCTAAAAGGACAAGTACAGAAACTAGTCCATTATCAGATGCAATGAGGAGGTCGTTAGTGACCTTCGCCAAGGCTGTTTCAGTGCTATGATGGATTCTAAACCCAGATTGAAACTCCTCAAATAAACCATTTCCCTGCAGGTGGTCAAATAATTGCATAGCAACAACTCTTTCTAAGATTTTTGAAATGAAAGGGAGATTAGAGATTGGTCTATAGTTAGCTAAAGCTCCTGGATCTAGCGTTGGCTTTTTGAGTAAGGGTTTAATTACAGCCGTTTTAAAAGCCTGCGGTACATGGCCTAAAGTTAATGAAGAATTGATTATATGAAGAATAAAGCTACCAATAAGTGGGAAGACTTCTTTAAATAACCTGGTAGGAATAGGGTCTAAAAGACAAGTTGAAGGTTTGGATGAGGAAACTATTTTGTCTAACTCACAAAGGTCGATTGGAGTAAACTCATCAAGACAGACATCAATAGAAGGAGTTGTAGTAGTTACAGTATTTAAGTTAACTGTGGGAAGAATCTGATTGATTTTATCTCTGATGGATGAAATTTTATTATTGAAAAAGTTCATAAAGTCCCGACTAGTAAGCTCTAAGGGGATGCTAGGATTGACAGAGTCCTGACTCTTTGTCAACCTGGCTACAGTACTGAAAAGAAACCTGGGATTATTCTTGTTCTCTTCTATTAATGCAGAGTAATAACTCGTTCTAGCTTTTCTAAGAGATTTTTTATAAATTAAAAGATGATTTCTCCAAGCTAAATAGATTTCATCTAAATTAGTAGAGCGCCATTTTCTTTCTAATTGACGAGTCTTCTGTTTTAAGCTACGAGTTTCTGTGTTGAACCAAGGAGTTAAAAATCTCTGATTAGACTTTTTCTTTTTTAAGGGGGCCACCAAGTCTAGAGCCTGATGTAGAGAAGCTGAAACACTATCCACCATGTTATCAATTACAGAAGGAGCAAGCTGTCTATAGCTTATTTCCGTTGTGTTGACACATGGCATAGAGGAAACAATCTGCATAAATTTGGAAACAGCATCATCTGAGAGGCATCTACTGTGATAATATTTTTCTTTAGGAGCCAAATAGTCAGAAATAGTAAAATCAAAGGTTAACAGACAATGGTCTGACAGTACAGGGTTATGAGGAGACACTACCAGATTTTCTATTTCTATGCCATATGTCAGAACAAGGTCCAATGTATGGTGGAGGTAATGAGTAGAATTTCCTACTTTCTGAGAAAACCCAATCGAGTCTAATATTGAATTAAAAGCCACATTAAGGCAGTCACTATCTACATCCACATGTATATTAAAGTCCCCTACTATAATTATTCTATCAGATTTCAGCACTAAATCAGCTAAGAAATCAGGAAATTCGGATAAAAATTCTGAATAGGTTGATGGGGGACGATAAACTATGGCAAATAAAATTGGGTTTAACCTGGAATTGCTAAAGTGCCCAATACTGAGGACCAGGCCCTCAAAGGAATTATAACATGTTTTTTGCTTTACATTAACTAGTAATTTGGAATGGTAAATTGCTGCTACTCCTCCTCCACGACCAGAACTTCTGGGATTTTGACAGTTTAAATAACCAGAGGGAGTTGATTCATTTAAACCAACATAATCCTCTTGTCCTAACCAAGTCTCTGTAAGGGAAATTAAATCAATCTGATGATCAATTAACAGATCATGGACTAACAGAGACTTGGGAGTTAGAGACCTAATATTTAATAAACCACATTTAATTTTTAAATTATGAGGAGGAACAGAGGCCAAATCATTCAATTTAGAGGCTTTATGTTTAATTTGAGTTTTACCAATATTTTGCTTTATCACTTTGGGATGCTTATGCATTATATTTTTATTTACTTTGGAGGGAGCAGACAACGATTCTCTGATGGGGAAGTCAGGGGCTAAGCTGAGGGGTGGCGGATGAAGAGGAGCTGCAGAGAGGCGTGTAAGACTGCGACTCTGCTTCCTGGTCCCAACTCTGAGTAGTCATGGTTTTGGAAATTTGGATAAAAAAGATGCCAGATTGTTAGATAAATGAGAAGCACCATCCAAAGTGGGATGAATGCTGTCTCGTCTCATAAGACCAGGTTTTCCCCAAAAAGAGCTCCAATTGTCAATGTAGCCCACGTCATTTTTAGGACACCACACAGACAGCCAGCGGTTCAAGGATGACGAGCGACTAAACATGTCATCACTGGTCAGATTGGGGAGGGGCCCAGAGAATACTACAGTGGCAGACATCGTTTTTGCAAACTCACACACCGATTCTACATTAAGTTTCGTGACTTCCGACTGCCGGAGACGGATGTCATTAATGCCGGCGTGAATAACAATTGTGGAATATTTACAGTTACTTTTAGCCAGCATTTTCAAATTTGACTCGATGTCGCCTGCTCTGGCCCCAGGAATGCATGTGACTATGGCCGCTGGAGTCTCTAGGTTCACGTTTCTGACTACAGAGTCGCCAATGATCAGAGTTTTTTCCTCAGCGGGTGTGTCGCTGAGCGGGGAAAAACGATTAGAAACGTGAACAGGTTGGTGGTGAACCGGGGCTTTGCGACTAGGCTTCCTTCTCACCGTCACCCACCCAGTCTCCTCGCTGCAGAGGAGAGCCGGGGAACCGGTGACAGGGGGACCTAAGCTAGCTAGCTCCGCTGCAGCTAATGGGCGTCCGTCGAGATTAACTGGCGCAGACGGTGTTTCAATGCAGCGGAGCCGGGATTCCAAATCAGACAACCTCGCCTCGAGCGCCTCAAAAAGACAACATTTATTACATTTACCGTCATCACTAAAAGAGGCAGAGGTGTAGCTAAACATCTGACAGAGAGAGCACACCAGAGGAGGAGAGGAAAGAGAGCTAGTAGCCATAGCTAGTGGCTCGAGAGCTGGAGAGCAAACCACACAGGCAGACAGCAAAACAGGAAGTGACGATACGTTACCACAAGGAAGTGACGATCTCGAAATCTCGTCTTATCCACTTTTCCCACTCTTGGGGTCTCGCAAAGTCGAAGGGCTCCGGTGGTTTAATGGTGAAGGTTGCCGCTGGAGTAGCCGCCGCCATTACTGGATCAATTGGCGCAGCTGCAGCTCTTTGAACTTCGTCTGACATAGCCGCTAGCCGGTTGCAAAGCTGACTTTTCTCACCTCAAAGCGCACCAACTTCTGACACCATGTTGTGTTGGGTTCTTTTATAAATAAAGACTGCTGCTTTGGGTGAACACGGAGCCTCCTTTATTAACTGGCTGGAACACATTAACACACGAACTCCACCATATTATTATCCGTCATGCTGTACACCTGACAACATCCGGTCTGTGTCGCCCCCTAGTGGCTCCACATATGTAATACTTAGATTACACCACAGATACTTCTTTTGGCTGGTGATGTTGAATTAAACCCTGGGCCAGTGCCAGCTGGGCCGCCACCTTTGCTAGCTGGGTCTCCACCTCTGCTATCTGGGCCTTTACCATTGCTACCTGGGCCAACACCATCATTAGCTGTGCCTCCACCTCTGCTAGCTGGGCTAACATCATTGCAAGCTGGACCTCCATCTCTGCTAGCTGGATCTCCACCTTTGCTAGTTGCATCTCCGTCTCTGCCAACTGGGCTTCCAACTTTGCTAACTGGGCCTCCACCTCTGCTAGCTGGATCTCCATCTTTGCTAGCTGGGCCTCCACCTCTGCCAGCTGGATCTTCACCTCTGCTAGCTGGATCTCCACCTCTGCTAGCTGGATTTCCATCTCTGCCAACTGGGCTTCCAACTTTGCCAGCTGGGCCTCCGCCTCTGCTAGCTGGATCTCCACCTCTGCTAGCTGGATCTCCATCTCTGCCAACTGGGCTTCCAACTTTGCTAGCTGGGCTTCCACCTCTGCTAGCTGGGGCTCCACCTCTGCTAGCTGGATCTCCACCTCTGCCAACTGGGCTTCCAACTTTGCCAGCTGGGCCTCCACCTCTGCTAGCTGGGCCTCCACCTCTGCTAGCTGGATCTACACCTCTGCTAGCTGGATCTCCATCTCTGCCAACTGGGCTGCCAACTGGGCTGCCAACTGGGCTTCCACCTCTGCTAGCTGGGCCTCCACCTCTGCTAGCTGGATCTCCATCTCTGCCAACTGGGCTTCCAACTTTGCTAGCTGGGTTCTCACCCCTGCCAGCTGGGTTTGGACCTGGGCTAACGACACAGCCAGCTGGACCTACATTGCAGCCAGTCGAATCACCTTCAATAATAGCCGGGCCGCTTCCGTTGATATTTGAGTCATCATCACCTCTAACTGAATCTTCACCAACATCAGCCGGGCCTTCACTATGTGCAAACATTGCCAATAAAAGAAACAGGAGGCTGCCAAATCCTGCAATATTAAAACACCGGAAATTCAGGGTGTTTCAAACTGTTAATAACTCTAAATTAATATGGGACTCAGCACATAAACCAAAAGGCATTCTTTGTGCACACTTAAATATACGAAGTATTCTAACAAAAAGTGATCAGGTTCATCATCTTCTCATTGATTCAAATATTGACTTTCTTTGCCTATCTGAGACATGGCTCCATGAATCTTCGCCCTCAGCAATACTATCTGTACCTGGTTATAAAATGTTTAGAAAAGACAGACAGGGTTCTAAGGGAGGAGGCGTTATGATTTATGCCAAGGATACTTTTAATTGTAATGAGATACATGTTACAGATGAGAATGGACTAGAATTTCTTGGACTAACTGTTTCTTTGTCACAGCAAATGTCTTTTATTCTTGTAGTTATTTATAGGCCTCCTTCATCAAATGTAGATTTTTATGAAAAGCTGGAAATTTTATTGAAACAACTTAATTTTGCAAAAGAGGTAATAATAATGGGTGACCTAAATGTTAATTGGGAAGTCAACAAAGTTAGGAAAAATCTGAAAAAGGTTATGGATGACATGGATATGACTCAGGTAATTAATGGCCCTACGAGAATCACAAACTCCACTAGCACTCAGATTGATCTAGCTTTTACTAACAGGCCAGAAAGGATCTTGAAGTCATACAATATGCTCACAGGATTGTCTGATCACAATCTTATAATGGTTACAAGAAAATTAAATAAAAAGCGCTTCAAATCCTTGGCCACCACTGAATTCTATAGGATACCAAAACAGGAACAACAAAATTTTCAAGATTCAATTCAAGAAGTAAATTGGGATGAATTACTCGTTGGCAAAAATTTAGATGAGGATTGTTCTAAATTTGCCAACAAAATACAACAAATTATTATACAATTTACACGGATAATTAAACTAAAAGCTAGAAAGAATGGCCTTCCTTGGTTAAACAAATTTATTCTGAAATTGATGAAAGAACGAGATCACTTTTTGAAGTTGTCGGTTAAATCAGGACAAAACAGGCACCAATTTATTTCATTGAGAAATAGGGTAGTGAAAGAAATAAGAAAATCTAAAGCTGACTTTTTCATTACTGTTTTGAATAGTGCAAGGGGAAATTCTAAAATAACCTGGACATGTATTAAAAAACTATTGGGTGATTCCCAGAAAAACAAAGCAAAACTAATGCAAATTCAATTGAATGGAAACATCTTGACAGAACCTCAAGTGATGGCTGATGCTTTTAACAACTACTTCATTGAATCTGTGTCAGAAATCTCTGATAAGTTTATAGTAAAACAAAGGAAGGAATACCCTGTATTGTCTGCATCACAGTCTTTTACTATTACAAATATTACTGAGACCAAAGTTATCGATTTAATTCAATCACTCAAACCATCTAAAGCAAAGAATGTTTTTGGAATGGACACGAACATGCTCAAAGATTTAGGTTCAGCTCTCGCCACTCCTATTGCCTCAATCATTAATCTTTCAATTTCATCTGGCCATTTTCCAAAGGCCTGGAAATCTGCTATTGTTACCCCTGTTTTTAAATCCGGTGACTCAACTCTTCTGCATAACTACCGACCAATAAGCATTCTTCCGGCCATTTCCAAAATTGCAGAAAAATGGGTGGCAGAACAGATTGTCCATTATTTAAACAGTAGTTCCCCCTCTCTCCATGCCATGCAGTTTGGTTTCAGATCCAAGCATTCCACTGAAATGGCTACATGCCTCTTCATTGAGAAAATAAAATCTTTTCTTGATAAGGGTGGAGTTGTAGGGGCGGTGTTTTTGGACCTCAGGAAAGCATTCGATACAGTAAATCACTCTGTTCTTCTTACCAAGCTCTTTAAATTTAACTTTTCTCACAATGCTGTGAGCTGGATTGAATCATATCTGCATGATCGAACACAATCTGTATCAGTTAACAACTGCAGATCTGATTCTCTTAGGCTAACTTCTAGAGTCCCTCAGGGATCAATATTAGGCCCCCTTTTATTTAGTCTTTATATTAATGATTTGCCCACTGTTTGTTCTGAAGCTGAATGCTTAATGTATGCAGACGACACGGTTTTTTTTGTTCATGGTCGCTCCAAAGACACTGTTGCTGCTAAACTTAGTAAAACAATGTCCTGTGTCACAACTTGGTTGCAGGAGTGCTGTCTACAGTTAAATGTTTCTAAAACTGTAGGCATGTATTTCACTAAAATAAATAGAGTGTCACCTGACCCTGACATACATGTTAATGGAGGAAAAATACAAATTGTTAGCCAATATAAATATCTTGGGTTAATAATAGATTCACAGCTTTCCTTTAAAGCCCATATTGCTAAATTGTGTAAAAAAAATCAAGTTAAATCTTGCAAATTTCCGTGCAATTTGAAATGAAATGTCAACTGAAGCCGCAAAAATATACTTGCATTTAATGATTCTGAGTCACTTCAACTATTGCCTAACTAGCTGGTCCCAGGCGGGTTTGAGTGCAAAAAAACCATTGGAAGTTTTGTACAAACAAGCACTTAAAGTTATGGATAAAAAACCTAGGCATTATCATCATTGTGCAATTTTAAAAAAATACAGTCTTTTAAATTGGGATAGTCTTCATACATTTGCAAATTTAAATTTGATTTATAAAGTACTGCATGATTTGGCTCCAGATCCTCTGGCAGAGTTCATCAGCCAAAGAAACAGCTCTGAGAGTGTCACTCGAGGCTCTGTCAGAAGTGACTGTTTCATTCCTCTGCGCAGGAGCACTTTCAGTAAGTCGGCCTGGTCAGTGAGGAGCACTAGTGAGTGGAACTCAGTACCTGAGGAGGTTAAACTGCTCACAACATTCAAGGCCTTCACAAAAAAATTGAAAATGTGGCTTATAAACATCTACAGCTGCCAACACTAAAAGATAAGTCTGCTGTGATGTTTGATGTTGTGTTTAAATGTACAGTTTGTTATGTATATGTTATTTGTTACATTAGTGCCCTCTTAAATGTCTAACCATGTTTTTTTCTTGTAGATGCATTTTACTGCTTTTTTACATCTTGGCCAGGGGACTACAGATGAAAACTAGCCTTTTGGCTAATTCTGGCTTTTTTAACCATGTGTAATCATGTGTTTTATGAAATTGCATTGTCCCTTTTCAAATAAACTAAACTAAACTAAACTAAACCTTATTGACCGATAGGTCTGTCTCCCATTTTGATATTGGAAGAGATACTGACTCATCCAGCTTTGATAATAGTCCATGTATTTTAGATATCAATTTAGGGGAACAAAGATTTAGAAACTCTGCCACCTTAACTGGTACCTCTAAATCTGTCTGATTAAGATTAAATCTTGCTTTTATTATGGATTTAAGCTGTTGGTATTCAAAATACTTTTTATCACTGATGTTTTACTGTGATACTAGTTCCTGAAATTGGATAAAATTTCCACCTTGAATAAAATGTTCTAAGTTATTTATTCCCTTCTCTTGCCATAGTGGAAATTTTAATGTCCTCTTTTGTTGCAAGATATCAGGATTATTCCAAATGGGCTTGAGTTTACAGGGGACAAGTGAAGACCCCGTAATTTTTAAAAATTTCCACCAAGTCGTCAGAGAGGAGCTGATATTAATACTTTTAAAACAGTCATGGCGTTTAATACAGGGACTTATAAAAGGTAAGTCAGAGATATTTTGCGACCCGCAGAGAGCCTGTTCAGCATCTAACCATAGGTTTCCTAGTGGGGTTGATTTTGTCCATTTTGAAACAAACTGCAGTCTAGTACCTGTTAAAACTCTTGCTGCAGCATTTTGGATCAGCTGAAGCAAATAAGTATCAAGTAAAATATTATGATCGATATGTTGTATAGTTAAACGATGTTCAAAGATGCTCTTATTTGTGAAGTGCAGTGTGGTGGCGCTCACTTCCGTTTCTGCCACTGCACCGCTCCTATAAATATCAGCGGGCAGGGAAGTCTCTTTGCCAATGCCCCTGCCTGATGGTTGTATTGTGGAGTTTGTAGCGTTAATAACGATAAGTTCAGTTGTGCACCTGGCCTCATTATTGAGAGACTATTTACAGACATAACATCTTGACGACGAGGATAAAGCATGGAAGCATGTGTTTGTCCAATTCGACCCCCTCTTGGAGCGCCCAGGCGAGCCACTGGTCCCCTGGCCAAGATGGTTTGCAGCCTTTGAAACATACATCATGGTGCAAAATCTGGGTGAGATGGACAAGCTAAGGGCATGTGCACTCCTGGTGCACAATTTGGGAATTGAGGGCCAGTGGATACTAAGCACACTCTGTAATTCAGACAGATTCAAGAATGTGGTTGAGCTGACGGCGCACCATTTTCGCCTTCCCTGGACAATGTCATTGTCCAGAGGATCAAGTTTCGGCAGCACCACCAATGGGCAGGTGAACCTATCTAGTGGTTCATCACCGACTTGAAGCTACTGGCTAGCGAGTGTCGTTTTGGGCCCCTGGAGGAGGAGATGGTTCGCAACCAGCTGGCAGAGCACATCAACAACGCTGCAATAAGGAAGAAACTGCTCACAGTACCAAGTGACTTGACGCTAGCTAGAGCTGTCAAGTTGGCTCTCCAATTGAAGACAGCAGAGAAGCTGGTTTCAGAGCTAAGCAAGCACCTGTCATAGCGGCAGCTGGAGTTTCCCACCACGATGCAAGTAACGTACCCATACAGTGATGACAGTATGGAGGGCGACGCCACGGAGACCAATGCTGCAAAATTTAGGTCTGCCCCAGGAAAACCCATGTGTATGGGTTGTGGGTCCGTGAAGCACCGTTTCAAGGCCAGGGACTGCCTGGCAAGAGGGAAGCACTGCAGCAAGCATGGACACTTGAGCCACTATGCCAGGGTGTGCCGTATCCCCGAACAAGGGAGCCCACAAAGGAAATCGCCCCCCCCCACCCTGACAATTGTTCATGCGGTGTCTCTGAGTACCACCTGGTACACATTCTGCACAGTTGAGCTGGATGGTTAGGACGTGCCACTGCTGATCGACACGGGGGCAGAGGGTTCTCTGCTGAATTGAGCTACGGTGTGAAAATTCTTTCCCCACTATAGGACTGCAGGAGACCCAGTGCTGCTCTGTGGTTGTGGAGGTGGACGTCTGTGTATGGTGGGAATGCTGGTGCTGCCGGCGAGGTACAGGTTGGAGGAGATGGCTGATTTCAAGTTCATCGTGACGGCCCGAGGCAACAACATCATGGGCTGTGACCTATTTTATGGTCTGGGGTTCAACATTAAGAATGACACTGTGGAGGAGTGGTCTGGTTGTGGACAGTGGAACCGGCTGGTTCTGAGAGTGGAGGACGATGCAGTGTGGGACGAGGATTTACCGGGAACCTCGGAGGTCGAGCAGGACCAGTCTCGCTCAGGGTCGACACAGGAGGGTCTCAGTGCTGGAGCTCAAGATGCTCTGCACAAGGATACTGAGCGTTACAGTGGGCGCCTGCGTCAACAAGTGACGCCGAGAAGCTAGCTCCAGTTCTCCCTGGAGCTTGGCCACAGTGAGCCAGAGAATCTGGGGCTACAACAGCGACAGCTGCAGCAGCTTTAAAAGTGGTTGGGGCCAGACCGTCAGGCACGGAGAAACCACGTGCCAAGCAGCAACACTGCAAGCCAAGCAAAGCCCCTCTGGGAGTCGCGGCTCTGGTTCGGTCTTGTGAGGAGGGACAACCACGGCAAATACAGACCAAGCGACAGTCTGAAGATCACCGGGGGGGGGGGGGGCTGCGCATCATGGCTAAATGGTGTTAGTTCACCATTTTTGTTCACCTTGTACACTGATGAGTGCAGAAGTGTGTATCCAGGCAATCAAATTATTAAATTTTCTGATGACACTGCTATTTTATCACTGCTTCAAAAGACTCATGATCTATCAAGCTATTTTATAGAAATTCAGAGGTTTGTCAGTTGGTGTGATGACAGTCATCTCATTTTGAATACTGATAAAACAAAGGAGATGGTGTTTGACCCTCGGGGAGTTGGTGACCACAGGCCTGTGGTCATCCACAACCACACTATAACACAGGTTAGTTCCTATAAATATTTGAGAGTATTTATTGACAATTCATTAACCTGGAGCACACATATTGATTACCTCTGTAGTAGACTACAACAGCGGCTGCATTTCTTGCGTAGATTAAGAATACATGGCGCTGATAAAAGGATTATGTTAATATTTTACCAGGCTGTGTTGGAGAGCTGTATTAGATACAGCATTACACCTTGGTTTGGCAACCTCTCTGTGAAACTAAAGAACAGAGTGTTGCGTTTAATTCATACAGCATGGAAAATTATTGGAGTTAAAGAGTATTTATCCATGCAGATCTTACACGACCAGGCAGCCTGTAGACAAGCTCAAAAAATAATCAGTGACATGAGCCATGTACTAAACAATGAATATGTGCGGCTTCCCTCAGGGAGGAGATGCAGAGTCCCCAAGTGCAGGTTCAATAGATACAAGAACTCATTTATCCCAACGTCAGTAAAACTTTTAAACTCAGATAAATAGGTCAGGGACACTTATAACTCCTGTTCTTAATGACTGCTGTTATATATTTATGTATGTATGTACTTGTATTATTTATTGGATTTTATTTCATTTATTATGTACTACATCCATTGTGTATGTGTGGATTGTGTGGTTGCAGCACGGGTGACAAGCCCAAGACAAATTTCCCCTTGAGGGACAAAGTTTATCTTATCTTATCTTATCTAAACAAGAAGCAGCCTATTTTCAACTGTCAGATTGCTCGTGGAGAAACGCCAACAAGCTGCGACGTGTCCAGGAGGAGGCTTCGGGTGGTGGGCCCGGACGAGAGGAACGCCCAACGGCAAGGAAGAGGAGGCGCATTGCCATTTATGCAATCAGCTGCAGCCCCGGAGGCATGCCGCCACCAGGGACAAAGTTACGGAGAAACTGTCCGGGGGCGTCACAGGGAAGTTCCTCCCCTACTTAGCCGAGTGGAGTGTGAGTTTGTATATATAATACAGAGGAAAACGAGGACTAATAGTCTGGTTCTTTGTAGGTGTTTTGAAGAGAAATAATCATATTATAATTTAAGAAATCTCTGACTGCCTGTTCCGCACGTATTTCCCAAACCGTTTGTCGGACTGGCCTCAGATTTTATATGTGCTGTGCTGAGGGTACGAGGGTGTGCATCCCCAAATTTCAGCCTCCCCGGAAATGTGGAAGTTTAGGAGAGGAAATCTTTCATGAACGTCCATAGGGGAGCTATGGCCGTTCATAGCTATGACATCATAGGCGCATAGATGTTGCCATGGTTACTGTTGCCAGGCAGACACATCATCAGAGATCAAAGGCAGGCATCACTGAACAAGTAGTGGCGTCAAAGATCAAAGGCAGGTTTCACCTTAGTTACTGTTGCCATGGTAACCATGTCAAAGAACAAAGGCAAGCATCACCATGGTTACTGTTGCCATGGTAACAGTAACTTTCTAACTAACTAACTAACTAACCTGCACTTATATAGCGCTTTTCTAGTCACAAAGACCACTCAAAGCGCTTTCATTAATACTAACCCTCTATTCTAAGGGCCTATAGGAAACAGATATCTAGGGACAATTTAGAACAGCCAATTAACCTAACATGCATGTTTTTGGCATGTGGGAGGAAACCGGAGAAATCCCGGAGTAAACCCACGCTGACATAACGTTCGGCTCAGGAGACGCACACACACAGGCTCAGAGTAGTTCAAACTGTTTATTAACAACAGGGATGTTTGGGTGCGTGTCTGCGGAATGTTAATGTGTTGGTGGTGGCGTCTGCTTCGGACCCAGAGGCAGGAGACCGTTCAGCCGGCAACCCTATGGGAGAAATCAGACACAGGGTGATGAGCACACACCAACACGGGAGGAGAATAGGCGAGGGAGAGAAGCTTACTTGTTTGGGCAGATGACTGGCGCTTCAAGGATGGAAGCCCGGGAGACAGCCACCTGCAGGGCTCGGTGCAGCAGCGAGGAGAGACGAGGGACGGGATTGTCCGCCGCCGAGGAATCCACCTGTGCACAGGGGAGCAGACTGGAGAGATGAGGTAAGTGAACTTCTTACCGGAGATGAGGATGCTGAAGAGAATGTGGTAGAAGTCCATACAAAGGAAATGAAGTCTACGGCTTCAGGCCGACGCTCAGGGCGAGGCGGCTTTTATCCTTCGCCGCTGACGAGTAGCAGGTGCGTGAGCAGGTGGCGCCGCTGATGAATGGCGCGGCGTGACAGTACTCCCCCCTCTAGCAGCGCCTCCTGGCGATGGCTTATCCGGGTGCGCTCGGTGGAAGTCCGCGATGAGCGATGGGTCCAACACAAACGACGGGGGCACCCACTGTCGATGCTCGGGCCCATAGCCCTCCCAGTCCACCAAGTATTGCAACCCACGACCCCGGCGCCGGGAGTCCAGGATGGAGGAGGCGGACCAGGCCGGATGGCCACCAATCATCCGGGGCGCGGGTTGCGCTGCAGGAGGAGGGCAAAGGGGGTCAGTAACCGCCAGTTTCACCTTCGACACGTGGAAAGTAGGATGAATGCGGAGGGAGGGGGGAATAGCCACGCGCACAGCCACCGGGTTGATGATCCGGGTGATGGGGTAGGGACCCATGAAGCGCTGTGCCAGCTTTCTCCTCTCGCCCTTTAGAGTGACGTCCTGGGTGGAAATGTAAACAAGCTGCCCAACTCTGTACGCCGGGGCAGGTCTCCTACGCCGGTCCGCCACAGTCCTGTTGCGCTCCGCTGTGCGCAATAGCGCATGGCGCGCGGCAGCCCAGGTGGAGCGGAACTGCCTGAGATGGGCCCTAACTGACGGGACAGTTACCTCACTCTCCTGCTCCGGAAACAGCGGGGGGTCGTAACCCAGGGACGCTTTGAAGGGGGACATCCCTGTAGCAGAAGAGCGAGCGGTGTTGTGGGCATATTCAACCCAGGCAAGATGGTTGCTCCAGGACGCGGGTTTGGATCTGGACACACAGCGGAGCGCAGCCTCCAGCTCCTGGTTGGTCCTCTCACACTGCCCGTTGGATTGGGGGTGATGGCCAGAGGAGAGGCTCACCTTGGCTCCGATGGCGTTGCAGAAAGACCTCCAAACCTCAGATGAAAACTGGGGGCCCCGGTCCGAGACCACGTCCACCGGAATCCCATGCAGCCTGACCACGTGTTGGACGAGGAGGTCCGCCGTCTCCAGGGCAGTAGGGAGGCCTCGCAGGGGGACGAAGTGCACGGCCTTGGAGAAGCGGTCCACGATGGTCAGGATGGTGTCATAGGAGTTGGAGATGGGGAGTCCGGTGACGAAATCCAGAGCGATGTGCGACCAGGGCCTGCCAGGGACGGGCAGGGGCTGGAGCAGACCCGCTGGAGGGGCATTTCCCGACTTGCAGGTGGCACAGATTGGGCAAGCCCGGGCGTAGCGGGCTGCATCCCTCCGCAGGCCTGGCCACCAAAAGGACCGTTGGAGGAGATCTATCATCCGGGAGGTGCCAGGGTGACAGGTGAGCTTGGAGGTGTGGAGCCAGTGGATGACCTCTCCTCGGACCGCGGATGGCACGAACAGCCTCCCCTCCGGTCCGCCGCCAGGGTCAGGTTCCACCTCCTGTGCCTTCCGGATCTTGCTCTCAATGTCCCACGAGATGGCTCCCACGACGCACGACCTGGGCAGGATGGAGTGGGGCGCCTCCTCCGACTCCACGGGGGCGAACTGCCTGGAGAGGGCGTCAGGCAGGACGTTCTTAGAGCCAGGCCTGAAGGTGATGGAAAATTGGAACCTGGCGAAGAACAGGGACCAGCGCGCCTGGTGGGCGTTCAGGCGCTTGGCAGACCGTAAGTATTCCAGGTTCTTGTGGTCCGTGAGGACCACAAACGGCAGGCTTGCCCCCTCCAACCAGTGGCGCCACTCCTGCAGGGCGAGCTTGATGGCCAAGAGCTCTCTGTCCCCCACATCGTAGTTTCTCTCCGCCGGGGACAAGCGCTGGGAGAAGAAGGCGCACGGTCGCTTGGCGCCATCGTCCGGTGACCGCTGGGACAGCACTGCTCCCACTCCCGTGTCCGAGGCGTCTACCTCTACAATGCACTGCAGCGCGGGGTCGACCTGGCGAAGGACCCGGGAGGAGGAGAATTCCGCCTTCAGCGCCTCAAAGGCGGCAGCGACCTCTTCGGTCCACCGGAACGGGACCTTCGGGGACGTGAGGCGGGTCAGTGGTCCCACGATGGCACTGAAGTTGGGGACAAAGCGGCGGTAGAAATTGGCGAAGCCAACAAATTGCTGCACCTGTTTCCGAGATGCAGGTGTGGGCCATTCCACCACCGCCTTTACCTTCTCTGGGTCGGGGAGCACCTTATCGTGGGCGATGATGAACCCCAGGAAGGATGTACTCCTGGCGTAAAATTCACACTTTTCCGCCTTAACGTACAGACGATTCTCCAGCAGCCTTTGGAGGACCCGCCTCACGTGGACCTGGTGCTCATCCCTGGACTTGGAGAAGATGAGAATATCGTCCAGGTAGACGAACACGAAAAGGCCAATGAAGTCCCGGAGGACGTCATTAATGAGGCGCTGGAAGACTGCAGGAGCGTTGGTCAACCCGAACGGCATCACCAGATATTCAAAGTGGCCGTTCGGGGTACGGAAGGCCGTTTTCCACTCATCTCCCTCCCGGATCCGGACGAGGTGGTAAGCGCTGCGTAGGTCCAGCTTGGTGAACCAGGTCGCCCCCTGGAGGGAGTGGAAGGCAGTGTCCATGAGAGGCAGGGTGTAACGGTCCCTCTCCGTGATATTGTTGAGGGCCCGGTAGTCGATACAAGGGCGGAGGGACCCATCCTTTTTCCCCACGAAGAAGAACCCTGCCCCCACGGGTGACGATGATGGGCGGATAATCCCAGCACTTAATGATTCCTTCAGGTAGGCGTTCATCGTCTCCTTCTCCGGCGCAGACAGGCTGTAAAGGCGACCAGAAGGTAAGGGAGCCCCCTGGCGGAGGTTGATGGCGCAGTCATAGGGCCGATGAGGGGGAAGAGACATAGCTTTCGCTTTGCTGAACACTATACCCAGGTCGTGAAATTCTGGGGGCACCAGAGACAGGTCCGGGGGTGCAGCGTCCGTAGCAGGGGGAGGAGCGGACGGAGAGCAGGCAGCGGACTGAAGGCAGGTGCCCATACAGAACGTACTCCATGCCGAGATCCCAGCTGATTTCCAATCCAGGACCGGATTGTGAAGGCGGAGCCAGGGATACCCCAGGATGACGGGCGACACAGAGTTGGGAAGGACGTAAAAGGTCATTTCCTCCCGGTGGTTTCCCGAGATGATGACCGGTAGGGGAACAGTTTGATGTGTCACTCTCCCGAGGGTGGCACGGGAGAGGTGGATTAGGGAGATGGGAGTGTTGAGTGCCTGGCAGCGGATGCCCAATCGGGTTGCCAGGCTTTGTGAAATGAAGCTGCCTTCTGCGCCCGAATCCACCAGTGCGTGGGTGAGGTGCCCAGTAGGGTTATGGCAGAAACGGATGGGCAGCTTCAATTGAGAAGGTGATCCTAACCGATTGACATCCGCGAGGCTTCCAACAGTGACTCGCGGACCCCACCGACTGGCTTTCCGTGGACAACGCTCCACGGTGTGTTGGTCGCCTCCGCAATACATGCAGAGGCCCAACTCACGGCGGCGTTGTTTCTCCACAGGGGAAAGTTTAGTCCAGCCCGTCACCATCGGCTCCGACTCCTCGGGGCGCGATGCTGGCGGCGCCGCCAGGGGGCGAGCTTGGAACAGGTGCGGCGAGGCTCCACGAGGGCGAGAAGAAGAAGACCTCCGCCCCGAGGAGCGCTCGCGCAGCCTGTTATCCAAACTTATCGCTAAGGATGTCAGCTCCGCTAGCGTCCCAGGGATATCCCGACCAGCCAGTTCATCCCTCAGATCACTATTGAGGCTGCGGAGGAACAGGCCACAGAGGGAGCGTTCCTCCCAGCCCAATTCCTCCGCCGCTACCCGGAAGTCGACCGAGTGGTCCGCTGCCGACCGGCTTCCCTGCTGGAGAGCGAGAAGCCGATCGACCTGGACCGTTTCGGTTTGTGAGTGGTCAAAGACCTCCAGAAAGCGCCTCACAAATTGGTCATAGGTGAGGGTGGCATAACTGGGCCTCGCCATTACGGCGTAGGTCCAGGTTAACGCACGCCCCTCCAGAAGATTCCCTATGTAACCAATTCGGCTGTGATCCGAGGGAAAATCTCCGGGCACACGGTGGAACATGGACTCACACTGCATAATAAACCCCCGCGCTCCGCCGAGCTTACCGCTAAAGCGGGCGGGGGTCGGAATCGGCGTGAGCCGAACCGGTGCCACTGGAGCCGGCTGGACGGCCGCTGGAACAGCAGGAGCCGCGCCACCCTGGTGAGTCGGGAGGAACGGCTGTTGGGGGTCCAAGCGGTTCAATCGGTTAGTCAGTTCTAATAATTGATGAAGAACCACCTGTTGCTGATAAACAATCTGATCCACCCGAGCCTCGAGGATGGTAAACCGGTGTGCGAGCCCGCCGTCCGCCGAGCCGCTCTGCTGAAGCCGTACTGACATAACGTTCGGCTCAGGAGACGCACACACACAGGCTCAGAGTAGTTCAAACTGTTTATTAACAACAGGGATGTTTGGGTGTGTGTCTGCGGAATGTTAATGTGTTGGTGGTGGCGTCTGCTTCGGACCCAGAGGCAGGAGACCGTTCAGCCGGCAACCCTATGGGAGAAATCAGACACAGGGTGATGAGCACACACCAACACGGGAGGAGAATAGGCGAGGGAGAGAAGCTTACTTGTTTGGGCAGATGACTGGCGCTTCAAGGATGGAAGCCCGGGAGACAGCCACCTGCAGGGCTCGGTGCAGCAGCGAGGAGAGACGAGGGACGGGATTGTCCACCGCCGAGGAATCCACCTGTGCACAGGGGAGCAGACTGGAGAGATGAGGTAAGTGAACTTCTTACCGGAGATGAGGATGCTGAAGAGAATGTGGTAGAAGTCCATACAAAGGAAATGAAGTCTACGGCTTCAGGCCGACGCTCAGGGCGAGGCGGCTTTTATCCTTCGCCGCTGACGAGTAGCAGGTGCGTGAGCAGGTGGCGCCGCTGATGAATGGCGCGGCGTGACACACGCAACACGGGGAGAACATGCAAACTCCACACAGATCACTGTTGGTCGGGGGCTGGGATCGAACCCACGATCCCACGATCCCCACAATCCCCCGGCCAAGGGTAAACTGTGCTGCCGCAGTACTAACCACTGCGCCACCGTGCAGCCAATCAAATAAGATGCTCTTATTTGTGAAGTGCGGTGTGGTGGCGCCCACTTCCGTTTCTGCCACTGCACCACTCCTATAAATATCAGCGGGCAGGAAAGTCCGGCCTCTTTGCCAACGCCCCTGCCTGATGGTTGTATTGTGGAGTTCGTAGCGTTAATAAAGATAAGTTCAGTCATGCACCTGGCCTCATTATTGAGAGACTCTTTATAGACATAACATGATAGTATCAAAAGCTGCACTAAGGTCTAAAAAGGACAAGTACAGAAACAAGTTCATTATCAGATGCTATAAGGAGATTCTTGTTACTTTTTTTTATCCAGCACAGGTATTATATATTCCAGACTCAATCTTTTAACCCCTTAACACCTGAATTTATTTCCAATTATGAAAAAAAAAATTCACTTGTGTTTTTGCTTTCAAGTAGATGCTAAATTAAGCTGAGAAAGTTAATTTGACTATTGCACATAAAATAGATATAATTTTAGGCATGGTGCAAATTAGCAAAAACAGGCATCTATGGTAAAAAAAATGGTAAAAAAAACACTTGTTCCCATCTCAAGTATGAAGAATCTTTTATTTATGCAACAAAGTTATTTTCAGTATTTTCAACTCTCATGACTGCCAAACTATCACCCTAACCCAAACCCTAACCCTAACCCTAACCCTAGCAATCAGGAAATGGATGGTGCTCCGTCTCTGACCGTTCCTACGAGAAACTAATGCTTGCAAAAGGTTCCTAGGTATGTATTGGAAGTGTTCCAACCGGAAGTGGAGGAATACAGACGGTATTTTGGTTGCATTTGGAGCGGAAGCTGTTTGACGCAAATTCGCGACAACAGGCGTCAAGGGGTTAAAACATTATCATCTAAATTTATATGTGAAATAAAACAGTGGGGCAGATGAAGTCAATTTTTTTTATAAGAATTGTGTAAATGGTGGTACAAGCACTAATTCTGGCATGACAAGTCTCTAGGGATTACTTCTCAAAAATACCCAACTGGCCACTTGAAAATCCAAGATGGCATCCCAACATGTTCCTATGATATTGACTTCCCACAAAGAAATGGGTGTAGTTCATCTATTTTAGTCATTCTGGTGTCAATTCGTATGTTTTTGAGCATGCTAGAACTAACATTTTCATTCTTGACGCTCTCAGATGTATATTTGACCAAGTTTTTTTGACAATTGTAGTTTTATTTTGCTCAGTGCATGGCTTTTTCCACATGTGCAGTAATTGTTTAGCTCATTACCTGCTTATTGTATGGGGTGTAGGGGCTTGGTGGTAGAGGTAGTACCTTTGTTTCAGAAGTCAGCCACATTAATTTCATGGACTACTGGCACTGGTCCTCATCACTGGCCCAGCTCTCACATATGGCTCCAAGAAGCTGCAACTTTAGACAGCAACAGCTGCATCCCAGTAAACCACATTGGCTCGTGGGCAAAACTAGGTGAGAGGAGCATGAAGAGGTCTCTGTATGTGAAGGAATATGCCTTGTTCCATGTTTTTAAGGAGTGATTGTTTTGGCACTACCAGGGCATACTGGTGACATCAATTCAATTCAATTCATCTTTATTTACAGTGGGGTAAAAAAGTATTTAGTCAGCCACCAATTGTGCAAGTTCTCCCACTTAAAAGATGAGCGAGGTCTCCAATTTTCATCATAGGTATACCTCAACTATGAGAGACAAAATAAGAAAAAAAATCCAGAAAATCACATTGAAGGATTTTTAATGAATTATTTGGTAAATTCCTCGGTAAAATAAGTATTTGGTCAATAACAAAAGTTCATCTCAATACTTTGTTATTGTTATGACTTGCCGCTCATCAGCGGCGCCAGCCGCGCGCACACCTGCTCCTCGTCAGCGGTGAGGTATTTAATCCACTCTGCCCTGGGCTTCGGCCTGAAGCCGTCTCTCTACTTCGGCCCCTTCGCTACTACGGACCTCAAACCTACTAGTGAAGATATCCTGGGTAAGCGCCCCTTACCTCTCTCCTCTAGCCTTCCCCTGTGCACAGGTGGACATTCCCGGCGGCGGACTTCATCTCCTCGCCGTTGGCTCTACGCTGCTGCCACAGGTATCGCAGGTCGCTGTCTCCCGGGCTCCGCCCTTGTCGACGCCAGCCACCTGTCACAACCAAGTAAGCCAGCTACCATCATTATTCCCTGTATTGGTGTGGTGCCCGTTACCCTTCTCCCTCTGCTCTTTCCCACAGGGTTGTCCGGCTGTACGGCCTCCTGCTCCTGTGCCTGACGCAGACGCCACCACCAATACATTCTTATTCCACAGACACGCAGCCATACACTTCCTTGTTGCTAATAAAGCTGTTAAATCTATCCTGAGCCTGCGTGTGTGTCTCCTGGGCCGTGCATTATGTCAGTACGGCTTCAGCAGAGCGGCTCGGCAGACAGCGGGCTCGCACGCCGTCTTTCCACCCTCGAGGCTCAGGTGGATTTAATAGCTCATCAGCAACAGGTGATATTGAATCAATTAATTATCATTACTAACTGATTAGACCGCTTGGACCCCCAGCAGCCATTCCCCTCGGCTCGTCCGGGTGGCGTGGCTCCTGCGGCTCCGGTGGCCGTCCAGCCTGCTCCGGGTGCGCCAACACGGCTCACACCAATCCCCACTCCTGCTCGCTTCAGCGGTAAGCTGGGTGGAGCTCGGGGTTTTATTATGCAGTGTGAGTCCGTGTTTCTTCGTGTTCCCGGAGATTTTCCCTCAGACCATAGCAGAATTGGCTATATAGGTAATCTCCTTGAGGGTCGTGCGCTTACCTGGGCTTACGCCATTATGGTGAAGCCCAGCTATGCCACTCTCACCTATGGCCAGTTCATGCGACAATTTCTGGAAGTGTTCGATCATTCGCGTTTGGACAGTGTCCAGGTCGACCGCCTTCTTGGACTCCAACAGGGGAGCCGATCGGCGGCCGACTACACGATCGACTTCCAGGTTACTGCGGAGGAAGTTGGCTGGGAAGAGCGTGCGCTCTGCGGCATCTTCCTCCGCAGTCTAAATTCCGGTCTGAGGGATGAGTTGGCTGGACGGGATACCCCGGAGACGCTGGCGGAGCTGATTTCTCTCACCATCAGTTTGGATAACAGGCTGCGCGAGCGCGCCTCCGAACGGAAGCAGTCTTCTCGCTCGCGGGGCGCCTCTGCACGTCTGCCCCAAGCTTGCCCCCTGGCGTTGCCGCCGCCGGAGGTCTCCGAGGAGTCGGAACCAATGGTGACGGGCCGGACAAAGCTCCCCCTGGCGGAGAAACAGCGCCATCGTGACCTGGGTCTCTGCATGTATTGCGGCTGTAGCCAGCACACGGTGGAGCATTGTCCGGAGAAGCCAAACGAGGTGGTCCGCGAGTCACTGTAGGGGGCCTCGCGGACGCTAATTGGTTAAGTCCCCTCACACATTTGACGCTGCCCATCCGTTTCTGTCACAACCTCACTGGGCATCTCACACATGCACTGGTGGATTCAGGCGCGGAGGGTAGCTTTATTTCACAAAGCCTGGCAACCCAACTGGGCATCCACTGTCACCCCCTCGATACTCCTCTCGCCCTGGTTAATCTCTCCCGAGTTTCCCTGGGAAAGGTAACTCACCAAACATCCCCTGTCCCGGTGATCATCTCTGGAAACAATTGGGAGGATATCTCCTTTTACGTCCTGCCCACCTCAGTAACACCTGTCATCCTCGGTTATCCCTGGCTCCGCCTCCACAACCCCGCCTTGGACTGGAAAACTGGGAAGGTTTCAGCGTGGAGCACTTTCTGCATGGGTACCTGCCTCCAATCCGCAACCTGCGCCCCGTCCTCGCCTCCCACAGCTCAGGACACCGCGCCCCCGGATCTCACCCTAGTGCCCTCAGAGTTCCACGACCTGGGTGCCGTTTTCAGTAAGTCCAAGGCGATGTCTCTACCTCCTCACCGGCCCTACGACTGCGCCATTAACATCCGCCAGGGGGCGCCCTTACCCTCAGGACGCCTCTACAGTCTGTCAGCGCCGGAGAAGAAGGCAATGAACAGCTACCTGAAGGAGTCGCTCAGTGCTGGGATCATCCGACCGTCCTCCTCTCCAGTAGGTGCAGGGTTCTTCTTCGTTGGAAAGAAGGACGGATCTCTTCATCCTTGTATCGACTATCGAGCTCTCAACGATATCACGGAGAAGGACCGGTACACCCTGCCCCTTATGGACACTGCCTTCCACTCCCTCCAGGGGGCGACCTGGTTTACTAAGCTGGATCTCCGCAGCGCTTACCACCTCGTCTGGATCCGGGAGGGAGATGAGTGGAAAACTGCCTTCCGAACCCCAAACGGGCATTTTGAATATCTCGTGATGCCGTTTGGGTTGACCAACGCTCCAGCCGTCTTTCAGCGCCTCATCAATGACATCCTCCAGGACTTCATCGGCCTGTTCGTATTCGTCTACCTGGACGACATTCTCATCTTCTCCAGGTCCAGGGATGAACACCGGGTCCACGTGAGGCGGGTCCTGCAGAGACTGCTGGAGAACTGTCTGTACGTCAAGGCGGAGAAATGTGAATTCTATGAAAACAACTTCCTTCCTGGGGTTCGTCATCTCCCATGACCAGGTGCTTCGGGACCCAGCGAAGATCAAAGCAGTGGTGGATTGGCCCACACCAACTTCTCGAAAGCAAGTTCAGCAATTCATCGGGTTCGCCAATTTCTACCGCCGCTTTGTCCCGAACTTTGGAGCCATCGTCGGGCCCCTGACCCGCCTCACCTCTCCTAAGACCCCGTTCTGGTGGACTGAAGAGGCCGCTTCGGCCTTCCAGGCGCTGAAGACGGAGTTCTCCTCCTCCGGGGTCCTCAGCCAGGTCAATCCCGCGCTGCAGTGCATTGTAGAGGTGGACGCTTCGGACACGGGGGTGGGGGCGGTGTTGTCCCAGCGGTCCCCAGCCAGTGGAGTCAAGCGACCCTGCGCCTTCTTCTCTCGGCGCCTGTCCCCGGCGGAACGAAATTACGACGTGGGGGACAGAGAGCTTCTTGCCATCAAGCTTGCCCTGCAAGAATGGCGTCACTGGCTGGAGGGGGCAGCCTTGCCTTTTGTGGTCCTTATTGACCACAAGAACCTGGAGTACCTGAGATCTGCCAAGCGTCTGAACGCCCGCTAGGCACGTTGGTCCCTGTTCTTTGCAAGGTTTAAGTTCAGCATCACATATAGGCCTGGCTCCAAGAACGGCCTGCCCGACGCCCTCTCCAGGCAATTTGCCCCGGAGGCCGCAGAAGACGTTGCTCACACCATCTTGCCCAGGTCGTGCATCGTGGGGGCTGTTACATGGGACATAGAAGATAAGATCCGGAGGGCGCAGGAGTCGGAACCGGACCCTGGTGGCGGACCGGAGGGGAGGCTCTTCGTGCCATCTGCCATCCGGGGAGACGTGATACACTGGCTCCATACCTCCAAGCTCACTTGCCATCCTGGAGCTTCGCGGATGATTGACCTTCTCCAGCGATCCTTTTGGTGGCCAGGCCTGCGGAAGGATGCCGCCCGTTACGCCCGGGCCTGCCCCGTCTGTGCTGCCAATAAGTCAGGTAACGCTCCCCCTGCGGGTCTGCTCCAGCCCCTGCCCGTCCCTGGCAGGCCCTGGTCGCACATCACTCTGGACTTCGTCACCGGGCTCCCTGTCTCCAACAACTTTGACACAGTTCTGACCATTGTAGACCGTTTTTCCAAGGCCGCCCACTTCGTGCCCCTACGTGGACTTCCCTCAGCCTTGGAGACGGCGGACCTCCTCATCCAGCACGTGGTCAGACTGCATGGAATCCCGGTCGACGTGGTCTCCGACCGCGGCCCCCAGTTTTCTTCGGACGTCTGGAGGTCATTTTGCAACGCCCTGGGAGCCAAGGTAAGCCTCTCCTCCGGCCATCACCCCCAGTCTAACGGGCAGTGTGAGCGGACTAACCAGGAGCTGGAGGCTACGCTCCGCTGCGTTACGTCATCCAAGCCCACGTCCTGGAGTTCTCACCTCGCCTGGGTGGAGTACGCCCACAACACCTCTCGCTCTACGGCCATTGGGATGTCGCCCTTTAAAGCATCCTTGGGCTATGATCCACCCCTGTTCCCCGCGCAGGAGGGCGAGTAGGCTGTTCCCTCTGTCCAGGCACATCTGAGGCGGTGCTGTTCCCTTTGGTCCACGGCGCGTAATGTGCTTTTACGCACGGCGGAGCGCAATAAGTCTACGGCGGACCGACATAGGAGACCTGCACCTGCCTACCAGGTGGGACAGCAAGTTTGGGTATCCACACAGGACGTAAACCTAAAGGGTGAGAGGAGAAAGCTGGCCCAACGGTTCATCGGCCCTTATCCCATAACCAGAATCATCAATCCGGTGGCTGTGCGTGTGGCTATTCCCTCCTCCCTCCGCATCCATCCCACCTTCCACGTCTCCAAAATTAAACCGGTGGTCTCTGACCCCCTCTGCCCTCCACCTGCGGCGCACCCCGCTCCCCGGATGATTGGTGGCCATCCGGCCTGGACCGTCGCTGACATCTTGGACGCCCGACGCCGGGGTCGCGGATTGCAGTACCTGGTGGATTGGGAGGGCTATGGACCCAAGTGGAGACAATGGGTGCCTTCCTCGCTGGTGTTGGACCGGTCACTCATTTCTGAGTTTCATCGAGCGCACCCGGAAAAACCATCGCCAGGAGGCGCTGCTAGAGGGGGGAGTACTGTTATGACTCGCCGCTCATCAGCGGCGCCAGCCGCGCGCACACCTGCTCCTCGTCAGCGGCGAGGTATTAAATCCACTCTGCCCTGGGCTTCGGCCTGAAGCCGTCTCTCTACTTCGGCCCCTTCGCTAGTACGGACCTCAAACCTACTAGTGAAGATATCCTGGGTAAGCTCCCCTTACCTCTCTCCTCTAGCCTTCCCCTGCGCACAGGTGGACATTCCCGGCGGCGGACTTCATCTCCTCGCCGTTGGCTCTACGCTGCTGCCACAGGTACCGCAGGTCATTGTCTCCCGGGCTCTGCCCTTGTCGACACCAGCCACCTGTCACAACCAAGTAAGCCAGCTACCATCATTATTCCCTGTATTGGTGTGGTGCCCGTTACCCTTCTCCCTCTGCTCTTTCCCACAGGGTTGTCCGGCTGTACGGCCTCCTGCCCCCGTGCCTGACGCAGATGCCACCACCAATACATTCTTATTCCACAGACACGCAGCCATACACTTCCTTGTTGCTAATAAAGCTGTTAAATCTATCCTGAGCCTGCGTGTGTGTCTCCTCGGCCGTGCATTATGTCAGTTATATACCCTTTGTTGGCAATGACAGAGGTCAAACGTTTTCTGTAAGTTTTCACAAGGTTTCCACACACTGTTGCTGGTATTTTGGCCCATTCCTCCATGCAGATCTCCTCTAGAGCAGTGATGTTTTGGGGCTGTCGCTGGGCAACACAGACTTTCAACTCCCTCCAAAGATTTTCTATGGGGTTAAGATCTGGAGACTGGCTAGGCCACTCCAGGACCTTGAAATGCTTCTTACAAAGCCCCTCCTTCATTGCCCAGGCGGTGTGTTTGGGATCATTGTCATGCTGAAAGACCCAGCCATGTTTCATCTTCAATGCCCTTGCTGGTGGAAGGAGGTTTTCACTCAAAATCTCACGATACATGGCCCCATTCATTCTTTCCTTTACACGGATCAGTCGTCCTGGTCCCTTTGCAGAAAAACAGCCCCAAAGTATGATGTTTCCACCCCCATGCTTCACAGTAGGTATGGTGTTCTTTCTCCTCCAAACAAGACAAGTTGAGTTTTTACCAAAAAGTTCTATTTTGGTTTCATCTGACCATATGACATTCTCCCAATCCTCTTCTGGATCATCCAAATGCTCTCTAGCAAACTTCAGATGGGCCTGGACATGTACTGGCTTAAGCAGGGGGACACGTCTGGTACTGCAGGATTTGAGTCCCTGGCGGCGTAGTGTGTTTCTGATGTAGCCTTTGTTACTTTGGTCCCAGCTCTCTGCAGGTCATTCACTAGGTCCCCCCATGTGGTTCTGGGATTTTTGCTCACCGTTCTCGTGATAATTTTGACCCCACGGGGTGAGATCTTGCATGGAGCCCCAGATGGAGGGAGATTATCAGTGGTCTTGTATGTCTTCCATTTTCTAATAATTGCTCCCACAGTTGATTTCTTCACACCAAGCTGCTTACCTATTGCAGATTCAGTCTTCCCAGCCTGGTGCAGGTCTAAAATTTTGTTTCTGGTGTCCTTTGACAGCTCTTTGGTCTTGGCCATAGTGGAGTTTGGAGTCTGACTGTTTGAGGTTGTGGATAGGTGTTTTTTATACTGATAACGAGTTCAAACAGGTGCCATTAATACAGGTAACGAGTGGAGGACAGAGGAGCCTCTTAAAGAAGAAGTTACAGGTTTGTGAGAGCCAGAAATCTTGCTTGTTTGAAGGTGACCAAATACTTATTTTACTGAGGAATATACCAATTAATTCATTAAAAATCCTTCAATGTGATTTTCTGGATTTTTTTTCTCTCATTTTGTCTCTCATAGTTGAGGTATACCTATGATGAAAATTGGAGACCTCTCTCATCTTTTAAGTGGGAGAACTTGCACAATTGGTGGCTGACTAAATACTTTTTTGCCCCACTGTATATAGCGCCATATCACAACAACAGTCATCTCATGGCACTTTCAAATGTAGGGGAAACCCCACAATTGCAGAAAGACCCCAGCAATAAGGCGATCCCCAGTGAGCAAGCATTTGGCAACGGTGGAGAGAAAAAAACTCCCTTTTACCAGGAAGAAACCTCTAGCAGAACCAGGCTCAGGGAGGGGTAGTCATCTGCTGCGACTTGCTGAAGGGTGAGGGGATAGAGAAGATGGAGAGAACAGACATAAAGAGAGCAAACATTAACGGAGAGAAGCCGAGTACATTATTGGAGGTCACCTGGCAGTCTTAATCTATTAACAGTAAAACAAAGGGAGGGTTAAGAGACACAAGATCCCTCCCTAATCGTAGGCAATATTGAAGAGGAAGGTTTTTACCCTGCTCTTAGAAACAGAGATCGTGTCTGACTCCCGAACCCAGATTGGTAACTGATTCCACAGGAAAGGAGCTTGATAGCAGAAGGCTCTGCCTCCCATTGTACTTTTGGAGATTCTAGGTATTACAAGTAATCCAGAATTTTGGGAGCGAAGTGCTCTGTTAGGATGCTAAGGTAATATCAGATCTTTTATATAAAAGGGGGCCTGATTATTAAGAGCTTTGTAAGTGAGAAGAAGGATTTTAAACTTAATTCTATACTCTATGGGAAGCCAATGAAGAACCGGAGAGATATGATCTCTCTTTCTAGTACCTGTTAAAACTCTTGCTGCAGTGTTTTGGATCAACTGAAGACTTTTGAAAGATATTGTAGGACAACCTGATAATAACGAGTTACAATAATCTAATCTAGAGCTAACAAAAGCGTGGATCAGTTTCTCAGCATCACCCAGAGACAAGATGCTCCTAATCTTGGCAATATTGTGCAGATGATAGAAGGCAGTCTTAGAAACAAATTTAATATGTGAATTAAAAAAACAGATCTTGATCAAAAATAACTCCAAGGTTCCTCACAGAACTATTCAGAGTAAAAGTAGCTGCATCCAAATTAAGAGTTTGATTTGGAAAGGTATTTCTAAGGTTTTTTTGGACTGACAAGAAAGACTTTGGTCTTATCCGGGTTTAATAGCAGAAAATTACAAGTCATCCAAGCTTTGATTTCCTTAAGACAGGCATCTAACTTGGCTAATTGATTACAATCATTGGGCTTCATTGACAGGTATAATTGTGTGTCGTCTGCGTAACAATGAAAATGTATATAGTGCTTTCTAATGATGTTGCCTAACGGAAGCATATATACACTAAAAAGAGTAGGACCTAACACAGATCCCTGTGGAACTCCATGACTGAGCTTATAGTTGAAAGAAAACTCATTATTGATATGAACCAACTGAAATCTATTGGACAAATAAAATCTAAACCACTGCAGTGAAGTACCATGTAGTCCAACATAGTGTTCCAATCTATCAAGTAGAATATCATGATCGATGGTGTCAAAGGCTGCACTAAGATCTAAAAGGACAAGTACAGAAATGAGTCCATTATCAGATGTGATAAGAAGGTCATTTGTGACCTTCACTAAGGCTGTTTCAGTACTATGATGGATTCTGAACCCGGATTGAAACTCTTCAAATAAACCATTTCCCTGTAAGTGGTCAAATAATTGCGTAGCAACAACTCTTTCTAAGATTTTTGAAATGAAAGGCAGATTAGAGATTGGTCGATAGTTAGCTAAAACTCCTGGGTCGAGCGTTGGCTTTTTGAGTAAGGGTTTAATTACAGCAATTTTAAAAGCCTGCGGTATGTGACCCAAGGTTAAAGAAGAATTTATTATTTGAAGAATACGGCTACCAATAAATGGGAAGACTTTTTTAAATAACCTGGTAGGAATAGGGTCTAAAAGACAAGTTGAAGGCTTGGATGAGGAGATTATTTTATCTAACTCTAAAAGGTCAATTGGAGTAAACTTATCCAAACAGATATCAATTGAAGGAGTTGTAGTAGTTGCTGTACTTAAGTTTACAGTGGGAATAATCTGATTGATTTTATCTCTAATAGATAAAATTTTATGATTGAAAAAGTTCAAAAAGTCCTGACTAGTAAGCTCTAGGGGGATTGACAGAGTCCTGACTCTTTGTCAGCCTGGCTACAGTGTTGAAAAGAAACCTGGCATTATTCTTATTCTCTTCTATTAATGCAGAGTAATAACTTGTTCAAGCTTTTCTAAGAGATTTTCTATAAATTAGGAGATGATTTATCCACGCTAAATAGAATTCATCTAAATTAGTGAAATGCCATTTTCTTTCTAATTGATGAGTCTTCTGTTTTAAGCTACGAGTTTATGTGTTAAACCAAGGGGTTGGAAATCTCTGATTGGACTTTTTCTTTTTTAAAGGGGCCACCAAGTCTAGAGTCTGATGCAGAGAGGCTGTAACACTATCTACCATGCTATCAATTACGGAAGGAGCAAGCTCTCCATCTTTTATTTCCGTTGTGTTGACACATGGTATAATAATAATAATAAGTTTATTTATAGAGCACCTTTCACAGAGTCACAAAGTGCTTACCATGGTAAAAAAAAAAAAAAAAAAAAAACACAGGCACATAAAACAGTAAAACAAAGTAGACAATAAAAGCACATAAAAATACAATCGGCACATAGTTAAAAAGCCAGGCTAAAAAGGTGGGTCTTTAGTTGCTTCTTAAAAACACCAATGGAAGGTGCAGATCTAAGTTCAAAAGGCAAGGAGTTCCACAGTCTGGGAGCAACAGCAGCAAAGGCTCTATCGCCTTTGGTTTGGTTATAGAGGAGACAATCTGCAAAAATTTGGTAACAGCATCATCTGAAAGACATCTGCTATTGTAATATTTTTCTTTAGGAGTCAAATAATCAGAAATAGTGAAATCAAAGGTTAACAGACAATGGTCTGACAGTACAGGATTATGAGGAGACACTACCAGATTTTCTATTTCTATACCATGAGTCAGAACAAGATCCAATGTGTGGTGGAGATAATGGGTAGAATTTTCTACTTTCTGGAAAAACCCCAATGAGTCTAATATTGAATTGAATGCCTTATTAAGACAGTAACTATCTACATCAACATGTGTATTAAAATCATCTGATTTCAGCACTAAATCAGCTAAAAGTTTGGCGAATTCGGATAAAAACTCTGAGTAGGCTGAGGGAGGATGGTAAACTATAGCAAAGAAAACTGTGTTTAAGCTAAGATTGCTAACATGCCCCATAGTGAGGACCAGATCCTCAAAGGAATTAAAACATGTTTTTTGCTTTACATTAACTAGTAATTTAGAATGGTAAATTGCTGCTACTCTACCTCCACGACCAGAACTTCTAGGATTATGATAGTTTAGATAACCAGAGGGAGTTGATTCATTTAAACCAACATAATCATCTGGCCCTAACCAAGTCTCTGTAAGGGATATTACATCAATCTGATGATCAATTAATAGATCATGATTTAGTAGAGACTTGGGAGTTAGAGACCTAATATTTAACAAACCGTATTTAATTTTAACATTATGAGGAGGAAGGGTGGCCGAATCATTAAATTTAGAGACTTGATGTTTAATTTGAGATTTACCAACTTTTTGTTTAATCACTTTGGGATGTTTATACATTATATTTTCAAATCAAATCAAATCAACCTTTATTGTCATATTGCTGTACATACAACTGTAGTGCAGGCAAGATGAAATTGTGTTTCTCTCGGCATCCATATATGTAGAAGAACATGATTTAAGACACACTCACACATATCTTCACCCCCCCACCCCACCCCCCCATCCGTTCACACATCCCTGAGACATACTTGAAAAAACTAACTAATTATAACATACAAATAATGTGCATAATGTCCGTAGGTGCAGTAGTGAATATGAGAGATTCCGGGTCAACTGTTCAGCATCCTAACAGCTTGTGGAAGGAAGCTGTTGATCAGTCTGGTGGTTCTGCCTCTGATGCTCCGGAATCGTTTGCCAGATGGCAGAAGTTCAAAGTGTTTATGCAGAGGGTGAGAACGGTCCTTGACAATGTTCAGTGCCCTGCTCCTACAACGGTTCTGAAAAAGTTCTTGGACAGAGGGGAGGGAGACTCCAATTACCCTCTCAGCTCTCTTGACTATCCTCTGCAGGGCTTTTTTGTCTGACATACTGCAGCTGGAGTACCATGTAGCAATGCAGTACGTCAGCTTTTTTTCTTGTAATCATAATATTGATCATATATGACCACTATTCTGACAATCAATGATTTTTTTGCTCCTTCCTATTGTATTATCCTTTCTTCCCATGCTTCCTGTACCCTCCTGTTGACAGGCGCGTTCACAGATGCAGCCGTGTCACCGGAAATGCAGGTCAATTTCTGTGTCAAGTCAAATCCCTTGTATGTTTTCAGTGATCTGTTAATGTACTTGGCAATAAATCTTTTCTGAGTTCTGAGTTCTGAGTTCTGAGAACACTCTCCACCACACCTCTGTAGAAGGTCCTGAGGATGAAGGTGGGGAGAGAGGCCTGTTTGAGTTTCCTCAAGAAGTGCAGTCTCTGCTGAGCCCGCTTCCTGATCCCCAAGGAATTCTTGCTCCAGGTCAGGTCCTGCGAGATCTGCACTCCGAGGAACTTGATGTTCTCCACTCTCTCCACTAAACGGCCGCCGATGCTGAGGGGGACGTGTTCAGGCTGTGACCGCCGGAAGTCCGGTTCCGCCGGACCGGCGGCGCCACACGAGTGGGCTGCCTGTTGCAACAGCCTTTTTTTTATCTTCCTTCTTCTTTCTACACCTTTCACTCTGTATATATATCACGGACGCACGGATCGCCCCGGGGGTCTCCCGGGTTGGCGGACGGAGCCACGGTTTGCAGCGGGAGACGTTACAGCGGGGAGGAGCTAGTGCTAGCTAGCACTTGGCCGCTGCCCGGTGCTAATGGGAAACTCGACATACCGGGAGCTGTAGCGAAAACGACGTGGTGCCGGGCTGGAGTTTAGGCGGCGTGAAAGAAATATAAGACAGAATAATAAAGAGCGATGGCAAGAACCAAGCAGACCGCCCGTAAAATCTACTGGAGGAAGAAGCCCCCCCCACCACCACCACCACCACCAGGGCTGCTCGGAGAGGCGCTCCGGCCACCGGCAGAGTGAAGAAGCCTCGCCGTCACAGGCCCGTGGCTCTGAGAGAGATCCGTCGCTGCCAGAGATCCACGGAGCTGCTCATCCGCAAGCTGCCCGTCCAGCGCCTGGTGAGGGAGATCGCTCAGGACTTCAAGACCGTCCTGCGTTTCCTGAGCTTCGCCGTCGTGGCTCTGCAGGAGACCAGCGAGGCCCACCTGATGGTCTCTTCTTCGCTAAGGGGGTCACCATCATGCCCAAAGACTTCCAGCTGGCCCGCTGCATCCGCGGAGAGAGAACTTAGACTTTCTGCTGCACATTCACCAGCCATAATGCTCTGCACTGTGTGTCTATATATATACATTTATAGTAATATGGACATATGTTTACTAGATGTTGTTTTTTCTTGCCTTCTGATTGTTGCTCTGAGTGTTGCTATCCCTATGCTGTTGCAATCCTGGAATTTCCCCATTGTGGGACTAATAAAGGCTTATCTTATCTTATCTTAAGTCGATAGTCATCTCCTTCATTTTGTCCACGCTGAGCACCAGATTGTTCTCCCTGCACCAGCCCTCCGGGTCTCTCACTTCTTCCCTGTACATTGATTCCTCATCCCTCTGAATAAGTCCCACCACCGTGGTGTCGTCTGCAAACTTAATAATCTGGTTCCCCTCGTGTCTGGATACACAGTCATGTGTTAGAAGTGTAAACAACAGTGGACTGAGTACACAGCCTTGAGGGGATCCGGTGCTCAGCGTGACAGAGTTGGAGATGTTGTTTCCAACCTGGACAGACTGGGGGCTCTCAGTCAGGAAATCCAGGATCCAGAGACATGTGGCGGTGTTCAGACCAAGAAGGGGTAATTTCTCCATCAGTCTCTGGGGAATAATGGTGTTGAATGCTGAACTGAAATCAATGTACAGGAGTCTGGCGTAGGTGTCTTTCTGGTCCAGGTAGATGATGACAGAGTGCAGGGTGGTGACTATAGCATCCTCCGTGGAGCGGTTTGAATGATATGCAAACTGGAGCGGGTCGTGTGATGCAGGGAGGCAGGCTGTAATGTGTGGTTTGACAAGCCGTTCAAAACACTTCATCACAATTGGTGTCAGTGCAACAGGATGATAGTCATTCAAAGAGGACACAACTGGTTTCTTTGCCACCGGTACAATGATAGAGGTCTTGAAGCATCTGGGAACAATGGCCTGACTCAGGGAGATGTTATAAATATCAGTCAGGACATCCGCCAACTCGCTCGCGCAGTCTCGAAGCACACGTCCCGGGATGTTGTCCAGATCTGCAGCTTTACGTGGGTTGACTCTGGTTAGGGTCCTCCGTGTGTCCGCTGTGTTGATGGTAAAAGCTGGTCCGACCGATGGTGGGGGTGGGCCAGCCCTCCCTCTGATTGTCGGGTTTGATGCTTCAAAACGTGCAAAGAAGTTGTTGAGCCTGTCTGGAAGCGAAGCGTTGTTATCATCGACCCCCTGCCTAGACTTATAGCTCGTCAGTGTCCGAACTCCCTGCCACATCTGCTTGGTGATTTTCTCCGCATAGGTGCGCTTCGCCACCTTAATTCCCTTTGAGAGCGTGGACCTGGCTGAGCGGAGGGCGATCCTGTCCTTCGCTCTGAAGGCTGCATCTCTGGCTGTAAGCAGCGAGCGCACCTCTGCAGTCATCCAGGGCTTGTGGTTTCCCCACACAGTGATGGTCTTCACAGTAGTGACATCCTCTGTGCACTTCGTGATGTAGCTGGTGACCGTTTCAGCATACTCCCCCACGTCTGTCTTGTCTTCCTGGCAGGCTGCTATTTTGAAGACGATTTTATTATTTTATTTTATTGTGATTTTTATTAACTTTGGGGGGAGTAGACAAAGATTCTCTGAGGGCAAAGTCAGGGGCTTAGGTGAGGGGTGGCAGATGAGAAGGAGCTGCAGAAAGGGGTGAATTTATCAAGTTATGTTGTATTCGTTTTGGGTTGTAATATTTTGGGATAACGGGAGACAGACACAGTCTCTATGGGGTTATAAATTGAAGACTGATCTAAGCAGTGAGGATTATTTGGATTAATAGGATTAATATGAGAAGTGGAAACAAAGAAAGGCTGGTTGTCAGACCCAGGAACTTCGGGGTGAGTTAACGCACCAAATTTCAGTCACTGTACTAAAAAGCGCTGAATGGAATAGAACAGATTGTTCCTTAAAACACGTGCACCAAGTCTATTTGGATGGATGCCATCTGGCCTCATAAATGATGGGCAGTTCCAAAACAGGTTGAAATTGTCTATAAAACCAATGTTAAAAGTAGGACATGTAGAACACAACCAGGTATTAAGACTGAGAGTTCTACTAAAATAATTGCAACCTCGTCTGAAAGGGGCCAAGGGCCCAGAAATAAACACACGTCTGCCACAGTTCATAAGAGTGGACAGAAGGCTCTTGAAGTCACTCTTTAAGATCTCCGACGCTTCATCTGGGATGTTGTTGCATCCAACAAGTACAATGACAGTTTTAGCGTGGGGGTATTCATTTAATAGGTCAGGGGTAAGAGCCTTGATGTCTGACACTTTAGCCCCAGGAAAAAATTTGCTGACACAGTACCTGCTTCTGACATTCCTCATAATCGAATCACCAATTACCAACGTCGTCTGGGGGGGCCTTGCCGGTGGTTTCTGAAATGATGGATAATTTTGCCGATGTTGTTGTGATGGCGGGGTGACGCACTCTCTTCTTTTTGGAGCTGGAGTATAGTTTGGCACACCTAAAGTAGTTTTAATCCGGGGCTTGCGGGTTTGGGCCGTTGCTGAAGGAGGAGGAGGCGGGGGGCAGGGGAGGGTGATCGACATCCAGGTGGGGAAAATCTTCCAGGGAAAGGATGTCGAATCTGTTTTCCAGTAGCAAGAGAAGAGAGGAGGCGCGGCCATGTCTTGTCAATAGCCGATGTTTGCTAGTTGGCCTGACCAAGGTCCAGGGCGTGCATTGAGGGTGTGAAAGACCACCCGGGGCTTTGGGTTTAGCTCCGAGCTGAAGCCAGTGTTTATTGCTGGGGTCCTGGACAGCTGAGGAGACCAGAGCAGGGGTGGAAGTGGATGGCGATGTGCTGAATTCACCCAGGTAAGTAGCCGTCTCTGCTAGCTGCAAGTCAGTTGCCAGGGCAGATGTTCTCCCGAGAATTATAGTGTCTAGGTGGTTTTCGGCCTCCCGAATCTTATAGAGGTTGGAGAGTCTCACTTCCAACTCAGAAACCTTCTTAAGGAGGGACACACAGCTGTCACACATCGGGAATGGAGTCATGACGTTCCAGGCGAGAAGTGAATAGCTACCTAGCTAAAAACAGCTAAAAAACAGATTAGCCTAGCCTAGCTAGCTAGCTAAAAATGGCTAAAAACAGCTAAAAACAGGTTAGCCTAGCCTGGTGAAAACAGCCCTGCCCGGGGTCTGATTCACCTGTGTGCCAATCGTGTTTTCTGCTAGGCCAACACTAAGCTAACACTAAGTAAAAAGCTAATATCAGTAAAAAGAGATAAAAAAAATTAAAAACGAAGTTAATAAAAACAAACAAAAGCAGACAAGATAACGCTGCGACGCGACGCGACGTGACGTGTTACAGGTACGAGTTACAAAACAAACACAGGCTTGCCAGAAGTGTGTACTCACACCAGAACTGACCAGGACACCACCACATCCAAATGATGGCTCCCAACAGTGCTCAGTCAAATCCCCATGCTGTGTAACCCAGCATGGGGTTCAGTGTCAACTAAGGAGCTGTTTGTTACTTAGCATCCCAAATGCTGTTTAACTTGCCTGATATTTAGTTAATCAGCCGCACCTGAATTGACAGGGTGTGCCAGCGTGGGAGAGCCAAGCCAAGGATAGCAGGGCTTAAGCTACGGGTGTCAAACTCATTCCATGGAGGCCCGAGACACTGCATGTTTTACTTCCACCCAGTGTCTTCAACAGGTGATTTCACTGAATTTCTTCTCACTGATTGCTGATCAGTGAAAACACCTCCTGAAGACACTGGGTGGAAGTAAAACATGCAGTGTTTCGGCCCTCCTTGGAATGAGTTTGACACACCTGGCTTAGGCTATCTGGATGGTGCACAGATTGCACGGGACTAATGACACTAGATGAACGATCGGGCTAGGCGTATGGCAAGGTGCAGGAACCTAGTTGTATGCTGTCTCTTATTTTATATGTGTGTGAGAGAAGTAGGGGGTGGTGTGTGTGTGTGTGTGTGTGTGTGTGTGTGTGTGTGTGTGTGAGAGAGAGAGAGAGAGAGAGAGAGAGAGAGAGAGAGAGAGAGAGAGAGAGAGGTTTGGAAGGGGTGGGATGTATTGTGTAAATATATATATAACTAAATTTGTTTACCGTTTTTATCTATGTAAAGCACTTTGTGCAGCATCCAATGTTTGAAAAGTGCAGTACAAATAAAGTTTGATTGCTTGATAAATACAAAAAAGTGCCAATCACACAGTGTGGTAAAAGGATGACCCCTTGGTGTCGGGGTGGTTGAATGCAGGACCCAAACACCGAGACTTAAAGTTGATGAAGATTTATTAAGCACTCTTGCCAGCAAACTCTTGCCAGCTCGAGGGTCTAACCTGCAAAAGGTCCGCTAAGTCGGTCCTCCTCCCCAGTTGAGGTCCGAACTAGATGTGGGAATCTTTAGGCATCTCATGATTCAGTTATGATTTAGAACTGCGACTTGATTCTAAAACTATTCTCAATGCATCTTGACCCTTTTTTTTTCTATTCAGGATTTTTCCCTCCCACCGTGTGATAACTTGGTCCTTTTAAAGCAAAGTATTTGCAATGACCCATGAATTTACTTACAGCATCTTTTATTAAAACAAATGGAAGAGAAACCTGACACGTGGTGGCCTAATGGTTAAGGATGTGGATTGGTGAGTGGAGGGTCACAGGTTTGATCCCTGGACTGGCAGGATCAGATCTGGGTGGGACAGATAACATAGCAGTGTTTGTCCCACCCTCGTTAACCCCAACTGCTCCAGTGGAGCTGCTCAGTGGCCACAGGTCAATCTGTGGTTGGACTGGGCAGCTTCCTGGTGTAGTGGATTTTGGGTTTTTATAGGAATTTTAATGTTGGTACAGGTATTAATGTAAATATGAATGTGAGTAGGAATGAAAATTTATTTTCATTACACTCAAATCCTCGTTAGGGCACCAGTCCATATAATGAACAATTTTATTAACAATTCTTCATTTGTACCAATTATGAATCAGTCTCAAAATAAACCCTAAACAATAACTCCCATATGTCTTTCAATGGTTTAATAAGAAATATCAGAATAGGTTAACATACAGTGGGGAAAAAAGTATTTAGTCAGCCACCAATTGTGCAAGTTCTCCCACTTAAAAGATGAGAGAGGTCTCCAATTTTCATCATAAGTATACCTCAACTATGAGAGACAAAAGGAGAAAAAAAATCCAGAAAATCACATTGAAGGATTTTTAATGAATTAATTGGTAAATTCCTTGGTAAAATAAGTATTTGGTCACCTACAAACAAGCAAGATTTCTGGCTCTAACAGACCTGTAACTTCTTCTTTAAGAGGCTCCTCTGTCCTCCACTCGTTATCTGTATTAATGGCACCTGTTTGAACTCATTATCAGTATAAAAGACACCTGTCCACAACCTCAAACAGCCAGACTCCAAACTCCACTATGGCCAAGACCAAAGAGCTGTCAAAGGACACCAGAAACAAAATTGTAGACCTGCACCAGGCTGGGAAGACTGAATCTGCAATAGGTAAGCAGCTTGGTGTGAAGAAATCAACTGTGGGAGCAATTATTAGAAAATGGAAGACATACAAGACCACTGATAATCTCCCTCGATCTGGAGCTCCACACAAGATCTCACCCGGTGAGGTCAAAATGATCACGAGAACGGTGAGCAAAAATCCCAGAACCACACGGGGGGACCTAGTGTATGACCTGCAGAGATCTGGGACCAAAGTAACAAAGGCTACATCAGTAACACACTACGCCGCCAGGGACTCAAATCCTGCAGTGCCAGACGTGTCCCCCTGCTTAAGCCAGTACATGTCCAGGCCCGTCTGAAGTTTGCTAGAGAGCATTTGGATGATCCAGAAGAGGATTGGGAGAATGTCATATGGTCAGATGAAACCAAAATAGAACTTTTTGGTAAAAACTCAACTTGTCGTGTTTGGAGGAGAAAGAACACCATATCTACTGTGAAGCATGGGAGTGAAAACATCATACTTTGGGGCTGTTTTTCTGCAAAGGGACCAGGATGACTGATCCGTGTAAAGGAAAGAATGAATGGGGCCATGTATCGTGAGATTTTGAGTGAAAACCTCCTTCCATCAGCAAGGGCATTGAAGATGAAACGTGGCTGGGTCTTTCAGCATGACAATGATCCCAAACACACTGCCCGGGGAACAAAGGAGTGGCTTTGTAAGAAGCATTTCAAAGTCCTGGAGTGGCCTAGCCAGTCTCCAGATCTCAACCCCATAGAAAATCTTTGGAGGGAGTTGAAAGTCCATGTTGCCCAGCGACAGCCCCAAAACATCACTGCTCTAGAACAGATCTGCATGGAGGAATGGGCCAAAATACCAGCAACAGTGTGTGAAAACCTTGTGAAGACTTACGGAAAACGTTTGACCTCTGTCATTGCCAACAAAGAGTATATAACAAAGTATTGAGATGAACTTTTGTTATTGACCAAATACTTATTTTACCGAGGAATTTACCAATTAATTCATTAAAAATCCTTCAATGTGATTTTCTGGATTTTTTTTTCTCACTTTGTCTCTCATAGTTGAGGTATACGTATGATGAAAATTGGAGACCTCTCTCATCTTTTAAGTGGGAGAACTTGCACAATTGGTGGCTGACTAAATACTTTTTTCCCCACTGTATTTGGATAACTTTATAACAGAGAATTCACATGTATCATGGGCATTATAGACTGTTACTGAGTAATGAATCAAGCAGTTGTGGAACTAAATGAAGCATAGTTTAACTTGTCAGTATACTGTAAATTGGAAAACCATAAAATAGCATTGGTTAAGAAAAGTGGATGCAATTTTATGAAGAAAATGATAGTTTACTATCAAGAAAAATGGAAAATTTGTTTAACTCTGAAAAAGAACGTAAATTAATGAAAGACAACATGCATTTTGAGATTCTGATGGGGGTTTGCATAGAATTAGGTTAAAAGAACTTATACCAGGAATATTCTGAAGAATTAAGGTAAATTAACAACAGACCATCAGCCAAGCAGAATCATTGCGTCCCAGTGGGTAGCTGGCAGGTCCACTGGATTCTGTTTCACTGGACCAGCATGGGTCTGTGGGGAAGCTGGCAGACAGGCTCCTTACCACTGTTATGGCCTACTCCCAGGATCACAACAGCTGGTCTCCAACAAGCTGGGCGCGGTCCTCTCTTTTACACTGAAGAAGGAATTAGTTTATTGTGCAAAGTCTCATCAGAAAGTCAAATTACATCCCAAACTCTTTTCTTCCAATGTTGGTAGTTTAAATGAGTTGGTTTAAGCTTAGGAAAAAATTCAAACAAATCTTCTTGCACGAAAATTAAAGAAAGGATTAAAAATTTTAAAAAAAGTGAATTTTAAAGAAAAGGAAAAAAAATGTTCTCAGAGCACAACAGGCTCTGGGCCTATTTAAAAGAGCAGAAGGGGGCTCCTCACAGCTTGGCCAGCGCCCTAGAACTGACTGAACAAAGAGCAATAAAATTCTAGTTTTACTGCTAGAGTTAGTAGAAGCGTGTTATCAGAGGACTGATAACACACTTCCCGTGGTAACGTATCGTCACTTCCTGTGTTGCTGGCTGTTGTTGTGGTTTGCTTTGTGGTTCGCTCTCCTGAGGATTATTGCCTTTAATTGCATTTTAATCGTTTTTTTCTATCTATTGTCACCTCTCACTTCTGTTTAACAAGTCTCTTGCACCTGTGTGCGCACTCTGTCACCTAATCACCCTCTTTAGCCTTCTGTTCACCTTTCATTGGTGTTTGTGTTAGCTTCGGGTTAGCCACTAGCTATGGCTACTAGCTCTCCTTCCCCTTCTCCTCTGGTGTGCTCTCTATGTAAGATGTTTAGCTACACCTCTGCCTCTTTTAGTGATAATGGAAAATGTAATGAATGTTGTCTTTTTGAGGCGCTCGAGGCGAGGTTGTCTGATTTGGAATCCCGGCTCCGCTGCATTGAAACACTATCTGTGCCAGTTAATAATGATGGACGCCCCTTAGCTGCAGCGGAGCTTCCTAGCATAGGGCGGCCTGCTAGCAGTCCCCCGGCTCCAACCTCTCCTGAGCAGCCAGGAGAGAACGGGTGGGTGACGGTGAGAAGGAAGCATAGCTGTAAGCCCCTGGTACACCACCAACCTGTTCATGTTTCTCATCACTTTTCCCCGCTCCAGCTGAGGAAAAAACCCGCTGAGGAAAAAACTCTGATCATTGGCAACTCTTTAGTCAGAAACGTGAACCTAGAGACTCCAGCAGCCATAGTCAAATGCATTCCTGGTGCCAGAGCAGGCGACATTGAGTCAAATTTGAAAATGCTGGCTAAAAGTAACTGTAAATACTCCACAATTGTTATCCACCCCGGCATTAACAACATCCGACTCCGGCAGTTGGAAGTCACAAAATTTAATGTGGAATCGGTGTGTGACTTTGCAAAAACAATGTCTGCCTCTGTAGTATTCTCTGGGCCCCTCCCCAATCTGACCAGTGATGACATGTTTAACCGCTTGTCATCCTTCAACTGCTGGCTGTCTGTGTGATGTCCTGCAAACAATATGGGCTACATAGACAATTGGAACTCATTTTGGGGAAAACCTGGTCATACTAGACAAGACGGCATCCATCCCACTTTGGATGGTGCATCTCTTTTATCTAACAATCTGGCATCATTTTAATCCAAATTTCCAAAACCTTGACAACTCAGAGTTAGGACCAGGAAGCCGAGTCGCAGTCTTACACACCTCTCTGCAGCTCCTCTTCATCCGCCACTCCTCATCTTAGCCCTTGTCTTCCCCACCAGAGAATCATTGTCTGCTCCCTCCAAAGTAAATAAAAATATAATGTATAAGCATTCCAAAGCTGGTAAATCTCAAATTAAACATGAAGCCTCTAAATTTAATGATTTGACCTCTCTTTCTCATAATTTAAAAATTAAATGTGGTTTGTTAAATATTAGGTCTCTAACTCCCAAGTCTCTGCTAGTCCATGATCTGTTAATTGATCCTCAGATTGATTTAATATCCCTTAGAGACACTTTGGTTTGGGCAAGAGGATTATGTTGGTTTAAATGAATCAACTCCCTCTGGTTATTTAAACTGTCAAAATCCCAGAAGTTCTGGCCATGGAGGAGGAGTAGCAACAATTTAAATTGTCTAAATTTTCTAACTATTTGGCTCCTAAAGAAAAATATTTCTACAGTAGATGTCTCTCAGATGATGTTGTTCCCAAATTTATGCAGATTGTTTTCTCTATGCCATGTGTTAACACAACGGAAATTAGCTATAGAGATTGCTCCTTCTGTAACTGATAGCATGGTAGATAGTGTTACAGCTTCTCTGCATCAGACTCTAGACATGTTGGCCCCTTTAAAAAAGAAAAAGTCTAATCAGAGGTTTTTAACTCCTTGGTTCAACACAGAAACTCGTAGCTTGAAACAGAAGACTCACCAATTAGAATGAAAATGGCACTCCACTAATTTAGATGAAATCTATTTAGCTTGGAGAACAAGAATGATCCCAGGTTTCTTTTCAGCACTGTAGCCAGGCTGACAAGGAGTCAGGACTCTGTCAATCCTAGCATTCCCTTAGAGCAGGGGTCCCCAAACTTTTTCCTGTGAGGGCCACATAACTTTTGCCTCCTCTGATGGGGGCCGGGGTAAGTTTGTAACAGAAAAAGTGTGACGATCGCAGGGGTGCCTAAACATAAACATTTATTGTTTTCCAGAAAGCCACACATAACCAAATATTAATAACCCTTTCCGGGATCTTCACAGGAAAAAAAGTCAGAAAATAAATAATAACACTATTAATGAAATAAATGACACTATTTATGAAATAAATAATAACCAAATAACCCTCTCTGGGTTCTTCACAGAAAAAAAAAGTCCATGGAACATTAACTTTCTGTTGTGCCGTGCACAATCTTAACAGGTAAAAGTTCAGCTTAGTTGTTAGAGCAGAATCTCTTACTTAAATTACTCATATGAGCAGTCTCTCAAAGTTCTTGTGTTTCTTCCTCATAATCCTTTTGTAGGTTCCAGTAGGCTTGTAGACACCGCTGTTTGAAGCTCTCTCTCTCATCAACTTCACTGTGAAAACCACAAAGCAAGCAGGCTGAGAAACTGAACTAAGTGATACAGCACCTACACAGCACAATAAATTTCACTACCAGTATGGTTGTGGAGATGGATTTTATCCCAGTAGATTTTATTATGATTATATCTGTTTATACTCAGAATGACTCATTCAAGTCAGAAAAGTCAGTTTACCTATGTATGTTCATCAGTGTGAACTGTGGGCCTGCATCTGGCTGGTGAGAAGTTGAATGTCAGGTTCCATTTTAGTCACAGCCAGTCTCATACACTGATGCAGATGTTCATCTGTCAATCTTGATCTCATCGGAGTTTTCAGGTGTTTCATGTGTGAAAAGGTTTGCTTGCAGATATACACTACCGTTCAAAAGTTTGGGGTCACTTAGAAATTTCCTTATTTTTGAAAGAAAAGCACTGTTTTTTTTTCAATGAAGATAACTTTAAACTAATTAGAAATACACTCTAATATCTAATATGCATTGCTAATGTGGTAAATGACTATTCTAGCTGCATATGTCTGGGTTTTGGTGCAATATCTACATAGGTGTATAGAGGCCCATTTCCAGCAACTATCACTCCAGTGTTCTAATGGTACAATGTGTTTGCTCATTGCGTCAGAAGGCTAATGGATGATTAGAAAACCCTTGTGCAATCATGTTAGCACAGCTGAAAACAGTTTAGCTGGTTAGAGAAGCTATAAAACTGACCTTCCTTTGAGCAGGAAGAGTATCTGGAAAAAATTATTATTTCAAATACAAATCATTATTTCTAACCTTGTCAATGTCTTGACTATATTTTCTATTCATTTTACAACTCATGGTGGTAAATAAGTGTGACTTTTCATGGAAAACACAAAATAATTGTCTGGGTGACCCCAAACTTTTGAACGGTAGTGTACGTGCTGCCAAAAAGTGTGGATATCTTCATTGCGTGTTTTTTAATGTTAGGGTACGTGTCGTTTGGGAGGGCGGCATAGAAGTCAATGAGACTGTTGGGCTTGAATGCGTCTTTCAGAACATCACAGTTCTGTAACTCGGCCAACTCAAACTGATAAGAAGGCTGGGCTTCATCGATGTCGGCAACAAAGGGGTTTTGGAAAAGACGGATTTCTTTTGCATTAACATGTAGTTCACGGAATCGCACATCGAACTCCGCCTTCAGCATTTCCAGTGCTTCCACGCACTTTTCAGCTGGGAACGGGACCACTGAGTTCTCTGCAGAGAGGTTTTGGGTAGCAGGGAGATGAATGAAGTTGTGCTTTTTCACTTGTTCCAAAAGCAGCGCTAGTTTCACCTCAAATGCTTTTATGTGGGAATACATGTCGCAAATGAGTTTCCCCTGGCCTTGTAGTGACATAACGCACGGCCAGGAGACACACACGCAGGCTCAGGATAGATTTAACAGCTTTATTAGCAACAGGGAAGTGTATGGCTGCGTGTCTGTGGAATAAGAATGTATTGGTGGTGGCGTCTGCGTCAGGCACGGGGGCAGGAGGCCGTACAGCCGGACAACCCTGTGGAGAGAGCAGAGGGAGAAGGGTAACGGGCACCACACCAATACAGGGAAATGATGATGATAGCTGGCTTACTTGGTTGTGACAGGTGGCTGGCGTCGACAAGGGCGGAGCCAGGGAGACAGCGACCTGCGGTACCTGTGGCAGCAGCGTAGAGCCAACGGCGAGGTGATGAAGTCCGCCGCTGGGGATGTCCACCTGTGCACAGGGGAATGCTAGAGGAGAGAGGTAAGGGGAGCTTACCCAGGATATCTTCGCTAGTAGGTTTGAGATCCGTAGTAGCAAAGGGGCCGAACTAGAGAGACGGCTTCAGGCCGAAGCCCAGGGCAGAGTGGATTAAATACCTCGCCGCTGACGAGGAGCAGGTGTGCGCGCGGCTGGCGCCGCTGATGAGCGGCGGGTCATAACAGTACTCCCCCCTCTAGCAGCGCCTCCTGGCGATGGTTTTTCCGGGTGCGCTCGATGAAACTCAGAAATGAGTGACCGGTCCAACACCAGCGAGGAAGGCACCCACTGTCTCCACTCGGGTCCATAGCCCTCCCAATCCACCAAGTACTGCAATCCGCGACCCCGGCGTCGGGCGTCCAAGATGTCAGCAACGGTCCAGGCCGGATGGCCACCAATCATCCGGGGAGCGGGGTGCGCCGCAGGTGGAGGGCAGAGGGGGTCAGAGACCACCGGTTTGATTTTGGAGACGTGGAAGGTGGAATGGATGCGGAGGGAGGAGGGAATAGCCACACGCACAGCCACCAGGTTGATGATCCTGGTTATGGGATAAGGGCCGATGAACCGTTGGGCCAGCTTTCTCCTCTCACCCTTTAGGTTTACGTCCCGTGTGGATACCCAAACTTGCTGTCCCACCTGGTAGGCAGGTGCAGGTCTCCTATGTCGGTCCGCTGTAGACTTATTGCGCTCCGCCGTGCGTAAAAGCGCATTACGCGCCGTGGACCAAAGGGAACGGCACCGCCTCAGATGTGCCTGGACAGAGGGGACAGCCAACTCACCCTCCTGTGCGAGGAACAGGGGTGGATCATAGCCCAAGGATGCTTTAAAGGGCGACATCCCGATGGCCGTAGAGCGAGAGGTGTTGTGGGCGTACTCCACCCAGGCGAGGTGAGAACTCCAGGACGTGGGTTTAGAAGAAGTTACGCAGCGGAGCGTAGCCTCCAGTTCCTGATTTGTCCACTCACACTGCCCGTTAGACTGGGGGTGATGGCCGGAGGAGAGGCTTACCTTGGCTCCCAGGGCGTTGCAAAATGACCTCCAGACGTCCGAAGAAAACTGGGGGCCGCGGTCGGAGACCACGTCGACCGGGATTCCATGCAGTCTGACCACGTGCTGGATGAGGAGGTCCGCCGTCTCCAAGGCTGAGGGAAGTCCACGTAGGGGCACGAAGTGGGCGGCCTTGGAAAAACGGTCAACAATGGTCATAACTGTGTCAAAGTTGTTGGAGACAGGGAGCCCGGTGACGAAGTCCAGAGCAATGTGCGACCAGGGCCTACCAGGGACGGGCAGGGGCTGGAGCAGACCCGCAGGGGGGGGCGTTACCTGACTTATTGGCAGCACAGACGGGGCAGGCCCGGGCGTAACGGGCGGCATCCTTCCGCAGACCTGGCCACCAAAAGGATCGCTGGAGAAGGTCGATCATCCGCGAAGCTCCAGGATGGAAGGTGAGGTTGGAGGTATGGAGCCAGTGTATAACGTACCCCCGGATGGCAGATGGCACGAAGAGTCTCCCCTCCGGTCCGCCGCCAGGGTCCAGTTCCAATTCCTGCACCCTCCGGATCTTGTCTTCTATGTCCCATGTAACAGCCCCCACGACGCACGACCTGGGCAAGATGGTATGAGCAACGTCATCCGCGACCTCCGGGGCAAATTGCCTGGAGAGGGCGTCGGGCAGGCCGTTCTTGGAGCCAGGCCTATATGTGATGCTGAACTTAAACCTTGCAAAGAACAGGGACCAACGCGCCTGGCGGGCGTTCAGACGCTTGGCAGATCTCAGGTACTCCAGGTTCTTGTGGTCAGTGAGGACCACAAAAGGCAAGGCTGCCCCCTCCAGCCAGTGACGCCATTCTTGAAGGGCCAGCTTGATGGCAAGAAGCTCTCTGTCCCCCACGTCGTAATTTCGTTCCGCCGGGGACAGGTGCCGAGAGAAGAAGGCGCAGGGTCGCTTGACTCCATTGGCTGGGGACCGCTGGGACAACACCGCCCCCACCCCCGTGTCCAAAGTGTCCACCTCCACAATGCACTGCAGCGCAGGATCGACCTGGCTGAGGACCCGGGAGGAGGAGAACTCCGTCTTCAGCGCCTGGAAGGCCGAAGCGGCCTCTTCAGTCCACCGGAACGGGGTCTTCGCAGAGGTGAGGCGGGTCAGGGGTCCGACGATGGCTCCAAAGTTCGGGACAAAGCGGCGGTAGAAATTGGCGAACCCGATGAACTGCTGAACCTGCTTTCGAGAGGTTGGTGTGGGCCAATCCACCACTGCTTTGATCTTCGCTGGGTCCGGAAGCACCTGGTCATGGGAGATGACGAACCCCAGGAAGGCAGTTGTTTTGGCGTAGAATTCACATTTTTCCGCCTTGACGTACAGACGGTTCTCCAGCAGTCTCTGCAGGACCCGCCTCACGTGGACCCGGTGTTCATCCCTGGACCTGGAGAAGATGAGAATGTCGTCCAGGTAGACGAATACGAACAGGCCGATGAAGTCCCGGAGGACGTCATTGATGAGGCGCTGAAAGACGGCTGGAGCGTTGGTCAACCCAAACGGCATCACGAGATATTCAAAATGCCCGTTTGGGGTTTGGAAGGCGGTTTTCCACTCATCTCCCTCCCGGATCCAGACGAGGTGGTAAGCACTGCGGAGATCCAGCTTAGTAAACCAGGTCGCCCCCTGGAGGGAGTGGAAGGCAGTGTCCATAAGGGGCAGGGTGTACCGGTCCTTCTCCGTGATATCGTTGAGAGCCCGATAGTCGATACAAGGACGAAGAGATCCGTCCTTCTTTCCAACAAAGAAGAACCCTGCACCTACTGGAGAGGAGGACGGTCGGATAATCCCAGCACTGAGCGACTCCTTTAAGTAGCTGTTCATTGCCTCCTTCTCCGGCGCTGACAGACTGTAGAGGCGTCCTGAGGGTAAGGGCGCCCCCTGGCGGATGTTAATGGCGCAGTCGTAGGGCCGGTGAGGAGGTAGAGACATCGCCTTGGATTTACTGAAAACGGCACCCAGGTCGTGGAACTCTGAGGGCACTAGGGTGAGATCCGGGGGCGCGGTGTCCTGAGCTGTGGGAGGCGAGGACGGGGCGCAGGTTGCGGATTGGAGGCAGGTACCCATGCAGAAAGTGCTCCACGCTGAAACCTTCCCAGTCTTCCAGTCCAAGGCGGGGTTGTGGAGGCGAAGCCAGGGATAACCGAGGATGACAGGTGTTACCTGTCCTTAGCCAACGGCGAGGTGATGAAGTCCGCCGCTGGGGATGTCCACCTGTGCACAGGGGAATGCTAGAGGAGAGAGGTAAGGGGAGCTTACCCAGGATATCTTCGCTAGTAGGTTTGAGATCCGTAGTAGCAAAGGGGCCAAAGTAGAGAGACGGCTTCAGGCCGAAGCCCAGGGCAGAGTGGATTAAATACCTCGCCGCTGACGAGGAGCAGGTGTGCACGTGGCTGGCGCCGCTGATGAGCGGCGAGTCATAACATGTAGCTGCAAGTTAAGGCTGTTCAGCATTTCTGTCACGTCTGTTAAAATTACGAGGTGCCATTTCCATTCTGGGTCGATCAGCTCTGGGACCGTTTTGTCTTTTGAATGAAGAAATGCGTTAATTTTGGGTAGCAGCTCGTAAAAACGCCTCAAAACTCTGCCCCAGCTCAACCATTGGACCTCTGTGCAGTACAGCACATCGCCGTGCACAGACTCCACTTCAGACAGGAATTGTTGGAACTGCCTGTGTTTAAGTCCCTTTGCTCTGATGAAGTTTATGCATGACACCACAACCTTCATGACAGAATCCCACTTCAACACTTTGCAGCACAGTGCTTGCTGGTGAATTAGGCAGCAGACTTGTAGAGGGGCGGTGAGACCCCGTTCTTCCATCTCCTGGTTCATGAGTCCTATTAGACCCCGAGACGCGCCCACCATACTAGGAGCTCCGTCAGTCGTGATGCTGGCAAGCTTTGACCAGTCCAGGTCCAACTCTTCCATGGTTTGGCATACTTTGCCGAAAATATCCTCCCCTGTTGTAGTCCCGTTGAGACTTTGGAGGGCTGCCAGCTCCTCGCACATTTCAAAGTTTGCGCTAACTCCACAAATAAAAATGAGCAGCTGCACTGTGTCCTGCACGTCCGTGCTCTCATCCAGTGCTAATGAAAAAAAGTCAAATTCTTTCGTCTTCTGCTGCAGCTGGGCATATACATTACCCCCGATTTCTTCAATGCGTCTGGTGATTGTACTCGCCGACAGACTCACGGCATTAAAGACATCTTTCCTCTCGGGACACACCTCCTCCGTGACAGCATTCAAACATTTCTTGACAAATTCTCCATCAGTGAAAGGTTTACCGCTGCTTGCTATCAGTTGAGCAACCCGAAAGCTGGCCCGAACGGATGACTGGTTCAGCTGAGCTTGGCGTACAAATGTATTCTGCTGAGCTAACAGTCCACTTTTTAGCTTTGAGAGTTTGTCTGCTCGCATTTGGCCTTGCAAGCTATCATACTTGTCTTTGTGACGGGATTCATAGTGTCGGCGCAGATTGTATTCTTTGAATACCGCCACAGCCTCTTGACAAATGAGACAAACAGCCTTTTCTTTGCATTGAACAAAAAAATAATTGTTTGTCCACTGCAGGTTAAATACGCTGCATTCTGAATCAATTTTTCTCTTACCTAACCTTTTCACCATTATTCCCTTTAATTTGACAGGGGTGAGTCTAGGATTTTTTTTTCTGGGGGGGGGGGGGGGTTCAGATAGGGGCACAGACTGCAGAAGGGTGGAATAGAATGTCACGTTCTATGCGTGTATTAGTCTTGATTGCATGGCCAGACTGAAAAAAAAAATCATAATGCGTCTCTGGTATTGTTCAGGGGGCCGGGCCAAATGTGGAGGCGGGCCGTAGTTTGGGGACCACTGCCTTAGAGCTTACTAGTCAGGACTTTACTTTTTCAATAATAACATTTCATCTATCAGAGATAAAATCAGTCAGATTCTTCCCACTGTTAACTTAAATACAGTAACAACGACAACTCCTTCAATTGATATCTGTTTGGATAAGTTTACTCCAATTGACCTTTTAGAGCTGGATAAAATATCCTCATCCAAGCCTTCAACTTGTCTTTTAGACCCTATTCCTACCAGGTTATTTAAAGAAGTCTTCCCATTTATTGGTAGCTCTATTCTTCAAATAATCAATTCTTCATTAACATTAGGCCATGTACCGTAGGCTTTTAAAACTGCTGTAATTAAACCCTTACTCAAAAAGCCAACGCTGGATCCAGGAGTTTTAGCTAACTATAGACCAATCTCCAATCTGCCTTTCATTTCAAAAATCTTAGAAAGAGTTGTTGCTACGCAATTATTTGACCACTTGCACCATGTTGGACTTAATGGAACTTCGTTGCAGTGGTTTATATCTTATTTATCTGATAGGTTCCAGTTTGTTCATGTCAGCAATGAGTTTTCTTCCAACTCAAAGCTCAGTCATGGAGTTCCACAGGGATCTGTGCTAGGCCCTACTCTTTTTAGTTTATATATGCTTCTGCTGGGCAACATTATTAGAAAGCACTGTATACATTTTCATTGTTATGCAGATGACACACAATTATACCTGTCAATGAAGCCAGATGATAGTAATCAGTTAGCCAAGTTAGAAGCCTGTCTTAAGGAAATCAAAGCTTGGATGACTTGTAATTTCCTGCTATTAAATTCAGATAAAACTGAAGTCATTCTAGTTGATCCAAAAAACCTTAGAAATACCTTTCTAAATCAAACTCTTAGGTTGGATTTGGTTACTCTTTGTCTGAATAGTTCTGTGAGGAACCTTGGAGTTATTTTTGATCAAGATCTGTTTTTTAATTCACATTTTAAATTTGTTTCGAAGAGTACTTTCTATCATTTGCGTAATATTGCCAGGATTAGTAGCATCTTGTCTCAGAGTGATGCTGAGAAACTGATCCACGCTTTTGTTAGCTCTAGATTAGATTATTGTAATTCTTTATTATCAGGTTGTCCTAAAACATCTTTAAAAAGTCTTCAGTTGGACAACTGACTTCCAGTCTGGACACCATGGTGATAGCAGCTTAACGCTGAAGCTCCCAGACCCGATCCAGGAAAATACCTTGAAAATCAGATTTAACGGATTTTTGGAAGAGTGAAAATCAAAAGACAGTCATAATGCCTAAAGGAAAACAGAAGAAATCGACATTTACCAGGCCAGCACACACATCGGCCAGAGAATCTGATCCGGAGGATTTCCATTCAGAAGAAGAGGAGCTGAATGAAGCTAGCAACAAGGTTAGCTTAAAAATGGTACTTAACCTCTTACACTCCGTTGTACCACGGGCGGGCAAGTCTCTGCATCCTAGAGCGCATGAGGGCGCACGAGAGCGCCCTCGTGCGCTCTAGAACGCATGATGGAGATTGTGATGTAGGTGGTGTATGGCGTCCAAGCGCGCACTGAAAATAAAAGCTGCAGACACAGCCGCGAACAGATTAGTTCATCTGATTGACCTCTCATTCGACTAATAAGAGCCTTGAATTGGGTTTCTGAAACCTTGAAGAACCAATGACTGAAAATCTCGCAAGAAGGACCCGCCTACCAACGCAGCGAGCCAATTGAAGCACAGAAGTTCGCTGAACTGTTTTGTCTACAAAGGCTGGGTGAAGAGATACTGCTTCAGCAGCCACAGGCTGCTGAAGCAGTATCTTTATTATTATCTTTATTATTATTTTTTTTAATTCCAGCAGAGTGTTTAGGATTCTCTTATATGGTCATCATAGACCGACGGAGGCCGACGATGAAGGTCGTAAATCATTTGCCAAAACCGCAATCATGGAATTATGTTTTGACCGGGTCGCGAGACCAGAACCACGAGCGGACCAGCGTCGCGTTCGTCTGACATTGAGGAATAGAAGTTCGCCAGGACAATGTGGCTGTGAAGAGGTAAGGTGTTATAAGCCAAATTATTTTTTATCCCTGAAAATTGTAATCAAAAATGACTTTTGACCGATCGGTAAATTACAACTGTGCGGCGCACAATGTCCGAAGTGCGTGCGCCGCGTTACATGGTTCGTTCGCCGCCTCCGGACCGTGAACGCCCCCCCCCGCCGCTACGATTGTGTAGCGGGGGGGGGGCTGCCGCGGTGACAGCGCTGCTGTGGCCACATCGCCACATCCGAGTGTAATCCGTCATGTAGCGATGGCCGATCTCCGTCCTCTGTAGCGAGGGGGGGGACAACCCCCCCCCACACACACACACACACACACAGACACAGCCCTGAGTGTCACCTTTCATTAGAGCCCAAAATGAAGCTTCTGCATTGAATCATTCAAAAGTTACAGACGTTTTTCCAAACTGTGCCATTTGGCACAATTTGGCACAGTTCCAAAACGCCTGGGAACTACCTGAGAACAAAGCTGTGTAATATATTCATTTTTTGTGGTATTGTTAAAAAATTTGGACTTCAGCTGGATAACACTTGGTTCTACATTTCTGTTGCATTTTCCAGCCCGGATCTGAAGCTGTGTGTTATTTGCAAGCATTTGTATCCAAAAAAACACCCAGGCCAAATTTATTTTCTTCAAGTTCACTATGTTTAGATGACTGTAACTCAGTGGCCAGAGCACTTAGAGAGATCATGTTTTTTTTGCCAAAAAATTCAAAGTGTTTTCTTTTAAATGAGACCAATGCTGCAAAGGGTTGAAGAACAGCTTTTGATTTAATTTGGGCACGTTAATTTTTGGCGTTTTTAGGGAAATTGACCGGAGTGCAAGGGGTTAAGGAATTAAGACGATTTCGCCGAGAGTGTTGGGCCGAATTTCGTGAACTCAAAGATGAAATAAAAAGGACAAGCAGAGTGGACCAGGCCGAGGACCAAATCTTGGAAGCAGAGGAAAGAATAAAAGGGCTGGAAGATACCGTGCTGGAACTACACAAACGCCAGTCAAGATTGGAGGCTAAGCTAACCGACCAAGAAGGAAGACTAAGAAGAGATAACATAAGAATTCATGGTCTGAAAGAAGGAGTCGAGGACGGTTTCACCACAATGGCGGCATGCGTGGAGTCCTTACTGAGAGAAAAGTTGGATATTCCCCAAACCACCGACTTGAAGATAGTAAGGGCGCACCGTACATTAGCCCCTAGGCCGGCAGCAGAAGCACCACCGAGATCGGTGGTGGTGAAGTTCTCCAACTCCAAAATATAAGAAGAGGTTGTAAGACTGGCTTGGCAGAAAAAAAGGATTTATGCACCAAGAGAGAAAAGTTTTCGTGGAACACGACTATGCTCCGGAGATCCTTAACAAGCGTCGGGAATACAACGACGCTAAAAAGATACTACGAGAGAAGAAACTGCGCTTTCAGACTCCATTTCCGGCGAAGCTGAGGGTTTTTTACGGGGATGAGACATGTCTCTGCAACTCAGCGGAAGAAGCAACCACGGATATGGCGAGAAGAGGGCTCCCGGTAACGGTGTATAAACCCGCAGCAGACCCGATCGAAAGAATCAAGGCTCAAACGTGGTCCACACAGAGACCCTCAAAATCCACAGGCCAGCAGCGGGAAACCCAGCGCCAGAGCTACAAGGAAAAACTGGCCGTTTACAGGAGGGAATAACGATATTTTTAGTCAATCTGCGCATCCAACAAGGTAACAAACATTAAAGGAGATGCAGAATCAGCAAGTGGTAAATCATTTTATGGAACAGACATAATATTAGAAACAAATAAGTCTTTTAAAAAAAAAATTGTTAAAATAGAAATGTGACAATGAACCACATGATCTCTCCACACTAACAAATACTGTATTAACGTGACTGTTTGCTGTGATGGTGGTGGGAGGTTGCGCACAATTTCATAGGGTATAGGCATAAAAAAAAAAAAAAATCATTACAAGTTCGGATTGGGATCTGAAATTCACGTTAAAAACATGGGACAACTTACAGGGGTAAGAGAGGGCCCTCAGCACGTAACGGAATCTGAGGAATTTCTCTCAGAGCCAACACACCATCATGGCTCTTCTAAGGTCACTAAAAAGACCTCAGCTGAGGAAGATCTTTTGTCAGTTTTTTGTTTTAAAGTTTTATATACTATGTTCTTAATGTTTTTTATGTTCTTAATGTTCTTTCAGTTTCTGAGTAGCATAAAAGAGGGCCACCACACTGTTATACTAAATAAGACAACACAATGGAGAAACAGGGTGTAACCAAAATAATCTCATATAATGTAAAAGGGATCCTGAATCCAGTTAAAAGATCCAAGATTCTAGGCAAAATGAAAAAAGACAAAGCAGGAATAATATTTTTACAGGAAACCCACCTAACAGAAGTGGAGCACACTAAACTCAATAGACAAGGGTTTAAAATGATCTCTTCATCTTCATATAAGTCAGGGAGGAGGAGGGGGGTAGCGACACTGATCTCAACCAAAATTATATTTGAAAAAAAATCAGAACACAAAGATAAAGAAGGGAGATACAGTATGGTACTTGGGCGGCTAGAGGGAGAAGATATCACCCTGCTGAATGTATATGCACCTCCAGGGGCTAACTGGAAATTTTATAAAAATGTATTTGACCTAATGATAACTAAAGCCCAAGGTTTAGTGATATATGGTGGAGACTTCAATCTAAGACTGAATCCATACTGGGATGCATCAGGTAATCCTCCACATCAAAATAACACTCAAAGTAGAAAAACTCAGATGCTACTAAAAGAAATGGGAATCTGTGATGTGTGGAGGGAATTCAACCCCAGTGTAAAAGATTATACATTTTATTCAGCACCACATTCATCATACTCAAGGATTGACTATTTTTTTATGTTTAATAGAGACATTGGAAGAGTAAAAACATGTAAAATAGGACTGATGGATCTCTCTGACCACAGTCCGATCTATATGGACCTAAGTATCCAAAAATACACTAATAATACATTTTCTTGGAGGTTAAATTCAAATGTGCTGAAAGGACCACTGAAAGATGAATTGGAATCAGATATTCTCAGATATTTGGAAGAAAATGATAATGGAGAAGTATCCCCTTTAATACTGTGGGACGCATGCAAAGCTGTAATAAGGGGAAAGATTATCGCAAAACTGGCAATCCATAAGAAACTGAGACAAGAAAAACTAGTCACATTAGAGTCAGAACTTAAGAACCTAGAAAAAGAGCACAAAGATAACACTCATTCTAATGACTTGCTCAAAATTAAGGAAATTAAAAAACAAATAAATGAGATCTACACAATAGAAATCCAGAAGAAACTTACATTTCTGAAACAAAAATACAATGAAACAGGCAGCAAATCGGCAAAATTGCAAGCCTATAAATTGAGGAAACAACAAACGGAGAGAGCAATCTACAAAATCAGAGACCCAGTATCAAAGGAAATAAAATTTAGAATTCAGGATATTCTTAAAAGCTTCGAGAACTACTATAAGAACTTGTACTCCCTCAAAAAACATAAAAACGCATCCGAAGCATTCCTAAACACATTAAGCCTTCCCCAACTTACTGAGTCACAAAATAAACACTACTGTCAGAAATACAACCTAAAGAATTAGAAAAAGCAATTATGAAACTTAAAGCTAACAAATGCCCAGGAGCAGATGGCTATACAGCAGAGTGGTACAAAACCTTTAAACAGCAACTATCTCCTCTCCTCCTGAAAGCATTTAACTATGTCCTCCACTCAGGGGAAATCCCCCCCTCCCGGAGAGAAGGGGTCATTGCAGTCATACCTAAACCTGAAAAGGATAAACTAGACTGCTCCAACTACAGACCAATCAGTGTGTTAAATCAGGACTATAAGCTTTTTACCACTATCCTTGCCAAAAGGTTAGAAAATATACTGACAGACTTAATTCATTTAGACCAAACAGGTTTTATAAGACAAAGACAGACACAAGACAACATTAGACGCACTTTACACATAATTCATCATATTGTGACGTTTGCAGGGTTCACACAAAGACAATGGAGCAGATGGCTGTGATCAACCTGATTTATTTTTCACACACCCCAACCCCCAACCTGCCTCTGTGCTACAGAGTGGAGGGGAGGTCATTCTCACAGACCCCTGTTTCAATCATGGTTACACACACAGATACATCTTGCCCTAATCCTGCTAAACACTGCTGGGTCATCATAATGCAGTTATAATGACACAGCAGTATAACTCAGAAATAACACATTTAACACACACATAACGTTTTCATCTGGCAAAGCATGCTGAGAAATTCACTTAACATGGCCCCAACATTACACTGCCCCCCCCCCGGACTGGTTTCTGTCCCCAGAAAAATTAAAGTCCAATTTAAAAGTCCAATACAAACTCATCCAGATGTCGGGGCGGTCTTCGGCGCCGGCGGCCAACACGTACAGGCCCCCTAGTGTCCATCTGGGTCTCGGTCGGGGTATCGGGCCGGGATGGAAGCTCCGGTTCGTCCACCAGCAGTGCAGATGGCCGATACGGGGCGAGACGGTCACGATGAAGGACCACAACCCGGTCCCTTTTTCTAAGCCTCACCCTGTACACCACATCTGACAGTCTCTCCAGGACCACGCATGGCCCCGACCACTGGCTCGCCAGCTTCGGTGATCGTCCTCTCTTCCTCTCAGGGCAGAAAACCCAGACTCGATCTCCCGGTGCAAAGTCCCTCCCCTGACAGCGGGAGTCGTACGCTCGCTTCTGCCGACCCCCTGCCGCTGCCAGGGCCTCTCGAGCCAGCTCGTGCACCGTGTGGAGACGTTCTTTCAAACAAAAAAAATAATCCAATCCGGGTCTTCCCTCTACCTCCGGCTCAGGGGGGCAACCGAATACCAAATCCACCGGTGTGCGCAGCTCGCGTCCAAACATGAGTGCCGCAGGGGTGCACCGGGTAGATTCCTGAGCTGCCATCCGGTACGCCCACAAAACAAAAGGCAGGTGCAGGTCCCAGTCTCGCTGTCGCTGGTCCACTAGGATAGCGAGCTGGGTGGTGAGGGTCCGGTTGAATCGTTCGACCAGGCCGTCGCTCTGTGGATGCAGTGGGGTGGTCCGGGTCTTCCGGATGCCCAGCCGTTTGCAGACCTCTCCGAAGACCTCCGCCTCGAAGTTCCGACCCTGATCGCTGTGCAGCTCCTCCGGTGCGCCAAACCGACAGAACATTTCATCCACCAGCTTTGATGCCGTCGTAGCGGCGCTCTGATCCGGGACCGCGTACACCTCTGGCCACTTAGTGAAATAATCCATCGCGACCAGCACGTAGCAGTTCCCCCGGTCCGTGGTCGGGAAAGGGCCCAGGATGTCCACTCCCACTCGCTCCATCGGTGCTCCCACCCGGTACTGCTGCAGGGGAGCGTGGGATCGCTGAGTTGGTCCCTTCTGAGCTGTGCATGTGTCGCAGCGATGAACGTGGAGCTCCACGTCCTGATGACAACTGGGCCAGTAGAACCGGGCCCGAAGGCGCTGCAGCGTCTTTGTCACTCCGAAGTGGCCCGCTCCTACCGCCCCATGAACCAGCTGGAGTACTTTGGGCCGGAGTCGACGAGGAACTAGCAGTTGCCAGACATGCCGCTGCCCAGCTGGAGTGTGCCACTGTCGATACACCACGCCCTCGTAGCAGCGGAGGTTGGCCCACTGGGAGTGCAGGGCCTTAGTCTCTGGGTCCAGCGGTGACACAACCTCCCAGGCGGGCCGCTGTCCTGCGTCCAGCCACTGCCGAACCCGCGAAATGACCGGGTCTCTGTCCTGCTCGCTCTGCAGCTGCTGCGTGCCAAGAACTTCTGTGACGTCATCGCTGGGGAGAACTGCCTGAACATCTGAGGAGGGGCTGTGCGTCGCTGCGTTATTCCTGCTCGCAGCGGCTCGGAGAGCGGCAGCCCGTGGGGCGGTTTGGTCCCGATCTTCAGCCCGTTGGCAGTGACGACACTCCTCTGTCGCGCAGGGGCGCCGAGACAGCGCGTCAGCGTTGGCATGGAGGCGGCCTGCCCGATGCACAATCTGGAAATTATAATCCTGCAGTGCCTCCAGCCACCTCGCCAACTGTCCATCCGGTTCTTTGAAATTTAACAACCAGGTCAGGGAAGCATGGTCCGTCCTGAGCTGGAACCTCCCACCGTACACATACGGGCGGAAGTGTCGCAGTCCTTGAATGACAGCCAGCAGCTCTCTGCGAGTCACACAGTAATTTCTCTCGGCTCTGCTGAGAGTGCGGCTGAAGTAAGCGACTGCCTGCTCTCCATGCTCTCCCTCCTGGGATAGCACCGCCCCGATGCCCTGGTTGCTGGCGTCCGTGTCCACGATGAAAGGGCGGTTCGGGTCGGGATACTGCAGGATGGGGGCTCTGATGAGCGCTGCGCGAAGCTGGGAGAAAGCAGCAGCACAGCTGTCACTCCACTGGAACGTGCGTCCTTTCTGCGTCAGCTGATGCAGCGGGCTGGCGATGGTGGCGAAGTCTTTCACAAACCTCCTATAATAGGAGGCCAATCCAAGAAAACTCCTCAGTTCTCCAACGTTCCGCGGCACTGGCCAGTCTCTCACTGTTGCCACTTTTTCCGGGTCGGTGGCGACCCCCGCTGCGCTGACGATGTGGGCCAAAAAGGTGGTCTCCCGCCGGAACAGGTGGCATTTCTTAGGGTGTAACCGTAGCCCCGCCTGTTGGATGGCTCCCAGCACCTCTCGGAGATTTGACAGGGCGCTGTCAAAATCAGCTGCATGCACCAGCAGGTCATCCAGGTAAACAACGCAGCGACTCCGGGGCACGTGAGCCAGCACTCGCTCCATCAAGCGCTCAAAGGTGGCCGGAGCGTTGCAGAGTCCAAACGGCATCACTTTAAACTGGTACAGTCCCTGCCCGATGGAGAAGGCTGTTTTCTGGCGGGCCTCGGGTGACAGCTCTACCTGCCAATAGCCGCTGCGTAGATCCAGCGAGCTGAACCAGCTGGAGCCGGCGATGTGGTCCAGTGCGTCATCGATGCGGGGCAGGGGGTAGGAATCTTTCCTGGTGGCGTCGTTCAGGCGTCGGTAATCCACACAGAACTGCCACGACCCATCCTTCTTCTTGACCAGCACCACCGGCGCCGCCCAGGGGCTGCTGGAGGGCTCAATGACATCTGCCTCCAGCATTTCTCGCACTTTTTGTTCCGCCGCTGCCCGCCTTGAAAAGGGCAGCCGGCGTGGGTGGAGTCGAATCGGCCTGGCCTCACCGGTGTCGATCTCGTGCTGCACCAACCCGGTCCGGCCGCATTCCTCATCCTTCGCGGCGAAAACACCCATAAAACAGTCCAATAGCTCCCGCAGCTGGCGTCCCTGTTCCGGGTCCAGCCCGCTGCAGCTCCGCTGAAATAATTCCTCCACCGCCTGCTGCGTCTCTGCTGACACGTTGACCCCTCCCCTTGCTGTCCTTGTGTGCGTTCGTGCTCCCTCTGTCCGCGCTGGTGATGTCATCATGTCCAGTCCTCGCGGTGGCCTGCCTGGTCCGGTTTGTCTTGGCGATCCCTCGATCGCGCAGGCCCCCGTGTTCCTTCCCTGGGTTCTGCTGTGGAGCGTGATGGTCCGGTTTCCCAGCTGGAGGGACGGTCCCGCGGTGTCGATCTTGGCGTTCCAGGCTGTGAGCAGGTCTAGTCCAATAATACAGGGGTCTTGGATGTCAGCCAGCCAGAACGGGTGTCTTATGTTCTGACCGGCCACCCCCACCACCAAAACTCTCCGCCCCCCCAGTCTGGCGCGCTCACCAGTAGCCGTGGTGACGCAGCGCTTGGTGGGTTCCCACCCCCATGGGGCCGTCTTGTTTGTGCCCGGCAGCACACCGGGTTGAACCAGGGAGATTGTAGAGCCGGTGTCAATCAGGGCCCGGATCGACGTCTTCCCCAAGCTGCACTGTAGATAGATCCCTGGAGAGTGTCCAATTCGGCCCACGCGTGGTGCCGGCTCCTCGGGGGAAACATCTGCGGGAGGCGGCCTGTTCCCGTTCACGCCACCTCGCTCTAGTTTAACGCCGGCGAGGGGCGTTCTTCTCCGGGGACGTGCCGCCGTGGTCTGCCGTAATTCCTCCTCTTCCTCCTCGCTCTCCATCGTGGCCTGGAAGGTTCTCTGTCTGTGCGTTGGCGCTTCAACTGTGTGATTCATCAGCGGCTCCACCCGCTCTGCTTCTGCCACTGCAGTCTCCCAGTCGCTCGCGGCGTGGATCCGTACGTGGCTCTGGAGCTGGGCCGGGCGGAGACCTTGGATGAAGCTCCGGAGGGCGAGCTTCTCTACCACCTCCGGTGCGAAATCCGGGTAGCTGCGCCGGGTTAGCAGCCGTATGTCTGCAGCATAGGTTCCTAGGCTTTCCTGGTTGCTTCTACGGCGGCGGGTCAGCTGTTCCTGGGCGTGCTCAGCGTCCACCATTCTCCCAAATCGTCTCTGGAGCGCCCCTTGTAGCGCTGGCCAGCTGTAGCGCTCCTCAGGCAGGAGATCAGAAAGCGTGCAGAGAGCTCTCCCTTCCAAGGCCAGCGCGACTTGCACGGCGGTTTCCTCTGGTGACCAGCCGTTCAGCGCAGCGGCCAGCTCGACCTGGGTCAGGTAGTCATCCAACGTGGCCTCGCCGTTGAAGCGGGGAATCTTGGCCCGCTGCCTAACAGATGGGATGGCCGCCTCTTGATCGATCGTCACTCTCGATCGCCGTGGGATCGCCAGCCCGTCCTGTCCTGAAAAGGGCGGAATGCGGGGCTGGTTTGCTCTGCTCTGCCCGCTCTGTCTTGAAAAAGACAGAAGGCGGGGTGCGCTGGCCCTGTCAGGTCCGCCGCCGCTTTGTTCGTCCCGGCTCCTGGCTCCCGGGGGTGGTGTCTCGGTCCCATCGTCCATCATCAGCTGAGCAATGAACTGCTCCAGCTGCTGGATCTCCATTCTGATCCTGGCATCCATCTGCTCCATCCCACTCCTGACACCAGTGTGACGTTTGCAGGGTTCACACAAAGACAATGGAGCAGATGGCTGTGATCAACCTGATTTATTTTTCACACACCCCAACCCCCAACCTGCCTCTGTGCTACAGAGTGGAGGGGAGGTCATTCTCACAGACCCCTGTTTCAATCATGGTTACACACACAGATACATCTTGCCCTAATCCTGCTAAACACTGCTGGGTCATCATAATGCAGTTATAATGACACAGCAGTATAACTCAGAAATAACACATTTAACACACACATAACGTTTTCATCTGGCAAAGCATGCTGGGAAATTCACTTAACATGGCCCCAACGTTACAATATGAGCACCCTACTTGGCTTGCCAAGTGGGTTGACCCTATTGGCGACACAGGTAGGGTGCGGGACTCCGGAGCGGGAGGCGTGAGTTCGAATCTCCCGGTGGGACGTCGCCATGTCGAGCAGCACGTTACACTGGTGTCAGAAGTGGGATCTCCTGTCCAAAGCAGTAATGGGGCGCTGACATCGGGACGATGTCGAGAACCAGAGGGGAGTAGTGTAGCGAACTCAATATGAGCACCCTACTTGGCTTGCCAAGTGGGTTGACCCTATTGGCGACACAGGTAGGGTGCGGGACTCCGGAGCGGGAGGCGTGAGTTCAAACCTCCCGGTGGGACGTCGCCATGTCGAGCAGCACGTTACATTGGTGTCAGAAGTGGGATCTCCTGTCCAAAGCAGTAATGGGGCGCTGACATCGGGACGATGTCGAGAACCAGAGGGGAGTAGTGTAGCGAACTCAATATGAGCACCCTACTTGGCTTGCCAAGTGGGTTGACCCTATTGGCGACACAGGTAGGGTGCGGGACTCCGGAGCGGGAGGCGTGAGTTCGAATCTCCCGGTGGGACGTCGCCATGTCGAGCAGCACGTTACACTGGTGTCAGAAGTGGGATCTCCTGTCCAAAGCAGTAATGGGGCGCTGACATCGGGACGATGTCGAGAACCAGAGGGGAGTAGTGTAGCGAACTCAATATGAGCACCCTACTTGGCTTGCCAAGTGGGTTGACCCTATTGGCGACACAGGTAGGGTGCGGGACTCCGGAGCGGGAGGCGTGAGTTCGAATCTCCCGGTGGGACGTCGCCATGTTGAGCAGCACGTTACATTGGTGTCAGAAGTGGGATCTCTTGTCCAAAGTAGTAATGGGGCGCTGACATCGGGACGATGTCGAGAACCAGAGGGGAGTAGTGTAGCGAACTCAATATGAGCACCCTACTTGGCTTGCCAAGTGGGTTGACCCTATTGGCGACACAGGTAGGGTGCGGGACTCCGGAGCGGGAGGCGTGAGTTCGAATCTCCCGGTGGGACGTCGCCATGTCGAGCAGCACGTTACATAGTGTAGCGAACTCAATATGAGCACCCTACTTGGCTTGCCAAGTGGGTTGACCCTATTGGCGACACAGGTAGGGTGCGGGACTCCGGAGCGGGAGGCGTGAGTTCGAATCTCCCGGTGGGACGTCGCCATGTCGAGCAGCACGTTACAATATAAAAAAATATAACTTAAATGCAGCCATATTGGGATTAGATGCTGAAAAAGCATTTGATTCGGTTGACTGGTCTTTCCTATATAGAATCTTATCCAGTTTCAATTTTCATAACAACTTCATTAGAACTATCCAGGCATTATATAAAAAACCAACAGCTAAAGTAAGGATTAACAGTAAATTATCATCATCTTTTGAACTGGAAAGAGGATGTCGTCAGGGCTGCCCCTTGTCTCCACTGCTCTTTGCAATCTTCATAGAACCTCTGAGCCAATGGATAAGACAGAATCAAAAAATTCAAGGTATTACACTTGGTCAGAAGGAACACAAAATAGCACTCTTTGCTGATGACATTTTAATATACCTGGGGCAGCCGGACACCTCTTTTCCAGAACTAATCTCAGTTTTTTCAGAGTATGGAGATCTATGGGTACGAATTAAACATGCATAAAACCCAAGTTTTAACATTCAACTATGACCCAAATCAATATTTACTAAGCAAACTCAAAACTAACTGGGAGATGGAATCTATGAAATATCTGGGTGTCAATATCCCGAAACAACTCAACAAAATTATAACACTGAACTATGATCCACTGATGGCAAAAATAAAATCTGATCTAGCAAGATGGAATATGATACCATTCTTGGGTACCGCACAAAGAATTGAAGCAGTCAAAATGAATATACTTCCACATCTTCTATACCTTTTTCAAACAATACCGGTAGAACCTCCCAAAAAAACATGGCAAGAACTGGACAGAAGGATCTCAAGATCCATATGGCAGGGCAAGAGATCTAGAATCAGATATAGAACCCTACAGCTAAACAAAGACAAAGGTGGGCTCGCGCTGCCAAATATCAGGCACTATTTTAAAGCCGCACAAATTAAAACTTTAGTAGAGATATGTAACCCAGTCTACACTGCACAATGGAAGGAGATGGAATGCCAAATAACAAGTGACATCCCCCTACAGGTGATAATAGGGAACAATGCCTTACCTAAGCTTTTGAATAACACTAACCCGTGGATAGAGACCCCGCTAAAAATTTGGTTTAAGATAGTCAGAGAGAATCAAACTAAAGAACCCTATCGATTACGGCAATGGATTGCCTATGATCAAGACTTTACTCCTAATAAAACAGACATTAGATTTAAAAAGTGGAAAGAGAACGGACTGATAAAATATTACGATTTTTTTAAAGGGCAAATTTTAAGAAGTTTTGAAGATTTGAAAAAACAAGGTCTAATAAATCAAGACCTTTACAGGTTCTTTCAGCTTAGACACCACATAAACAAAATACTTAAAAAGGAGGATTTGGAAAGGGCCCAGTCAGTTGTTCTGAAGGTCTTCTTAATGGCATATAAAGGGATCCCAGGGATCAGATACATCTCTAAAATATACCAAGATCTTCAAGACTTAAAAGGAGACAACACATCATATATAAAAGAGAGATGGGAAAAAGAGGGGAATTTCACTTTACAACTGGAAATATGGGAAAAGCTAAATAAACAACAATGGAAAAGTACCTCATCCCTGCAGTGGAGAGAATTTGGATGGAAAAATTTGGCAAGATTTTTCAGAACACCTGCACAAAACAAATTTACTCGTAAGGGGTTGAATTGTTGGCGCTTGTGTGGTGAAGAGACTGCAAATCATTTTCAGGTGTTTTGGTCATGCCCAGTTATCCACCATTATTGGACCAATGTACAGACAATATTGGGGAAAATATTCAAAATAACAGTCCCCTTTTCTTTTGTAACTTTGTATTTGGGTTTACTACTGGAATCACTGGAAAGACGAGGAGAAAAATACTTATTCACTGTTTTAATATTGGCAAGTAAAAAAGCTCTAACTAAAAAATGGATGTTGAAGGATTGTCCTACACCTGAAGATTGGATTAACGTGATTCAAGACATTTACTCGATGGAAAAGTTGACATTCGCACTGAGACAGGACATAGATGGGCTCTTGAACTTTTGGCATCCCTGGATCGCATATATGTCTTCCATCAGATCTAATCTTTGACAAATACCATTTCAATAATGGCACCTCTCTTTTTTCCAACGCTACTCAGATGCTCTTTTATTTTTATTTTTTTTTTGTTCTTTTGTTTTGTTTTTTGTTTTTTCTTGTTTTGTTTTTTGTTTGTTTGTTTTTTTCTTTCTTTAATTCTCTTTATCTTTCACTTAAAAAAAAGGGTGTTGTAATAATTATTCTTCCAATGTTGTCAAAAAAAAAAGGGAACATGTGATGAAAATGTAAACAATGCAATGCTGTAATGACATGTGTACCCTTTACAAAAACTTATATAAAAAAAAAAAAGTCTTCAGTTGATCCAAAATGCTGCAGCAAGAGTTTTAACAGGTACTAGAAAGAGAGATCATATCTCTCTGGTTCTGGCCTCCCTTCATTGGCTTCCCATAGAGTATAGAATTCTAAACAATCAGGCCCCTTTTTATTTGAAAGATCTGATACTGTGGAGAAGTGTGGAAGGACGAGGCTGAGTTTATTTCTCAAGTCCGGTTTTATTCACATTCACATTCTCCAACATCCAAAAACAGAAAGAGACAGGAATCCCCCAACATCTGTCCCTTTTATACCCCAGGACATCAAAGCACACAGTCACATTGTCTCTTTATCCCAAATACAATGCATCCCCCTCCAGGTCTTCTCGTCTCCACCTAAAGTCCTGGTGGTCAGGAAATCTCTCAAGGCCATCTCTCTGCATACAAAAGGCCAGACTTCACATCCTCCTGTTACCCCTAGGAGGTTCAGACCTTTTGTTCCTCTGAGACGTGAAGCACACAATAAGCATACAGTAATACACATGTGAAGCATATGAAACCCACATATGCGCACCACAATACTACCTTATTATCCTAACAGAGCACTACGCTCCCAAAATGCTGGATTACTTGTAATACCTAGAATCTCCAAAAGTACAAGGAGTACTTTTGGAGGCAGAGTACTCAGAAGGCAGAGCCTTCAGTTATCAAGCTCCTCTCCTGTGGAACCAGCTGCCAATCTGGATTTGTGAGTCAGACTCAATCTCTGTTTTTAAGAATAGGGTTAAAACCTTCCTTTTTGATGTAGCCTACAATTAGGGAGGGATCTGTTTCTACCACTGCCGTTTTGGAGCAGATGCACACCGATGCGTGCCACCCTGCCAATTCAAGCGCTCTGGAAACACCAGGCCCGGCAGTCGGTAGCAGCTGCGACCACCGGCGAAGCAAGCAAGCTGCTCTATGTGACAGACTCCCGCTCAGGGAGACGGTTCCTCAAGGACTCTGGCTCCCAAAAGAGCCTCATCCTGCCATCCTACGCTGACCGGCTGGCGGGAACTAGTGGCCCCGAACTGACGGCCGCAAATGGCTCAGACATTAAGACTTTTGGTGAGAGGACACTGACTGTATCCTTGCATGGCCGTACATACCAATGGACATTTGTCACAGCGGCATGCAACTTCCCCATTTTAGGCGCTGATTTTTTGTGTGCACACGGACTACTAGTCGATGTTGCTGACAGACCCCTGATTAACTCAGTGTCTTTTGATTCTCTCCCCTGTACAGCTCGAGGAGCCGGGCCCACAACACTAGCCAATGCCACAGCTCCAGGGGGTAAATTCCACACACTACTCACCCAGTTCCCAGCACTCATGGTCCTGACGTTTTCAGCGACAGTCACTAAACAAGGGGTGGAGCACTTCATTACCACCACGGCGCCACCCTTTTTCACACGACCTCGGTGCCTGGACGCAGCTAAACTGGCCATGGTGCGCGAGGAGTTTGCCAACTTGGAAAAGATGGGCATCATCAGACGCTCAAACAGCCCATGGGCATCCCTGCTACATATGGTTCCTGAGGCCGAGGGATCGTGGCGACCTTGCAGTGATTTCCGCAGATTAAATAACGCCACAGCGCACGACCGCTACCCCATCCCACATATTCAGGATTTTTCCGTTCACCTCACCAGGGTGTGCATTTTTTCAAGCTAGACCTGGTCCGCGGTTACCACCAGGTCCGGGTCCACGCTGAGGACATACCTAAAATGGCAGTAATAACCTCGTTTGGTCTGTTTGAGTTTTTACGCATGCCTTTCGGGTTAAAGGGCGCGGCGCAGACATTCCAATGCATGATGGATGCGGTGTTGCGTGATCTGCCATTTGTGTTTGTGTACCTGGACGACATCCTTGTGGCCAGCGCGTCCAAGGATGAACACGTAGCCCACCTCAGGACAGTTTTCCAGAGGTTGGAGGAGCACGGGTTAATAATCAACCCGGCGAAGTGCCAGTTCGGGGTGATGGGAATTGATTTTTGAATTGATGAAGGACAAGCTGCTGCGCGCAGGGGTGGACCAGCACCTGTCATCATGGATCCTGGACTACCTCACGAACCGGCCTCAGTTTGTGAGAACCCGGGACTGTGTTTCCGACACGATCATCAGTAGCATGGGGGCCCCCCAGGGAACGGTGCTGGCTCCCTTCCTGTTCACTCTTTATACTGCGGACTTCTCACACAACACAACACATTGCCATCTACAGAAGTTCTCTGATGACTCTGCGATCGTTGGTCTCATCTCCAACGGAGATGAAGCTGAGTACAGAGGGCTTATCCAGGACTTCGTGGACTGGTGCCATCGGAACTGCCTCCAGATCAACGCGAGGAAAACTAAGGAGCTGGTGGTGGACTGCCGCAGGCATGGGCAGCCCCTCACAGCACCAGTAAATATACAGGGAACAGACATCGAGATGGTGACATCCTATAAGTACCTGGGTGTTCATCTGAACAATAAACTAGACTGGTCACACAATACTGACGCACTCTACAAGAAGGGACAGCGCAGGCTGTTCCTGCTGAGGAGACTCAGGTCTTTTGGTGTACAAGGGGCACTGCTGAAGTCATTCTATGACACGGTGGTGGCATCAGCCATCACTTTTGGAGTGGTCTGCTGGGGCAGTGGCATTACTGCAGCCGATAGGAAGAGACTGAACAAACTGATTAAGAAAGCTAGCTCTGTCCTGGGGCAGCGCCTTGATCCAATGGAGGAGATAGGAGAGAGAAGGACGGTGGCTAAACTGTCATCTCTGCTGGAGTCCGAGTTCCACCCTATGCAGGACATACTGGATGCACTGAGGAGCTCATTTAGCAGCAGACTACATCATCCCAGGTGCACAACCGAGAGGTTTCGTAGGTCCTTCCTACCAACGGCTGTCAGACTGTACAACCTAAGCAGGGCTGCTCGCAGAGATAGCAAAAAGACGTAACAGACTAATAGTTTTTTGAATGCAAAAGATGCAATAGACTTACACAATGGTCCTCTCCGGCATACAACTAGGAACATACCGGTCGCTATGGAGGGTGAGAATATGTATGGGCACATAATCATACCATGTAGGATAACTAAGTAGACGGTTATGCTGTTTCATCCCATCTAGCAACAATGCTCTGCACTGTGTGTGTTTATATATTTACATATTTATTCCATCTAGCTACAATGCTCAGCACTGGGTGTGTTTATATTTATATATCTATATATTTATTCCATCTAGCTACAATGCTCCGCACTGTGTTTTTATATATCTACATATTATTCCATCTAGCTACATTGCTCCGCACTGTGTGTGTTTATATACTTGCATATTTATTCCATCTAGCTGCAATGCTCCGTACTGTGGGTGTTTATATATTTACATATTTATTCCATCTAGCTACAATGCTCTGCACTGTGTGTTCATATATTCATATATTTATTCCATCCAGCTACAATGCTCTGCACTGTGTGTCTGTGTGTATATATATATTTTATAGTAATATGTACATATGTATATTAGCTGCTCTTGCTTGCTTGTTTTTTTTCTTGCCTTCTGATTGTTGCTCTGAGTGTTGCTATCCCTGTGCTGTTGCAATCCTGGAATTTCCCCGTTGTGGGACTAATAAAGGCTTATCTTATCTTATCTTATCTTATCTTATTTTTTGGGCCACCACATCTCACTGGAGGGAGCAATACCTTTACCGGACAAGGTGCGCACAATGGTGAATTTTCCCCAGCCTCAGACAGTCAGGGCGCTGCAGGAGTTTTTGGGGATGGTTAACTTTTACAACCATTAACTCCCCCATGCAGCCCAGCTCATGCAGCCATTGTACACCGCGCTTAAGAAACGGAAACCGGCAGACAGAGTCGACTGGACTCCTGCATGAGAGCAGGCATTTTCCGAGGTTAAAACAGCCCTGGTGAACACCGCACTGCTGGCGCACCCGGACCCGGTGGCTCGGATAGCGCTCACCACTGACGCCTTGGACGTGGCCATAGAGGCCGTTGTGGAGCAGCATGTCACTGGTTCTTGGCAGCCGCTTGCCTTTTTTAGCAGGTCTTTGCGCGACAGTGAGCATAAATACAGCGCATTCGACAGAGAGTTACTGGCTCTCCACCTGGCCATACACCACTTCCAGTTCTGGCTGGAAGGGCGCACATTCACTGCGTTCGTGGACCACAAGCCGCTAACGTATGCAATGGCCAAGATTTCGGAACCATGGTCGGACCAGCAGCAGAGACAGCTGGCCGCAATTTCAGAGTTTACGACCGACATTCAGCATGTGGCCGGTAAACTCAACGTGGTGGCGGACTGCCTCTCGCGCGCATTAGTGGCACCAGTCTATGTAGGGATAGATTACATGGCCATGGCCGCTGAGCAGATCAGCGATGCAGACGTTTGCGCGCTCCAGTCTGGACCAACAGGGTTAAGGCTGGAGAGCAGAGTACTGCAGGACGGAGGGCCCCCCCTAATCTGTGATGTCTCCACGGGCCGCCCGCGCCCGTTGGTCCCACGCACTTGGTGCCGCTGCGTTTTTGAGTCGGTTCACTCCCTGGCACACCCAGGAGTGCACGCGTCAGTCAAAATGGTGGGAGCAAAGTTCGTCTGGCTGAGCCTGCGCAAACAGGTGAAACAGTGGGCGGCAGCCTGCATAGCGTGCCAACGAGCCAAAGTGCAAAGGCCCCCTTGGAGCCGTTCCATATCCCGGCTAAGCGGTTCGACCACGTTCACGTGGATCTCGTGGGCCCCCTCCCGCCATCACAGGGGTTCACGCACCTCCTGACAGTGGTGGACTGCACCACACGCTGGCCCGAAGCAGTCCCGCTAGCTTCCACCGCATCCGCAGAGGTTTCACGCGCTTTTTTGACAACATGGGTGGTACGTTTCGGCGCCCCTTCGGACATCACGTCCAATCGGGGCCTGCAGTTTGTTTCCGATCTCTGGTCCACCATGGCCCGGAGCCTGGGCATCACAATTCATCGCACGACCGCGTACAACCCCCAGGCCAATGGGTTATGCGAGCGTTTCCATAGATCGCTTAAAGCAGCGCTCAGGGCTTCGCTTACGGATGTAAATTGGGTGGACCGCTTGCCGTGGGTTCTATTTGGGTTGCGTTCAGCAACGAAGGAGGATTTGGCGGCCTCCCCGCAGAGTTGTTTTTTTCCCAGCCACTGCAGCTCCCCATGGAATTTTTGCCAGATAACCCCGTGCCAAACACTGATCCGCCCCTGCGTTCATGGCATAGCGCAGGGGCAGGGACGCTACCTGGCCCGGCCCACCCCTGTTTTCCCCGCGCTTTTGTGCCAAAGACCTTGAAGGACGCGTTGTTCGTATTTGTCAGGCACGATGCCCACCAGACCCCCTTGCTCCCGCCTTACGATGGCCCGTTCAGAGTGCTGGAACCCGGGGACAAACATTTTATGTTAGACTTGGGGGGTCGCCGGGAGACAATCTGTATAGACAGGCTTAAGCCTGCCTTTGTTTTAGCAGATGAACAGGTGGTGTTGGCCCGAATCCTCGGCGCGGAAGACCCCCACTGAGAACTCCCCAGGTAAATACGTTACCACCTTCCTGTGGTAATGTATCGTCACTTCCTGTGTTGCTGACTGTCTGTGGTTTGCTCTCCTCGTTCTCCCGAGGATTTTGCCTTTAACTGTATTTTAATCACTTTTTTCCATTTCCCGTTAGCTCTCACTTCTGTTTATCAAGCCTCTTGCACCTGTGTGCACACTCAGTGTCATCTAATCACCCACTTTAGCCTTCTGTTCACCTTTCATCGGTGTTTTTGCTAGCTTCAGGTTAGCCACTAGCTATGGCTACTAGCTCTCCTTCCCCTTCTCCTCTGGTGTGCTCTCTCTGTCAGATGTTTAGCTACACCTCTGCCTCTTTTAGTGATAACGGTAAATGTAATAAATGTTGTCTTTTTGGAGTGCTCGAGGCGAGGTTGTCTGATTTGGAATCCCGGCTCCGCTGCATTGAAACACCGTCTGCACCAGTTAATCTTGACGGACGTCCCCTAGCTGCAGCGGAGCTCCCTAGCATAGGGCGGCCTGTTAGCAGTCCTCCGGTCCTCCTCAGCAACGAGGAGACTGGGTGGGTGACGGTGAGAAGGAAGCCTAGTCGCAAGGCCCAGGTTAACCACCAACCTTTTCATGTTTCTGATCATTTTTCCCCGCTCAGCGGCACACCCGCTGAGGAAAAAACTTTGATCATTGGTGACTCTATAGTCAGAAATGTGAACCTAGAGACTCCAGCGGCCATAGTCAAATGCATTCCTGGGGCCAGAGCAGGCGACATCAAGTCAAATTTGAAAATGCTGGCTAAAAGTAACTGTAAATACTCCACAATTGTTATCCACTCCGGCATTAATGACGTCCGACTCCGGCAGTCGGAAGTCACAAAACTTAACTTGGAATCGGTGTGTGACTTTGCCAAAACAATGTCTGCCTCTGTAGTATTCTCTCAGCCCCTCTCCAATCTTACCAGTGATGACATGTTTAGCCGCTTGTCATCCTTCAACCACTGGCTGTCTGTGTGGTGTCCTGCAAACAACGTGGGCTACATAGACAATTGGAACTCATTTTGGGGAAAACCTGGTCATACTAGACAAGATGGCGTCCATCCCACTTTGGATGGTGCATCTCTTTTATCTAACAATCTGGCATCATTTTAATCCAAATTTCCAAAACCTTGACAACTCAGAGTTAGGACCAGGAAGCCGAGTCGCAGTCTTACACGCCTCTCTGCAGCTCCTCTTCATCCATCACTCCTCATCTTAGCCCCTGTCTTCCCCACCAGAGAATCATTGTCTGCTCCCTCCAAAGCATATAAAAATATAATGTATAAGAATCCCAAAGTGATTAAACAAAAAGTTGGTAAAACTCAAATTAAACATGAAGCCTCTAAATTGAATGATTTGGCCTCTGTTCCTCCTCATAATTTAAAAATTAAATGTGGTTTGTTAAATATTAGGTCTCTAACTCCCAAGTCTCTGCTCTTCCATGGTCTGTTAATTGATCATCAGATTGATTTAATATCCCTTACAGAGACTTGGTTAGGGCAAGAGGATTACGTTGGTTTGAATGAATCAACTCCCTCTGGTTATTTAAACTGTCAAAATCACAGAAGTTCTGGTCGTGGAGGAGGAGTAGCAACAATTTACCATTCCAAATTACTAGTTAATGTAAAGCAAAAAACACATTATAATTCCTTTGAGGGCCTGGTCCTCAGTATTGGGCATTTTAGTAATTTTAGGCTAAATCCAATTTTATTTGCCATAGTTTATCGTTCCCCATCAACCTACTCAGAGTTTTTATCCGAATTTGCTGAATTCTTAGCTGATTTAGTGCTGAAATCAGATAGAATAATTATAGTAGTGTGGTATATATGACTCTTATATCCCATATCTGCATATGTTAGAACAAGTGGAAATGTTTTGTGACAGCATATGTAAAGAGCTTCACACCTAGTAAGGACAGAGCATCCCCCGCGCCGAGGTAAAGACAATGGACCTCATTTTGCTTAGCATTACTCAGCTCCTGAAATAATTCAGTGCTGCTTTTCTCACGTAGATGTGTCCTTAAGAAACGTTTTAACTCAGCTACAGTAAGGCTATCTTTGGTTACAAGCATATCTTTAAAGGTACCAGGCTTAATTATCTTAAACACCATTCTGATAATCTCAGCCTCTGTGAACCCTTCATTTAGCCCTTCATCAAGCTGTTTGCACAAGTTACTGTAACTCAAATCAGAATTAAAATCAGAGATTTGACCACCATGAATCTAGTACTCTCTATGTGACAACAGTGACGTAAGTTCAGTCAGTCTGACTAACCCTGGGTCAGGAACTACAGATGGTGATGTTGGATGGTTCTTCCCTGATGGTGCTGCAGCTCCAGTGGTCACAGGAACTACTATGACCGGATCATCGTCGGGTGACACCTCTGCATTCACTTCTCCAGCTGCTGTGGGCGATTCTCCTTCTTCTTCCGGCTCCTTCTTCTTCCGGCTTTCAGAGAGAGCAGACGCATTTCTTCTCCTCTCCCTTCATCTCCTCCCTTCACTGATCCCAGCTTGCTGTGTCCTGTCTGTGTCTCGCTCTTCTTCTGCTGCATCTCGACCCAAACGGAAAATTATGGAATTGAGCTGGGCTTTAAATGCAATTGACACCCCTTTAAAAGAAGATCCGGCCAGGGGGAGCCCAAGTGGGGAGACTCATGGGACAATTGGAAACTCATGTGTCTGTGTGATTCAATTGAAGATGTGGAAGACGTCTATCTGTTTGGCTTATGATCACAGGATTCTACTGTTTGGCTCTGGAGTTTCCTGGTGTATCGGAAATTAAAGAAGTTGGAAGAGCTGGTCAAAATGCGGACCCGGCGAAGCTCCTTCAACAATTTCGACCAGCTGGGGAGAGCACTGATAGCGGCAATGGCGAACTGAATGGCGAACTGAATCAGAAGGTGGGAAACATCTCGGAGTCGCTGGGTGCTCTCCAGGGAATGATTTTAAACCCTGTGAATGTGTGATGTACAGAATCGCATGAGAGAGGAAATTTTTATGCTCTAAGTGAACTGTGCTCATCAGGCCTTGATTCGGCGTCCTTGGGAGACTCATTCCTCCAGGAGAAGAGATAAAGCAGAAGGGAGTTTTGGCTTGCTTCTCTTTAACCCAAACAATTGCTGATGTGCAACAATCTGAACTCTCCAAGGACAGCCATGTGACTAACATGGAATTTTACCATCTGGCATGAACTGAGAGATGAACTCTGTGGACATGTTATCTATGTTTAGGACACTAAGGACATAACATCTAGCCGTTGCCTAAGAGACGATTTTTGTTGTCCACCAGTAACTGATACTTCACACACTGCACTCACACTGATATCATATGACTGACATACACACACTGGTCTCTCTCTTGCTTCTTTGCTTTGTTAATGTGTGGATCTGTATTTTGTCTGCTAATTGTGCATTGGAGGGTTTTTTTCTATGTGATCACAATCTTGCTTACTTGAGCACTATTTTGATAACTTTGTTTTTTCTCTCTGCCTAATGTGTCACCCCTCCCCCTCCCCCTCTTTACCCCCCACTGTATGAGGTGCCTTGTATGGCTGCCGTGTCATTAGGGAGCGCTTAAAAACGAGCGATCCTTAGTGATAAGTAAAATTCCTTGTATGTTGTAAGCATACTTGGCAATAAAGTTTATTCTGATTCTGATTGCAGTTCAATGATGAGGTCACGGAAGGCAAGCAGGCGAGACATCACCTGGTCCTCAAGGCTCTTCAGTTGTGGACTTCTCAGCGAGTCAACAATGAAGTCGAAGAGTTCCACTTCGGTCGATTCTGCACCTGGCAAATCTTCTCCCACCTCATCCTTGAACGACTCGGCCAGCTTGTAAAGAACGTTTCTGCAGCGGGCAATGGTCAGCTGGTGAAGCTCTTGCTGGATTTCCCATCTCAGGTCATGTAGAGCAGACATGGCTGTGGTTTCCTGTAGTCAGTCGCTTAGGTCGATGGCTCAGGAACAGGTGGTCAGCATCCCTTGGTTCTTCAATGATTAGTGCCACACCAGTAGGTGGCGCTAATCCCGGACGAGCCCCCAAAATTGTTGCTCCCCTGGGTAGCAGCCCAGGAGGAGGCAACGTGGATGTGGAAGTAAACTCTCCTGCGATAGGAGAATAGACAGAACACATTTTGTGCCGTTATTTCACACAGAGGAATTTATTCTTCGTCCTCCGGTGCGTGAGTCTACTCTCTATCACTGTGCGACATGCGCCATCTATTGGTCGGCGTACAGAACTGCACTCAACTCACATGAGTTATAATGGAACCAGGTGGATTACAAATGCATTGTAGAAAAATAAAACAATTAAGAATAAAATAAAAATTGTAGGGGTGCCTGTTTTTATTTTTTTATCCAAATGTCTTTTTTGCACCTTTTACATAACTATTAACTATTTCCAAGCCTCTACATAAACAAGGTGGACATTGGGTCAAGGATTGGCCCGTGAAGCCCAGAACTGCTTTCCATGGGAAAGGGCGAGGCAGAGGCAACTTTCAGCGAGGAATTCGCGGGCCCTGGCTGCAACAAAATCCAGGATCCCTGACGCAGCCATATCAATCGCCGGTGCAGAGTCCACCACCTCAGCCCCAACAGCAGCAACAGTAACGTCAGGCAGATAAGATGGTACGTGTGTGCCTCTCTTATTTTCACCCCCAGCAGACATTGTGCACGAGCTTGCTAATACAATCATGCTGCAGACACACACACACCCCACACTGACAATATGCCAGCATTGACATTTGCATCACATTCTACTTCTCATTTTAGAGATTTGCCAATTCTGCCAGTAGAAGTTTCAGGGAAAATGATAGATTTTATGGTAGACTCTGGGGCTACTAATTCAGTGTTGTCTTCAGCCTCTGGGTTGAAGCCCCCTCTTACTTCCCGCTTGCTTACACCGCAAGTGGCAAGTGGCGGTTTCACACATGAATTTTTCACTGAACTGTTGTCATGTGTGGTGGATGGAAAAACATTTAGTCATGGCTTCCTGTTTTCTTATCAGCGCCCTTTCAGCCTGTTAGGTCGAGATTTGATGTGCAGTTTATCAGTCAATCTCTCTTGCACCCGCAGGGAACTCAAATTCAAACACCCAGCTCGACTTTTGCTAAAATACCATCTCAGCTGTACATTTATTAATGGGCACTGACAGATGAAGGGCGAAGCTCCCATTTGATTGAAATGGGAAAGAAGCTTTCGCCACATGCCACAGTTTCCATTGCCACCGCACAGGACGCATTGCACATCCCATCTCTCACAGGGCCCTGACACAGCATATGAAAAACAATGGTTACAAGTTAAACCCACCCTATTGCAAACGACACGTCATGTGGACTGCTGCCTTGAGCTTCTTGTTGATTTCACTCACACCCCTTATGTCTAGCCTGTTTTCAGTCCCACAGAGCTACCAACATGTTTCACTCACGCAAACCTCATCCTCTGCGTGGCGTTACATGGGCGCACGAGCCCTTGCTGCTCACCACGCTGATGATTGGGTGCCATCCCCACCACTTCCCTATGCCGGCCTCACCACAGTTTCATTATCCCCATCTCTGCAAATGTTTCGTGCAGAGTACACGGATTCACTTCCCTGTCAGCATTTCATCCAAATGTTGGATGCTAACAGGCAGTACAGCTGGATGAAACCTGTTATTATGCCCTCTGTACAGACACGGGAAGATCACATGCTCTCACATGTTCCACCATCTCTGTGGGCTGCACACAAATACGATGTAGGGCAAATAAAAATCTGCCCTTCGGTGGTTATTACTCCAAAGTCTGATTTCAGACCCAAATGCATGCAGTACCCACTCAGACCTGAGGCACGTGATGGCATTACTCCTGTTTTTGAATCACTTTTAAAAGAAGGGATAGTGGTTCCAGCCCCCAATTCACCGGTGTGCACACCCATTTTCCCTGTTAAAAAGATCAGGGACAAGGGCCAGCCTGCAGAATGGCGTTTTGTTCAGGATCTCCAAGCAGTAAATGCTGCTGTTGTTCAGTGCACGCCTGTAGTTCCTAACCCCCACACCATTTTGACTCAAATTCTTCCAAATTCAACTTGTTTCACAGTGGTGGATCTGTCAAACGTGCTTTTCAGCATTCCAGTCCATAAGGACTCACAGTTTTGGTTCACATTCCAATTCAGTGGGGCTCTTTACACGTTCACCAGACTGGACCAGGGCTACTGCAAAAGTCCAACTATCTACAACGCAGCCCTCAAAGACTCTCTGAGCTCTCTCCAATTGTAGGAAGGCTTCGTTTTGATTCAATATGTTGATGATCTTCTACTGTGTGCTCCAACTGAATCACAATGCCAAACAGACTCATTGCAATTTTGCAAACCAGTGGTGACGTTTTTGGGCCATCAAATCTCTAATCAAGGCAAATCTCTCGCTCCCCCAAAATGTGCACAGGCACTCTATCATATGGACAAACCAAAAACCAAAAAGGAGCTTATTTCTTTCCTTGGCATGGCATCCTATTGCCACTCTTTTATCCCTGAATTTTCATGCATTGAGAGACCAATGCGTGATATCATTCCATCAAAGGGTCCCTCACACTTCCCTCTCAAGTGGACACCCGCTGCTGATGACGCTTTTAAAAACAGGAAGAAAGCTCTTTTGGCTCCTCCAACACTGTCACTCCCTAATTCATCTAAACCCTTTGGTCAGTACGTTGATGAGAAATCTGGATGCATGACCTCTGTTCTCCTGCAGCCGCACGGGGACAAACTTTGCCCTGTTGCATATTACTCCTGTAACTGGATGCTGTTGCAGCAGGGCTCCCACTTTGTCTATGTGCCATGGCTGTGGCAGAACATGCTGCAGAGGCATCCCGTGACATTGTTCTATATTCTCCACTCACTCTGTATGTTCCTCATGCTGTTGCACTGCTTCTGAATGAACAGAAGTCATCACATCTCTCCCACGCAATGTGGCTTAGATATCATTCTACCCTCCTTGAATCACCAAACCTTACTGTCAAAAGATGTGCACAGTCAACTAACTCAGCCACTGATCTCCCACCACCTTCTTGTGACAATGACGCAGACTGTGCAATGTGACGATCTTGTGACGATCTTGTGACAATGACACAGACGTTTATCCTTGACTGACCTTGTCACCTCTCCCAGACCTGACCTGTCTGACACACCGCTTCCCAACCCAGATCTTGTCTTGTACGTTGATGGCTCTGCATCTGTGGACCCATCTGTGGGCCGCAACAAAGTGGGTTGGGCTGTGTGTGATGATCATTGTACACTACTTTCTGGCTCTCTGCCGTCTCATCTTTCCGCCCAGGCAGCGGAACTTGTTGCTCTGGCAGAAGCCTGCACTCATGCTGGAGGACAATCTGTCACCATTTACACTGATTCACGCTACGCTTTTGGCGTGGTCCATGACTTTGGCGCCCTCTGGCATGAGTGCATTTCTCACGTCAGCAGGGGCACCTGTAAAGAACAGTGCCTATGTTTCCAGACTCCTTGAAGCCATTCTTCTTCCCTTTTCTGTGGCAGTGTGCAAATGCACCACCCACACTTCCTCTACTGACCCTGTGTCTAGAGGCAATGCTCGTGCTGACGCAGCTGCCAAGGCTGCTGCTCTGTCATTCTCGGCTGCTTACTTCTCCGCTGTCTCCCCCTCCTTTCCCGCCCCTTCTACCCTGCCCACTGATTCTCTTGTCTCCATGCAGTCCTTTTCTTCCCCACAGGAATGCCAGAGGTGGATGAAAAAGGGTTGCTACAAAGACCAGGCGGGGAGTGGAGAGGTCCTAACACCCTCCCTTGTCTCCCAGCTCACTTTTTTCACTATTTCTCTAAATGGTGTCCTCAGCGCTGGGTATGTCCTCAGCGCACACTGGGACTTGGTGGTAACCACGGACCAGGTCTATTTTGGAAAAAATGCGTGCTCCAGCAAGGTGAACGGAAAAATCCTATATGTAGGGAATTGGGTAGCGGTTGTGCGCTGTGGCGTTGTTCAACCTACGGAAATCCCCGCACGGTTGCCACGATCCCTCAGCCTTAGGAACCATGTGTAGCGGGGATGCCCATGGGCTGTTTGAGCGCCTGATGATGCCCAACCTTTCCAGGTTGGCGAACTCCTCGCGCGCTATGGCCAGTTTAGCTGCATCCAAGCGCTGAGGTCTTGCAAAAAGGGGCGGCCCGGTGGTGGTGATAAAGTGTTCCACCCCATGTTTAGCGACGGCCGCGGAAAACATCAGGACCGTGAGTGCTGGGAACTGAGTGAGCAGTGTGTGGAACTTACCACCTGTAGCTGTGACGTTGGCTTGTGCTGTTGGCTGGGTCACTCGAGCTATACAGGGGAGAGAGTCAAAGGACAGTGCATTAACCAGGCGCCTGTTAGCAACATCAACCAGTAAACCATGTGCACACAGAAAATCAGCCCCCAGGATATGGTAATTCAGTGCTGCTACGACAGAAGTCCACTCATATGTATGGCCGTGTAGAGATAAGAGCAAAGTCCTCTCACCAAAGGTCTTAATATCCGAGCCGTTTGCTGCCAACATCTCGGGGTCACTAGGTCCTGCCAGCTGGTCAGCTTAGGTCGGCAAGATGAAACTCTTCTGGGCTCCGGTGTCCACGAGGAAACGCCTCCCCGAGCGTGCATCCCTCAAGTAGAGCTGCTTGTTCTCTTCACCGAGGGTCACAGCTGCTACTGACCCCCGGCCTTGGCGTTTCCCGAGCGCTTGAATTGGCACGGGGGCGCACATCTGCATGCATTCTCTCCGAAGCGGCGGTGGTAGAAACAGAGCGTGTCTCTCTGGCGCTCCTTGGCCCCTGCTGCTGCTACCGTCGGTGGCTCCTCGCCTCCTCTGGTTGTCTCGCTGGGCTCCGCCGCTGCCGCATTGACTGTGATCGCCCTGGTGGTGAGGATGATCCAGTCTGCCTCCCGGGCTAGTGCAAGGTAGTCGCACGCGGCCAGCAACGGTGAATTGGCCAGAACCGCTCTCACCACTGTCGGAAGGTTCCGGAGGAAGAGGTGGGCAAACAGAAAGTGCCCATCGTCCATGCCCATTAACGCCAGCATCTTCTCAATCAGGTCTACGGCCGAACCATCTCCTAACTCGGTTCGCGTCAGGAGCCTCTCCGCTCTCTCACAGTCCGAGAGCGTGTAGCGCTGGATGAGCACAGCCTTGAGCGCCTCATATTTGCTGCTGGCTGGTGGCTGATCGAGCAGACTCGCTACCTGTTGAGCTGTGCGGGCATCCAGCACTGCGACCACATGGTAGAATCTGGTGTCATCTGCCGTTACTCCCCGGAGGGCGAACTGGGCCTCAGTAAGGTGGAACAAAGAGCGCGGGTTGTGCTGCCAGAAATCCGGTAGCTTGACTGAAACCGCACATGCGTGGCTGGAAGTTCCAGTCTGGGCTGTCTGTGGGATGGCTGCCGCCTCGCTGTAGCTTCCTGACTGGGCCGGCTCCAGGGATCTTGCCTTGTGTTCCATAATACGTCTTGGGTCACCAGTGTGGAGTGTGTAAATGAAGAGGCGTATTCATTTCAGACGATTTATTACACACTCACATCTCACTAGCACAGAACAGACTGAACATTTCAGCAGGCACTCTCCTCTTAAGTTTCATGGCATTTCTCCACACACAACATGACATTTGCATCACACTGCATTCAACCCCCTTCGTCCTTGACTCCTTCCTGCTATCTCACCAGGAACCTCCTGAGTATTTGTTACACCCCGGAGGGCGAAGAGGAAGGAAAGGGCCAACTGGCAGACTTTTCAGCGGTTTATTGACTTTCTACAACACCAGGCACGGCACTCTTACACGGGACATCACTCGATATCAGCCACATCACTCGACACCATTTTTTCCACTCTAGAACATTCTCTATTTTTCTTCTCTCGCGCTCCAACAGCTCAACAGTGTCTCATCACTACTGAGCGCCACCTGTGGCGCAAAAGCACTACTGCTTTTACTGATAAACCCCAAACCAAAGCAATCCAAATTACAGTCTTTCAGACACATTTACTAGAAATGCTCATATTAGCCATCAGCATCTAATCAAAAATGTTTTCTGGGGTTGTCAAAAATTTAATTTTTCCTACACTCACCCCTCGAAAATTTAATGTCGACCCGACATTACAAACAACTTTCCAAAGCTACTTCCAGATGAAGTGCAAGGTTGGCCTAACTTATCATAAGTAAATATCAGCTTCTGTTTTCTCATTCTTGAAGGATACGTTTTAGCAGGGATCTCGACAGGTCCCTCCTGGCCACTGGAACTGGACTCCGACACCACATCACCCTGGTCCTGGTCTGCCTCAGCTGGATCTGGAACCACCGGACTGTTGACCTCTGGTGCCAGCTGCACCTGTGTGACGTCATCTGTGTCCTGGTCCTCATCCTCCGGAGTAGTGTCACTGTGCGGGTAGAACTCCGGTGCATCGGCTCTAAGTGGACGGTGATTTTGATCCTTTCCAGCTCGTAATCCGATTATGGCACTCAAGCCCTCTTCATCTTCATCGTCCGTGCTGTTTTGTCTGTCCACATTCCTTTGCCTTTTAGACTCTCTTTCTCTTGTTTTATTAGAGGCAGGCTCCACTGTTTCCATGGAAAGAAAGTCACAGGGTAGCAAAAGGTTTCTGTGCATGACCCGAGTGCGCCCCTTGCCGTTTTCAGGTCTGATCTCATACACTGGACTGTCTGGGTACTTCTTGTGGGTCACTACATACACCTTGTCTTCCCAGAATGATCTTAATTTTCCTGGCCCACCTTTTTCGGTCAAGTTTCGGACCAGTACTCTGGATCCAGGGGGCAACTCAGCACCGTGAACCTTTTTATCATAGAGGGCTTTACTTCTCATCCCTTCTTTGTTTGCTGTTTTAGAGGCAAGTTTGTAAGCTTCAGCCATTGTAGCTCTCCACTTTTCAGCATAGTCCTGCTGAGAAGCATTCTGCTCTCTTGTTGTGAGGCCAAACATTAGATCAATAGGCAACTTTGGACTACGGCCAAATAGCAGAAAATATGGCGCGTACCCCGTAGCCTCACTGCGCGTGCAATTATAGGCATGAACCACTTTTGCCAGAGAGGACTTCCAATTCGCCTTGGCTGCTTCGGGCAAATTTCTGAGCATTGCCAACAGTGTACGATTGAATCGTTCCACCTGCCCATTCCCTTGGGGATGGTAGGGCATTGTTCGGGACCCCTGCACACCACTGTACTCCTGAAATTTTGCAAAGAGTTTATTTTGGAACTCTCTACCCTGATCATGATGGAGACATGTGGGGAAGCCAAATTTGAGGGCAAAATCCCCAAATATCTTCTCAGCAGCGGTGTGAGCAGCTTTGTTGCGACAAGGATAAGCCTGAACAAAGCGAGTGAAGTGGTCCATTATAACCAGGATATACTCATATCCTCCTTTGCACCTCTCCAAGTGCAGGAAATCAACGGACACCAGTTTGAATGGATACGTGGTGACAATGTTAGTCAGTGGTGCCCTTGTTATCTTGTTGGGACGTTTATTCTTCAAAAAACTGCAAACTTTAGTGATGTAGTGCTCAACATTCCTTTGCATATGAGCCCAATAAAAGCGCTCTCTTATCAAGTTCATCACTCTTTCTACCCCTAAATGGCCCATGTTTTCGTGGAGCTCTTAAAACACGAGCTTGTGAAACTTTTGGGGTAGAAGTAGCTGGTCATGTGATGCCGTTCTCCTGTACAGCAGTCCATCATCTTCCAGGTACAGCTTGTGTTTTTGCCTGACTAAAGCTGCAATTTTACTGTTCAGCTGTTTTCCACTTCTTGGCCATTGTTTTGACACCACATAATGCAACACCTCTCCAATCACAGAGTCTTCTTCTTGAGCTCTTTTTAGAGCAGTCTTTGATATTTCAGCTACAGAGCTGGCTTCTCGATCTGCTTCACTAATAAGAGTAGAAATGGTGACTGGGCAGAACCATGGTTCATTTTCTTGTGACTTTACCTTGACTGCCTGCGCCACACAGTGCATTACATCAGGATCAACATTTTGTGTGCATTTGTTCATGTACTGCTCCATATCTAGGGGCATACGTGAAAGGCTGTCTGCATCTCTGTTTGCTTTCCCAGGGCGGTACTTAATCACAAACTGGAAATCAGCTAGTTCTGCTACCCACCTCTGTGTGGTTGCGTTTAACTTTGCGGTGGTGAGCACATGCGTTAGGGGATTATTGTCCGTATAGACAGTGAATGGTGGGGAATAGTACAGATAATCCTGAAACCTCTCAAAGATGGCCCACTTCATGGCAAGAAACTCCAGCTTCCCTGAATGAAGGTGGTAGTTCTTCTCTGGATTTGACAGTGTCCTGGAGCCATACGCTATCACCACCAGTTTGCCTTGTTGTCGCTGATATAACACCACCCCAAGCCCCTCCTGTGAAGCGTCACAGTGCAAAATGAAGGGTTCCTCAAAGTTCGGGTAACCAAACACTGGGGGCTGGGAGAGAAAGTCAACAAGCTGACAGAGTACTGCATGATGCTCAGGGGGCCACCTGATTGCATGGGATGAGGGCAACTGGCCACTATCTCTCTTTTTGACATGTGTTTTCGAGTTTTTCTTTGCTTTATCTGTGTGGTCGTGAGCAAGAAGGTCGTAAAGAGGCTTTGCTATACGGGAGAAGTTTGGAATATAGCTACGGTAATATGAAATAAAGCCTAGCAATTTCCTTAGTTCTCCAACAGTGGAAGGTTGCTGCTGTTTGAGGGTCTGCACCAGGGCAATGTCTGCAGGGTCCATAGTGTAGCCCTGTTTTGTTACCATTTTACCAAGGAAACGTACCTGCGGCTTGAATAACTCACATTTCCGGGGAGTCAGCTTCACCCCATGGCTTTGATAGCGGTGCAGGACGCTTCTCAGGTCTCGCATGTGGTCTTCAAAAGTCTGTGAATGAACAAGGTTATCATCGAGGTAAGGCAGACAAATATCATCCCTCAACCCCCACAAACACTCCTCCATAGATCTTTGGAATGCTGCTGGTGCTGAGGACAAACCAAATGGAATTCTTACCCACTCGAACAAACCCCAGGGAGTGATAAATGCAGTGAGGGGCCTACTTGACTCTTCCAGGAAACCCTGGTGATACGCCTTCCCTTGGTCGAGGACTGAAAACCACGCACTCCCATTTAGACTGTTTAGCATATCTTGTATGCGGGGAATTGGGTGTCTGTCAGGGATAGACTTCTTGTTCAGCTCTCTAAAGTCGCAGCACAAACGCAGACCTCCATCTTTCTTTCGCACACAGACGATTGGACTGGAGTACGATGACTTAGATTTGGTGATCCAGCCCCTGTTAAGCAGGTCTTCTAAATACTCCTTTACTTCTTGATGAAGTGGTCTGGGAACAGAGATATAAATCTTTTTGACAGGAGTGGGATCCTTAAGTCTGATTTTCAACTGTAAAGAGGGAATTGTCCCTACATCATACTAATCACGGGAAAACGCTTGCCGTTCCTCCCGTAATAGTTGCTTTACTTGCTCTTGTTGTGTGGGCGAGAGATGATCAAGGGGAACTGGGGGGTCCCACATGTCCATAGTCTCTTTGACGGCACAGTTCATTTCGGTCTCTTTCTTCCTTCCAGTTTCACTCGTCGGGTCTGCTGTCGCTTGGTTTACAGCAGGGGGTCTAATGGCTGCCGGGTAAGCAGTTTTAACTCTCTGTGTTTGTCCCAAAATGGTCTTAGCGGGCAGCTGGATATCACGGGACGTACTGTTTGTTATAGGTATTTTGAACATAGATCGTCTCCCTTTCCATAACTGCACCAACTCACTTTGCATCTGCAAACCCTCCAGTAATTGGGTGTACTGACTCGGCTCAAACAAGGCATCTTGTGTGTCTGTAAGTGGGCCTGCCCTGTCAAAACCTTTAACTGCTTTGGTTTGGCCAGCAGGGATGGTGACCAACTCACTGCCAACTTTTACCATTCCTTCCCCCAGCCTATCCTCCTCACTTTGCATCACCTTCAAAAATACCTCTGTTTTTTTACAATCAAAGGAGAAGGCTGCACTAACAACTTCACTGATGGCACAAGGAGGGTTAATGCCCATCTTCAGGACATGGTCAATCACATTGAATCCAATGATAGGCGGCTCTGCCACTCCATCCTCCTTCACCACTAGCACGGGAACTAAGAGGTCCACCAGTGGGCTACTATCTGTCGGCAGCTTGAAAGTGACTTCGACCCACCCTGAGAATGGAATCGGTGTCTGGTTCACTGCCCTCCCATTCAGAAGGGAGGGCAGTGAACCAGGGAGGGCAGTGTGTAATCAAAATTTGGCTCATGAGCTTATATGAGCTTATACGAGCGTGATTCTGATAACTATGTTTTTTCTCTCTGCCTATTGTGTTCCCCCCCCCTTCCCCCCTTTACCCCCACTGCAGACAGGCGCCTTTATGGCTGCCGTGTCATTGGATGCGCCTAACGTGCGCGCCCAATGTCAAGTCAAATTCCTTGTGTGTTTACTTGTAAATATACTTGGCAATAAAGCTGATTCTGATTCTGATTCTGATTCTGATTCTGAATACTTGTACCCACCAACTCGGCTAAGTCTCTGACGGTGGTGTGTGGCAGGTGCTCCTGTCTCCAGGCGTCATTCATTAAGCAGACCTGTGACCCTGTGTCCCACAACGCTTCTGTCTCCTTATCATTGAGGAAGCAGATTATGACATATTTTTTTCCAACCAAATTGAGCAACTGTAATCAGCGATTAGGGGACAGTAGATTAACACGGACCGTTTCTTCAGGAGGTGCCTCCGCTTTAGCTACCAGCCTTGCTTCCAACTTCCGAATACTGCCAGTAACTAGCTCATATAGCTCTTGTGTGTTAGCTTGTTCTGCTGTGGTTGTGACAGTATTGGCCGCCGTGTCTACTTGCCCTGTCCTTTTTCCAGGTCTCCTTCCTATCTGACATTCCCTTGACATGTGGCCGCTGAATCCACATCTGAAGCAGTGGTCGCACTGATTGCCATTGCTGGTGGACTGACAGCTTTTGCAGCCACATGTCCTACTCGCTCTTTGAGCATGAGGTGCTCTGGGAGACTCACGTATGGCCTTCTTTATCTTCTCCATGTCACTCTTCAGCTGCGTGACTATGTCCAGGAGCTCAGATTCCGTGCGGGTCACTGTGCTTTGGGGTTTAAGGATTTTACCTTTTGTCGATGGTGGAGGGCACTCTTAGCCATCCACTCCTTCCACGGTTGCATACGGACCCGCCAGGTTTACCACTCGGCACTCTCGAACTTTGGGTTCTTTCGTGTGCCTCTTGAATTTTTGGTGTCGCTCCCATTCAAGACTGGCTGCTGTATTTGTCTTAGAAATCAGAAGCTCATCGGTGACGGCAGGATCCTCCAGATAGCGCTTCAGTTGGTACTTCACGTCAGCACTAATCAGTCCTGTTTCTACCGCCCTCAGAAACTTCCTCTGAATAAGATCAGAACTATACTGCTCTTCCGTGCCAGGCTCTCTGGATGCTGCTAAAAGTCTTTACTTTAGCTCAATGGCGCGAAACAGGAAGTTCTGAGGTGACTCGTTACTGTCTTGTGTGAGGTTTATCAGACAATTGTACAAGTCAGTGGAACTATCCTCTTTATAATGCCCTTGCAGAATGATGCGCAGCTGTGACAGGGTGAGATCTGACTTGATCTCCAGCATATCTTGCAGACTCAGTCTGGGACTCACTGCTCTGACAATAGCCTCAATTATCTCAGCCTCACTGTGATTCTTCTTTAAGCCCATATCAATCTGGTGAATGAGGCTGGAATAAGACAACTTATCTTTTTGGCCCCTCTCTCCTATCTGACCATTTATCCTAAACTCTCATTTAATGGTCACTTCTGGCAGTAGGGGCACTGCAGGGACCACGGCCTGTGTCAGAAAAGGACGACTTTGTGGCTGAGCGGCCACGTTACCAGTAAGCCTCGTTATTTCCTCTTCAAGCTTTTTAGTTGAATAGAGGAAACTTTCATGCAGAGCGGCATATTGGTTCTGTAAACTGGCGAGTGCCTCTGCCTCCTGGCTCGTACCGGCTGCTGCCGCCGCCTGCATCAACGGTTCGCCTTGCATAGCTTCGGTAGCACATGCTATTAGCTTTAGCAGAAACGCGCGGGCTACATCCTCCTCTTCGCTTTCCATGGTCTTTTCCACCTCCTCGTTTAACAATCGTACCAGTGTGTACTTTTTAGACGGCTTGACTGGGTTTATCTGGGCAAACAAACAGACCTCGTGTAGCTGTTCGGCCTGTAATGGCACCAAGGCCTCGCTTAGCTTATCTAGTAGCTGCTCCAGTTCCATCGTTTCTGCTCGTTTGTTTTTTTTTATTTGCACACTCACCGTCTTAGGCACGACTGAACCATCCTCTGCTACCAAATTTTGTTACACCCGGAGGGCGAAGAAGAGAGGCCAACTGGCGGACTTTTCAGCAGTTCATTGACTTTCTACAACACCAGGCACGGCACTCTTACACGGGACATCACTCGATATCAGCCACATCACTCGACACCATTTTTTCCACTCTAGAACATTCTCTACTTTTCTTCTCTCGCGCTCCAACAGCTCAACAGTGTCTCATCACTACTGAGCGCCACCTGTGGCGCAAAAGCGCTACTGCTTTTACTGATAAACCCCAAACCAAAACAATCCAAATTACAGTCCTTCAGACACATTTACTAGAAATGCTCATATTAGCCATCAGCATCTAATCAAAAATGTTTTCTGGGGGTTGTCCAAAATTTAATTTTTCCTACATATTGTTCTCCCCTGTTTATCCACTGTCTCTTGTCTGAGATGCTAAATAATCTGGCTCCCCCAAGGTGCTAAAACACCTTCATTTAATAACTGCATTTTGTGTTTACTTGTGTTATCTTTGTCTTGTATTTAAATTTGTTTGATGATCTGAAACATTTAAGTGTGACAAGGATTAGTGGTTCAGTAGTTATTCACGAAAATGGCATTTTCTGTAATGGCGGCCACAGTTCCCCCCATACAGTGTTTGTGTGTACGTTTTCAGATTCCTTGACCATGAAAACATATGACTAGCAATTGGATTGACAATGATAGGATTAGTGGTTCAGTAGTTATTCCTGAAAATAGCATTTTCCGTAATGGCGGTTTTCTTCTGGACGGTGATCCGGATCACCACCAAAATGTAATCATCTGTAGGATACCCCATTTCTGACAATCTGTGAAAATTTCATGAAAATCCGTCCATAAGTTTTTGAGTTATCTTGCTAACAAACAAACAGACAAACCAACGCCGATGATCACATAACCTCCACCTCCTTGGCGGAGGTTAAAAAATGAGAAATGAGAAATCAGGAAAGGGCAAACACTTTTTCACAGCACTGTATATATATATATATATATATATATATATATATATATATATATATATATATATATACTGTATATACAGTGTATATATATATATATATATATATATATATATATATATATATATATATATATATATATCACATCTGTCACAAGGTCTGGGGTGGACTTTTGCCAGTCGGTGTATCATGACATGCACTACACAAAGAGCAGAGATAAACAAACCTATCATCTGGTCAGTCACTGCAACAGATACTGGAGTCAGTTTGTCTTGGCCTGTCCTTGCCACTGATAATACCACTATCTGCCAAGAATGTGCCGCTAGTCCAGCAAAAGTGAGCGGTACTCAAATACTTTGCAAGCAGTTTCATGAAATGGTCAGTCAGAAATCAACTCATACCAGCTTGGACGTCGCCTGGGTTAACAAGGCTAGGAGTTCCTGGCAGCGGAGGGCGAAAGACAGCTGCATGGAGGAATCTGATCAGACCTAAATGAAACAGTCATTGTTGCCCCTGACAGACTGCTATGATGATGATGATGATGATATATTTATATAGATAGATAGATAGATAGATAGATAGATAGATAGATAGATAGATAGATAGATAGATAGATAGATAGATATGGCAGGAAGGGTGGGGGTACTGCTTCTATTTTTTTCTTCCTCACTTGCAGTAAAGCAAATCTTACCCAATCAATATACTGCATTTGAGCACCACGCTTTTTTCTTTAGCAACCCCGCAATTTTATGCATCACATTTTACAGACCACCCAAATACTGCCCTATTTTTCTTAATGAGTTCTCTGAGTTTTTATCAGTAATCCTCTCCTCATGTAATTTTATTCTCATTTCTGATGATTTTAATCTACACACTGATAAGCAGGGCGACCATATGTCAGAAGATTTTAATGACCTGCTCACCTCTATGAATTTTACTCAACATGTCATGTAGCTAACTCGCAACAGGGGACCACTCTGGATCTTGTCATTAGCCATGGCCTGCCCACTAGTGTGTCCTCTTGTTGACTTGGCTGTATCTGACCATTACCATGCATTTTTTTTAACATCACTGTTTTTATGCAATGGGAGACCTCGGTGCGAACTGTGAGGAAGCGCCATCTGACATCTGAAGTGGCTGCTGATTTTATCAAACTCTTACACAACACTCTCCCAATTATTTTATCTGCGTCCTGTGATTTTATTGTTGATAATTTTAACAGAAAATTAAAATCAACCATTGACAGAGTTGCCCCAATAATCTCAAGGACAGTTAGGAATAAACCAAAACCTCCATGGAGAAATAACCAAATCCAAAAATTGAAAAGAGAGTGCAGGATGGCTGAGAGGAAATGGAGGAAAAGCAAATTAACTATCAATTACCAAATACTACAGAATAAATTAAAAATATACAATAATGCAGTCGAAACATCGAGAACAGAGTATTTTGCCAACATAATCTCAACACATAACAATAACTCTAAAGTCCTTTTTGCAACCATTGATCACTTAATCAACCCAGATCTTAATAAACACACAAACCTGTCATCCAACTCTCTGAGAGTTTTGCAGACCACTTCAGGTGCAAGGTTGATTCTATTAGATCCAACATTTTATCTGACCAGAAAACTGCTTTTAATGGAATCTTGGACTCACCTTTAGCTTAGGAAACAGTGGACTGTTTTGCCCTGGTTGATGCTAAGATGCTTGGTAGAGTTTTCTCCCAGGTAAACTTGACCTCCTGCCTTTTAGATCCAATTCCCACATCACTTTTTAATACTTTTTATGGATTCTTTGAACATGAGTTTTTAAACACTGTAAATTGCTCTCTTCAGACTGGTGTTTTCCCCACTGCCTTTAAAATGGCTGTGGTGAAGCCCCTCTTGAAGAAGAATAATTTAGATCCTGATATTCTCAGTAACTATCGACCTGTACCCAACTTACCGTTTTAAAGTAAAGTTTTAGAAAAAACTGTTTTTAGTTAAACAATTTCCTTATTGACAACAATATTTTTGAAAAATTTCATTCTGGTTTTAGGACAAACCACAGTACCGAGACAGCCCTTTTAAAAATCATTAACAATATCAGGTGTAACATGGACTCCCATAAACTGTCAGTCCTGGTGGTGCTGAATCTCAGTGCTACCTTTGATACAGTAGATCACCACATTTTATTTAGCAGACTCAAACACCTGGTGGGCCTCTCAGGTACCGTTCTTGAATGGTTTCATTCCTATCTCACATACTGTCATTATTTTTTAAGTATGGATACATGCTCTTCGGCAATCCACGAAATCAAGTGTGGGGTTCCCCAAGGTTCAATTTTAGGGCCAGTACTTTTTATTCTTTATATGCTACCACCTGGGGATGCTATGAGGCGACATGGCATCAATTTTCATAGCTATGCTGATGATACACAGCTGTACATTGCCACGTCACCTGATGACACAAAACCATTTAATGCCCTTTTGAACTGTATTTTAGATATAAAGTCATGGATGGCAGAGAACTTCCTACAGCTCAACCAGGACAAAATAGAACTTTTAATCACTGGTCCTGAAGACAAGAAAGAGAAACTTTTACCCAAATTGCTATGTCTAAAACCTATACATTGTGTCATGAACCTGGGCATTCTTCTAGACTCTGACTTTAATTTTATTTCACACATTAAAAATGTAACAAAAATTGGATTTTACCATCTTAGGAATATAGCCAGAGTCTGCCCTTTTCTCTCTCTTGCCAGCACGGAGGTCTTGATGCATGCTTTTATTACATTGTATAGACTACTGTAATGCACTGCTCTCTGGTCTTCCCCCAAAAAGGATATCACATCTCCAACTGCTCCAAAATTCAGCAGCATGAGTGCTGATGAGGACCAGGGGCGGGCGCATATTACACCAGTTTTAGAATCGCTGCACTGGCTCCCTGTGTATTTTAGGATCGATTTTAAGGTTCTCTTAGTAGTTTTTAAATGCCTCAATGGTCTTGGGCCTTCTTCTTCTTTTAGATTTGATTTGCGGTTGGCAACCAGCTTACAGGTGCATTACCGCCACCTACTCTATATGTCTCTTGCATTTCTTGAATTATCCTTGGGCCTTCTTACTGTATCTCTCTTCTTCTTCTTTTAGATTTGATTGGCGGTTGGCAACCAGCTTACAGGTGCATTACCACCACTGACTTGATTATCATCACTCTATATCTTTGTAGAAGGAGTTCTTATCTTCTTATCTCTCTGAGCTGCTTTTATCTCATGAGCCCTTGTGGACCCTGAGGTCCTGTGGTACCGGCCTTTTAATGGTTCCCAGAGTCAAGACCAAGACCTTTGGTGAAGCTTCCTTTCATTATTATCGTCCTCGTCTGTGGAACAGCCTGCCAGAGAGCCTCAGGGCTGCAGAGTCAATAGATGTTTTTAAGAACAGCCTCAAGACCCACCTTTTTAATTTGTCTTTTAACAAACCTGTTTATTATTGAAGTAGTCATTTATGTTCCATTGTTTTATGTTCTTCTTGCTGCCATTTGTTTCGAGATTTTTTCATCTTTTCTTATTGATGTGTTTTAGTTCAGTTTTTAAGTATGGTTTTTAGTTCCTCTTGTTTTTGTGTGTTATTAGTTTCTTTCTGTACCATTTTAAATTTGGCTTTTAACAAAGCTGTTCAACTATTATTGAAGTAGTCAATATGTTCCATTGTTTCACATTCTTCTTAGCTCCATTTGCTTTTAGAATTTCTTATTTTGATGTGTTCTTAGCTCAGTTTATAAGTACTAGTGCATACCTGTGCATGCCTGTAGAAACCAAGTATAAGCAAGTATTTCTGCATGCCCATAGAAAGCAGGTGTAAGCAAGCACGTCACCACTCGTTTAGTGATGCCTGCCTTTGATCTTTGATGACGTTATAGTGAGTCCTATGATCTTTGATGATGTCATAGCGAGCCCTATGATCTTTGATGATGTCATAGCAAGTCCTATGATCATGAGTGATGCCTGCCTTTGATCTTTGATGATGTCATAGTGAGTCCTATGATCTTTTAGCGAGTCCTATATTTTAGATCTACATTCCTTGCCTGGGTGGCTGACATCTTGGCCGTGGCAGAGTGAAGTGATGATATATAGTAAAGTACGAGGAGACGAAGAAGAGTGATGTCTGAAGATAGAGTTGAGGTTTGAATGGACACAGCAATGATGATAGAAGGACTACAGCTCCTGACCAGATCGAGTGATGATGTGGAGTGGAGTGCAAGGAGATGAGGAAGGGTGATGTCTGAAGATAGAGTTGAGGTTCGATTGGACACAGCAATGATGATAGAAGGACTACAGCTCCCATTTCCTGTTATGGGCCTGAGTCGTCATCGCTGGGATCGACGGAGTCCTGAACAGCAGTGGAGCTCAAGCTCAGGCAGGTTTTCTCTCTTGTTCTTCTAATGTCTGGTTTAGAGAAATCTTGTCTGGCTCCAGGTGAGGAGAGTCAGGTGCAGCAAGCAGCTGCATCTGAACTTCCTTGTCGCTGCCAGCAACCTGAATAACCTGGTTTCTTCTCTCGCTCCTGAGTGCTCTTCTAGGGTCGCCGGAGAGGAACCATTATCATCAGGGGTCTCCACGGAACCGGTCTCACCGCTTGACAACATCGTGGGTTCAGCTCCCCTGCTGCCTGAGGCCGTCGTATGGGTCCCTCCACAGGCTGAGTCTCCGTGGGTGTGGCACACTGGTTTTGGACCCTCGTGGGGGCTGCGCTCCAGGATCAGCCCGATGTGGGTGCTGTGCTCCTGCTTAGACCCATCATGGACGCCACGCTCCAATGTGGGGTCCACCGAGGGTGCAGCATTGGCCTGGTCAGGGTCCACCGAGGGTGCAGCATTGGCCCAGTCGGGGTCCGCAGAGGGTGCAGCATTGGCCTGGTCAGGGTCTGCCGATGGTGCAGCATTGTCCCGGTCGGGGTCTGCCGCGGGTGCTGCTGAGCTCCAGCTGGAGTCTGCAATGGGGGCTGCTGAGCTCCAGCTCGGAGGTCGCCACGGGTGCTGCAGAGCCTCAGCCGGAGGTTGCCGCAGGTGCTGCAGAGCTGGCCCGGTCGGGGTCCATCGCGGGTGCAGCGTTGGCCCGGTTGGGGTCTACTGCGGGTACTGTGGATCTGCTTGAGGACACCGTAGCCCTCTTCTCCTCCCTGCCTGACGCCGTGGGCGTCCCCTCCCTACAGTCCGATCACTCACCAGTGAGCCTCCCGGTGGGCTGGCCACCTCCTGCTCCCCCCCACCCCCCAGTCCTGGTGGTGCTACAACATTAGACGACCGCCGGAAGGACTGAGTGTCTGGGCCAGATGGCCCGCGTTTCCTGGGAGGCCACCGGACTCTGTTCACTGGACTGCCTGCTGGGCCTGGGACTCTGGGCGGCCTCCTGAGCCTCTTTGCCTTTGGACTTGGGGGGGGCGGTATTTATGGGCCCTGGGCAGGGTATTGTGTTTCCTCCTTTTCTGTTCCCCCTATCTCCCACCCGGGTCCATGTTGTTTGTTCCTGTTGTTCCTGTTGGGGGGGGGGGGGGGTCCTCGGGATGTTACCTTGGGTGTCTGGGAAGCCACTCCTTGAGAGAGGGGCTCTGTCAGGAACCGAGCCAGCTTGGGTTCCCCGGCTTGGTCCTGCCCTCTCTGTGGGTGTAGGTGCCGCAGCTTATGTGTATGTTATGTATTTCTGTCTGTATTTCATATCCATAAGCCACTGTCGGACTGGCAGCTGTTAGACAGCCTCTGTGACCTATTTTCTGTGAGCACTGCTGACAGTCTGCCGATTTGGCCACGCCCCCTTTCTCTCTCTTTACCATCAGCTATTCCCAGCCCCGTTAATCATCTTTCCCGGTCCTCGCCCAGGTGCTCCTCATTTACTATAGCCAGCAGTGTGTGTACTTAAGCGCCTTTTGCCAGTCACGCACTGCTGGGTCTTTGTCTCACTGGTCGTCTGCCTGCTTGTGCATCTGTCAGTGAACTGTCAGCTCCTACTGCGTATATCCACACCGCGCAGCCCGTGGTTTTTCTGTGTCCTTCAGCAATTCCGGCTGTGGGATGCTAGCATGGATACATGCCTCATATTATGCATTTGCGGGGCGGTGCCGGCCCCCAAACATCCACTGTAAGTGTTTTGTCTAATCCTTTTGTAAGTCTTTATGTTAATAAATGTGTGTGGTGGAACCCAGCACATAAATCCTCATTATTTCACCCCTCACCATGCACACTGGAAAAGCGCACGGGAGGGTTCATGACACAAGGGAGAAATCACCCCACTCACCCCTGACAGACACTGAGAGCGAATGGTATGACGAGCTAACGGATGCCACAGTGGTCAACTCAACCAGTTTTTGCCCAGGGTCGGTACCTGTGCCAATGAGCGACACCATGCTAGCCCCAGATGCCTCTTGTACTTGGCCACAGTTGGGTAGGGGGGTCTGCAGCTACTACGGTGAACACTGCAACATTTATAGAAGAGGATGGGGCCAGACTGACGAGCAGGGAGTTACCGCATGCTCAGCAGTAGCATATCGGGCCGAGTAAAATTTCACTTCAGGTTATGGACTTGGTTCGGGTTCGGGGTGATGAACGTCCATGGCGAAGATGGGCCGAAGAACAGCCAGAAAAACATCAAGCACGTCTGCAGATAGTGGCGAAGTTGGGAGCGGCGTGCTTCCGGTTGTCCGATGGCTCAATGAGACATGCCAACCAGCTGCGGTTTGTCTAGGAGGACGCTCCAGGTGGTGAGGCTGGATGGGAGTCGGTGATGGCAGTGTGGGATCCGGGCTTGGTCGTCCAGAAGATCAGCCATTGCTCCGGGGGCCTGCTGTCTCCAGGGGCGTGTCTGTTGAGGGACTGCCCTGGACCCCCCATGCCGGTTCTATCTTTTCCACCCAAGTGACTGTGCAGAGAATATTATATATTAAAATGGTACATTATTGTGAAGTGCGTTGTGGTGACGTGCACTTCCCTTCACATCACCGCACCGCCCTATATAAGGCAGAGGGCATCCATATTCCGGCCTCTTTGTCGGATGCCTACACCGGTGCCAGCCGTGTGCTGTACTGTGTACATAGTTCAATAAAGCTGTGTTTGCCAACCCTCATCGTGCCTCATCCTTCACCCAGTATTTCCATACATAACACAAGGATCCATGAAGAGGATCCTTGTTGCCCTGACATATCCCAGCATGCAGCACGTGGCTCAGCCTGGCTTTTTTTTTTTGTTCTCTGCTCAGACAGAAGCAGAACCAAGTCAGAAACAGTTCAAAGTTTTTTGCTTGAATTCTGCAGTGGTTTGAACATCATTCATTCATTCATTGGCTCCATCGATCTCGAAAGATCATGGGGGGGTTTTGTGCCTTGGGTCATCATTCAGGGAGCTGCACCATCGGGCGTGGCTGTAGAGGCCAATACGGGATCTGCAGGTCCTGCCGCAGCCGTTGCAGATGAATTCTTCACAGTGTAGTGGGGGTCTCGACAGTCTCCTCTGTCTGCGGAGTCTCTTCTCCCCCCAGCGAGTGTCTCTTCTTTCCTCTGCTGTTCGGATGACATCCTGGGTGATGGTCCGCCAGTTGGAGCGGACGGAGGCGGCTGACTCCAGGTCGGAGGGGTTAAAGCCTCCAGCCTTGAGGTCACGCTTGCAAACATCCTTGAATCTGAGAGTTGGGCGTCCCTTTGATCTAGTTCCAGTAGCCAGCTCCCCATACAGTAAGTCTTTGGGGATGCGGCCATCCTCCATTCGGTTGACGTGGCCAAGCCATCGCAAGCGTCTCTTTGTCAGGATGGCAAACATACTGGGCACATCTGCTCTGGCCAGGACGTCGATGTTGGAGACACGGTCCTGCCAAGTGATGTGCAGTAGTCTGCGAAGGCAGCGCTGGTGGAAGGCGTTCAGTCGGCGTTCCTGGCAGGAGTAGAGGGTCCAAGCTTCACTGCCGTATAGGAGAGTACTCAGTACACAGGCCATGTAGACTCTTATCTTGGTGTTGATGGTTAGCATAGAGTTGTCCCAGACTCGCTTCGCCAGACGGGCCATCACCGTCGATGCCTTGCCGATACGGGCATTCAGTTCGGCGTCTAGGGAGAGATTGCTGGAGATGATCGACCCGAGGTAGGTGAACTTGTCCACCACCGCAAGTGTGTGGTCGCCGATATTGATATTGGGAGCACTGCTGACATCCTGGCCCATGACCTCGGTCTTTTTAAGGCTGATGGTGAGGCCAAACTCAGAGCAGGCACAAGCAAAGCAGTTGATGAGACGCTGGAGCGCTTCCACGGTGTGGGCAACAAGACCAGCATCATCAGCAAAGAGCAGCTCCCTGATTAGAACGCTTCGCACCTTGGTCTTTGATCTGAGGCGTGCCATGTTGAAGAGGCCTCCGTCGCTCCTGGTGTGGAGAAAGACACCGTCTTCAGAGCCCCGGAAGGCGTAGCACAGAAGCAGGGAGAAAAAGATGCCAAATAGGGTAGGAGCCAGAACACAACCCTGCTTCACACCGTTCTTGATCGGGAAAGGGTCTGAGGATAATCTATCAAACTGGACAATGCCGTTCATGTCCTGGTGGAATGACTTGATCATGCTCAAAAGCTTGGGGGGACATCCAATTCGTTGGAGGAGGGCAAACAGTCCATCCCTGCTGACCAAGTCAAAAGCCTTGGTCAGATCAATAAAGGCCAAAAAGAGGGGTTGTCTCTGCTCCCGACACTTTTCTTGCAGCTGCCTCATAGAGAAGACCATATCTATGGTTGACCTGGTTGCTCTGAATCCACACTGCACCTCTGGATACACACGTTCGGCAAGTAGCTGTAGTCTGTTGAGGACGACACGGGCAAAGGCTTTGCCAACTATGCTTAGGAGTGAGATACCGCGATAGTTGTTACAATCGCTCCGCTCCCCCTTGTTCTTGTAAAGAGTGATGATTTTGACATCACGCATATCTTGGGGCACAGCCCCTTCCTCCCAGCACTGCAACAGGAGCTCATGGAGGTGCTTCAAGAGCGAGCTCTCCTTTGCGGTTTTGACGATTTCAGGGGGGATGTTGTCACTGCCCGGAGCCTTGCCGTTTGAGATAGAGTCTATCACCTTGCTGAGCTCCTTGATGGTGGGTGGAGCGTCAAGCTCATCCATGACTGACAGTAGAGGGGTGTTCTCAAGGGCCGTGTTCGAGACGGTGGTTACTCTCGAGTAGAGCTCTTGGTAGTGCTCAGCCCATCTCTCCATTTGTTTACCGCGATCCTTGATGACATCTCCTGCAGCTGATTTAAGTGGGGCGGTCTTGATGACACTGGGACCGAAAGCCTTCTTCATGCCTTCGTACATTTTGCGCATGTTTCCGTGATCTGCAGAAAGCTGAATGTCCTGGCAGAGGTTAAGCCAGTAGTCGTTGGCACATCGCCTTGCAATCTTTTGTGCATTGTTCCTCGCAGTGCGCAGTGTAGCAAGCGTCTGCACAGAGGGCTCCTTCATGTGGGCAATTAGGGCTGCACGCTTGGCAGCGATTGCAGGTTCCATCACAGCGGCTCCAGCTTCAAACCAATCTGCACTCTTCCCCACCTTTTTCCCAAAGGTACCTATGGCGGTCTCAAACACAGCCTCACGGATATGGTTCCACCTTGCAGAAGCACAGTCAGTGGGACAGTCCACCAGGGCTTCATTTACGACTTTAGCATAGCGTTCCCGCAGTTTAGGTACTGTAATCATAGCTGTGTTGATGCGGGGTCGGGGTTTCTGCTTGGAGCGGTTGACACATCTGAGGCAGAGACGTACCTTAGTGGCGACCAGGGAATGGTCGGTGTCACAGTCAGCGCTGTGGAAACTGCGCGTGACCAGCACTCGGTTCAGCAGGGATCTCCTGGTGATGACAAAGTCCAGCTGATGCCAGTGGCGAGACCTTGGATGTCTCCAGGACACACGGTGACAAGGCTTGGTGGAAAAGAATGTGTTGGTCAGACAGAGGTCATGAAAGGAGCAGAGTTCAAGGAGGCGTTGACCGTTCTCGTTGAGCTTGCCGATGCCGAAGCGGCCAATGCAGCGGGGCCAGGAGTCATGATCTGCCCCTATCCGTGCGTTAAAGTCACCAAGCAGAAACAGGTGCTCCTTGGCAGGGATCTGCTGGATCCTGGTTTCGAGCGCCTCGTAGAATGCATCTTTCATCTCAATTGAAGAGCAGAGCGTCGGAGCATAGGCGCTAAGGATATTAGCTGGTCCAGAGGAGGTTATGAGATGGAGAGAGAGGACTCGTGGAGTGCCTGAAGACGGCGGTTCAATAGAGGACAGAAGGGAGTTTCGAACAGCGAATCCAACACCATACAGGCGAGGCTCGTCAGGCTCCTGTCCCTGCCAGAAAAACGTATAGTTCTTCTCCTTCAAGCTGCCGTTGCCCAGGAGTCGCGTCTCTTGCAGTGCTGCAATGTCAATATTAAGCCTCTTCAGCTCGCGGTCGATGATAGCAGTTTTCCTGGCATTGTTGATTTGCTGGAGGTTGTCAGAGAGGCCAGGACACATTGTTCTGACGTTCCAGGTTGCCAGACTCAGCACTGGTGGCTTTGGTTTCTTGATATTAGCTGGTGCAGTGATTACAGTCCGTGATTCAGCTTTTGGCCTACACTTCAAGCACCCTTTGAAGTAAGCGGACCGTGACGGGCCAGCACCTTACTGACTGGGGGCTGCCCAGCTAAAGGCGGGCGGTAGCTGGCCAGTGGGACACGACGATCCCTCCCACCGTCGGGAGACAGCCCTAGGCGCCCGAGCTTACGCCAATTTGCTCTGGACTTTTAACCAGTAACTGCGTCTCCCCGTATTTGAGCTGCCGCAGAAGGCGGCACTGGAGTGACCTCTCCAGGGCACAGGCCAGGGCGAAGTTGTGGAGAAACTGAGATGCCCAGTTGACAGATCCTCCTTCTCGGCCTTGTTGGTAGTGTCCAATGGAAGGAACTAGCCGATACAGTTTGGTACCAACTTGGCTACAGGAGTTGCCGGGAGGTCCCGCTACGCGAAGACCAACCGCCTTCGGGGCTCCACTCCGGATTTTCTGTAGGGGTTGTCTCCCTTAGCCTTTGTCACTCCTGTGACGACCACAAGGCAGTGGTGCTATTTGCCCATAGCTGGGGGTTGTTTTGTGTGGCACCAGGGCGTGTCCACGCGCCGGTGGGCCTGCGTGCCACACATTTGGGCCCAGCCCAAGGGGGACACACCTCCTCCCTTAATGTGACAGGTTGTACTGGGCTACATCTTACCAGTAGAGGAGAGAGAAAACTTCCTCCCCCCACCTGACATGGGTTTGAACATAAAAATACCAATAATCCAGAAAACAGCAACATCTGATTATTTCAGGTCATGCTAGGTGACATCATTGTTTCTGATGTGCTGTATGCGTCACTTAATGTTTTAATTAAACATGTTCAACTGTTAGTTTTTTCTGAAGTCAAACCTTTTTCCCCATTAATGTTAGTTTATTATTAACTAATGTAGTAACATAAAAATATAGTATGAGGTGACTGAAATAAGATAACTTTTAAAGTCCCGTAGAGACATCAGGAAGTTGATGTTATTTATTACCTCCGCCAGGCCGTAGGCCGCAGGAGGTAATGTTTTTGCCAGCGTTTGTCTGTTTGTCTGTCTGTTTGTCTGTTTGTTTTTCTGTCTGTTGGTTAGCAAGATAACTCAAAAAGTTTTGGACGGATTTCGATGAAACTTTCAGGCATTGTTGGAAATGGTACAAGGAAGAACTGATTAAATTTTGGGGATGATCCGGATCACCGTCCAGAAGAAAACCGCCATTACGGAAAATGCCATTTTCGTGAATAACTACTGAACCACTAATCCTATCATTGTCAATCCAATTGCTAGTCATATGTTTTTATGGTCAAGGAATCTCAAAACGTACACACAAACACTGTATGGGGGGAACTGTGGCCGCCATTACGGAAAATGCCATTTTCGTGAATAACTACTGAACCACTAATCCTATCATTGTCAGTCCAATTGCTAGTCATATGTTTTCATGGTCAAGGAATCTCAAAACGTACACACAAACACTGTATGGGGGGAACTGTGGCCGCCATTACGGAAAATGCCATTTTCGTGAATAACCACTGAACCACTAATCCTATCATTGGCAATCCAATTGCTAGTCATATGTTTTCGTGGTCAAGGAATCTCAAAACGTACACACAAACACTGTATGGGGGGAACTGTGGCCGCCATTACGGAAAATGCCATTTTCATAAATAACTACTGAACCACTAATCCTATCATTGTCAATCCAATTGCTAGTCGTATGTTTTCATGGTCAAGGAATCTGAAAACGTACACAAAAACACTGTATGGGCGGAACTGTGGCCGCAATTACGGAAAATGTCATTTTCGTGAATAACTACTCAACCACTAATCCTATCATTGTCAGTCCAATTGCTAGTCATATGTTTTCATGGTCAAGGAATCTGAAAACGTACACACAAACACTGTATGGGGGGAACTGTAGCGCTTGGCGGAGGTCTGCGCTCTCCGAGTGCTTTTCTAGTTTACTTATGTGGTGCTGTAAAAAAAAAAAGCTAAGGCTATTTTTTAGAGAAAACGGAGCAGTTAATGAAGCTGAGGAGGAGCAAGACACCTGTAATAATTTGATTATGCTGATTTTAAAAATGTCCATCCCATCTGAAGTGATAATCAAATTTTTCTTTTTTTTTCTGGTTTATTTCTGATGTCCACGGTGGAGAACTGTGTTATGTATGAAATTACCTCTTGAATGAAGAGGCAAGGTGCATGATCCTGTCGTCGGCCTCCGTCGGTCTATGATGACCATGGAAGAGAATCCTAAACGTCTACTCTGCTGTAACAGCACCGCCTGTGGCTGAACAGGCCGATGCGCGAATGACAGTCCCTGTCACACAGGTCACACTTGTGGGTGGTATCCGTGCTGCTGGGTCTGTGGCGGTTCTTCCTGCGGGTCCTTTTTTCATCTGCTGCAGCAGTCAGTCTCTCTTCACCCTCCTTGAGCTGTCTGGTCAGGGTGCCTCTCCATTTGGAGCGGTCCGTTGCAAGGTCCTCCCAGCGCTCTGTGTTGATATCCAGGGCCTTCATGTCTCTCTTGCAGACGTCTCTAAAGCGCAGCTGTGGGCGGCCAACGTCTCTCCTGCCAGTTGCTAGTTCTCCATAGAGGACGTCTTTGGGAATTCTGCCATCCTCCATACGGTGAACGTGACCTAGCCAGCGGAGCCTGTGCTGCCTGAGTAGAGTGAACATGGAGGGAAGGCCGGCGCGGGACAGAACTTCTGTGTTGGGCACTTTGTCCTGCCAGGATATGTTCAGGATGTGGCGAATGCAGCGCAAGTGGAAGGAGTTCAGTCTCTTTTCCTGCCGGGCGTATGTTGTCCACGTCTCACTCCCATAGAGCAGTGTGCTGAGGACGCAGGCGTTGTACACTGCCATCTTCGTCTTGACAGAGAGTTTGGGATTCTCCCACACTCGTGTGGTGAGGCGAGCGAGTGTGAAGGCTGATTTTCCAATCCTCTTGTTGATCTCTGTATCAAGGGAGAGGTTGTTGCTGATCGTGGACCCCAGGTACGTGAACTGATTCACGACCTCCAGCTTGTAGTCATCAATGGTGATGGTTGGTGGTGCTTCCGTGCCTTGCGCCAAGACGTTAGTCTTCTTCAGGCTGATGGTAAGCCCGAAGTCCTTGCATGCCTGGGAGAAGCGGTCCATCAGGGTCTGAAGCTCCTGCTGTGTGTGGGTTGCGACTGCAGCGTCGTCTGCGAACAGCATGTCTCTGATTAGAGCCTCGCGTACTTTGGTTCTGGCTTTCAGGCGGGCGAGGTTGAAAAGCCTGCCGTCAGATCTTGTGTGCAGGTAGATTCCCTCTGTTGCTGTGCTGAAGGCATGCCTCAGGAGCATAGCAAAGAAAATCCCAAAGAGGGTTGGCGCAAGTACACAGCCCTGTTTCACTCCGCTGCGTATGTTGAATGGCTCTGAGACGTTGCCATTGTGCTGCACTATCCCCTGCATGTTGGTGTGAAACGATTCGATGAGGCTTTGCAACTTTGGTGGGCATCCTATCTTTGGCAGGATCTTGAAAAGGCCCTCTCTGCTGACCAGATCGAACGCTTTGGTGAGGTCGATGAAGGCGACGTACAGAGGCATGTTCTGTTCTCTGCATTTCTCCTGGAGTTGGCGGATGGAGAATATCATGTCTACCGTCGATCGCTCAGCGCGGAAGCCACACTGAGACTCGGGGTAGACACGTTCGGCAAGCTTCTGTAGACGAACGAGAACAACTCGTGCGTAGACTTTGCCAACAACGCTGAGGAGGGAAATGCCCCTGTAGTTGTTGCAGTCGCTTCTCTCCTCTTTGTTTTTGTAGAGGGTGATGATCTTGGCGTCCCTCATGTCCTGTGGTACGGCACCTTCCTTCCAGCACTGGCAGAGGACGTCATGCAATGGCAGCAGTAGGGCGGTCTTGCAGTGCTTGATCAGGTCAGGGGGTATGCCGTCGTTGCCGGGTGCCTTGCCAGCGGCCAAGCTATCAATGGCCTTACTGAGTTCGTCGATGGTTGGCTCGGCGTCAAGTTCGTCCATGGATGGCAGGCAGTCGATGGCATCAAGGGCTGACGGTGTCACGGTGTTCTGTCTAGAGTAGAGGTCGGAGTAGTGTTCCACCCATCTCTCCATCTGCTTGTTCTTCTCTGTGATCATCTCCCCAGTGGAAGATTTGAGGGGGGCCGTCTTGCTCTGAGCCGGACCAAGTGCTTTCTTGATGCCATCGTACATACCACGGATGTTCCCTGTTATGGCAGCGGTTTGAATGTCTTGGCTGAGCTGAGTCCAGTACTCGTTGGCACAGCGCCGAGCAGTCTGCTGAACTTTGCTTCTCGCAGCCCTGAGAATCTGGAGATTCTTCTCGTTTGGGTACTTCTTGTACTCAGCAAGTGCTGAGCGCTTGGCTTCAATGACGGGGGTCATCTCGGTCAACTTGGCATCAAACCAGTCCTGTGACTTCAAGGTCTTCCTCCCAAAGGTAGCCAAGGCTGTGCGGTAGATGGTGTTTCGCAGCTCTTCCCACTTCTGCTTTGCAGATTCTCCTCCTTGTGGTACACCAAGTTCCTTCTCAAAGGTGGAGGCAAACTGCTCAACAAGTTCTGGTTGGGCCATCTTGCTGGTGTCAATCCGTGCCTTTCCAGGTTGTCTAGCACGATGGAATTTCTTCAGCTGCAGCTTGACCTTGCAACACACCAATGAATGGTCTGTGTCGCAATCTGCACTCTGGAACGAACGGGTGATTAGCACGTTCTTCAGTGAGGTGCGCCTGGTCAGGATTAAGTCCAGCTGGTGCCAGTGCTTTGAGCGCGGATGTTGCCAGGAAACCTTGTGTTGGGGCTTGGTCTTGAAGAACGAGTTTGTGATGCACAGATCGTGATATGTGCAGAACTCGAGCAGCCGCTGTCCGTTGTCGTTCATTCTGCCCACGCCAAAAGGTCCAAGACAGGAGGGCCAGGAGTCGTGGTCAGCACCCACTCTGGCATTGAAGTCTCCAAGGAGAATGAGTTGTTCAGAGTTGGGGATGATCCTGACAGTTGTTGCGAGATTCTCGTAGAACTCGTCTTTTGCCTCTGGTGTGGCTGTCTGTGTTGGGGCATACACACTGACGAGGGTGACTGGGCCTTCAGTGGTGTTCAGGCGGAGGGTGAGGAGTCGTGCAGAGCCAGTGCTGCCCGGTTCCACCATCTTCAGCAAAGTGTTCTTCACTGCGAAGCCCACTCCGTGTTCCCTGTGTTCGTCACTGCCCTTTCCCTGCCAGTAGAACGTGTAGTCCTTCTCTCTCAGTGTGCCTGCATCAGCTAACCGTGTTTCCTGGAGAGTGGCGATATCCACTCCCAGTCTCTTCAGCTCATTATTGATGATGGCAGTCTTCCTGGTGTCGTTGATGTCCTTGAGGTTAGCAGCGAGTCCTGTCATCATAGTGCGGACGTTCCAAGTTCCCAGTTTTAGAGTTGGTCTCTTTTGTTTTATTGTCTTGCCTGGTGCGAAGGTTCTCAGCCTGCTGTATGGATTTCTCCTTATCCCCATGCACCCAATGAGGAAAGCAAGCTGTGGCGGGACAACACCTTATTGGCTGGGGGCTGCCCAGCTTGAGGCGGGCGGTAGCTGTCCAGTGAGATCTGATGATCCCTCCCACCATCAGGAACAACCCCTGGTGCCACGCTCTACGCCAATTGAGCAGTGGCTTATAACCGGTAACTGTCATTCCCCGTGTTTTGTCTACGCCAAAGGCGAAGCTGGAGTGTCCTCTCCAGTGATCCGGTGTTCTACCTTCCAGCGTTGGGCGTTGGTAGGATTCAAGCCTGGGCAGGAAGATATGGAGGACAAGATGTTGCCCATGCAGCATGTCCCCCCTCTCCATGTCACTGATGAATCCAAAGGAACAGCAGGGCTGCTACAGTTTGGCACCAGCGCCGTTGCAGGAGCTGCCAGAACGATGTTGAGCACAACATAGAACTGCCTTAGGGGCTCCGACTCCGGATTTTTCCTCAGGGTTGACTCCCGAAGCCTTTCCTGTGACCGGGTATGCCGCAAGGCAGCAGAGGTTTGAAATCAGGGTTTACCTTCCCCTAGATGGGCTACCTTCCCAGGTTGACGAGCCACCATCTACCCGAAGCATCTGGTTTTAAGGCGCCAGAGATCCGCCCTCGCCCCTTCTCCTATTAGTAAAAGCAGTTCCGCCGGGCTTAGAGACTAAACCACACGGGCAGGCTAGGAGTTGGACTTAGTTGTCAGAGGCTTTTCGAGACGCACGCCATAAGGAGCATTTTATGAGCACTGGGAGCTTAACCCCAGTGCCGCTCCTGGCTATGACAACCTTGGAACCAAGGTGCATGATAGAACTCAGCTATATTGAAGGTTGGTCACACACAACACAGCCACCAGGCAGGGGCATCAGCAAAGAGGCCGGACGAAGACGCCCGCTGGTATTTATAGAGGAGGTGCAGTGGCAGAAGAAGTGGCCGCCACTACACCGGTCTTCATAATAAAGCCCCACATCATCCCCCCGCCCCCCGGCAGAAAGTCCAAAACCATGCATACAACTGACACCCTCCCAAATTTAGGACTTGACTCATGCACTAAGAAAACCAGAACTGAACTATCAAATGGCCTAACGCATTCGCACAGCAAATCTAAGCTGTGGGGGAGGGGCGGGTGGACTACCGTCCCACCCACACAGCAAGGTGGGTTATTCTTCCACCTGTAACCCTCTAAAAAGTCCAGTAAAGCCAGAACATTGCTGTGTTTCCTAAACTAAAAGCACAGAACAATAACAGTATATGAACATAAAGTAGTGTTGTAGCACCTTGGGGGAGCCAGATTATCTAGCATCTCAGACAGGAGACAGTGGATAAGCATGGGAGAACAAAGAGCAGGAGGTTCCTGGTGAGATAGCAGGAAGGAGTCAAGGATGAAGGGGGTTGAATGCAGTGTGATGCAAATGTCATGTTGTGTGTGATGTAAATGCCATTAAACTTAAGAGGAGAGTTTCTGCTTAAATGTTCAGTCTGTTCTTTGCTTGAGAAGTGTGAGTGTGTAATAAATCGTCTGAAATGAATCTGCCTCTTCATTTACACGCTCCACACTGGTGACCCAAGACGTATTATGGAACACGAGGCAAGATCCCCGGAGCCGGCCCGGTCAGGAAGCTACAGCGAGGCGGCAGCCATCCCACAGACAGCTCGGACTGGAACCTCCAGCCACGCGTGTGCGGTTTCAGTCAAGCTACCGGATTTCTGGCAGCACAACCCGCGCTCTTGGTTCCACCTCACCAAGGCTCAGTTCGCCCTCCGGGGAGTAACGGCAGACGACACCAGATTCTACCATGTGGTCGCAGCGCTCGACGCCCGCACAGCTCAACAGGTAGCGAGCCTGCTCGATCAGCCACCAGCCAGCAACAGATACGAGGCGCTCAAGGCTGCGCTCATCCAGCGCTACACACTCTCGGACTGTGAGAGAGCAGAGAGGCTCCTGACGCGGACCGAGTTAGGAGATGGTTCGGCCGTAGACCTGATGGAGAAGATGCTGGCGTTAATGGGCACGGATGACGGGCACTTTCTGTTTGCCCACCTCTTCCTCCGGAACCTTCCGACAGTGGCGAGAGCGGTTCTGGCCAATTCACCGCTGCTGGCCGCGCGAGACTACCGTGCGCTAGCCCAGGAGGCAGACCGGATCATCATCACCACCAGTGCGATCACAGTCAATGCGGCAGCGGCGGAGCCCAGCGAGACGACCAGAGGAGGCGAGGAGCCACCGACGGTAGCAGCAGCGGGAGCCAAGGAGCGCCAGAGAGACACGCTCTGTTTCTACCACCGCCGCTTCGGAGAGAAGGCACGCAGATGTGCACCACCGGTTCCCAAGCGCTCGGGAAACGCCAAGGCCGGGGGTCGGTAGCAGCTGCGACCCTCGGTGAAGAGAACAAGCTGCTCTACTTGACGGATGCACGCTCGGGGAGGCGTTTCCTCGTGGACAACGGAGCCCAGAAGAGCTTCATCCTGCCGACCTACGCTGACTGACTGGCAGGACCTAGCGGCCCTGAGATGTTGGCAGCAAACGGCTCGGATATTAAGACCTTTGGTGAGAGGACTCTGCTCTTATCTCTACAAGGCCATACATATGAGTGGACTTTTGTCGTAGCAGCACTGAATTACCATATCCTGGGGGCTGATTTTCTGTGTGCACATGGTTTACTGGTTGATGTTGCTAACAGGCGCCTGGTTAATGCACTGTCCTTTGACTCTCTCCCCTGTATAGCTCGAGTGACCCAGCAAACAGCACAGGCCAGCGTCACAGCTACAGGCGGTAAGTTCCACACACTGCTCACTCAGTTCCCAGCACTCACGGTCCCGACGTTTTCTGTGGCCATCACTAAACACGGGGTGGAGCACTTTATCACCACCACCGGGCCGCCCGTTTTGCAAGACCTCGGCGCTTGGACGCAGCTAAACTGGCCATAGCGCGCGAGGAGTTCGCCAACCTGGAAAGGTTGGGCATCATCAGGCGCTCGAACAGCCCATGGGCATCCCCGCTACACATGGTCCCTAAGGCTGAGGGATCGTGGCGACCGTGCGGGGATTTCCGCAGGTTGAACAACGCCACAGCGCACGACCGCTACCCATTTCCCTACATATAGGATTTTTCCGTTCACCTTGCCGGCGCACGCATTTTTTCCAAAATAGACCTGGTCCGCGGTTACCACCAAGTCCCAGTGTGCGCTGAGGACATACCCAAAACAGCGGTAATAACTCTGTTCGATCTATTCAAGTTCCTGCGCATGCCATTCGGGTTAAAAGGAGCAGCACAGTCGTTCCAGCGCATGATGGATGCAGTGCTGCGCGATCTTCCGTTCGTGTTTGTCTACCTGGACGATATCCTGGTAGCCAGTGCGTCCGAAGATGAACACGAAACCCACCTCATGACGGTTTTCCAGAGGTTGGAGGAGCACGGGTTAATAATCAACCCAGTGAAATGCCAGTTCGGCATGACGGAGATTGATTTTTTGGGGCACCGCGTCTCTCCGGAAGGAGCAATCCCGCTGCCCGACAAAGTGCGCACCGTGGCGGATTTTCCCCGGCCTCAGACGGTCAGGGTGCTGCAGGAATTTTTGGGAATGGTGAAATAACTATTTCCTTCCCCACGCGGTGCAGCTTATGCAACCATTGTACGCCGCGCTCAAGAAACAGAAACCCGCGGGTAGGGTCAAATGGACCCCGGAGCAAGAGCTGGCGTTCTCGGAAGTTAAAGCAGCCCTGGCAAACGCCGCACTGCTGGCGCATCTGGACCCGACGGCCCGCATAGCGCTCACCACCGACGCTTCAGACGTGGCCATAGGGGCTGTCGTGGAGCAGCGCGTCGCCGGGGCTTGGCAGCCGCTCGCCTTTTTCAGTAGAACTTTGCGCAACAGTGAACGTAAATACAACGCGTTCGACAGAGAGTTGCTGGCTCTCCACCTGGCCATATGCCACTTTCGGTTCTGGCTGGAAAGGCGCAGCTTCACTGCGTTCGTGGACCACAAGCCGCTAACATTTGCGATGGCCAAGGTTTCAGAACCGTGGTCGGGCCGGCAGCAGAGACGGCTGGCCAAGATCTCAGAGTTTACTACCGATATTCAGCATGTGTCGGGTAAACTGAATGTGGTGGCGGACTGCCTCTCGCGCGTCGTGGTGGCCCCGGTCTGCGTGGGGATAGATTACGCAGCCATGGCCGCGGGGCAGATTAGTGATGCAGACGTGCGTGCGCTCCAGTCTGGACCAACAGGGTTAAGGCTGGAGAGCAGGGTGCTGCAAGATGGCGGCCCCCCCCAATCTGCGATGTCTCCATGGGTTGCCCGCGTCTGGTGGTCCCGGCCGCGTAGCGCCGCCACGTGTTTGAGTCGGTTCACACTCTGGCGCACCCAGGAGTGCGCGCGTCGGTCAAAATGGTGGGAGAGAAGTTTGTGTGGCCGAGCCTACGCAAACAAGTGAAAGAGTGGGCTGCAGCCTGCATGGCGTGCCAACGAGCCAAGGTACACAGACACACGAAGGCTCCCTTGGAGCCGTTTCGTATTCCGGCTAAGAGGTTCAACCATGTTCATGTGGACCTCGTGGGCCCCCTCCCGCCATCACAGGGGTGCACGCACCTCCTGACAATGGTGGACCGCACCACGCGCTGGCCAGAAGCGGTCCCGCTGGCGGCAACTACGTTCGCAGACGTAGCGCGCGCTTTTTTAACAGCATGGGTGGCGCGTTTTGAAGTCCCGTCGGACATTACGTCCGACAGGGGCCCTCAATTTGTTTCCGAACTCTGATCCGCGATGGCCCGCAGCCTGGGTGTTACAATTCACCGCACAACCGCGTACAACCCACAGGCCAATGGGTTATGCGAGCGTTTTCATAGATCACTGAAAGCAGCACTCAGAGCTTCATTGACGGATGCAAATTGGGTAGACAGGCTGCCGTGGGTTTTATTGGGGTTGCGCTCCGTGCCGAAAGAGGATCTGGAAGCTTCCCCGGAAGAGCTCGTTTTTGCGCAGCCACTATGGCTGCCCGGGGAATTTCTGCCAGATAATCCCACGCCGGGCAGCTCCCCGTCTCAGCTTTTGCAGCGTAGCGCGAACACAGGCACGCTGCCGGGCCCTGCCCACCACAGTTTTCCATGTGTTTTCGTGCCTAAAACTTTGAAGAGTGCGGAGTTCGTGTTTGTCAGACATGATGCCCACCACCCTCCATTGCGCCCACCCTATGATGGACCGTTCAGAGTGCTGGAAACAGGGGATAAGCATTTTTTGCTAGACTTGGGGGGGTAGACGGGAAAAAATTAGCATAGACAGACTCCAACCCGCTTTCGTTGTGGCGGACGAGCAAGTGCTGTTGGCTAGGGCCCCTCGGCGTGGAAGACCCCCACGGAGAGCTCCCCAGGGAAACGATTCACCAGAGCAGCCACACGGACAGACCGAAGTGCCCCCCCCCCCCCCCAGCCCCAGCCCACCCGCAGTCAGACACACTCCCAGCAGCCCCCCACCGGCACAGCAGCGCCGCGGAGGCGGTAAACCCCAGTTACAGCAGATACGGGAGGAGACGGAAGCCCAAGCAGCGTGTGGACAGCAGTGTGATGCAAATGTCATGTTGTGTGTGATGTAAATGCCATGAAACTTAAGAGGAGAGTTTCTGCTTAAATGTTCAGTCTGTTCTTTGCTTGAGAAGTGTGAGTGTGAAATAAATCGTCTGAAATGAATCTGCCTCTTAATTTACACGCTCCACAGTGTTAACAACTAAAATCACACAGAGAAATATACTGTACATAAACTATATATACGGTATATACTATATATATATATATATATATATATATATACACACTACACACACACAGGGTTTATCTTCTAATACTATATTAACATGCAGCAAGAATCTGCAGATGCTCCTAGATACTGTCATACCCAGGTGAGCGCGTGCCCCCTCTGTCCTGTTTTCCCAGCTCCGCAGGTGATTACTGCACTTGTGTGATTAGATGCACCTGCTGTCTCCTCCTTGCCAGCGCTTATAAGGACCAGCTAGTGGAAGCCTCAGCGCTGGCTTGTTGGGGTAACTGCCTCGTGTTCAACGAGTAAGTGTAGTTTGTTTTGAGAAGTTTTCGTTAAGTTAAAATCTTTTCTCTTCTCTTCACCTTCCAGGTTGTTGCCATCTGTAGCGGTGTGTCTACGGGGATTGTTGTGCGCTATGACGACGCTATGAGCCCCGAAAGTGAATGACAAGAGCCGGACACAGTGACAACGCAGCAGAGCACCGACACTGAGAGCAGTGAGGAGCCCAGGTCGGTGAGCAGGCCCGATGAGGGTGATGGTGCGTGTCCTGGAGGTGAACAGGAGGTGATTACGGAGGCTACACAATGTGACACATGGAACGAGGGAGTCAAAAGCTGTGTCGAGGTGCCCGGACTGGAGAGCAATGCCGGTGAGGATGACGCTGTGAACCACGAAGGTGAGCGGCAACGGCCAGACACGGTGGCAGTGTGCGGCGCTGAGGGACGGGCTTTGGCGGTCCCTGGAGCACGACCACGGAGGGTCAAAGTGTTTGAGATCAAGACAGGAGAGAGCAGAGTGGGACAATCTGGCGCAGTTCGGGACACGAGCTGGTCTGGCGAGCTGGGTGTTAATGGTAATTGGTGTGACGATAACCCAATGAGGGTTGACCCCGGTGCCAGTGACTGCGGTACCCTTGGTGTGGGTACCGGAAGACACTGCAGGGTCTCCGTGAAGAGGACTGCCGAAACTGGAAAACATGTGAGTGAAGTGGGAAAAATTGGCGCAGTCCTGCAGAGTGCCAAACACCATAGTCGGGATAAGAGTTTGGACTGGGTCGGCGGAACAGCACGACACAGGAATAAGGTCCTGAAATGATGTGGCGGGCATGGGAGACCGGGTCGGGTTCCCTTGCGGGTCGATGGCGGGGTTCGGCCCAGAAAAGAAAAACCAGTTTGGAAGATTGGAGAAAGGTTGGCCAGAGAGGGATGTTTCGACCCTGGGTGGCGGCAGCGACCAGACTTGAGAATGCCGTGGGGGTGCCCAGGCTCTCCGTGTCTGTATAGAAGATGGTGGCTACCCAGAGATGAGGTTACCTAAAATTTTATTTTTCCGATATGAATGTCTCTATGTATATGTGAATGAATATACGTATGTTGTTTCACTATTTGGTGCCCCGGTAAATTTGTTTTAAAAAAAAAAAGAAGAACAAGAAAGGAATAGAGAAAGTGAGTGCAGGAGGCATGCTGAATTGTGTAGTTGCGAGCCTAAATTGAGTGTTTGCATGATAATTTTATTGGCATGTGTGGCGTTATGCCTGTTTTAGCACTGAGTTTCAGTGTTTTATTTAATTGGTATTTACAGATGTGGACAAAATTGTTGGTACCCCTCTGTTAATGAAAGAAAAACCCACAATGGTCACAGAAATAACTTGAATCTGACAAAAGTGGTAATAAATTAAAATTCTATGAAAATTAACCAATGAAAATCAGATAATGCTTTTGAATTGTGGTTCAACAGAATTATTTTAAAAAACAAACTCATGAAATGGGCCTGGAAAAAAATGATGGTACCCCGAGAAAAGATTGAAAATAATGTGACCATAGGGACATGTTCAGCCAAGATGTGTCCTCTAATTAACATCACAGGTGTCTACAAACTTGTAATCAGTCAGTCGGCCTATTTAAAGGGTGACAAGTAGTCACTGTGCTGTTTGGTGACATGGTGTGTACCACACTAAACATGGACCAGTGGAAGCAAAGGAGAGAGTTGTCTCAGGAGATTAGAAATTTAAGATCCACAGGATTGTAGCCAACCTCCCTGGACGTGGCCGCAGGAGGAGATGGATAATACGAATGGTAACAAAAGAGCCCAGAACAACCTCTAAACACATTCATGGTGAACTCCAAGGTCAAGGTACATCAGTGTCAGATCGCACCATCCGTCGTTGTTTGAGCCAAAGTGGACTTCATAGGAGATGACCAAGGAGGACACCACTGTTGAAAACAAATCATAAAAAAGCCAGACTGGAATTTGCCAAACTGCATGTTGACAAGCCACAAAGCTTCTGGGAGAATGTCCTATGGACAGACGAGACAAAACTGGAACGTTTTGGCAAGGCACATCAGCTTTATGTTCACAGACGCAAAAATGAAGCATACTAAGAAAAGAACACTGTCCCTACTGTGAAACATGGAGGAGGTTCTGTTATGTTCTGGGGCTGCTTTGCTGCATCTGGCACAGGGTGTCTTGAATCTGTGCAGGGTACAATGAAATCTCAAGACTATCAATGTACTCTAGAGAGAAATGTGCTGCCCAGTGTCAGACAGCTTGGTCTCAGTCGCAGGTCACGGGTCTTGCAACAGGATAATGACCCAAAACACACACAGCTAAAAACACCCAAGAATGGCTAAGAGCGAAACATTGGACTATTCTAAAGTGGCCTTCTATGAGCCCTGATCTAAATCCTATTGAACATCTGTGGAAGAAGCTGAAACATGCTGTCTGGAGAAGGCACCTGTAATGTAGTAATGTGGTCTGCCACTAGGGGCACTGTTAAGTGTTGTATGCAGATTAAGCAGAGAGTAAAAACGGTTGTTGTTGACGTTACTGAAGACCTCGCTGTCCTGTCTGTTTGTTCCACTTGCTCTCCTTATAAAAACACACTAAAATACATTACATGGTGTCAGAAGTGTCACTCATACGAAGATGGACCAACTAAAACCGCCGAACAGTCTGTTGCTGGAAGGAAACCTTGCAGAAAACTGGCGTTCGTGGATCCAGAAGTTTGAGCTGTACCTGATTGCTAGCGGCATAGCTGAAAAATCAGAGAAAATAAAATGTGCTACGTTTCTTCATGTGGCAGGTGACGAAGTTATTAAGGTATTTAATACCATGGACTTTGATGATGATGATGTGGATGATTTTGACATCCTAAAAGAAAGATTTCGGCAATATTGTGAGCCAAGAAAAAATATAACCTACCAGAGGCACATATTTTTCACAAGAGTACCAGGCAAGAGTGAACCTATCGATGCATATGTGACAGACCTGAAAAACAAGACCAAAGACTGTGAGTTTGGACTGTTAACTGATTCACTCATAAGAGATCGTATTGTGTGTGGAGTCACCAATGACCAGGTGAGAGCAAGATTGCTAAGAGAACCAGACTTATCCCTGAGTAAAGCTGTGGATATATGCAGAGCTAATGAAGCCACACAAAGCCATATGAAAGCTTTTCAAGAAGAAACAGAAGTTTCAGTAAACAAGCTAAGCAAAATAAAGCTAGCTAAGAGGCCTAAAGAAAGTGACGTCCATGCAAAAAGAGAATGCAATAAATGTGGGTATATACATGAGCCTCGCAAGTGTCCTGCATATGGGCAAACATGTAAAGTCTGCTCATGAAAAATCCATTTTGCTCGCATGTGCCACACAGGGATGCACAAAGAAAGCAGAGAAAGTTCACACAGACAGGAGAAAAATGTGAATGAGACAGAACAAGAGGAAAAAGAAATGTTTATTGGAACCCTTGACCCAAAGAGAAGAGAAAATAAAAAGCCAGCTCATGTTGATATGGTGAATGTCAAAGAAGCTGAAAAATCAAGATGGACAGAAGTTCTGACAATGAATGGTGAAAAGGTCATCTTCAGATTAGATATGGGTGCATGTTGCAATGTGCTACCTCTCAAAATCTTAAAGAAAGTGACCAAAGGAGATATGCTACTGTTTGAATCCAGAACAAAGTTAGTATCATATTCTCGCCACAAGATGGAACCAGTGGGCATGGCAAAGCTGAAATGTGAATACAAAACTCAAGCACAGGAGCTTGAATTTCAAGTTAAAAGCTGATTTGCCAGCGATCCTTGGAGGGGATTCATGTGAACAACTGGGACTGATAACCAGAGTCCACAAGGTGGATAGAGAAGAGGAAACTGACATTCTGACAGAATACAAAGATGTGTTTACAGGACTGGGGTATGTACCGGGACTACATCACATTCAGGTCGACCCAGCTGTAACTCCAGTGATTCACCCACCCAGAAAGGTGCCTTTAGCACTGAAGGACGATATAAAAAAAAGAACTAGAAAGAATGGAGACTCTGGGTGTGATTGAGAAGCAAACAGAGCCCATTGATTGGGTCAACAGCATGGTCATTGTCAAGAAAGCAAATAAAAGAATAGGAATATGCATAGATCCTCAAGATCTTAACAAAGCTATAAAAAGAGAGCACTATCCCCTACGAACAGTACAAGAAGTCGTTGCAGAGATGCCAAATGCAAAGGTGTTTTCAGTGCTAGACACAAACCATGGCTTATGGCAAATACAGCTTGATGAAGAAAGCTCCAAGTTATGCACCTTCAGGGATGGCAACAGGAAATTCTGATTTCAGCTGAAATCTAATTTGGTTGATTGACTTACGGGGGGGCCTGGGGGGGCGCAGCCCCCCTGAAGCTGAGAGGTTTTCAGTAAAACAAAAGTAATTTAGACTGAAAAAAATGATTAAAATAAATTAAATACTAGACTTAGATAAATCATTAAATTTAATGAAAAGTTAACTTACTTTTTCTTCAATGTTGTCTCACTGTCTTTAGTCCAACATATTTAACAGTTCTATAAGAGTTTATTACACTATTTACACTGGTCACCAAGTCACTTCTAATGTGAAACTTTCTTCCTTTTGACAGCAAGCTGTGTCAGTCTCTGAACTTTGAACTTCATCTCCTTTTCTGGTTTCTTCAGAAACTGTCCGAGTGTTTCTGTTACCTCGTCGAACTTTGAGCCAATTTTCACCTTTACCATCACTTTTCTCTCAAGCCAATTCCATCGGAACTTATTTTTGACACTTTTGTCTATTTCTAGCACTGATGACTCCTGATCCTTCGATAAAAATCTCATAATTCCGCTGAAAACGATACCGAAAGCTCAGAATTCCAACATGAACCAGGGATGTGATTTGGGGATTGGGAAATTATCTGAAAATTTAGCAGGGGGTCTGGGGGATGCAGTCCCCCAGCGGGGTCCGGGGCAGAGCCCCTGTGGGGGGGGCAAGGGGGCAAAGCCCCCCGAAGCTCCTGGGTTTTTATGATTTTTAAGTACCAGAACTGTGCTTAAATGACATAAAACAAACAGCTGAATGCCACTTATTACTGTATAATATTGACTTATGTTCCAAGAAGATAGCATTCCTAAAATATTCCAATAAGCATTATCCATCACATGCTTTAACACTTGATCAAATCAAAATCAGTTAATTTTATCTATTCCATAATAGATATAAAATTCATTCATACCATTACTTTTTATAATTTCAGCATTCATTTCAGATCACCAGTTTCAATCTCCATTGAGTCTTGAGCAGCTCATTTTGCACAATCACTGATGTAGCCAAGTCTTAGAAATATTCAAAAGTTATGAGTCAATGTCCACTGTGCACTGTTAATTTCAAACTGTTTGGAATCATAAAAGTAATCTAACTAAATTGTTTTGCTATTTTGTCTCCTCAACATCAATGTCAGGGCGCTGCAGGAGTTTTTGGGGATGGTTAACTTTTATAACCGTTTCCTCCCCCGCGCAGCCCAGCTCATACAGCCGTTGTATGCCGCACTCAAGAAACGGAAACCGGCGGACAGAGTCGACTGGACTCCTGAGCGGGCGCAGGCATTCTCTGAGGTTAAAACAGCTCTGGCGAACGCTGCACTACTGGCGCACCCAGACCCGGTGGCTCGGATAGCGCTCACTACCGACGCCTCGGACATGGGCATAGCGGCCGTCATGGAGCAATGCGTTGCCGGTTCTTGGCAGCCGCTCACCTTTTTTAGCAGGTCTTTGCACGACAGTGAGCGTAAATACAGCGTGTTCGACAGAGAGTTACTGGCTCTCCACCTGGCCATACGCCACTTCCAGTTCTGGCTGAAAGGGCGCACCTTCACTGCATTCATGGACCACAAGCCGCTAACGTACTTAACGTACTTTATCTTCCTGGAAGATAAAAAAAAAGCGGAATTCCGCAAATTAGCGGAAAAATCACATCCCTGAGAACACGCCGCCATGAATTTTTGACAAAACATACAACGAGCCATTTGATTGGTCCAATCGTTTGCAACTAGCCAATCGCAGGGCTGTTTACAATACAGCAGTAGCTTGAGTACAAAACATCCGGGTTATCGCGGGAGACTTGACCCGGGGAAGCGCCGAGTACTTATGTAATCGTGTTGATTTTTGCTAAAATGGGTAACGATAAGGTACCTTACCCCCCATAAAATTTTCTCAACGGATTTAGACGATTCACAGAAATGATCAATTTGAAAATAAATCGGCGGAAATCCGCGGATCGGCGGAAAATTGCCATCCCTGACCTTTAACACACCATTTGGTAGATACCGATTTAAGAGGCTTCCCTTTGGTGTGTCATCAGCCCCAGAAGTCTTCCAAAAGTACATCGCCCAGAGACTGGAGGACCTGGAAGGAGTTGAGAATGTTATGGATGACATCCTGGTGTGGGGTGTAAATAAAGAACAACATGACAAAAGGCTGAGACAACTACTGGAAAGAGTGAAAAGCATTAATCTGAAACTAAATGAGGACAAATGTAAGATTGGCATGACTGAAATACAATACACTGAAAGAAAAAGATCGCAGATGTTGCGTAAAAAGGTCATGGAAAGTGGTTGCGTGCAATATAATTATTTTTTGGCTGCAAAGCACTTTTATGTATTGTCCTTAGGACAAATGTATACAATGTGAGCAAGAAAATGTTATGTTTTCAAGTTTTAAAAAAATCATGTTTCTGCTGCCAAAAAAAAATTTGCAGTATCCCTAGGATAAATATATACAATTAGAGTCAAACAATTTTATGTTGTCAACTTCAAATAAAATCACGTGCTTTTTTTCGTACTTGAACTGTTATATATATGCATGAACCATTTCTATTAATAATACATATAGCTTTCATACCATTAGCGTTATATTGTTTTGTGCTCCCAGTAAATAATTTACTTTCATATTGTATAAATACAGTTTTTTTTTCATGCAACCTACAATAAATTACTGTCACTATATTAGTTTTGATCTACAAAGCAATCAAAAAAGTACTCAGTCTTAAAATATAGCAAACATTTTAATATTTGTTTGAACATGAAACTCATTGGAGAACATGGATTTTTCAGCATAAAAACTTTTCCAAACAGCAAATTATTTGCAAACACGTAAAAAAAAAAAAAAAAAAAAGGTGTGTTCAGTTCGTGAACTACTCTCAAATAGGGACACTGAGATGGTTTTAATGAACCTATTAAACATTCAACATTCAAGAATTATCTTTTTTTCTCTCTGACTCAACAGTGCTATGCCGAGTTCTTTTGGGACTGCCTTTAGCAATGTTTTGTACTTATTCGAGAAATAAAGCTAAAATTACTTTCTGCCTTTCTGCACATTTCGATATTTAACCTGTCGCTGTCTCCATGCTTTATGGTTGATTTAACACTGGGTGGTGTTGATCCAGTCAGCAGTGAGTGTAACTGTTTGGACACAAACACGCTATGGCTCATGAGACATGACAAAAAAAAACAAAAAAAAAAACGTAATTCAAAAATTGTAAGAACTGACCGTGAGCTTTCATAAAACTTGTAAACTGTAACTGTAAACTGTTCAACCTTGACATTCCTACTCTAAATGCATATAAAGATATCTGAATATTTTGAAAAAATGTAAACGTATGTGCCAACATTCCATTTAAATTTGACAATTGAGGCTTAACACATTTTTGGGTACCTCCAAATTAATATTTAACATTTCATAAGATAAGATAAGATAAGCCTTTATTAGTCCCACAATGGGGAAATTCCAGGATTGCAACAGCACAGGGATAGCAACACTCAGAGCAACAATCAGAAGGCAAGAAAAAACAAGAGCAGCGAATATACATACACTACCGTTCAAAAGTTTGGGGTCACCCAGACAATTATTTTATGTTTTCCATGAAAAGTCACACTTATTTACCACCATGAGTTGTAAAATGAATAGAAAATATAGTCAAGACATTGACAAGGTTAGAAATAATGATTTGTATTTGAAATAATAATTTTTTCCAGATACTCAACCTGCTCAAAGGAAGGTCAGTTTTATAGCTTCTCTAACCAGCTAAACTGTTTTCAGCTGTGCTAACATGATTGCACAAGGGTTTTCTAATCATCCATTAGCCTTCTGACACAATGAGCAAACACATTGTACCATTAGAACACTGGAGTGATAGTTGCTGGAAATGGGCCTCTATACACCTATGTAGATATTGCACCAAAAACCAGACATTTGGAGCTAGAATAGTCATTTACCACATTAGCAATGTATATTAGATATTAGAGTGTATTTCTGATTAGTTTAAAGTTATCTTCATTGAAAAAAAACAGTGCTTTTCTTTCAAAAATAAGGAAATTTCTAAGTGACCCCAAACTTTTGAACGGTAGTGAATGTACATATAAATATATAAACACACATATGTGACATAATGTGAAATGTCTAAGGAATGAACAATGACAAGGGGAACTGCTGCCTCTAAAGAAATCAAGTCCTGCTGCCCACTCCCCACTCCACCAACACCCCCCCACTCCCAACACACAGCCCCCCATCCTGACCCTGACCAGGACCCAGGTGAGGACGGAGCTGAGGAAGATCAAGGCGAGGAAGGCGCCGGGACCGGACGGCATCAGCGCAAAGCTCCTCAAGTCCTGTGCAGACCAGCTGTGTGGGATTGTGACGTATATCTTCAACATGAGCCTGAAACTGGGGAGGGTACCACAGCTGTGGAAAACATTTTGTGTGGTACCTGTACCAAAAACTTCCCACCCCAAAGACCTGAACAGCTACAGACCGGTGGCCTTGACGTCCCACTTGATGAAGACCCTGGAGAGACTGCTCCTTGCTCACCTCCGCCCCCTGGTGGAACCAGCGATGGATCCACTCCAGTTCGCCTACCAGCATGGCACTGGGGTGGAGGATGCGGTGATCTTCCTCCTTCACCGTTCTCTGTCCCACCTGGAGAAGCCCGGGAATATGGTGAGGATCATGTTCTTTGACTTCTCCAGTGCTTTCAACACCATCCAACCGATGATCCTGAAGGACAAGCTGCTGCGCGCAGGGGTGGACCAGCACCTGTCATCATGGATCCTGGACTACCTCACGAACCGGCCTCAGTTTGTGAGAACCCGGGACTGTGTGTCCGACACGATCATCAGTAGCACGGGGGCCCCCCAGGGAACGGTGCTGGCTCCCTTCCTGTTCACTCTTTATACTGCGGACTTCTCACACAACACAACACACTGCCATCTACAGAAGTTCTCTGATGACTCTGCGATCGTTGGCCTCATCTCCAATGGAGATGAAGCTGAGTACAGAGGGCTTATCCAGGACTTCGTGGACTGGTGCCATCGGAACTGCCTCCAGATCAACGCGAGGAAAACTAAGGAGCTGGTGGTGGACTGCCGCAGGCATGGGCAGCCCCTCACAGTACCAGTAAATATACAGGGAACAGACATCGAGATGGTGACATCCTATAAGTACCTGGGTATTCATCTGAACAATAAACTAGACTGGTCACACAATACTGATGCACTCTACAAGAAGGGACAGCGCAGGCTGTTCCTGCTGAGGAGACTCAGGTCTTTTGGTGTACAAGGGGCGCTGCTGAAGTCATTCTATGACACGGTGGTGGCATCAGCCATCACTTTTGGAGTGGTCTGCTGGGGCAGTGGCATTACTGCAGCCGATAGGAAGAGACTGAACAAACTGATTAAGAAAGCTAGCTCTGTCCTGGGGCAGCGCCTTGATCCGATGGAGGAGATAGGAGAGAGAAGGACGGTGGCTAAACTGTCATCTCTGCTGGAGTCCGAGTTCCACCCTATGCAGGACATACTGAATGCACTGAGGAGCTCATTTAGCAGCAGACTACATCATCCCAGGTGCACAACCGAGAGGTTTCGTAGGTCCTTCCTACCAACGGCTGTCAGACTGTACAACCTAAGCAGGGCTGCTCGCAGAGATAGCAAAAAGACGTAACAAACTAATAGTTTTTTGAATGCAAAAGATGCAATAGACTTACACAATGGTCCCCTCCGGCATACAACTAGGAACATACCGGTCGCTATGGAGGGTGAGAATATGTATGGGCACATAATCATACCATGTAGGATAACTAAGTAGACGGTTATGCTGTTTCATTCCATCTAGCAACAATGCTCTGCACTGTGTGTGTTTATATATTTGCATATTTATTCCATCTAGCTACAATGCTCAGCACTGGGTGTGTTTATATACTTGCATATTTATTCCACCTAGCTGCAATGCTCCGTACTGTGGGTGTTTATATATTTACATATTTATTCCATCTAGCTACAATGCTCTGCACTGTGTGTTCATATATTCATATATTTATTCCATCCAGCTACAATGCTCTGCACTGTGTGTCTGTGTGTGTGTGTATATATATATATTTTATAGTAATACGTACATATGTTTATTAGCTGCTCTTGCTTGCTTGTTTTTTTTCTTGCCTTCTGATTGTTGCTCTGAGTGTTGCTATCCCTGTGCTGTTGCAATCCTGGAATTTCCCCGTTGTGGGACTAATAAAGGCTTATCTTATCTTATCTTATCTTATCTTAATTTGCCTGTGTCTGGAGGCAGCAGTGGGAATTAGACAACAAAACAGTGAAAGCAAACGCAGTTTTGGTCAATAGCGTATAAGCTCCATTGCGTTGTGCAGGCTTGAGCGCAGAACTGCGCCGAATATTATATGATGCAAAAAAATCCAAGAAAGTTATTGCATGGCCTCAATAGTACAAAAAAAAATTATCTGTAGATCACAGACATAAATGAGAAAAATAAAGGGGAAAAAAAGGCTTTAAAGAGTCACCTTGTTTTTTTGGTGTTCACATAAATCTGGCATGAAATTACATATTGAGAAAAAAATAAAATCTATGAAAGAACAATCACATGTGAATTATAAATTGTAAAGTGCGCGTTTAGTCAAACTGGCAAATTTTAGGAACAAAACGAGAAAAAATCTTGAAATGTACCACTGCATTAAAAAATAAAATTAGGGAAAAAAATAAATAAAGGCTTTCACCTGTGTCTGGCCTTAAAACTCGCTTTGCCTCCTTTAAGACTTTATGAGCAGCAACTATCTACTGAGTGTATGTTTAGTACAGGGGTGTCCAACCATGTGCCATGGAGAGCCAAGACCCTGCAGGTTTTACCTCCAACCAGTGTCTTCAACAGCAGATTTCAGTGAACTTCTTCCCACTGATTGCTGATAAGTGAAAACACCTGCTGAAGAGACTGGGTAGAAGAGAAAACCTGCAGGGTCTTGGCTCTCCATGGCACATGGTTGGACACCCCTGGTTTAGTAGAACAACTTTTTCAAAGTAATAGTGCAAGACACGAACAATGCTAGGCTCAAAGGTAAGTGCAAAATGGCAAGAGTCAACATCCTAAACCCGTATTCATGGAGTCTATTTTTCAGTACTTGTGCTTTTTTGGAAAGGGTTCCGGCATCAAGCTCCATGATCACCTTTTGTATCACTTCAAAGAAATACCTCAGTTGTTGAGGATAATCCATGTTTAGGGCATACAGAAGACCGAAGAGAAGGGAAATGGCCAAAGGAACATTGTCCAGTTCTTGGATGACTATCTGGCCTTCCAGGATGATTCCAATATCATCTGGTTTGGACTGGGCCTCACTGTCTCTTGAAGTGAAGATTCCCACAGTGGTCTCCTCAGTGTAGTCCTCAAATACAGCTACGTCATGTCCCTGCAAAGAGATACCAGTCAATACACTACAACCAGTGTCCTTGACAACTCATCTGAAAGACTGAGTATGAAATAAGGTCGTTCAAATCTATCTGTGTAATGCATCAGAATGAAAAATCAAACCACAAAACAAAAAAACATTTCTGTAATTTTTACCAAAAAAATGCACATGCAACTCCGCCAGCCATGTGATTCTGACCATTAGACTGACTGGACATCTAAAGATGGGTCCCCAGCTGCTCTATTGTGGCACCCCACTGCTTCTTTCTGCTTGCCTTATAGCGGCATTGAAGGATTAATCAATATTAATGAACAAATTTCCTTGTACAATTGTAAAAAGAACGGGTTAACGCAAAAACTCGACATACCGGGAGAATTAAGGAGCAAGGAATATAAGGTACAGACCCGCCCTCCCATCTGTCATTATGGGGAATGTACGATCGATACTCGGAAAGACAGATGAACTAGCGGCTATCTCCCGCTACGATAGCATATACCGGGAGTGTAGTCTAATGCTATTCACAGAGACGTGGCTAACACAACTAGCAGCAGATGCTAACATTGAACTGGAGGGTTTCCACGCAATACGGGCAGACCGAACACCAGACAGTGGGAAGGCAAGGGGCGGTGGGGTGATGATGTACGTCAATAGCAACTGGTGCAGACCGGGACATATCACGGTTAAGGAACAGCACTGTAGCAAAGACATGAGATGAGATGAGATTCAACTTTATTGTCATTACACATGTATGAATACAAGGTAACGAAACGTGACTTGGCATTTGGGCACGCTCTGCAGAGCGCATCCAAGGCCGGGGCAGCCGCTAGGCGCCAGTCATTGACTTGGCAACATCGAGTTGCTAGCTGTTAGCATGCGGCCTACCTATCTCCCGAGGGAATACTCACACGTGATCTACACTGTTATTTATGCAAATCTGACGGCGAACGCTGGGACAGTGCGTGACGTCTTCCACTCAGTAACTGGCAGGCTGCAGACAGAACACCCAGATGCTCTTCTCCTCATCTCAGGCGATTTCAGCCATATTTCACTGTCTCCCATTCTACCCACGTTCACCCAGTATGTCACATGCCACACTAGAGACAATAAAACACTGGACTTATTCTACGCAAACACTAAGGAGGCGTACACCTCATCACAACTCCCCCCACTCAGGAGATTGGATCACAACTTGGTTCATCTCCTGCCGGTGTACAAACCCCTAGTGCACAGACAACCTCTGGTCATGCACACAGTGAAGTTATAGTCTGAGGAGGCAATGGACGCTCTAAAGGACTGCTTTGAAACCACTGCCTGGGAGCAGCTCTGCGATCCACATGGTGAGGACATTGATGGCCTCACTCACACCATCATGAACTACATCAGCTTCTGTGTGGACAACACCGTACCCACCAAGACCATACGGTGTTGCTCGAACAACAAACCCTGGATCAACCCTGAGATAAAAACACTTCTGAGAGAGAAGAAGAGGATCTTCAGGTCGGGGAACAGGGAGATGCTGAAGTCCGTACAGAGAGAGCTGAGGAGGAAGATCAGAGAAGGCAAGGACAGCTTCAGGAAGAAGATGGAGGACAAGCTGCAACAGAGCAACATCGGTGGGGTCTGGAGAAACCTTAAAACCATCTCTGGGCTCCAGAATACCTCCTCCCAGGCCATGGGGGGCAGGGAGTGGGCGAACAATCTGAACCTGTTTTTTAATAGGTTTGACCAACCGCCCTCCCCACCGACTGCACAACAACCACTGCTGCCTCTAAAGACATCGAGTCCTGCTGCCCACACCCCACTCCACCAACACCCCCCCACTCCCAACACACAGCCCCCCAACATGACCCTCACTAAGACCCAGGTGAGGACGGAGCTGAGGAAGATCAAAGCGAGGAAGGCGTCGGGACCGGACGGCATCAGCGCAAAGCTCCTCAAGTCCTGTGCAGATCAGCTGTGTGGGATTGTGGAGCTTATCTTCAACCTGAGCCTGAAGCTGGGGAGGGTACCACAGTTGTGGAAAACATCTTGTGTGGTACCTGTACCAAAGACCTCCCGCCCCAAAGACCTGAACAGCTACAGACCAGTGGCCCTGACGTCCCACATGATGAAGACCCTGGAGAGACTGCTCCTTGCTCACCTCCGCCCCCTGGTGAGACCAGCAATGGATCCACTCCAGTTCGCCTACCAGCATGGCATTGGGGTGGAGGATGCAGTGATCTTCCTCCTTCACCGTTCTCTGTCCCACCTGGAGAAGCCTGGGAATGCGGTGAGGATCATGTTCTTGACTTCTCCAGTGCTTTCAACACCATCCAACCGATGATCCTGAAGGACAAGCTGCTGTGCGCAGGGGTGGACCAGCACCTGTCATCATGGATCCTGGACTACCTCACTAACCGCCCACAGTTTGTGAGAACCTGGGACTGTGTGTCCGACACGATCATCGGTAGCACGGGGCCCCCCAGGGAACGGTTTTGGCTCCCTTCCTGTTCTCCCTTTATACTGCGGACTTCTCACACAACACAACACACTGCCATCTACAGAAGTTCTCTGACGACTCTGTGATCGTCGGCCTCATCTCCAACGGAGATGAAGCTGAGTACAGAGGACTTATCCAGGACTTCGTGGACTGGTGCCATCAGAACTGCCTCCAGATCAACCCGAGGAAAACTAAGGAGCTGGTGGTGGACTGCCGCAGGCAAGGACAACCCCTCACAGCAACAGTAAACATACAGAGAAGAGACATCGAGATGGTGACATCCTACAAGTACCTGGGTGTTCATCTGAACAATAAACTAGACTGGTCACACAATACCGACGCACTCTACAAGAAGGGACAGCGCAGGCTGTTCCTACTGAGGAGACTCTGGTCTTTTGGTGTACAAGGGGCGCTGCTGAAGACATTCTACGACACGGTGGTGGCATCAGCCATCACTTTTGGAGTGGTCTGCTGGGGCAGTGGCATTACAGCAGCCGATAGGAAGAGACTAAACAAACTGATCAAGAAAGCTAGCTCTGTCCTGGGGCAGCGCCCTGACCCAGTGGAGGAGATAGGAGAGAGAAGGATGGTGGCTAAACTATCATCTCTGCTGGAGTCCGAGTCCCACCCTATGCAGGACATACTGAACGCACTGAGGAGCTCATTTAGCAGCAGACTACATCATCCTAGGTGCGCAACCGAGAGGTTTCGCAGGTCCTTCCTACCTACGGCTGTCAGACTGTATATCCTAAGCAGGGCTGCTCGCAGAGATAGCAAAAAAACGTGACGACCTAATAGTATTGAATGCAAAAGACGCAATAGACTTACACAATGGTCCCCTCCAGTATATACAACTAGGACATTATCGGTCGCTACGGAGGGTGACAATATGTATGGGTACATATTCATACTATGTAGGATAACTAAGTAGACGGTTATACTATTTATTCCATCTTGCTACAATGCTCCGCACTTTGTATATATATTTATATATTTATGTGTATGTACTATGTATATCCACTGCTCTTATTTACATCTTCCGTATCTTCTTAATTATTGCTCTGAGTATTGCTATCCCTGTGCTGTTGCAATCCTAGAATTTCCCCATTGTGGGACTAATAAAGGCTTATCTTATCTTATCTTAAAGCAAAAAATATTGTTACTGATTTTTTTTCTGCTGAAAAGGCAGGCAATATTTATACATTGTATGAGATCAAATACTCTGATAATTTCTCTGTTATTGCAGTTTAACAGGTGTAGAACTCAATGGCGTAAGCAAAATATTGTTATACTCACCACATGTTCTTTTATCAAATTTTCAGGGTCTTCGTTCAAGTAGACACATAACGCCTTCAAAATGCACTCCCTCCCAGAATCAACATCACCCTCCCCAGATTCCTGGACACAGAACAGATGTTAATTTCCCTCCTAAATCATAATTTTCCACATGTTTTTAAATTAGACATCCACTGTTACATGCCATGTGATATTTAAATTTTGCCAACCACAGCTTTCTTCATGCTTTTCCAGCAGAATGAATGAAGTTAAAGACAGGGTCTCTGCAGGGGCGAACAAGTCAAATTTTAGACTTTTTAAGAAAATCTCAAAAATAAGACCTGTGTTTTAACAAAATATAAATGCGGGGGAAATTACAGTCAAAATCATGGTGTCAAACTGTTGTTTATTGAAACCACAGTGGGAGGTACAAACTGAAGAACTTATTTTTTGCTGTTATTAGTGATATTGATTAGTGTTGGGGAGAACACTTTAAAAATGCATTTCATTACAGAATACTTGCCTAATATTGCTCAGGGACTACAGATGGAAACTAGCTTGAGCTAACTCTGGTGTAAAGCATCTTTTTTTTTAAATGTTTTTGCACATTGTCCCTGTTAAATAAACTAAACTAAAATGTATTTTGTAACGTATTCCGTTACATTGACCAATCGGTGTACTATATTCTGAATACTTTAAATACTTTCACAATAACTTGCTTTATATTGATATTCACTGGGGAGGAATTAAAACATTGATGTGCCACGAGATTTGATCGTCTATGCCCTGATGCGCAGACGAGGCGGTCAAATGAGCATAATATAGCCAAAACCCAGTTTTATGAAATATAAACTGACATTTTGTATTTATGTAATTTTGCTCATTATTTTTCTGAAAGGCAAAGGCAAACTTGACTCCTTACATTTGTCATAGCTCCTATCAGTTGCTTCAGCTTCTTTCCAATTTGTCCTCCCCTCTTCTTGTACAAGGTTAGAAGTTTGTCAGACAAAAGGTCCAGTTGAGAGAGAAAGCGAGACTGGAGTGGTAGGGTTGTCAATCGCTTGAACTCTGAATTTATCTGAAATTAGACAAACATATTGCAGACAGACATAAAAATCAAACATTGCAAGATATCAAGCTGTTTTTAAAATAATTAAAAATTAATGCAATTGACTACAGAGATTTTTTTTTTTTTTGCCAAGTAACACCTGATGCTTCTTTGTTGGAATTCACAAAGCTATCAATGTAGTCCTTGTTGTCTATTCCTCTTTGACCACTACTAAACATCATGTACTTGCCTAGACCTGTTCAATGGTCTAAAAGTGATAAAATATTGCATTGGGACTACAGCAACAAAGAGCCTGTCCAGCCAGATGTTTCTGCTTTCTGTTCAAAAGAAGCATCTGGGGAGGAGCTAGCAGTCAATCATTTGTGCGTTGCACTTCGTAACATCCCAATCACAGACGCAACTTGGTAACACGAGATTCAAATGCAAAAGACTAACAATGACTATTATTCATCAAAACAAGCTTAATAACTTCTCACGTGTGTATTAAACATTTTGAAATTAGTCTAGTGATTCGACAGTGAATGATGACTGTGGAGGGACAAAAAAAAAAGAAATCAGTTTTTTTTCTTACTTGTTCTCGTTGAAGAGTAACATTACTATAATGAATTTTACAATTTTAATGGTACTACCAAATCTGAACAAAATAATGTCTTTTCTATAGGTTTGATAAACTCAGATGCCTCCTCCACTTAAGTATCTACATCCTGAAAATCAAGTTCTAACAACGCAGTAAGGGATCATCTGCCAGAAATTTGCTGTCCGTCTCACAATCCTAACAAAATGATTATTCAAACTACTCTAAGCCAAACTTAAGAAATGAATAAGGACAAACTATAATCACATAGACCATCGAGCCAATGACCTTTTTGTATTAATTAAAAGTGCGCAATATTGTGTTATTTAAAAGATTTAAAGATCTTGTACTCACCGTGTACTACAGAGCCTTCACAACATTCAAGATGGATCTACTTTGGATGTGATTGGGGTACACCTAACAACATAAAATATACAAGAGAATGAGTGGGAGAACAGTGTGGGTTGAGATGACACCAAGCAAGAAAGTGTGTGACTGTATGTTAACCATTTCTGTGTTTTTTGATTATTTTTTGGCATATCTGTGTATGTGTAATTTTACAGTTAAGTTTTAATATTAACTGTATTTTTGTATCCACCATGGGATTATTGTGGATGTAATCTTTGGCATCAGCTCCTATAATATACAAAAGAAATTAAAATGCTGTTACCTTCAGGTCCAAACTCAATTCGCCTATTCAGACAGTGTTTTTGTGCTTCTCCTCAAAAAGTGTATTAAAATATTAGAGAATAGTGTCATTAGCATGAAGGAAATCTATCTTATTAAATAGGAAGACAGGGTTTATTTTTTCTTTGCTCTACCTTCAATAACTACCATGATCAGTGGTCTCCAATTAGTGCAGCTCTGCTGGTTACTTATATGGAACATGCCTTACACGGCCACTGTGAATAACCAAAAAAACAAAATCAGAAATTTGTTATCTGTGTACATAACCCATTCCAGTCAATGTCTATCTATATCTATATATAAATTGTTTTATATCGGTCAAGAATCTCTTACAACATTGGAAGCTGTGGTGGATGCAGACAGAGTTAAGTAAGTTTAGTTCCTGTAAAAAGGCATCAATAGCAATAAAGGTTATGTACATGGATCATCAGCATTCTAAACGTGTTCCCAAATGACCAAATTTTGAGTGGATTATGAAAATTACTGCACATGAAAAAGGACTTAAACAGCAGTTGAATTTATAATTTTACTTTTGCCTGGTAAAATTGAAATGATTTGGACTGGGTTAGAGTGTGGGGGGGGGGGGGGCGTGGAGAAACACGTTCATGTGTTTTGGGTCTGTCACGCCAGCTGCGGTCGCAGCGCTTTGAAATCAGCAGATGTATATTTCTGATTAGTTAACACTATCGCCCTGGGTCACAATGGATGTTTTGGGTCTGACCTTAACTCTAATGAGGGTGGGCTAATTCTTAAGGAGCACAAAATGAGACATAAGGATAGATTTTTAAGTAATCTTGTATTTTTTGAGCTTAAGTGACAGTGTAAAAGTTACATCCAGGATTAAACAATTAGCATCTCCTCTCTGGAGTGCAGCTAGTTGTTTGCTCCTATTTTTTGGGTAGTCCAATAAACAGAAATTGTGGAGTTTTTTCTACAACTATTTGTCCAGTTAGTGACAAAACAGATCTTCACCATTTGAGCACGTTTTTACCAAGAAAAAGATGCAAAATCACGACTCAAAGCTAGTTACAGAAATGCACTGACTCTGCTCTCCACTCAAATTTGGCTTCTGTTGCTAACAATGCTACACTGTTGTCATGCTCATGACGACATCTGCACAACCTTTATACCTGGCACATGCATCAAATACTCCAACAGTAGTAAGGTAGTGGCCAGCTGCTGCTCAGTTGTGTCTTTTGGGTGATCGGGATTTAGCACAGCACAAGACAAGTCCACATCCACACCTTGTTCCTCCTGTGAAAAAAAAAAAAAAAAAAAAAAAAAACAAGGAAGGAAATCTGAAATTATTAGTCTGTATACAAAAACCCAGTCCAGTCGATGATTCAAGCTGCAATTCGCTGTTCACAAAAATAAAGTGATGGCAGATTTTTATTACCCATTTCTGTAGTTTTTGATTAATTTTTGACAAATGTATAAAAGATGTACAATCTTTGGCATCAGCCCCTATAATATACAACAGAAATAAAAATGCTGCTACCTTCAGGTCCAAACTCAATTTGCCTATTCAAACAGTTTGTGTTTCCCCTGAAAAAATGTATGAAAATATTACAGATTAGCGCCATTATGAAGGAAGTCCATCTTATTAAATAGAAAGGCAGTTTTTTTTGTTTTTTTGTTTTTTTGCCTTGTTCTACCTTCAATAACTACACCTTGATCAAGAGGACACTAAGCCAAGACTAGAGCAGTACTAGACCACTTAACTAGGTGTAACAACAAACTTAACAAGACAATGACTTCACAATAGTCCAAAATACTTCACAAACAGGAGCCTCTAGCTCAGCGCATTTCTCTGCGCTTATTACAGCTGTGTGGTACGAGACTGAACAGGCACCTGTCTGTGCTTCAAAACCAGCCTCAACATAGCTTTACATAGAGAATATGCACCACGCAGAATGCCCCCGCTGGCCGTTTCATCTTCATATTTCCCATGAATGAAGAGGGAGACAAAGGGAAAAGGAAGCGACATGTACACACATCAAACCCATTAATTGTTTAGCCAAGTCAAAGTTAAGATAGCGAAGCAAATACAACAAAATAGACTTGGGAAGACTAGATGAACACAAAAACAAATGTTCCATGGAAGCACTGCATGTGCACCATGTTGACCACAACTCGTGGGAAAACAGTGTTTTTCACAACACGTGCACCATCACTATCCTTTACTTTTAAGTTGCTGGTTAAGCCCGTTTAATGAAAAAAAACAAAAACAAAATGGAGGTCTCACTGTCGCCAGCTGACAGAGTTCGCTTAAGCTGTCGGTACTAACAGCGAAGCACATTCACATCTGAGTGATACGACATGCGCCGCAAAAGCGTTGCGGAAACTACCGAAAAATATATTTTATAGAGCCCCCTGTCCTAGAACGTATGCTAATGTTAATAATGTTATATAATGTAGGAGAGTTTGCATTTATCCCATCAATAACACTGAGAAGAGATGACACCAAAGTTGAAAGGAGCTAGCTCTAGCTAGTTGCTCTTTGAATGCACGTTTTTCCGCTTCAAGCGTGCTTGCAAATGTTGACATGCTAGCTTGCAATACTTCAAGAAAAAGCCTTTTGCTGTTACGACACAAACATAGCTACAGCACAGTGCAAACGTAAGTAGAATACATCACAAGAAATAATTAGCCCCTGACTTATTTAGCCTCATAATTGTCAGAAATTGGAGCAAGAAAGCAACAGCGCGAACATTCAACTTAACGTGGCCTGCTTTATTTTGTCAGTCTTACAAAACTTACTCGATGTGGTCAAAACAACACTTGCTTTCGAAGTTGAGATTGTAGATATGAAGGGTGTTAAACTTGGCTTACCTTAATGAAAATGCTTCTCTCCGGAGCGTCAAAGTCGATGTCAAGATGGCTGCTGCAGCTACAAGCCCCTTTCCCGGCCAAAATTGGGTGACGTTGTGGGGGGGTAGTGGGTGGAGCGTCACCGCAAAACATAACTTTTTATACATTGCCCTAATGTTTGAAACATGCATACTTCGCATCGCAACATTTTATGCCAGTGCTTTTAGATTAAGTCATCTTTTGGAAAGGAGTATTATTATAATATAACATGGTCGCATAATTTCCATTTGCAAGTAGAGCAACACCTGATGTCCCGTTTTTTCAGTGTATATTGGACACATTTTGAGTGCAGAAGGCCTGAAGCCAGACCAAGAAAAAGTCAGAGCAATAGTTAACATGCCTCAACCAGAAGATGTGGCTGCACTCAGAAGATTTCTCGGTATGGTGCAGTACCTTGCAAAGTTCATACCAAACCTGTCAGAGGTAAGTGCACCACTCAGAAAACTCCTGGAAGGAGAAGTTGCATGGCACTGGGAGTCACAGCAACATAAGACATTGAACAGCTGAAGTCACTTGTCAGTGAAACCCCTGTGCTGAGATTTTATGACATAAATAAACCAGTTACATTGTCTGTGGATGCAAGCTCTGAAGGATTGGGAGCTGTGATATTGCAAGAGGGTCAGCCAGTGGCTTATGGTTCAAGATCGCTAACAGACACACAGAAAAGATATGCACAAATTGAAAAGGAACTTTTGGCTATTGTGTATGGCTGTGAGAAATTCAAGCAGTATCTGTATGGAAGACCAGTACAGGTTGAGTCAGACCATAAACCACTGGAAGCTGTGTTCAAAAAAGGATTGCATAAAGCACCACCCAGACTACAACGTATGCTGATGAGTCTGCAGCCTTTCAACCTGCAGGTTACATATACACCAGGCAAAGACTTGTACATTGCAGACACTCTGAGCAGAGCTTTTCTTAAAGAGCAAACAGAAAAACTATTGGAGGAGGAACTTGAAGTTAATCTCCTTACAGCACACCTACCTGTCTCAGAGGAAAAGCTGAAGTTATTCCAGAAAGCAACAGCAGCAGATGAGGAACTGCAAATGTTAATGAAAGCAGTTCAGTCAGGATGGCCAGCACAAGTCAGTCAAGTTCCAGCTGAGATAAGGAAGTATCGGACATTCAGAGAGAAACTCACATGCTCAGAAGGACTAATATTCAAGAACTCGAGGCTTGTGGTGCCTCAAAGTCTGAGAAAGGAAATGCTTCAGAAAATCCATGAAGCACGTCTTGGCGTTGTTAAATGCAAAGAAAGAGCAAGAGATGTTTTGTTTTGGCCCAGCATGTCTAAACAAATAGAAGAAACAGTGCTAAGGTGTTCTATCTGTAACACACACAAGTGGAACAATGTCAAAGAACCACTTCAGAGTCATGACATTCCCAGCAGAGTGTGGGCAAAAGTTGGTGTTGATGTTTTCCATTTTGGCCAAGGTGATTATCTACTGTGTGTAGATTATTACTCAAAATATCCTGAAATTGCCAAATTGCCACAAACAACAAGCAAACATGTCATTGTAGCTCTTAAATCTATGTTTGCCAGACATGGAATTCCAGACAAGCTCATGTCAGACAATGGACCGCAGTTTTCAAGTGCAGAGTTCAGACAGTTTGCAGAAACGTGGGAGTTTAAACACACCACATCGAGCCTGGAATACCCACAATCAAATGGGTAAAGTGAATGTGCAATTCAAACAATAAAAAACCTACTGAAGAAGACACAAAAGAGCCAAGGAGATCCTTATATTGCTCTTCTTGAATACAGAAATTCGCCCCTGGATGGAGTCAAATTGTCTCCAGCACAATTATTGATGAATCAGAGACTGAAAACAAAATTGCCAACATCAGGTCAGCTGTTAATGCCACAGCTGAACAAGAATAAGCAAAAACAACTGAAGAAGAGACAGATGAGACAGAAACATTACTTTGACCGTGGAGCCAGAGCCTTACCTGCTCTACAAGAGGGAGAGACAGATTCAGAGCTGAGAATACATGGCAACCAGCTATTGTGGTAAAGAGCCACAACACACCAAGATCATTTGTGATTCAGACCCCTGGAGGATGTAAATTCAGGAGAAACAGGTGCCATCTACTGAAGTGCAGAGAAGAAAGTGTTCCTGAAACCACAAACATTGATCAGGAAGATTTCCCGACCCCTGCTTGTGAGCCAACAGAGACCATCTCATCGGAGCAAGCACCTGTTCATTCTCCTGTAAAGGAAACTGAGAATTCCAAAGCAGTTACTGAAGAGCCAAGGAAAACTTCACGCTTTGGCAGACTGATTAAACCCCCACAACGTTATACAATGTGAAACAACATAAAGAAATGTTCAAGTGTATCTTAAGGGATGTTAGCCCTGTAATGAAAAGAAAAGCAGTTGTTCAGGTTAAAACCATACTTTTAACTCGTGAGTCATATTAGGATTTATTGTTTCTCTGTAACAATATAGTATGATATTCTACTTCTAAAGGGAGATGTAATGTAGTAATATGGTCTGCCACTAGGGGCACTGTTAAGTGTTCTATTGTGGCAACCTGGGGAGTGCATAATGATTTACCACCTTAGACAGGAACAAAGGACGCGAAGTTAACCTTTTGTGTGTGAGAAGTTTCTAGATGCCCTAGTAAGATAACAGGGAGGTGTCAAGGATGAATTGACTGACTGCAGTCGGACGGGGAGATTATCTTTAGTGTGTGAGAAAAATCTAGAAGGAGATTATCTTTTGTGTGTGAGAAGAGTCTAGATAGGGGTATTAGTAAGATGGCGGCCAGGTTGGACGGGGAATGAGCAGGAGTGGCCAACTACTGGTTTCCGGTGGTGACGCTGTTATATCGGGAAATGACACGAGATGGAGAGCTTATTGAGGGACATCCAACTCAGCTTTATTATGCAGAACGCTCAACGATATACAGAGTAGGCCGTGCCCGCCTGACATCATCCTATGGGTGGGCATCCCAGACACCCAAATTCCATACACAACATTTCTCCCCCTTGAAAAAAATGTCAGGCACACAAACAACCCACCCTAATTTATCACCCAACTCACACACTAAAAGGGAAGAACATATGTACAAAAATAAATAAACTCCTTTCCATTCACACAACTAAGGCTGGGGGGCCGGGTAGACTGCCAGCGCCCCCCTACATGGCTGAGCGGGTTATTCCGCCGCTAAAAAAGAACATTCATTTTCTTCCGCTTAATCCTTTTCGGGTCGCGGGGGGCTGGAGCCTATCCCAGCATCTTTGGGCCAGAGGCAGGGTACACCCTGGACAGATCGCCAGTCCGTCGCAGGCAACCATTCACAACTAAGGACAATTTGGAATCCCCAGTTTTGATGCCAATTAACCTAACTTGCATGTTTTTTGGCATGTGGAAGGAGAAATCCTGGAGTAAACCCACGCAGACACGGGGAGAACATGCAATACTCCACACAGATCACTGTTGGTCGGGGGCTGGGATTGAACCCAGGATTCTCCGGCCAAGGGTGAGTTGCTGTGCTGCTGCAGTGCTAACCACTCCGCCACCGCGCTGCCTCTAAAAGAGAACAACAAAAGAAAAGAAAATAAGGTTGTGTTTCTAACTCTAAAATAATCCCCATAACAATGCTATATATAAACACCACAATACATAAAATCACAAAACATACACTACTGGGGGCCCCCACCCCAACTCCCACCCTACAATGGGCATTCAAAACAAAATTACGTCGGGTCATTCAATTAAATAGGTCAAATAAACCAGGTGGGCTCAACTTCACCATGCACTCAATTACTTACCGAGCCACCACCTCTCTGACTACAAAATCTGACATATACAGACGTGGACAAAATTGTTGGTACCCCTCTGTTAATGAAAGAAAAACCCACAATAGTCACAGAAATAACTTGAATCTGACAAAATGTGGTAATAAATAAAAATTCGAAGAAAATTAACCATTGAAAATCAGACAATGCTTTTGAATTGTGGTTCAACAGAATTATTTTAAAAAAGAAACTCATGAAACAGGCCTGGACAAAAATGGTGGTACCCTTAACTTAATATTTTGTTGCACAACCTTTTGAAGCAATCACTGCAATCAAACGATTTCTGTAACTGTCAGTGAGACTTCTGCACCTCTCAGCAGGTATTTTGGCCCACTCCTCATGAGCAAACTGCTCCAATTGTCTCAGGTTTGAAGGGTGCTGTAATGTATTTTAATGCGTTTTTATAAGGAGAGCAAGTGGAACAAACAGACAGGACAGCGAGGTCTTCATTAACGTCAACAACAACCGTTTTTACTCTCTGCTTAATCTGAATACTGTGGAGCGTGTAAATAATGAGGCGGATTTGGTTCAGGCGGTTTATTACACGACTCACACAAGGAGCATAGACAGAATGGCATACAAGTAGGAACTCTTCCCTTAAATAACATGACATCCTTCTAGACTCTTCTCACACACAAAAGATAATCTCCTTCTAGATTCTTCTCACACACAAAAGATAATCTCCCCTTCCGACTGCAGTCAGTCAATTCATTCTTGACACCTCCCTGTTATCTTACTAGGGCATCTAGAAACTTCTCACACACAAAAGGTTAACTTCGAGTCCTTTGTTCCTGTCTAAGGTGGTAAACCATTATGCACTCCCCAGGTTGCCACACCACCACCCCCAGCAACTTAGATAGGACAAAAGGGTAACAGTCCACATGCTGTGATAGAACCATTAACATCAGTCCACATGCTGTAGAACAATCAACATCAGTCCGCATGCTGCTTGGGCTTCAGTCTTCTGCCGTATCTGCTGTAGCCAGGATTCGCTGCCTCCGTGGCGCTGCCATGCTGGGGGGCTGATGTCTGTGGGTGAAAACTTTTTGACTGTCCGTGTGGGTGCTCTGGAGAATCATTTCTCTGGGAAGCGCCCCGTGGGGGTCTTCCACGCCGAGGGGCCCTCGCCAACAGCACTTCCTCGTCAGCCACAATGAAAGCAGGTTTGAGTCTGTCTATGCCAATTTTTTCCCTCCTACCCCCCAAGTCTAGCAACAAATGCTTATCCCCTGTTTCCAGCACTCTAAACGGTCCATCATAAGGTGGGCGCAGCGGGGGACGGTGGGCGTCGTGTCTGACAAACACGAACTCTGCGTTTTTCAAAGCTTTAGGCACAAAAACGCGCAGAAAACTGTGGTGGGCAGGGCCCAGCAGCGTGCTTGAGTCTATGCAACGCTGCAGCAGCTGAGACGGGGAGCTGCCCGGTGCAGGATTATCTGGCAGAAACTCCCCAGGCAGCCAGAGTGGTTGTGCAAAAACGAGTTCTGCCGGGGAAGCTTCCAGATCCTCTTTAGGCGCAGAACGTAACCCCAATAAAACCCATGGTAGCCTGTCTACCCAATCTGCATCCGTCAGTGAAGCCCTCAGAGTTGCTTTTAACGACCTATGAAAACGTTCACATAACCCATTAGCCTGCGGGTTGTACGTGGTTGTGCGGTGAATTGAGACACCTAGGCTGCGGGCCATGGTTGACCAGAGTTCAGAAACAAATTGAGAGCCTCTGTCGGACGTAATGTCCGACGGAACTCCAAAACGCACCACCCATGCTGTTAAAAACGCGCGCGCCACCTCCTCGGCCGTGGTTGCCGCCAGCGGAACCGCTTCTGGCCAGCGCGTGGTGCGGTCCACCATTGTCAGGAGATGCGTGTACCCCTGTGATGGCGGAAGGCGGCCTATGAGGTCCACGTGGACATGGTCGAACCTCTTAGCCGGGATGCGAAATGGCTCCAAAGGAGCCTTCGTGTGTCTGTGAACATTGGCTCGTTGGCACGCCACGCAGGCTGCTGCCCACTCTTTCACTTGTTTGCGAAGTCCCGGCCACACATATTTCTCTCCTCCCATTTTGACCGACGCACGCACCCCTGGGTGTGCCAAAGAGTGAACCAACTCAAACACGCGGCGGCGCCACGCGGCCGGAACCACAGGCCGTGGGCGACCCGTGGAGATGTCACAGATTAAGGGGGGAATGCCGTTAAGCAGCGTCCTCTTCTCCAGCCTTAACCCTGTTGGTCCAGACTGGAGCGCGCGCACGTCCACGTCACTAGCCTGCTCCGCGGCCATGGCTGCGTAATCCATCCCTACACAGACCGGGGCCACAACGGCACGCGAGAGGCAGTCTGCCACTACATTCAGTTTGCCCGACACATGCTGAATATCGGTAGTAAACTTTGAGATCGCGGCCAGCTGCCTCTGCTGCCGGCCCGACCAAGGTTCTGAAACTTTGGCCATCGCGAATGTTAGTGGCTTATGGTCAACGAACGCAGTAAAATTGCGCCCTTCCAGCCAGAACTGGAAATGGCGAATGGCCAGGTGGAGAGCCAGCAACTCTCTGTCGAACGCGCTGTATTTACGTTAATTGTCGCGCAAGATTCTGCTGAAAAAGGCGAGCGGCTGCCAAGCCCCGGCGATGCGCTGCTCCACGACAGCCCCTATGGCCACATCTGAGGCGTCAATGGTGAGGGCTATGCGGGCCGTTGGGTCTGGATGTGCCAACAATGCGGCGTTTGCCAGGGCTGCTTTAACTTCAGAGAACGCCTGCTCTCGTTCCGGGGTCCATTCGACCCTATTCGCGGGTTTCTGTTTTTTGAGCGCAGCGTACAATGGCTGCATGAGCTGCGCTGCGCGGGGAAGGAAACGGTTATAAAAGTTCTCCATTCCCAAAAATTCTTGTAGTGCCCTGATCGTTTGCGGTCAGGGAAAATCTGTCACTGCGCGCACTTTGTCAGGCAGCGGAACCGCTCCTTCGGGAGAGACGCGGTGCCCTAAAAAATCAATCCCCGTCACCCCAAACTGACATTTCGCTGGGTTGATTATTAAACCGTGCTCTTCCAACCTTTGGAAAACCGTCGTGAGGTGGGTTTCGTGTTCGTCTTCGGACGCGTCGGCTACCAAGATATCATCCAGGTAGACGAACACGAAAGGGAGATTGCGCAGCACTGCATCCATCATGCATTGGAACGTCTGTGCTGCCCCTTTAAGCCCAAACGGCATGCGCAAAAACTCAAATAAACCAAACGGAGTTATTACCGCTGTTTTGGGTATGTCTTCAGCGCACACTGGGACTTGGTGGTAACCACAGACCAAATCTATCTTAGAAAAAATGCGCACTCCTGCGAGGTGAACGGAAAAATCCTGAATGTGGGGAATTGGGTAGCGGTCGTGCGCTGTAGCGTTGTTTAACCTGCGGAAATCGTTGCAAGGTTGCCACGAACCTTCAGCTTTAGGGACCATGTGTAGCGGGGAAGCCCATGGGCTGTTTGAGCGCCTGATGATGCCTAACCTCTCTAGGTTAGCGAACTCCTCACGCGCTATGGCCAGTTTAGCTGCGTCCAAGCGCCGAGGTCTTGCAAAAACGGGCGCCCCGGTGGTGGTGATAAAATGCTCCACCCCATGTTTAGCGATAGCTGCTGAAAACGTCGGGACTGTGAGTGCTGGGAACTGAGCGAGCAGTGTGTGGAACTTACCGCATGCTGCTGTGACGTTGGCTTGTGCTGTTGGCCGGGTCACTCGAGCTATACAGGGGAGAGAGTCAAAAGACAGTGCATTAACCAGGCGCCTGTTAGCGATATCTACCAACAACCCATGTGCACATAGAAAATCAGCCCCCAGTATAGGGTAATCCAATGCTGCTACAACAAAAGTCCATTCAAATGTACGACTGTGTAGAGACAAGAGTAGAGTCCTCTCACCAAAGGTCTTAATCTCTGAGCCGTTTGCTGCTGCCATCTCGGGGCCGCTGGGTCTTGCCAGCCGGTCAGCGTAGGTCGGCCGGATGAAACTCTTCTGTGTGCCGGTGTCCACGAGGAAATGCCTCCCCGAGCGTGCGTCCATCAAATAGAGCAGCTTGTTCTTCTCCCCGAGGGTCGCGGCTGCTACCGACCCCCGGTCTTGGCGTTTCCCGAGCACTTGAACTGGCACGGTGGTATACATTTGCATGCCCTCTCTGCAAAGCGGCGGTGGTAGAAGCAAAGCGTGTCACCTCCACGTTCCTTGGCCCCCGCTGCTGCTGCCGTCGATGGTTCTGCTGCTGCCGTCGGTGGCTCCTTGCCTCCTCGTGTCGACGTGCCGGGCTCCGTCGCTGCCGCAATGGTCACGAAAGCCTTGGTGGCAACGATGATCCGGTCTGCCTCTCGGGCCAGCGCACGATAGTCCCGTTTGGCCAGCAACGACGAATTGGCCAGGGCCACTCTCGCCGCTGTCGGAAGGTTCCTGAGGAAAATGTGGGTGAAGATGAAGTGGTCGTCGTCCGTGCCCTTTAACCTCAGCATCTTCTCCATCATGTCCACGGCCGAACCGTCTCCCAGCTCGGTCCGTGTCAGAAGCCTCTCTGCTCTCTCACCATCCGAGAGCGTGTAGTGCTGGATGAGGGCAGCCTTCAGCGCATCATATTTGCCGTCGGCTGGTGGCTGATCGAGCAGGCTCTCGATGTGCTGATCCGTGCTGGCATCGAGCGCTGCGACCACATAGTGGAATTTCGTATCATCCGCCGATATCCCTCGGAGGGCGAACTGCGCCTCGGTTAGGTGGAACCAGGAGCGCGGGTTGTGCTGCCAAAAATCAGGTAGTTTGATCGCTACAGCACAGGCGAAGCTGGGGGTTCCAGTCGAGGTTGGCTCCGGGGATCTTCCGTCGTATTCCATGATTCGTCTTGGGTCACCAGTGTGGAGCGTGTAAATAATGAGGCGGATTTGGTTCAGGCGGTTTATTACACGACTCACACAAGGAGCATAGACAGAATGGCATACAAGTAGGAACTCTTCCCTTAAATAACATGACATCCTTCTAGACCAGGGGTCAGCAACCCGCGGCTCCGGAGCCGCATGCGGCTCTTTCATCCCTCTGCTGCGGCTCCCTGTGGCTTTTGAAAATAAATAATGAGTATTTAATTAAAATGTATCTTATTTTAGTTCATTAGTTTTTAAAATGTAATTCTAAATTTGAAGATTATGGTGATCTTGTAAAATCTAAAAAAAACCGTGTTAAAGTTTAATCATCGTCAGCGAAATTCAACACGAAGTCGGAAGTCGTCTCCCGCGATAACCCGGATGTGTTGTGTTCAAGCTACTGCTGTATTGTAAACAGCCCTACGATTGGATAGTTGCAAACGATTGGACCAATCAAATGGCTCGTTGTATGCTTTTTCAAAGATTCATGGCGGCGTGTTCTCAGGGATGTGATTTTCTGTTAATTTGTCGAATTCCACTTTATTTTATCTTCCAGGAAGATAAAGTATGTTAAGTACATTAGCGGCTTGTGGTCCACGAACGCAGTGAAGCTGCGCCCTTTCAGGCAGGACTGGAAGTGGCGTACGGCCACCGGTAATCAATATGGCCAGGTGGAAAGTCATTAACTCTACAACGGCTGTATGAGCTGGGCTGGCGCGAGGGATTAAACGGTAATAAAAGTTAGCCATCCCCTTTTATGATTCCAAACAGTTTGAAATTGACAGTGCACAGTGGACATTGACTCATAACTTTTGAATATTTCTAAGACTTGGCTACATCAGTGATTGTGCAAAATGAACTGCTCAAGACTCAATAGAGATTGAAACTGGTGATCTGAAATGAATGCTGAAATTATAAAAAGTAATGGTATGAATGAATTTTATATCTATTATGGAACAGATAAAATTAACTGATTTTGATTTGATCAGGTGTTAAAGCATGTGATGGATAATGCTTGTTGGAAAATTTTAGGAATGCTATCTTCTTGGAACATAAGTCAATATTATACATTAATAAGTGGCATTCAGCTGTTTGTTTTATGTCATTTAAGCACAGTTCTGGTACTTAAAAATCATAAAAACCCGGGAGCTTCGGGGGGCTTTGCCCCCCTTGCTCCCCATCCCACCCCGGACCCCGCTGGGGGACTATGTCCCCCAGACCCCCTGCTGAATTTTCAAATAATTTCCCCAACCCCAAATCACATCGCTGGTTCGAGTTGGAATTCTGAGCTTTCGGTATTGTTTTCAGCGGAATTATGAGATTTTTATCGAAGGATCAGGAGTCATCAGTGCTAGAAATAGCACTCTCCTTTCAACCCAATGTCTTTTTTTTCGGAGTTCAAAATGTTTTTGTTGCATGCAGAAATGTAATTTTGTTTTCTCTGCAGGAGTTCGCTGATTTCATAAATGCAACACATTATAGTTTGTTTATACCAGGGGTCGGCAACCCGCGGCTCCTGAGCCGCATGCGGCTCTTTCATCCCTCTGCTGCGGCTCCCTGTGGCTTTGGAAAATAAATAATGAGTATTTAATTAAAATGTATTTTATTTTAGTTCATTAGTTTTTAAAATGTAATTCTAAATTTGACGATTATGGTGATCTTGTAAAATCTAAAAAAAAAACCTGTTAAAGTTTAATCACCGTCAGCGAAATTCAACACAAAGTCGGAAGTCGTCTCCCGCGATAACCCGGATGTGTTGTGTTCAAGCTACTGCTGTATTGTAAACAGCCCTGCGATTGGATAGTTGCAAACGATTGGACCAATCAAATGGCTCGTTGTATGCTTTTTCAAAGATTCATGGCGGCGTGTTCTCAGGGATGTGATTTTCTGTTAATTTGTCGAATTCCACTTTATTTTATCTTCCAGGAAGATAAAGTATGTTAAGTACATTAGCGGCTTGTGGTCCACGAACGCAGTGAAGCTGCGCCCTTTCAGGCAGGACTGGAAGTGGCGTATGGCCACCGGTAATCAATATGGCCAGGTGGAAAGTCATTAACTCTACAACGGCTGTATGAGCTGGGCTGGCGCGAGGGATTAAACGGTAATAAAAGTTAGCCATCCCCTTTTATGATTCCAAACAGTTTGAAATTGACAGTGCACAGTGGACATTGACTCATAACTTTTGAATATTTCTAAGACTTGGCTACATCAGTGATTGTGCAAAATGAACTGCTCAAGACTCAATAGAGATTGAAACTGGTGATCTGAAATGAATGCTGAAATTATAAAAAGTAATGGTATGTTGGAATTTTATTTCTATTATGGAACAGATAAAATTAACTGATTTTGATTTGATCAGGTGTTAAAGCATGTGATGGATAATGTTTGTTGGAATATTTTAGGAATGCTATCTTCTTGGAACATAAGTCAATATTGTACAGTGGGGCAAAAAAGTATTTAGTCAGCCACCAATTGTGCAAGTTCTCCCATTTAAAAGATGAGAGAGGTCTCCAATTTTCATCATAGGTATACCTCAACTATGAGAGACAAAATGAGAAAAAAAATCCAGAAAATCACATTGAAGGATTTTTAATTTTTAATGAATTAATTAATGAATTAATTTAATGAATTAATTTAATGAATTTAATGTTTAATGTTTAATGAATTAATTGGTAATGAATTAATTTAATGAATTAATTTAATGAATTAATTGGTAAATTCCTCAGTAAACTAAGTATTTGGTCACCTACAAACAAGCAAGATTTCTGGCTCTCACAGACCTGTAACAACTTCTTTAAGAAGCTCCTCTGTCCTCCACTCGTTACCTGTATTAATGGCACCTGTTTGAACTCGTTATCAGTATAAAAGACACCTGTCCACAACCTCAAACAGTCAGACTCCAAACTCCACTATGGCCAAGACCAAAGAGCCGTCAAAGGACACCAGAAACAAAATTGTAGACCTGCATCAGGCTGGGAAGACTGAATCTGCAATAGGTAAGCAGCTTGGTGTGAAGAAATCAACTGTGGGAGCAATTATTAGAAAATGGAAGACATACAAGACCACTGATAATCTCCCTCGATCCGGGGTTTCCACGCAAGATCTCACCCCATGGGGTCAAAATGATCATGAGAACGATGAGCAAAAATCCCAGAACCACACAGAGTAACAAAGGCTACATCAGTAACACACTACGCCGCCAGGGACTCAAATCCTGCAGTGCCAGATGTGTCCCCCTGCTTAAGCCAGTACATGTCCAGGCCCGTCTGAAGTTTGCTAGAGAGCATTTGGATGATCCAGAAGAGGATTGGGAGAATGTCATATGGTCAGATGAAACCAAAATAGAACTTTTTGGTAAAAACTCAACTTGTCGTGTTTGGAGGAGAAAGAACACCATACCTACTGTGAAGCATCGGGGTGGAAACATCATGCTTTGGAGCTGTTTTTCTGCAAAGGGACCAGGACGACTGATCCGTGTAAAGGAAAGAATGAATGGGGCCATGTATCGTGAAATTTTGAGTGAAAACCTCCTTCCACCAGCAAGGGCATTGAAGATGAAATGTGGCTGGGTCTTTCAGCATGACAATGATCCCAAACACACTGCCCGGGCAACGAAGGAGTGGCTTCGTAAGAAGCATTTCAAGGTCCTGGAGTGGCCTAGCCAGTCTCCACATCTCAACCCCATAGAAAATCTTTGGAGGTTGTTGAAAGTCTGTGTTGCCCAGCGACAGCCCCAAAACATCACTGCTCTAGAGGAGATCTGCATGGAGGAATGGGCCAAAATACCAGCAACATTGTGTGAAAACCTTGTGAAGACTTACAGAAAACGTTTGACCTCTGTCATTGCCAACAAAGGGTATATAACAAAGTATTGAGATGAACTTTTGTTATTGACCAAATACTTATTTTACCGAGGAATTTACCAATTAATTCGTTAAAAATCCTTCAATGTGATTTTCTGGATTTTTTTTTTTCTCATTTTGTCTCTCATAGTTGAGGTATACCTATGATGAAAATTGGAGACCTCTCTCATCTTTTAAGTGGGAGAACTTGCACAATTGGTGGCTGACTTCTTCTTCCGGCTTTCAGAGAGAGCAGTCGCATTTTCACTCCTCTCCTCCTCCCGCCTCCCTGACTGATCCCAGCTTGCTTCGTCTGTGTCTGTGTCTCACTCCTTCTCGCGGATCTCAATCCAAACGGAAAAACAGAAAAAATGGAATTTCGGGCTTTAAATGCAATTGACACCACCTTTTCAACAGAAAATAGGGCCCGGGGGAGCCCAAATGTGTGACTCATGGGTTAATTGGAACTCATGTGTCTGTGTGATTCGATTGAAGATGCAGAAGACATCTGTCTGTTTGGATATGATCACAGGATTTCTACTGTTTGGCTCCGGAGTTTCCTAGTGTATCGGAAATTAAAGAAGTTGAAAGAGCTGGTCAAAATGCGGATCCCGGCGAAGCTCCTTCAACAATTTGACCAGCGATTTTAAGCCTGTGAATTGAATTAATTGTGATGCACAGAATCGCAAGAGAGTGGAAATTACTATGCTCCAAGTGACTGCGCTCATCAGGCCTTGATTCGGCGTCCTTGGGAACTCATTCCTCCAGGTGCAGAGATTTTGCAGGAAGGTGGTTTGGCTTCTCTTTAACCCAAACAATTAACAACAGTTGCTGTTGTTCAGTAAACCGGACTCTTCAAGGACAGCGTTATCATGTGTCTAATACAGAACTTTTTGCTGTGAAATTTTGCTCATACGAGCTTTATTTTGATTAACTATGTTTTTTCTCTCTGCCCATTGTGTCATTCCCTCCCCCATTCCCCTCTTTACCCTCCACTGATGACAGGCGCCTTCATGGCTGCCGCGTCATTGGGCGCGCTCGATAAGCGCCTCCAATGTCAAGTCAAATTCCTCGTTTGTTTACACTGTAAACACGCTTGGCAATAAAGCTATTCTGATTCTGATTCTGACTAAATACTTTTTTGCCCCACTGTATTTATTTTTCCGCTTTTATCTTTTGTTCTTACTAAAGACAAGAATAGAAAGGAGATGTATTTACCTTCTTAACATGTTTCGATTGTACACTGCAGCCTTTTTTTTTTTTTTTTTTTTTTTTTTTTTTTTTGTTACTTATTTGTACCCGTAGGTAGATTTGGTTTGCAGTCTGGTGACAAGCCACCGGCTGCTGGTCGCTGCGTGCGCGAGCGCCCTAAACCTACATGTTTTTGGTATGCAGGAGGAAACCGGAGAAATCCCGGAGTAAACCCACGCAACACGGGGAGAACATGCAAACTCCACACAGCTCACTGTTGGTCGGGGGCTGGGATCAAACCCACGATCTCATGATCCCCGCGATCCCCCGGCCGAGGGTAAAACTGTGCTGCCACAGTGCTAAACCACTGCGCCACCGTGCAGCCTTCGTCAGAAGAGTCAGCTGATTGCTGCCAGGTGACATTTATCAGCTGATTTTCGTAGGCAGGGCCAGCTCAGCAGATCTGTCAGATCCACCGAGCCGGCCCCGCCTTCCGCCGTCAGATGGTCTCTGGAGAATGAGATCCCAGGTGTGGGAAAGCATAAAGGCCCCCTCAACTCGGTTCACGGTGTCTTTTCCCCGCTTCCTGATTTCTATGGCCTCCTTGATCCAGCGTTTGTGTCTGTTGCTCTCTGATCCAATAATTTTTGCATTGTCCCAGTCCATGATGTGATTATTATTTCTTTTGCAGTGATCTGATATTGCTGATTTTAATGTTTCTTGTTCTGCCTTTTCTTTTGTGATCTTGTGAGTCATCCTTGTGTTTCCTTCTCACATTCCTTCTGGTGTTTTTTTTTTCTTGTGGTGAATGATCTTCCAGTTTCTCCAATGTAGGTTTTGTTGCATGATCTGCATGATATTTCATATATTACATTGCATTTTTTGTTTTGTTCTATTCTGTCCTTGGGGTAGGGAGATGCCCTGGCTCTGGGTTCTCTGGTAACAATTCACCCGGGAGCCTGAGAGGTTGTGCAAAAACTAATTCTGCTGGAGAGGCGTCTAGATTCTCTTTGGGCGCAGCACGCAACCCCAATAAAACCCAGGGAAGTTTATTTACCCAATTTGTATCCATTAGTGAGGCTCTGAGGGCGGCCTTTAAAGATCTGTGAAAACGCTCGCATAACCCATTAGCCTGAGGGTGATAAGCGGTGGTGCGGTGAATTGTTGCCCCTAAGCTGCTGGCCATGGCTGACCAAAGCTCCGAGACAAATTGAGGCCCCCTATCGGACGTGATGTCCGATGGGACACCGAAAAGTGCCACCCAGTTTGTCAAAAAAACGCGAGCGACTTCCTCCGCTGTGGTTGACGCCAGAGGGACTGCCTCTGGCCAGCGCGTGGCGCGGTCTATCATTGTTAACAGATGTGTGAAACCTTGGGAGGAAGGTAGCGGCCCCACGAGGTCGACATGAACGTGGTCGAACCTTCTAGCAGGGATTGGAAAAGGCTCCAGAGGGGCTTTTGTGTGTTTGTGTATTTTGGCGCGCTGACAAGAAATGCAAGTTTTTGCCCATTCTTTTACGTTTTTGCGCAGGCCAAGCCACACAAACTTTTCGGCGACCATTTTAACTGAAGCGCGCACACCTGGGTGCGCAAGGGAGTGAATCGAGTCGAAAATACGGCGGCGCCATGCAGCTGGGACTAACGGGCGAGGTTGAGATATCGCATATTAGTGGGGGCACACCGTCGCGTAAACCCCTTTCCTCCAGCCTTAACCCTGTTGGTCCAGACAGGAGTGCGCGCACGTCCGCGTCACTACTTTGCTCCTCTGCCATGGCTGCATAATCTATCCCTGCGTGGATTGGTGCTGCGTATGTGTCCGTGTTGGTGAAAAGCTCTGCGGCTGCGGTAGTATAATCTGTCTCCTCGCACTCTGGCGATGTCACAGCGCGAGAGAGGCAGTCTGCTACCACGTTAAGTTTGCCTGCCACATGTCGAATGTCTGTGGTGAACTCTGAAATCGCAGCTAGCTGTCTTTGTTGCCTGCCTGACCACGGTTCGGAAATTTTAGCCATGGCAAAGGTGAGCGGTTTGTGGTCTACAAAAGCTGTGAAACACCGCCCTTCTAACCAGAACTGGAAGTGGCGGATGGATAAATGAAGCGCTAGCAGCTCCCTGTCAAAAGTGCTGTATTTACGCTCAGTTTGGTTTAGCGATTGGCTGAAGAATGCCAAAGGTTGCCAGATTCCGCTGACGTGTTGTTCTACAACTGCCCCTGGCCAGGTCCGAAGCGTCTGTGGTTAGCGCAATGTGGGCCGAGGGATCGAGGTGAACCAACAATGTGGCATTAGCTAGGGCAGTTTTTACTTCCGCGAAGGCGCGTTCGCGCTCCGGGGACCATTCGACCGCGTTGGAAGCTTTTTGTTTTCTGAGCGCGTCATATAGGGGCTGCATGAGCTGAGCTGCGTGGGGGAGGAAACGGTTGTAAAAATTAACCATTCCTAAAAATTCTTGCAGCGATTTGACCGTTTGTGGCCGTGGGAAACTTTTTATCGCGTGAACTTTGTCTGGCAGTGGGACTGCCCCCTTCGGAGAAACTCTGTGTCCTAAAAAATCAATTTGTGACATGTCGAATTTGCATTTGGCTGGATTGATTATTAACCCGTGCTCTTCTAGCCTCTGAAAAACCATAGTGAGATGCCGCTCGTGTTCTTCCTCAGACGGGCTGGCTACCAGCATATCGTCGAGGTAGACGAAAACAAAAGGGAGGTCGCGTAATACTGCGTCCATCATCCGCTGAAAGGTTTGAGCAGCGCCTTTGAGGCCGAAAGGCATCCGCAAAAATTCAAAAAGGCCGAAGGGGGGTTATTACAGCTGTTTTAGGAATGTCCTCTGCTCGAACTGGGACTTGATGATAACCGCGGACCAGGTCTATTTTTGAAAAAATGCGCGCACCCGCCAGATGTAGTGAAAAATCTTGAATGTGAGGAATTGGGTAGCGGTCATGCGCTGTCGCATTGTTTAATCTGCGGTAATCGCTGCACGGTCTCCAAGAACCGTCGGATTTCGGGAGCATGTGAAGCGGTGACGCCCAGGGGCTTTTCGAGCGTCTGATAATGCCTAATTTTTCGAGGGTAGTAAACTCGTCCCAAGCTATGGCGAGCTTGGTCGCGTCTAAGCGCCGAGCTTTGGCGAATACGGGTGGGCCCGTTGTGGGAATAAAGTGTTCGACCCCGTGTTTAGCCACTGTGGCTGAGAATTTGGGAATTGTGAGTGCTGGAAATTGGGTGAGGAGTTGATCAAACTTACCTCCTGCTGTGGTGACGCTGGCCTGCACGGGTGGTGGAGAAACTCGAGCTGCGCAGGGAATAGAAGCAAAGGACAGTGCATTAACCAAGCGTCTGTTCGCTAGATCAACTAATAACCCATGCGCACACAAAAAGTCTGCGCCCAACAAGTTAAAACTCACCGCCGCTACAACAAATGTCCATCTGTAGTTGCGGCAGTGGATGCAGCGGTGCAGGCTCTTTTCGCCAAAAGTGTCGATGCTGGAGCCGTTGGCTGCCACCGCTCCATTGCCCCGGGTGCCCATGGCCCGATCTGCTTGGGAGGGCATGACAAAACTTAGTTGAGCTCCCGTGCCAATAAGGAACTGCTTGCCGGTGTGTCTGTCCGTCACATATAACAGCTTGCTTTTTTCGCCGAGAACCGCCGCTGTTAACGGCTCTCAGCTTTGGCGTTTCCCGAAACCGTGAATTTGCAGGGGGGAACGCATTTGTAAGCCTTCTCGGTGAAGCGGTGGTGGTAATAACAAACGTTGCTCCGTCTGTTACGTTTTGGCCGTGTCGCTGTCACCGCAGGCTGGTTCTGCTCGGTGGTTTGTGGCTCCCCGTGGCTCCGGGCATCAGCGTTGAAGTCTGCGGATGCTGCTGTGGGTGTCTGCTCCTTGCAGGCGTTGACGAGCCGTTGAGCTTCGTGAGCCAGCACGCGGAAGTCTTGCTGGGTGCTGCATCGCATGTTGGCAAGCGTCCCTCTCATGTGTGGCGGCAGCGTACTGAGGAATATGAATTGGAAGAGGAAGTTGTCATTGTCCTCTTCTTTAAGCTGCAGCAAGTCCTCCATGAGGGCCTTGGGTCTGCATCCTCTGTGGCCGTAGACCGCCAGGATCCTCTCGGCTCTCTCTTCGGCTGAGGGGACGTAATTTGCCACGATGGTTGCTTTCAGTACTTTATATTTGTCTTGGGCCGGCGGCCGCTGGATAATGCACCGCACACACCTCGAAGTGGCGGCGTCGAGTTTGGCGACGATGTGATAGAACTTCGTATCGTCAGCCGTGATGCCCGCCAGTGTAAACTGGGCTTCAGCTTGCTGAAACCACGAGGCGGGGTCTTCCTGCCAGAAGTCCGGCAGCTTGACAGTGACGCCATTTGTGTGGACCGTCATCGATGTGTCCGCAGGGTGAGAGTGCCTTGCTTCGGCTCTCTCAGTGGCGCTGGTGCTCGGTTGAGCCCTCTCTATCACTTCTGCCGAGGGGGAACGTCGTCCATCTGTTCCCCTGTCTGCGTAGGCGCCGGCGTCTGCCTGGGTCGCCACAGATGAGTCGATCGCGGGGGAACGCCTCTGGTCCATGCTCGCGTCAGGGTCACCAGTGTAGAAGAGCTTGAAAGAACGAGGCGATGTGATATATAAACCAAAGTTTATTATCAGCTCCTCTAACAAGTCTCATCTAGGTGCAGCAGCAGAAGAAGGAAAGAGAGCGAACACCTTCGGCTCTACGAACTTATACTCGCACATAACAAAAGACATGCATATCAAAAGCTGACATCCCTCATTATCTTAATCCCCCCATTGTCTTCGTACTCCTCCGCCTGGCCCTGGGGGGTCAGGGCAACCCATCTGGTCTCCACCGCAGTGCCTCGGATGCTCTTTGATCTTCACTGGCGGTTGAGACGCTTTGTCCTGTTCTGAGGTGTGAAGTCGCCTTACATATGTAATCACTAAACACTCTCACATGCTTAAACATATGTAGGTTATAGAATATATGATTAATATAGACCACAGCTGTGTGATCACTGTTGAAAGTAGGAGATGGGTGATATTTTTCAGATTTAAACAATTTATGAATGTGCTGATAATTAAAACTATGCAAAAATTATGGTCAGATATTCAGAAATTTATTTTTCAGCACAAAACAATTTATAATATATATCTAACATTTATTTCATGAATGAAGCTATGAACCTATAAGCAGTTTTTTCCCACTGCTGTAGTAGGAATTCATTAATGCCACATAATATTCAGAGCTGAATATAGTTAGCTAGTTAGTTAGTTATAGTTAGTTAGCTAGTTGAAAGATCTGATTGATTTTAAAACCGCACTAATAATGTTCAAAGTGAAGAATCTATCACTGCCCGCAAATATCCAAAAGTTGTTCCAAACAAGGGAGAAACGATATCACCTCAGAGGAACATGTATATTTCAAAAGCCTACAGTGAGAACAACCACCAAGCAACACTGTATTTCAGTGCAAGGAGTCAGATTATGGAAAGATTTTGGACCTGAATTAAAATCATGTACAAAGCTTGGACAATTTAAACAAAAACTAAAGGAAGAAATACTCCAAACATATTTACAAGACGGCATGTAAACTCACATAAGGATTGACATTTCCAGCCTGTGTTGTGTTGTAGCTTAGTTTTTTCTTTTTTTCTCTGTGACACAATGTCTTAGATTTGTTTTTGAATAGTAACCGCTTAACTTAGACTAGCTCAGTTTTCTTTTTCTCTCAGTCACATTTTGTCTTAGCCTTGTTTTAAATTGTAATCGCTCTTGTCTTGTTTTCTCTTTTTTCTCCTTTGAATTCTTGGATGGAATATGGGTGGGCAATATAAGCTGCGGCTTCAGCCATCACCCATTTCGGATAACTCACGTGGAATTGTATAGTAGAAGGAGTCTTTGTCTAATTTGACCTTGTTGTTATATTATACAGTTTCTTTTAACCTGTAATGTACTATCCGAAATAAATAAATTCATTCATTCATTCATAGCTATGTACAGTATATAAAAAACTTTATAAGCAGCATAATCTTTATTTTAAAGGTCAAATTGCCGTTGCGGCTCTCAGCCACGTCTGTTTTAGTCGGAGACGGGCAAAACGGCTCTTCGGCTGGCAAAGGTTGCAGACCCCTGCCCTAAACCTAACACCATGATTAAAGTAATAACCATGACAACAGTGGGAAACAGACTCTGACGTCATTTTGGCGCATGCGTGTTTCGACTCAAGATGGCGGCGGGACCAGTGGATGTTTAAGTGGTGAATCAAGAATTGGTGGGCAAACAGGTAAAAATAGTGCAGTTCTTCATCACCAGATGTGAGGAACGTTTTTAAGAGGACAAATGATTTGACCAGAAGAAGATTCTGGTTCCGCTTATGCTTTCTAACACAACGGAGAGCCAGGCTAAAAGCAGCTAGCTGAATTAGCTTAGCTTAATGGCTGTGTGAGATGGTGATGGTGAACAGATGTGACCAGGCTTTGCTTTTCAGTCATCTTCCTCTGACCAAGAAATAAACCGTCTACCTTCTTCCACTTTTTTCACCAGAACATCACCGCAGTAAATTAAATTCACACCAGTTTGGCTAGTTTGGGTTTCTCCGTAGCGGAATATAGGTGACCGCGCTGATGCCTGTCCAAAATGACGTTAAATCGTCTTCATTCACGCTTGAAAAGCTGAGTAACATGGCGCTGCCTCAGCCACTATTCAGTCTTCCCGCAGGAGGCTTTTGTCAGTGTTGATATATCAGAGGAAGTTGTTTGTAAGTTCTTGAACAATCTCAAAAGAGATAAAGAATCAGGAACGGATGGGATAAACCCTGCAGTCCTGCAACCCCTCACAGACTCCCTTACTTTACCCCTTGGCATAATATTTAGGAAATCACTCTGAGACCTCAGTACCACAAGATTGGAAGAGAGCAAATGTAGCAATATTCAAAAAAGCTCGAGGACATTAAGTAATTACAGACCTGTATGTTTGACAGCAGTGATTTGTAAGATATTGGAAAAATTAGAGATAATAGTAATGCATGAGATTTATATAGTGCTTTTTCATAGACGCTTCACCATGGATGCATTATTCATTCACTCCAGACAGACGTTGATAGTGGTAAGCTACTTCTGTAGCCACAGCTGCCCTGGGGCAGACTGACAGAAACGTGGCTGCCAATCTGTGCCAGCAGCCTCCAGCCACTACCGAACATTGATGCACATCCATACCCAGTGTCATGGACACTGGAGGCAAGGCGGGTAAAGTGTCTTGCCCAGGGACACAACAGCAGGATGGCTGGGGAGAGCGGAATTCGAAACCGCCAACCCTCTGGTTATTGGACGATCTGCTCTACCTCCTGAGCCACAGCCGCCTAGGGGTGTGCCATATCGTATTGTTCACGATAACACCGGTATAATTTTTGATACCGGTGTAAAAATGAATATTGCGATATTTGGGGTCTGTTACGCTGCCAGCGGAAGTTACATGTTACCATAGAAATGACAAAACAAGCATGGCGCGGGAAGTGGCACTCTGTGCTTGGAACGTCTGCATCTAGTTGTGAGGAAGTAATTCATACCTGCCAACTACTCCGGTTTTGCCGTAATGGTTACGGTTTTCAAGACCCCATTCCAGGTTACGGCTTTATTAATCAAAATTACGGTTTTTCACTAAAAATTCAGTCAAAAATTTTGAATCGTAAAAAAAACACGAAAGCAATTCCAAACACGAGATCGCTAGGAATCGTATCTAAATTTAGAACATAGCAACACGTGATGGTGGCCGGGATGGTCACACTTTTTCAGTGCTGAGACAAAGTTGCTGATTTTGCCACTAAAATAACTAACCAACAGCGAATATCGGATCAACATTTGTGACGCACACGCACAGGCTGAATTTCCACCTTGGTTGAACCAGCTTTTGAAGTAGAAATACCCCTTTATTCGCCTTTCACCGGGCTCTGTGAGTAAACTGAGTAGCGTTTCTTTTCGTGGTTCGCTGCCACGCTTTACCTGAAGCGTTTGCTAAGCTAACGCTATCGCTATTGAGGGTATTGAGGTTTCTATTCTCGCGCAAAATCCTGGAGAGGCGTGTGCACATCGCGAGATGTAAACATGATGTAAACTGCAGCAGACGTTCACACGACTGCACTTCAACCCTGGCAAATGGACCATGGATTCGACATCTAAAGGGAGAATACATTTTATATAATGCCTAAGATTCTGAAGAACATGTGCTGTGTAATTGCAAGCCTTGTCATGCTTGGTGTATCATGTAAACACATAAAGTATCAGAGCGATGTTGCCGTCATTTACGCACGTGTCTGTTATACAGTGCTAGTATACCCTGCTGATATTTCTAGTCTTCTAGTATTCACAATACATCACATCTGGCCTATTCGAAGTTCTATGCAGTGTTAAGATAGTCTTTTGAATACAAATTTAATGACAAGATAGTCGATTGCAATCCATGGCATACAGGCCGTCACTTAATTGTAATTGACTAACACAATACATTCACTCTGTGAAATTGTTTTTGCTGGCTGTTATTTGTGAAATTACAATTTTACTAGTTTTGGAGAGGGTTCAACTTCAACATCAGACTGATTGGGGCCAAAACTAAGTTATGCTTAGAACTGCCTATATTGCATTCAGCTGTATGAAATCCAAGAAAGTACAGCTATAATATTAATTTACATATTTAAATAGCTGATTATACCAGGATCATTTAATAGGGATGTGATTTGGGGTTGGGGAAATTATCTGAAAATTTAGCAGGGGGTCTGGGGGACGCAGTCCCCCAGCAGGTTTCGGGGCAGATCCCCAGTGGGGGGGCAAGGGGGGCGAAGCCCCCTGAAGCTCCTGGGTTTTTATGATTTTTAAGTACCAGAACTGTGCTTAAATGACATAAAACAAACAGCTGAATGCCACTTATTACTGTATAATATTGACTTATGTTCCAAGAAGATAGCATTCCTAAAATATTCCAACAAGCATTATCCATCACGTGTGGCGTTAAAAATATTTTTTAAATAAAGTCCAAAACATCTTCAGCAGTCAAGATGAAGAAAAGTGAACTCCTGTGGCAGATATAAGGCGTTTGATCGCCTCTAAGGCGTTTGATCGTGTTAATCACAGGATATTGTTTAGGAAAATGATTGACAGGGGGGTTCCCAAGTACTTAGTACGTATCCTGATTTGCTGGTACGCACGTCAGAAGATGCTGGTGAAATAGGGGAAGAGTCATTCATCCCCATTTGGTGTGAGCAGTGGTGTCAGACAGGGCAGTATATTGTCCCCTGTTCTATTTAATCTTTATATGGATGATTTGTCAAAACAACTGAATGCCTGTAAAACTGGGTGTTTAATAGGGAATAAGTTAGTGAATCATTTTATGTACGCTGATGATCTAGTTATTCTCAGTCCAAGTAGTGCTGGTCTTCAGGAGTTATTAAGAGTGTGTACTGCTTATGGAGAGGAAAATGACATAAAATATAATACAAATAAGAGTTGTGTGCTGATTTGCCGCACTAAAGAAGATTTGTTAATGAAATTCCCTGTCTTTGAATTGGCAGGCAGGGAATTAATTGTCAAGGATAAAATTAAATATCTGGGACATTTTATTAATGATAGAATGACTGATGATGATGATATTTTCAGACAACGCTGCAAAATCTACATGCAAGCAAATATTCTTGCACGCAGGTTTGGTTTTTGTTCAGATGAGGTGAAACTGGTTCTTTTTAAAACCTATTGTTTACCTTTATACACTGCTCATTTATGGATAAATTATAGGAAACAAAGTATGCAGAAATTACAGGTTGCTTACAATGATGCTTTAAGAATTTTACTTAAAAAGCCTCGATGGTGCAGTGCTTCCGAGTTATTTGTCTCATCACGTGTAAATACACTGCATGCAGTAATAAGGAATCTTATGTATAAATTCATCTGTCGGCTTGATATATCTAGAAATGAAATCATTCAAGTCATGTCTAGCATTAAGCTCAGTTGTATTCGCTGTCAGTCACAGTTTAGAAGGCACTGGTACAGTAGTCTTTTTAAAGTCTGTACTGTCTTTGTACTTCTTTTAGTAGTTGTGTCTTATTGTTTTGTAACTTTTTGTTTTTCTTATCTGTTTTCAACTGTCTTGTTTTATTTTATTTATTTATTTATTTTTGATGGACCATGAGTCTGGAATAAAGTCTTTGATTGATTGATTAATTGACTGATTGATATAAAGGTCTACATTTAACCATGAGAAACTCCAGGTTAGCTGAGCAGTGTCTCCCAACAGTGACAGAGTTCGTTGCACCAAGCCTTGTTAATATAAATGCATACTCTCCCACCTCTGGTCTTACCGGAGTCATTAGCTGCTCTGTCTGCCCGGAGAGTGTGCCGTCCGGCCAGCTCGACAGCACCGTCAAGTAATTCAATTCAATTCAGCTTTATTTATAATGCGCCACATCACAACAAAAGTCGTCTCGTGGCGCCACACAAGTACTCCACTATGTAGCCATATTTCCGTGAAAATCATGATATTGCAGTTCATAAGTTTCTTATTGTTAGTGATCCGAAGCCGTAGCTCATCCATTCTGTTCGCCACTGACCGTACATTAGCGAGGAAAATGCTGGGTAGAGAAAGCCGGTGTGGTGTTAGCTTGAGCTTAGCTCTTAGCCCTCCGCGCTTCCCCCGCCTTTGTTTACGGTCTCTACGCCGCCTGCGAGCACTTCCGGTCGGCCGGGTAGCTTACCTAGCGTCGGGTGTTCTCCAGAGCTCAGGGATGAAACGTAGGTTGCTGATAAAAAGGTCGTTATTTTGTAATCCAATGTCCAAAAGTTCATTTCGGGTGTAGGATGTAAAAGCGAAGCTGTTCTGAGCGAACAGACCCGAAATGAGCAGAAATATCGCTGCTAATCCACAAAATCTGAAGAGACGCTGAGCCTTGCGTTGTGCACGCGCCGCCATCTGGTCTGAAAATTTTTGGAAGATAAAAAAAAGTGGAATTTCACGAAGTAGCGGCAAAATCACATCCCTAATTTAAGCACAGTTCTGGTACTTAAAAATTATAAAAACCCAGGAGCTTCGGGGGGCTTCATCCCCCTTGTCCCCCCACCGGGGCTCTGCCCCGAATCCCGCTGGGGGACTATGTCCCCCAGACCCCCTGCTAAATTTTCAGATAATTTCCCCAACCCCAAATCACATCCCTAATATATACGTATATATATTATACATGAAATCAACACATTGCAATACACATGTATTGTCTGTTGACACTGTTGTCTGATACCCGATTGTAATCAGGTGGATAGCAAGCTTGCAGAAATAAATTTTACACTTAAATATTGCAGCCGATATGCTTAGAACACTGATAAAACCTTGGACAACAATATACTGTGAATTTGTAGCAATGGGATAGAGTTATAATAGCACAAATTAAGCCTACTTACCAGTTCGTTTGGTGGGTTCTCCCTGTTGTTTTGGTATCTTCGCCTCTCTGATGCGCAAGGGATTATGGGATACATCAATACCCCGAATAGCTAACGCCATAGCTAGTCGTAGCACCTAACACCGACACAAAGAAGCGACTCTGTCCCCGGTGATTGGGGTCGCCGGAGGAACTAACCAAGGCAACAGTTGGACAGGAGCCGGATCAGAGTTCAAGTACAGCGGTGGTAAGAGATGGCGACCAGTGGAGGACCACTGGGGCCCCAGCCGGATAAGAGCCGGAATCGGAGCCCAGTTAAAGCAGCGGGGCTCGGCAGAGTTGCGAAGGAATTAGGTATACGTTTTCATTTTTTATACGTTTCTTATTGTATATGTTTTCATCATGGAATCTGCCGGAGAAAAATCACAAATGAGCGTGAAACCCAAACGAAAATTAGTCTTTTCGTGGGGAATACTCCAAAGCATTTCCAGGAATTATTATTCCCTCAAGAAAGGGTGAAAATTTCACATTTGTTGAGGGAAAAGGTCAAGAGAAATGTCATTTATCAACATTTGTTAAATGCATGATTATGTACTAAGAGAATATTACCATGGAGTTTGTCCTTGATCTTTTCCATTAGCATATCTGCATTGACAATTTAAGGAAAATAGAAACATGATTGTTGAAGAAATATGAGGTTGTTTGCCACATTTTAACTTGATTTAATGCTAATATTTGTTTGGCGTCGGGGGGCTTCTCCCCCCTGAACCCCCCACCAGAACTTTGTCCTGGACCTACCGGGGCCTGTGGCCCCTGGACCCCGGCTAGCTACTAGGCTTTTCAGGTTTTAAAAGTTGGCAGGTATGGTAATTTAGTTTTAAGGATGTTTCAGACTGCTGCCATCTTTAAAAAAAAAAAACAAACAAAAACGGTGCAGCGATGCACTTTTTTCCACACATCAATAGCACGTCTTCAATGAAAAGTTTTACTTTACCCTGAAGCGGTGTTAATGACGTCCGGACTCTGAAGTGTCCAGAGGTTTATTTTCGTTCCCTTGTGGCTGCTCCAGATTGATTTATTCAACCAACCAAAAGAAAAAAAAATATGTTAACAGCCCCAGAAGTTGTCTGTGCAATAGACATTTCTAATGCAGATAAACTGAGAGAGAGACGGGAGGTCTGATGCAGCAGTCATTTACCTGCAGACGTGTCTTGTTTGGGAAAACGGCAGACTGGTAGGCCAAATGATGAAATAATTGTCATGGCGGCCTCTGGGCCGTCATTGGCATCATTAACTCCAGCTGTGCACAGATCCACAGGTGTTAATCAGCAGCTGTTAAAAGCCAGCGTTGCTGACAGCCCGGCACGGAGTCGTCTGTCCTCCTCGTCAGAGAAAGAACCAGAACTCCGCTCTCTGGCCTCGTCAAGGTATTCTCTTGTTTCGTCAGAAACTGTCCCGTCAAGAACTGTCTTGTCAAAAACTGTCTCGTCAGAACTTGTCTCGTCAGAAACTGTCTCGTCAGGAACTGCTTCATCAGGAACTGCTTCGTCAGGAACTGTCTCGTCAGGAACTTCTCTGGCCTCGTCAAGAACTTCTCTTGCCTCGTCTAGGACTTCTGTTCAAAGTCAAGCTCGTAAGAGAACCGTTTGCTACTCTACTCCTAACCTCTACCCCTGTGCACAGGTGGACTCCCTTGGCGGCGGACCTGCGTCCCCAGCTGACGGGGTTACGCCAACATGCACACGTAGCGGTTCGCTACCACCACGACTACCGGTACGTCTTGCTCCACAAATTCCTGAATTATTACTGTATCAGTTACAGGAGTACTGGCCACCGTTACCGGTGGAGTTTGTGTCTTCGTCATCTGTCGTGTCATCGTCACCACGTTCTGTGGAATCACTCACCTCGTCATCATCTGGATTGTCATGGTCACCACGCTCTGTGGAATCACTCGCCTTGTCATCATCTGGATTGTCATCGTCACCACGCTCTGTGGAATCACTCGCCTTGTCATCATCTGGATTATCATCGTCACCACGTTCTGTGGAATCACTGGTCTTGTCATCAGCTGGTTTGTCATCGTCCCGGTCTGTGGAGTCACAGCCGGAGTCTCTGGAAGATCTGTCCTCGCCACAGTCACAGGTGGAAGCCTCAGCACATTCACGGACGCCTTCACCTCCACGTTGCACGGCCGCTGGTTCTCAGCAGGACGTAACCTGTGCTTCTCCCAAGTAAGCCTTACTACTGATAGCTTGTCACTAGCGTGGGACAAAAGTAATTGTCTGTGCTTATATGCTCCAGGGTTGCCGGGTCTCCGTCCAGGGTGCTCAGCTCCAGTGACCAGAATACTATCCACGCTCTTACACTTGCACTACACACCCTTTCACTCTAATAAAGATTATTATTCACTAATTTGCCCGTGTCAGTGTCTGTCTCCTGGGTCCCGAAACATGTCAGTACGACTCCGTCACGTTGACCCAGCGGACAGCTCACTGTCGCGCTTAATTAACACTCTTAGCGCCCGGGTAGATTTGCTAGCCCACCAGCAAACAGTAATCTTAAATCAACTAACTCAAATTAATGGTCGGCTGGATCGTTTGGAGGGACACCAAACGTTTCCCCCGACCGTAAATACCTCTACCCCTGCAGGCTTAGCGTCGGGACTAGCTAACACCTCCTCGTCCTCTCGCCTCACTCCTATTCCAACACCTGCCCGGTTCAGCGGGAAACTCGGGGAAGCTCGAGGATTCATTTTACAGTGTGAATCAGTTTTTCTGCGTGTGCCGGGGGATTTTTCTCTCGACTCTAGCCGGATAGGCTATGTCATAAACTTGCTGGCAGGTAGAGCCTTGGACTGGGCATATTTTTTTTTTCCACAATATCTTTATTGAACCTTTTTTTTTTTTTTAACAAACATGATACAAACAATCAAACACTAACACTAAAGTACTACAAAAAAAGAAAAAAATGCACTAAAAACACCAACAACCACCAACAAAATCAAGTCTTTAACAATGCTCCTCTGTTTAGTCTAGACAATCCAATACATAAGTATACATATTATGTTCACCAGTTTGGAATTTACAAGGTCCACACACATCATTCACCTTCTTCTTCAAGAGTTATGTTTAAATTTTTTACATAATCAATAAAAGGTCTCCATATATTCTCAAACACAATTTCCTTTGATTTCAGTATATATGTTATTCTTTCTAATGGAAGGTTTGTTAACATCTGTCTTAACCACTGAGTGGACTGGGCATATTTGATCATGGCTAGACCTAGCTACTCTCTACTTACCTATCAGGAGTTTGTGTCTGAGTTTGTGTCTGTATTTGATCACACGGATAGGGGAGAGGTGTTAACAGAACGTTTTTTTAAGCCTACAGCAGGGAAAGAGATCAGCTGCAGATTACGCCATTGACTTCCGGGTCTTGGCCGCAGAGATTGGGTGGGGGGAGCCATCTCTTTGTGGTATTTTTCTACGCAGTCTTAACGACGAGCTAAAGGATGAGTTAGCGGCACGGGATAAACCAGATAACTTGCACGATTTAATTGCTTTAGCAGTTAGTATCGATAGTAGGTTAAGGGAACGGGCGGCTGATCGGCGAGTTACTTCCCGTCCGGTTAAACCCCGCCCTCGTGCCTCTGTCTCTCTTCCGCTCGCTCTACCCGCATCAGAAAAGGCCCCGGATCAGGAAGCCATGATTGTTGGTCACTCTAAGGTGTCAGCAGCTGAGAAACAACGCCGTAGGGATCAAGGCCTGTGTTTCTATTGTGGGAAGGAGTCACATGGGGTTTCCGAATGTCCTAGTAAGTTAAAAGGGAAGGCCCGTGGATCGCAGTAGGGGGATTCACGGGCAAGAACACAGAGGAACCCCTTACTTGTTGTCATTTACCCCTCAGACTCATTCATACTCACACAGAACACTCCACACTAGCGTTAGTTGATTCTGGAGCTGAGCAAAATTTCATTTCTAGAGACCTGGCAACCCGGATGGGCCTTAGTTGTCAGACTTTAGAACCCCCTGTCAGATTGATTACCCTGTCGAAGGCGTCGTTGACTACCATTAACCTTCAGACAGCGCCTGTGTCTATAATTGTCTCAGGGAATCACAGGGAGGAAATTCAGTTCTTAGTGCTGCCCGTTTCCTCTTCGCCCGTTATTCTGGGATACCCCTGGCTGCGCCTACATAACCCCACTATTGATTGGCAAGCTGGGAGAATAACGGCATGGAGTACGTTCTGCCTTAGTGCCTGTCTCCAATCAGCGGCGTGCGCCCCATCCGTGAAAGTACCTCTGCCCGATTCATCTCCACCGGATTTATCTAAGGTACCTGAGGTTTACCACGATTTGGGGCAAGTGTTCAGCAAATCTGGGGCGTTGTCTTTACCCCCCCATCGTCCGTATGACTGCGCCATTAATCTGAAGGCTGGGGCCCCTCTACCTGCTAGCCGCCTTTACAGCCTATCAGCCCCGGAGCGCGAGGCTATGGACACTTACATTAAGGAATCTTTGGCCTCTGGTATTATCCGCCCGTCGTCTTCAGCCGTGGGGGCCGGATTTTTCTTTGTTGGAAAGAAGGACGGTTCACTACGCCCCTGTATTGACTTCCGGGGGCTGAATGAAATAACGGTCAAGAATAAATATACTCTGCCCTTGATGAACACTGCGTTTGACTCCCTCCAGGGGGCATCATGGTTTACTAAACTGGACCTTAGGAATGCCTACCATCTAGTGCGCATTAGAGAAGGTGATGAGTGGAAAACGGCTTTCCGGACCCCCAGCGGTCATTTTGAGTACCTGGTAATGCCGTTTGGGTTAACTAACGCCCCAGCCGTTTTCCAGCGTTTGATTAACGATGTACTACGGGATTTCTTGAACTCATTTGTTTTCGTTTATCTTGATGATATCCTCATCTTCTCCCGCACACCAGAGGAACATCAGGTGCATGTCCGCAGAGTATTACAGCGCCTCCTGGAGAACCAGCTGTTCGTCAAGGCTGAGAAATGCGAATTTCACACTGATCAAACCTCCTTCCTTGGATTTAATATTGCTCGGAACCAGGTGCTTCCTGACCCTGCCAAGGTCAAGGCAGTGGTGGAATGGCCTGCACCCACCTCCAGAAAGCAGCTTCAAGGGTTCCTGGGGTTTGCTAACTTTTATAGGAGGTTCGTGCCTAACTTTGGTAATATTGCCCGTCCTTTGACTGCTCTCACCTCCCCTAAGATTCCATTTTGCTGGAGTAAGGAAGCAGCCGATGCATTTGAGAAGCTCAAGAGGGAGTTTGCCTCGGCCCGAGTCCTTACCCAGATGGACCCGAAGCTTCAATGCTTGGTGGAGGTGGACGCGTCTGATGCGGGAGTTGGAGCAGTACTCTCCCAACGATCTCCCATGGATGGTAAGATTTGCCCTTGTGCTTTTTTCTCTCATCGTCTCTCCCCTGCAGAGAGGAACTACAGCATCAGGGACAGGGAGTTGCTGGCTGTGAAATTGGCCTTGGAGGAATGGAGACATTGGCTGGAGGGGGCTGCTCAGGCGTTCGTGGTTTGGACTGATCACCGTAACCTGGAGTACCTCAGGACGGCTAAGCGCCTGAATGCACGCCAGGCTCGCTGGTCCCTCTTCTTCGGCCGGTTTAATTTTACCATTACGTACCGGCTGGGAAGCAAGAACTGTAAGCCGGACGCTCTCTCCCGGCAGTTTGACCCCCCATCCTCCGAGGACCAGGAGACCCCTATTCTGCCGCCTTCCTGCGTCGTGGACGCCCTGTCCTGGGGAATCTGCAAGACGGTTCGCCAGGCCCAGAAGACTGAGCCGGACCCTGGGGGGGGGGGGGGGGGGGCCGGGCCGTTTGTTTGTTCCACGCGCTGTCCGAGGCAAGGTGATTGAGTGGGGTCACGCTTCCAAGTTGGCTTGTCATCCTGGAGTGGGTCGGACTGTGGATCTTCTTCAAAGGACCTTCTGGTGGCCAGGGTTGCGGAAGGACGTTGTTGGCTACATTCGGGCCTGCGCTCAGTGCGCCACCGGGAAGACGACGTCATCTCCCCCGGCAGGCTTACTACATCCGTTACCTGTTCCTTCACGCCCTTGGTCTCATGTAGCAATGGACTTTGTTACTGGGTTACCCACTTCAGATGACTACACCACAGTATTAACCATTGTAGACCAGTTCTCGAAGGCGGCCCATTTTGTGCCTTTTCGGGGTCTGCCTTCGGCCCAGGAGACTGCGGACCTCCTGGTGCAACACGTGGTACGTCTTCATGGCATCCCTGCGGATATTGTGTCCGATCGAGGACCCCAGTTTGTATCTCAAGTTTAGAAGGCCTTCTGCACGGCACTAGGAGCCACTGCCAGCCTCTCTTCTGGCTATCACCCCCAAAGTAATGGTCAGTGCGAGAGGGCTAATCAGGAGCTGGAGGCCGCCCTCCGTTGTGTCATCTCCTCCTGCTCATCCTCCTGGAGCAAGTTCCTGCCCTGGATTGAGTACGCTCACAACGCTACGATCTCCACGGCCACGGGCGTCTCCCCGTTTAAAGCCTCTTGTGGGTTTGATCCTCCGTTGTTTCCTGAGGAGGAGAAGGAGGTAGCGGTTCCTTCTGTCCAGGCACATATTAAACGCTGCCGGCGAGTGTGGCTCCTCGCTCGCAAAGCTTTGTTGAAGACCACTGAACGTAATATCCAGGTGGCCAACCGGCATAGGAGACCCGCCCCGGAGTATAAGGTGGGTCAGAAGGTTTGGTTATCTACCCGGAATATTGGTGTGCCGGCTGAAAAGCGTAAGCTGACTAAACGCTTTATTGGTCCCTACACCATTAATCGTATTGTTAACCCTGTGTCTGTGCGCTTGTCTCTCCCCTCTGTGATGCGTATCTGCCCCACCTTTCATGTCTCCCAGGTCAAGCCATACGTCTCTGACCCCCTGTGCCCTGCTCCCGCGGCACCCCCACCCCCAAGGATGATCGATGGCCATCCGGCCTGGGGGGTGACTGCCATCTTGGATGTTCGCAGGCGGGGTCGTGGCCTTCAGTATTTGGTGGACTGGGAGGGCTTTGGACCGGAGGATCGGTCTTGGATTCGCCCAGCGTTGATCTTGGATAAGCAGCTGATTCGCGACTTCCACCGGGCGAATCCAGGTAGGATTGGGCAGGTGCCTGGAGGCACTGCTAGAGGGGGGAGTACTGTCATGGCGGCCTCTGGGCCGTCATTGGCATCATTAACTCCAGCTGCGCACAGATCCACAGGTGTTAATCAGCAGCTGTTAAAAGCCAGCGTTGCTGACAGCCCGGCACGGAGTCGTCTGTCCTCCTCGTCAGAGAAAGAACCAGAACTCCGCTCTCTGGCCTCGTCAAGGTATTCTCTTGTTTCGTCAGAAACTGTCTCGTCAAGAACTGTCTTGTCAAAAACTGTCTTGTCAAAAACTGTCTCGTCAGAAACTGTCTCGTCAGGAACTGCTTCGTCAGGAACTGCTTCGTCAGGAACTGTCTCGTCAGGAACTGTCTCGTCAAGAACTTCTCTTGCCTCGTCTTGGACTTCTGTTCAAAGTCAAGCTCGTAAGAGAACCGTTTGCTACTCTACTCCTAACCTCTACCCCTGTGCACAGGTGGACTCCCTTGGCGGCGGACCTGCGTCCCCAGCTGACGGGGTTACGCCAACATGCACACGTAGCGGTTCGCTACCACCACGACTACCGGTACGTCTTGCTCCACAAATTCCTGAATTATTACTGTATCAGTTACAGGAGTACTGGCCACCGTTACCGGTGGAGTTTGTGTCTTCGTCATCTGTCGTGTCATCGTCACCACGTTCTGTGGAATCACTCACCTCGTCATCATCTGGATTGTCATGGTCACCACGCTCTGTGGAATCACTCGCCTTGTCATCATCTGGATTGTCATCATCACCACGCTCTGTGGAATCACTCGCCTTGTCATCATCTGGATTATCATCGTCGCCACGTTCTGTGGAATCACTGGTCTCGTCATCAGCTGGTTTGTCATCGTCCCGGTCTGTGGAGTCACAGCCGGAGTCTCTGGAAGATCTGTCCTCGCCACAGTCACAGGTGGAAGCCTCAGCACATTCACGGACGCCTTCACCTCCACGTTGCACGGCCGCTGGTTCTCAGCAGGACGTAACCTGTGCTTCTCCCAAGTAAGCCTTACTACTGATAGCTTGTCACTAGCGTGGGACAAAAGTAATTGTCTGTGCTTATATGCTCCAGGGTTGCCGGGTCTCCGTCCAGGGTGCTCAGCTCCAGTGACCAGGATACTATCCACGCTCTTACACTTGCACTACACACCCTTTCACTCTAATAAAGATTATTATTCACTAATTTGCCCGTGTCAGTGTCTGTCTCCTGGGTCCCGAAACATGTCAATAATACTTTTAAATAAGCCCTCTCCCTCCCTGTTTTATTTAGACTTCCTGACCTGGTGAATGTTTTTGGTGACAAATTTGTGACCTTTTTTCATACAGAATTGTAACTTCTTACCTAAAGCCTCTTACCTTGTGTTTTTACTCTGAAAAGGTGAAGAAATCAGAAGCAGCACCAGATTTAAGTTAAGATTAGTCAATCAGTTGTTTTAATAATCATTAGATCAGTTGACTATTAAAATCCAAATTTATAATTTTCCTCCCAGCTGAAGGTTCTAATTACATTTATAACAAGTTTGACACCTGTTATTTTAAAATGTTGACCTACTAAAACTGTGGTGGTTTCTGGTTTCCAACAACAGGGTGGCCTTGGAGGATGTCAAATTCCCACCCTGAATTTTTGTCCCAGTCCACGCTTCAGTGTACTTAAGATGTGGTGGTTTATAATATTTTCTAGTAATATTTGGTACAGAATAAACAAGTTTGAAACACATTCTAAACTGGCCTTTATAAACTGGAGAAATAAGAGTTTTTGTTTTTACTGAATATGTTGAACATAATTAACGCTGGCCTGTGGAACTGTACTTTATAAATTTAAAAGAAAAAACTGTAATCTGTGATATCGCGAAGAATATTGTTATCGTTAAAATTCACAGAAGTATTGTGATATACATTTAGGCCCAGAAATATTTGGACAGTGACACAATCTTCATGATTTGGGCTCTGCATGCCACCACATTGGATTTGAAATGAAACAACTACAACGGAATTGAAGTGCAGACTTTAAGGTTTAATTCAAGGGGTTGAACAAAAATATATGATTAAACATGTAGGAATTGTAGCTATTTTTATACAAACACTCCTCATTTCAGAGGCTCAAAAGTAATTGGACAAATAAACATAACCCTAAATAAAATGTTACTTTTCAATATTTTGTTGAGAATCCTTTGCAGGCAATGACTGCCTGAAGTCTGGAACTCATGGACATCACCAAACACTGGGTGATGCTTTGCCAGGCCTTTTACTGCAGCTGTCTTCAGTTGTTGCTTGTTTGTGGGTCTTTCTGCCTTAAGTTTTGTCTTGAGCAAGTGAAATGCATGCTCGATTGGGTTGAGATCTGGTGATTTACTCGGCCATTGCAGAATATTCCACTTCGTTGCTTTAAAAAACTCCTGGGTTGCTTTTGCAGTATGTTTTGGATCATTGGTGAAGTGCCGTCCAATCAACTTTGCTGCATTTGGCTGAATCTGAGCAGAAAGTATATCACTATACACTTCAGAATTCTTCCGGCTGCTTCTGTCTTTTGTCACATCATCAATAAACACAAGTGACCCAGTGCCATTGGAAACCATGCATGCCCATGCCATCACACTGCATCCACCATGTTTTACAGGAGATGTGTGCTTTGGATCATGAGCTGTTCCAATTCTTCTCCAAACTTTCTTCTTCCCATCATTCTGGTACAGGTTGATCTTAGTCTCATCTGTCCAAAGAATGCTGTTCCAGAACTGGGCTGGCTTCTTCAGGTGTTTTTTGGCAAAGTCAATTCTGGCCTTTCTATTTTTGAGGCTGATTCATGGTTTGCACCTTGTGGTGAATCCTTTGTATTTACTCTCATGAAGTCTTCTCTTTATCGTAGACTTAGATACTGATACACCTACTTCCTGGAGAGTGTTCTTCACTTGAGTGGATGTTGTGAAGGGTTGTTCTTCACCATGGAAAGGATTCTGCGATCATCCACCACTGTTGTCTTCTGTGGACGTCCAGGCCTTTTTGAGTTCCCAAGCTCACCAGTGCACTCTTTTTTTCTCAGAATGTACCAAACTGTTGATTTGGCCACTCCTAACATTTCTGCTATCTCTCTGATGGATTTCTTCTTTTTTTTTTCAGCCTCAGGATGGTCTGTTTCACCTCCATTGAGAGCTCCTTTGACCGCATGTTGTGTGTTCACAGCAACAGCTTCCAAATGCAAACGCCACACCTGGAATCAACTCCAGACCTTTTAACTGCTTAATTGATGACAGGTTAACGAGGGAAGAGCCCATGCAGCCTTGTTATTTTTTTTTTTTGCAGCCTTCTGAGTCAATTGTCCAATTACTTTTGGTCCCTTGAAAAAGAGGCGGCTACGTATTAAAGAGCTGTAATTCCTAAACCCTTGCTCCAATTTGGATGTGAATACTCTCAAATTACAGCTGAGAGTCTGCACTTTAAGCCCATATTGATTATATAATTGTATCCTGGATATGTTTTCGTAAACAGCTAAAATAACAAAACTTGTGTCACTGTCCAAATATTTTTGGGCCTAACTGTAATTTTTGGGCCATATCGCCCACCCCTACAGCCACCCAAATTTCCCTCCTCCATTCCATTTTTGCTGAGCACCAAGCTGGACGGCAGGAAGTTCCATTTTTATCTGGTCTTTGGCATGACCCGGTTGGGACTTGAACCCCGACCTCCCGGTTGTGGGGCGGATGCTCTTCCTCTAGGCCACCACCCCGGTCTAGATGCCATTGTAAATCATTTAAAACAGCATCAATTGAGCAGAGGCTCACAGCATAGTTTCTTACAGCTAAGGTCATGTTTAACAAATTTACTCCAGTTTTTGGAAGAGGTCACTAAACTTACAGATGAAGGTTATCCAGTTGATGTCCTGTAGCTCAACTTCAGTAAGGCCTTTGACAAGGTCCCACATCAACGGCTCATGAAGAAAGTTGGAGGTCATGGGAAGGTGATGCAATGGATTGCTGAATGGTTGAGTGGTAGACAGCAAAGGGTCGTCATGAATGGCAGCCAGTCACAGTGGTCTGATGTGGTGAGTGGTGTCCCACAAGGTTCTCTTCAGGGACTGATCCTATTCATTTTATATATTAATGGCATCGATGAGAACATGGCAAGTACAATACTGAAGTTCGCCAATTATACAAAGATTTTTAGGAAAGTAGATTCAATAGAAGCATTTACACTGCAAGATGATCTCAGTAAATTATTTTCATGGTCACAGGATTGGCAGATGCTCTTTAAGGGAAGCAAATCTGGTTGTCTTCACTTGGGGGCACAATAACTGCTACTGTGATTATGGCTGAAGAAAAGGATCTTGGAGTCATCATGGACAGTACTTAAAAATTCAGTAATCATATAGCCCAAGCAGTTAATCGAGCCAACAGGATACTTGGAATGATGAAAAAAAACTTATTTATAAAGAAAAGGATATTATTTTAACATAGTATAAGTCACTCATCAGGCCCCACCTTGATTACTGTAGCCAGGTCTGGAGACCATACCTACAACGAGACATCGACCTTATGGAAAACATTCAACGAAGAATTCTGAATTGATCCCTTCATCATCTCATTTATCGTATGAGCAGTAATTGAAGATATATAAGTTAACAGAGTGTAGGAGACTACGGGCAGATTAACTGGAGGTTTTTAATATCATCAAGGGATGGGAAGGCCTGGACTACAGAGATTTCTTCACTTTATCTGAATCAACAACCGGGGACATCACCTTAAAAATTTTAAGCCTAGATGCAGACTTAATATCAGGAAATAGTGTTTCAGTCAGTGTGTCATCAACTGCACAGTCCTGCGCAGACCAGCTGTGTAGGATTGTGGAGCACATCTTCATCCTGAAACTGAAGCTGGGGAGGGTACCACGGTTGTGGAAAACATACTGTGTGGTGCCCGTACCAAAGACCCCCCACCCCAAGGACCTGAACAGCTACAGACCAGTGGCCCTCACATCACACCCTGGAGAGGCTGCTCTTCGCCCACCTTCACCCCCTGGTGGGACCAGCGATGGATCCACTCCAGTTCGCCTACCAGCATGGCATCAGGGTGGAGGATGCAGTGATCTTCCTACTACACTGTTCCCTGTCCCACCTGGAGAAGCCTGGTAGCACTGTAAGGGTCATGTTCTTTGATTTCTCCAGTGCTTTCAACACTATTCAACCGGTGATCCTGAAGGACAAGCTGCTCTGCACAGGGGTGGACCAGCACCTGTCATCGTGGACCCTGGACTACCTCACAGACTGACCACAGTTTGTGAGAACCCAGGATTATGTGTCTGACACTATCATCTGCAGTACGGGCCCCCCCCCCCCCCCAGGGAATGGTTTTGGCTCCCTCCCTGTTCACCCTTTATAGTGCGGACTTTTCACACAACACACCACACTGCCACCTACAGAAGTTCTCTGACGACTTTGTGATCATCAGCCTCATCTCTGATGGGGATGATGCAGAGTACAGAGAACTTATCCAGGATTTTGTGGACTGGTGCCATCGGAACTGCCTCCAGATCAATGCGAGGAAAACTAAAGCCCCTTTTCCACTAGGACCTATATAGCCCTACTCACTTCGACACGGCTTTACTCAACTCAGTTCACTTTTGTTTCCATTACTGCTGAGTACTGCCTGGGGTGGGTGGGATTTTTTTTTTTTACAGCAAGGTGGTGCCACACTCCGGTGATGTAAAACATGTGACACAAGCAAACCATAAGATGGCGGATGCTCGGTCTCTGGCTTTTTGTTAGAGAAAAGGCAAAAAAAGGAGAGCCAGAGAAGGCTACAGGCAGCAAGATGAAATACTCTGGAAAAGTACTGGAGTGTTTAGGAAGCCACAGAGCCATAAAGCTGAAGACGTGAGGATGCAAACTAGATCACATATGAAGCTGAGCTAATGATTACCGCTTCAAGCCGTGGGTCTGGGCGTTCAACACAGCCTCTCACTGATGTCACCCCAGCTTCACAAATGCTCACTGGTTACAGAACTTCAGAATGTCTGTAGAAACGTTTTAACTTCCTGTGCAACAAATTGCTCTGATCTGTGTGAAAATCACAGAGAGACTGTTGAGACGTCATGGGATGTATCTGCTCCAGCAGCACTGAGTCTGTGGTGGTGTTGTGGCAAAAAGTGATCAGCTGCCAAAAATTGATCGCCAGGTTCCATACTGTAGTTATTCAATTCAATTCAGCTTTATTTATAATGCGCCACATCACAACAAAAGCCGTCTCGTGGCGCCACAGTGCAGAAAAAAAAACATACAGTCACAGAAAGACCCAGCAATCAGACGATCCCCTATGAGCAAGCACTAAGCGACAGTGGAGAGGAAAAACTCCCATTTGGAAGGAAGAAACCTCTAGCAGAACCAGGCTCAGGAAGGGGCAGTCGTCTGCTGCGACTGGCTGGGGATGAGGGGATAGGGAGGATGGAAAGGACAGACATAAAGAACATAGCAGGAAGATGCCAAGTACAATATTGGAGGTCAACCAGCATAGAACAAGAATGGGGTTAAAAGACACAAAAACTCTCCTTAAACGAAAGCTATATTAAAAAGGAAGGATTTTACCCTGTTCTTAAAAACAGAGACCGAGTCTGACTCCCGGACCCAGAGTGGTAACTGGTTCCAGAGAAAAGGAGCTTGGTAGCAGAAGGCTCTGCCTCCCACCGTACTTTTGGAGATTCTGGGCACCACAAGTAAGCCAGCATTTTGGGAGTGTAATGCTCTATTAGGATGGTAAGGTAATATCAGATCTTTTATATATTGGGGGCCAGATTGTTAAGAGCTTTAAAAGTAAGAAGAAGGATTTTAAACTTGATTCTGAATTCAATGGGAAGCCAATGGAGGGAGGACAGAACCAAGGAAATATGATCTCTTTTTCTAGAACCAGTTAAAACTCTAGCAGCAGCATTTTGAATCAACTGAAGATTTTTCAAAGATACTATAGGACAACCAGATAAATAGCGAATTACAATAATCTAATCGTGAACTGACAAAGGCATGAATCAGTTTCTCAGCATCACCCAGAGACAAGATGCTCCTGGTCTTGGCAATATTGCGCAGATGATATAAGGCGGTCCTAGAAGCAGTTTTAATATGTGAATTAAAGGACAAATCCTGGTCAAAAATCACTCCAAGGTTCCTCACACAACTGTTCAGAGTGAGAGTGGCTGCATCTAAAATAAGGGCAGAGTCTTAAAAGGAATTCCTGTAAGATGTTTTGGGCCAACAACAATGACTTCAGTCTTTTCAGAGTTCAATAGTAAAAAATTACAAGTCATCCAAGCTTTGATGTCCTTAAGACGGGCATCTAACTTGGCCAACTGATCACAATCATCGGGCTTCATTGACAGGTATAGTTGTGTCATCTGTGTAACAGTGAAAATGTATATAGTGCTTTCTGATGATATTGCCCAACGGGAGCATATATAGACTAAAAAGAGTAGCGCCCAACACAGATCCCTGTGGGACTCCATGACTGAGCTTAGAGCTGGAAGAAAATCCATCATTGACATGGACAAACTGCTAAACCACTGCAACAGAGTTCCACTGAGTCTAACAAAGTGTTCCAATCTATCAAGTAGAATGGCATGATCGATAGTGTCAAAGGCTGCACTGAGATCTAAAAGAACAAGAACAGAGACAAGACCATTATCAGATGCAGTCAGGAGGACATTAGAGGCCTTCACTAAGGCAGTTTCAGTGCTGTGATGAGCTCTGAAGCCAGATTGAAATGCCTCAAACAAACCAACTCCCTGCAAATGGTCAGATAATTGCACAGCAACAACTCTATCCAAGATTTTAGAAATGAAAGGCAAATTAGAGATTGGTCGATAATTGGCCAAAACTCCAGGATCGAGCATCGGCTTTTTAAGTAAAGGTTTAATTACAGCAGTTTTAAAAGCCAGTGGAACATAACCCAGAGTTAAAGAAGAATTAATGATAAGAAGAATACGGCTACCAATAATTGGGAAAATAATTTTAAATAACCTGGAAGGAATAGGGTCCAGAAAGCAAGATGAAGGCTTAGAAGAGGAAATTATTTTATCCAACTCTAAGAGGTCGATTGGAGTAAACTTATCTAAGCAGATATCAATTGAGGGAGTTGCAATAGTTAATGTACTAGAGTTTACAGTAGGAAGAATCTGACTGATTTCATCTCTGATAGATAAAATTTTAAGATTGAAATAGTTCAGAAAGTCCTGACTAGAAAGCTCAGGGGGGATGCGAGGATTGACTGAGTCATGGCTCTTTGTAAGCCTGGCTATAGTGTTGAAGAGAAACCTGGGGTTATTCCTGTTCGCTTTTATTAATGCAGAATAATAGCTTGATCTAGCTTTTCTAAGAGGTTTTTTTATAGATTAAAATGGGGTTATATTAGCCATAAAATATATATTTCAACAGGTAAACACTACTGAGTTAGGTATAACAAGATATATTTAACAATTATGATGCATTTTTAACCCAAAACAAACTTGATCTAGGATTAAAAGCAATTAAAATAATAGTCGCAAGGTTACATGGATTTATACATGTAGATAGTGTATAAATATATATTCTCTGCATCAACGATGCAGAATACATGTATAGGAATACATGTATTCATTTAGTATCGCTCTGGGAATTTTGACAGTAAACCTTTGTACTTGCAGATCTGTCTCCACTTTTGTTTTATGTGTGAAGGTTACCATCAAGTGACATAAATTAAATACTAAAAGATTGGAAAAGCTGTCTAAGAACAATCCAGCAGTTTGAGAAATCACTTTTGGTTTGGTGTAAGTCTGTCAACAGAATTATGAACCATAAAGCAGTTTGTGTTAAAATGTTAAATCCCATTAAACCCTAACCCAGGGGTGTCCAATTATGTGCCATGAAGGGCCAAGACCCTGCAGGTTCTCTCTTCTACCCAGTCTCTTCAGCAGGTGTTTTCACTGATCAGCAGTCAGTGGAAGAAATTCAGTGGAATCTGCTGATAAAGACACTAGTTGGAGGTAAAGCCTGCAGGGTCTTGGCCCTCCATGACACATGATTAGACACCCCTACCTGAACCCATTGTTAGAAAATCCAGATGCTAATATGTCCCAGAATTCCTCCATATACGGGTACTATCACTAAAGTGTGCAGTGTCTTCTGCACTGGCACATCCAACAATACAGTCTTCAGTAAATAATTGTTTTTGGTTCCTTCTTAAAAATGAGCCATTATTTTCAACATCACTGATAAATGGTTTCTACTGTTGAGTCTCTTCCCACAGAGAAGAGCTTCTATTTTGTGTTAACAGACAAAATAGAAAATCTTGACGCAAACACATAAGTCACTAAATTGTTTATTACAATCAGCAGCAAAATCCAGATTTAGAATGTGCAAAATTCAAACTCTAAACTGTAAAAAAAAAAACAATTTAGAATGGGTCACACACGCCAGCCACGCTGCTTCACTGACAAGCAGCTGGCTGTGCCGCTCACACTGATCCCGATTCAGCAGATCTTCAGCATGCATCTCTGTAAATAGTGATGCAAGGTCTGGTTTGGGGTGGATCGTTTTCCTCTTGCCTAGACGAAAGACAGAAATAGGTGGTGGTTAATCAAAGCAAGTTTAAAACATATTTGGGAAATACACCTGTTGCTAAAAGCCAGTGGTGGAATGTGACAAAAAAGTACCTCGTTGTTATACTTAACCACAATTTTCATGTAGCTGCGCTTCAGTAAAGTAGATTTTACAAGGGCTGTGTTTAGTTTAAAATCATTTTTTTACTGTGGCCTCAGCAATCAGAATGAGGTAATACCTTCAGTTGAATGGAATCTAGTACTTTAACTGAGGGTGTGCATCCCCAAGTATGGAGTCGCTCAGTCAAAATATATTATTTTTGTCAATAAAAGTTTAGCCACCGCTGTCTCTTTTTTCCCCTGGCTTCAAGTGTGGGCGGTGTTTTGTACTTGTATTGCTAAAATATAAAAGGATGCACTACAATGGGTCTCAAATGTTTGTAATGTGTCCTGTTATAGTACTGCATAAGTTTATTGACCATAGACTATAAATTGCACATATAAACTAAATTATATTGGTGACTGAACTGCCATTCTCCAAAGTGCAAGATACACTATTATGAATATCCATCCATCCATCTTCTACCGCTTTTCCGGAGGTTTGGGTCACGGAGGCAGCAGTTCAAGCAGAGAAGCCCAGACTTCCCTCTCCCCAGCCACCTGCTCCAGCTCTTCAGAGAGGATACCAAGGCGTTCCCAGACCAGCTAGGAGACATAAGTCTCTCCACCGAGTCCTGGGTCTGCCCCGGGGTCTCCTCCCAGTGGGACGTGCCCGAAACACCTCAAGTGGGAGGCGTCCAGGAGGCATCCTAATCAGATGCCCATACCACCTCAACTGACTCCTTTCAATGTGGAGGAGCAGCGGTTCTACTCTGAGCCTCTCCCAGGTGACTGAGCTTCTCACCCTATCTCTGAGGGTGAGTCCAGCAATCCTACGGAGAAAGCTCATTTCAGCCGCTTGTATCCGCGATCTCATTCTTTCGGTCATTACCCAAAGCTCGTGACCGACCATAGGTGAGAGTAGGAACGTAGATTGACTGGTAAATCGACAGCTTTGCCTTAGAACTAAGCTCCCTCTTCACCACAACAGACTGGTACAACGTCCACATCACTGCAGACGCTGCTCCGATCCGTCTGTCAGTCTCTCGCTCCATTTTCCCCTCACTCGTGAATAAGACCCCAAGATACTTAAACTCCTCCACTTGGGGCAGGAGCCTGTCCCCAACCCAGAGAGGACAATCCACCTTTTTCCGGCTGAGGACCATGGACTCGGACTTGGAGGTGCTGATTCTCATTCCAGCCGCTTCACATTCAGCGGCAAACATCCCAGCAAGAGCTGTAGGTCATTGCTGGATGAAGCCAACAGGACAACATCATCTGCAAACAACAGAGATGAGATCCTGTGGTCACCAAGCATGACACCCTCCATTCCCTGGCTGCGCCTAGAAATCCTGTCCATAAAAATTATGAACAGGATCGTGACAAAGGGCAGCCCTGGCGGAGTCCAACTCTCACTGGGAATGAGTCCGACCGAGTGTTGGCAATACGAACCAAACTCTCACAACGGTCGTACAGAGACCGAATAGCTCGTAACAACAAGCCCGATACCCCATACTCCCGAAGCACCCCCCACAAAGAACCACGAGGGATGCGGTCAAATGCCTTCTCCAAGTCCACAAAACACATGTAAACTGGTTGGGCAAACTCCCACGAACCCTCGAGAATTCTCGAGAAGGTAAAGAGCTGGTCCGATGTGCCACGGCCAGGACGAAAACAACATTGCTCCTCCTGAATCCGAGGTTCGACCAGCGGCCGAACTCTCCTCTCCAGTACCTTGGCATAGACCTTCTCAGGGAGGCTGAGGAGTGTGATCCCTCTAAAGTTGGAGCACACCCTCCGGTCCCCTTTTTTGAAGAGAGGAACCACCACCCCGGTTTGCCATGCCAAAGGCACTGCCCCGGACCTCCACGCAATGTTGTAGAGGCGTATCAACCATGACAGCCCAACAACATCAAGGGCCTTGAGGTACTCAGGGTGAATCTCGTCCACCCCCGGGGGCCCGGCCACCAAGGAGATTTTTAACCACCTTGGCGACCTCAGCCCCTGTGATAGGCGAGCCATCCCCCTTGTCCACAAACCCTGCTTCCTCTGTGGAAGGCGTATCAGTGGGATTGAGGAGATCCTCGAAGTATTCCTTCCACCGCCCAACGATATCCCCAGTCAAAGTCAACAGCTCCCCATCCGCACCATACACAGTGTGGACAGGGAGCTGCTTTCCCCTCCTGAGCCGCCGGACAATTTGCCAGAATCTCTTCGAGGCCGACTGAAAGTCTTGTTCCATGGCCTCACCGAACTCCTCCCATACCCGGGTTTTTGCTTCAGCAACCACCCGAGCTGCACTCCACTTGGCCTGCCGGTACACCTCAGCTGCTTTGGGAGTCCCACAAGCCAACCAAGCTTGATAGGACTTCTTCTTCAGCTTAAGGGCCCCCCTCACCACTGGTGTCCACCACTTGGTTCGGGGGTTGCCACCACGAGATGCACCGACCACCTTGCGACCGCAGCTCTGGGCTGCCGCTTCAACAACAGAGGTGGAGAACATGGCCCATTCAGACTCCATGTCTCCAGACTCCCTCGGAATGTGGTTGAAGTTCTTCCGGAGGTGGGAGTTGAAGACCTCCCGGACAGGGGCCTCAGCCAGACGTTCCCAACACACCCTCACTATACATTTGGGTCTACCAGGTCTGAATGGCATCCTCCCCTGTCATCGGATCCAACTCACCACCAGGTGGTGATCAGTTGACAGCTCTACACCTGTCTTTACCCGAGTGTCCAAGACATACGGTCGCAGGTCTGATGACACGATAACAAAATCGATCATCGACCTGCGACCTAGGGTGTCCTGGTGCCAGGTGCACATATGGACATACTTATGCTTGAACCTGGTGTTCGTTGTGGACAAACTGTGGTTAGCACAGAAGTCCAATAACTGAACACCACTCGGGTTCAGATCGGGCAGGCCGTTCCTCCCAATCACGCCCCTCCAGGTTTCACTGTCGTTGCCCACGTGCGCATTGAAGTCCCCCAGTAGGACAATGGAGTCTCCAAGAGGAGCACCCTCCAGCACCCCAGTCACAGACTCCAAAAAGGGTGGGTACTCTGAAACATCATTTTGATGCATAGGCACAAATGATGGTCAAGACCCGTTTCCCAACCCGAAGGCGCAGGGAAGCAACCCTTTCATCCACCGGGGAAAACTTCAATATAGAGGCAGCAAGGTGGGGGGGGATACAAGAATACCCATCCCTGCACGTCGCCTCTCGCCTGGGGAAACTCCAGAAAAGGCCAAGCTCCAGCCCCTCTCCAGGAGACTGGTTCCGGAACCGGAGCTGTGTGTTGAGGTGAGGCCGACTATATCTAGCCGGTATCTCTCAGCCTCATACACCAGCTCAGGCTCCTTCCCCACCAGAGAGGTGACATTCCATGTACCAAAAGCCAATTTAGAAAGCTTGGGATCAGTCCGCCAAGGTCTCCGCCTTTGACCGCCACCTAATCCACATAGCACCAGACCCCCATGATCCCTCCTGCAGGTGGTGAGCCCACTGGAGGGCGGACCCATGTAACTCCTTCGGGCTGAGCCCGGCCGGGTCCAATGGGTGGAAACCCGGCCACCAGACGCTAGCCATTGAGCCCCTCCCCCAGGCCTGGCTCCAGGGTGGGGCTAATATTATATATGAATATATACAGTATAATATAAATATATATATTTTTTTGCCTTATCTTTATTTTGGATAGATTAAAAGTAAAGATTAAAAAAAGAAACAGAATAATATAACAAAGGGGGAAAGAAAATCCAGCAAGGTCAAATTAGACAATAACTCCTCTGATTATACAGTTCAACATAAGTTATCAGAAATGGGTGATGGCTGAAGCCGCAGCTTGTATTTCCCACCCATATTCCATCCAAGAATTCAAAAGAAAAGCAAAACAAGAGCGATTACAATTCAGAACAAAGCTAAGACAAAATGTGACAAAAAAAACTATGCTACAACACAACATAGACTGGATATTAGATTAGATTAGATTAGATTCAACTTTATTGTCATTACACATGTATGAATACAAGGTAACGAAACACAGTTTAGCATCCAATCAGAAGTGCAAAGGACAGCAGTGCAGTATATACGGTAATTAACAGTATGTGCAATTTAAGCAAATATATGCAGCAGTGCAGAAAGTTAAAAGTACTGTTATGTGCAAATAATGTGCAATAAGCTAGATGTAGTTATGCAGTTATGTACAGGTGAGGATGGTAAAAGATGATTGTAAGAGAGTCAGCGGGGAACTAAGTTCAATAACGTGACAGCTGTTGGAAAGAAACTGTTCCTAAACCTGCTGGTTCTAGGGACCTGCTGGTTCATAAGGATATGACAATCCTTATGTGATTTTACATGTCATCTTGTATATATACATGTTCCTCTGAAATGACATTGTTTCTCCCTTATTTGGAACAACTTTTGGATATTTGCGGGCAGTGATAGATTCTTCACTTTAAACATTATTACTGCAGTTTTAAAGTCAACCAGATCTTTCAACTTGAGAGCTTTTAATTTAAGAAAAAGTGGGTTTGTTGGTTCCCTGTAAGCAGCTTTGTTTATTATTCTAATAGCTCTCTTCTGAAGCATAAAGACTGGATATAAGTTTGTTTTATATGTATTTCCCCATACTTCAGTACAATATGTCATGTATGGGAGTATTAATGAATGATAGAAAGTACATATATAATGTGGGTTGATTCAGCAAATATTTCACTCTGTGTAGTATTGCAATTGATTTAGATATTTTACCTTTAATATAATTAATATGTGACTCCCAACACAGTTTATTATCAATTATTACTCTAAGAAATTTAGTTTCGGATACCCTTTCAATCTCTACACCATTTACACTGAGTTTAGGTACTAAGTTGTTGTGATGGTTGTTAAAAACTATAAATTTTGTCTTACTTAAAGGCGTCGGCCGGACGAAATTTCAGTATCGCTAAATCATATCTTAAATTTTTGTGTGAGACGAGCTAATTTGAACCGCACATGTTTTGGTGTCAACAAATGTCGCATAAGGTGACAATGCGCTATTGAAGTATGATTTCCTTGAGAGCTGTCTGACTCTGCCAAGCGATCAGTGGCTAAAATGGCCACTGACTGTGTGACGTCAGGTCAGGAAGCGACCAGCAAACACTCGACGGACGTTGCGTGTTGTTTACGTTCGGCGATAACGGATATTTCTAGGAGTACTTGTGGATTACAAATAGAGTATTTATTACGATTAGGATTTCAGTGATCGAATTAATTATGGTTTGGCGTTGTGTTGTCTACGGGTGCGACGGTATACCGGAGGAGCACGCGGTGAGTGTTTATGAATTTCCCCTGCCTGGGAAAATCAGAACCGCATGGGTGAATTTCGTTCAGAAAACGCGAAAAAATTGGAATGATGTCGGAAAATCACCCAACATGTGCAGTAGACATTTCGTTGACAGCGATTTTGAGAATAAGATGCAATTTGAAATGAAATTAGCAAAAAGATTGCTGATAAAAAAATCGGCTGTTCCAACTATATATCCGTTCATTTCAAAGTCCCACTCTCAGACAAGTGTCAGTGACAGTGGCGTGAAAAGCAAGGGTGATCTACCGATGTGATCTGCTGTCAGAAAAAGAGAAGTAAACAGGGTAAGTTTTCTTTTTTTAATATTCACTGCCAATATTTACTAAAATTATTTACAAGCAATGAATTTCATTGCCTTAACAACTTATCAAATATTAGAATTTTAGGGTATTCATACTAATCAAATATGAAATATTCAGTGCTGTATAGGGAGGTGGTTGTGCCTGTTTGTTCAAGTTATATTTCTATATATGTAATCCAATTTGACACCTCTGGAATGAAATTATGTTGATCTACTGTTTTTGCAGATGTTATCCACTGTCACTCAACCTTCAAATACTGTGGATTTTTGTTTGCAATGAGGACAATTGCTGAATAATAAAATTCAGTCATCCATGTGAGGTAATAATAATAATAAATAATAATGCATCGGTTTTATATAGCGCTTTATCATATATACTCAAAGACGCTTTACAATTAGGTACATTATTCATTCACTCCAGACAGACAATGGTAGTGGCAAGCTACTTCTGCAGCCACAGCTGCCCTGGGGCAGGCTGACGGAAACGTGGCAGCCAATCTGCGCCAACGGCCTTTCCGGCCACCACCGAGCATTTTATACATTTATACACATTCATACCCAGTGTTATGGGCACTGGAGGCAATGCGGGTGAAGTGTCTTGCCCAGGGACACAACGGCAGGATATCTGGGGAGAGCGGGATTCGAACCGCCAACCATCGGGTTATTAGACGACCTGCTCTACCTCCTGAGCCACTGCCGCCTCAACAAGTCACACTAAAGGCTCTCTGTTGGTGATCAAACAACATTGTCCACATTGTGTTGAGGATCGATCCTGGCACAGCCAGCCGATGATCAGGGACATGCCAGCTGGTAACATACAGCTTTCATCCGCCATTCTCTTCACTGGGGCGTCATATGTCAAGGTCCTCAGAGTTCTAAATGCAGCCGGTATCGTTGGAATTTCCACGACCACTTACAAGGAGCTTTCGATTTCTAATTTTTATTAAATTAATTTTATTTCAGAATATGTGGATGATCTGATGAATACTCTTTTCGACAAAACCTTGGTTGATCCAACCCACTTATTGGAGCAGTGGCACTCTGTACAAGCCAGAGTTCCCACAACATCAAGTGCCAAATTTCAGCGTCCCATCAAAGCTGATGCTGTTGAGCAACATGTATCTAGATTTTCAAAATCAAACATGTAAAAGTAGAATAAATTTCCAATTAGCAATGAAAGTTCAGCTTTCAATTGTTAGGGAAGCAACATATTTTGCTAAGACAAACAAATATAAGCCTAAGATTTTTAGAGAAATGTGCTTTTAAAAATTGAACACGAATTTTACACCATAAAATGGTAGAAAAATTAGTCTAATGTATATGAGATCCGACTTTGATGAATGCTGAAATATTAGAATTATAAAATTGACATGCACATTAATAAACTCAATATATGATTTTAAAAAACTTTATTTAAATAACATGATCACAAATCTAATCTTGGTAGGCAAAATCCCTTGTAGTGATCAGATGGGAATGTTTCTCTGATGAGGCTCACAGCACAGGCAGGCAATATCACCCTCACTTCTTTCCCAAGATATCCCCAACACCACCGGACTAGTTGCCTGTAGGCTATGAATCTGTATCGCCTGAAAAATATGGGGTTGGCATTGATTATTCCGTTTGCATTGATTATTGAATGTATTGAATGATTTCTTCATAATTGATCTGGAAAATTAAAACACATGAATAAATATTGTTTAAAAACTCACTCGTGTTGACTTGCGTCATGATCACCATATTGCTGTCTGTAGGCCAGATAAGCTGTCTGTAAAACCCAGATGTCAAGACAGACAGAACGGAAACCGGGGTGATCATTGATACACCTTGGTAGGTTATCATCTGTGTATCCACAGCCCTTCAGTTCTTCTAGTTTCTCCTTCACCTTCAATACCTCCTGGCAGCACCGAGATTCAGTTGATGTTGGCATAATGTTGCATTTCTCACAAGTGCACCTGTTAAAAAAAATGGTAGAATCAGATGCTTATAATAAACTAATGGCTCGTGGGAGTGCTATATAAATTGGTCTATGAAGTTTGATTAGAAAATATTAAAAACATGTAAAAAATTTTGAGCAGAAAGAGAAGTTATAGGAAAACAATAATGAATCACAATAATCATGATCCATGATCCATCGTGATCCATGATGGATCATGTTGATCCGTCAATCTCTTAAGAGAATTATGTAGCTTTTGAGTCTAGGATTAACATGATGATGATTAACAACATCTCCTAACAAACTCGTAAAGTACACATATTATCCCTCACATACATTATCCTTTTATTTCCAATGATAATGTTTCTAAATGTTTCTAATGTTTATAAGTCGCCAAGTAAGGCAGCGAGGGAACAATTGGCAGTTTTATTTTGATTATTAAGTGTGTGACCATGCATAAAGCCTAAAAAAAAAATTTCAAAGCATATTTTACCAATATAAATCGGCGAGCCGCTCGTCCTCAACGTGGTCTGCTCCCGTCTCTGTTTCATCCGCGTCTTCCTCCGCACCCTCGGGCTCGAACAAATACGGCTGAATAACCCCATCAGCACCACCCAAAACTACTTCATCATCAGATTCTTCAGTTTCAATATCATCACTTATATTGCGGTCGTCATACTCGATAAAATAATCGCTGTCCGAATCACTCTGCTGTCGTTCAGCCATTTCCTGTTTCTCCCTGACCTGATGTCACTGCTGCCCGCCCCTATCGAGAGATGGCGGTACTGCAGCATCACTAAGTGAAATTTGGGCTATTAACAAATAAAGTCATTTATGGAGGCTGGTGACACATTTTAAATCACAGTAATGGCCAGAATGGAATATTTTAATACGATCAGTTTATTGGTTCAATAAAAAAATGTCACCGTCCGAGGCCTTTAAATTGAGCGTTATTTTGTTTGAATCAAACCACAGTTTAAGCTTTCCTAATTCCTTTCCGAGTGTATCCAAAAGTTGTTCCAAATTGCTTCCACTGCATAATAAATTAGTGTCATCGGCAAACAATATTAAATCCATTTTTTCCAAAACTTTACATATATCATTTACATGTATATACATATTGAATAACAATGGCCCCAAAATTGAACCCTGTGGGACTCCACAAGTAACCTTCAGTAACTGTGAGTTTTTGTTACCAACACATACAGTGGGGCAAAAAAGTATTTAGTCAGCCACCAATTGTGCAAGTTCTCCTACTTAAAAGATGAGAGAGGTCTCCAGTTTTCATCATAGGTGTACCTCAACTATGAGAGACAAAATGAGAAAAAAAAAATCCAGAAAATCACATTGAAGGATTTTTAATGAATTAATTGGTAAATTCCTCAGTAAAATAAGTATTTGGTCACCTACAAACAAGCAAGATTTCTGGCTCTCACAGACCTGTAACTTCTTCTTTAAGAGGCTTCTCTGTCCTCCACTCGTTACCTGTATTAATGGCACCTGTTTGAACTCGTTATCAGAATAAAAGACACCTGTCCACAACCTCAAACAGTCAGACTCCAAACTCCACTATGGCCAAGACCAAAGAGCTGTCAAAGGACACCAGAAACAAAATTGTAGACCTGCACCAGGCTGGGAAGACTGAATCTGCAATAGGTAAGCTGCTTGGTGTGAAGAAATCAACTGTGGGAGCAATTATTAGAAAATGGAAGACATACAAGACCACTGATAATCTCCCTCGATCTGGGGCTCCACGCAAGATCTCACCCTGTGGGATCAAAATTATCACGAGAACTGTGAGCAAAAATCCCAGAACCACACGGGGGGACCTAGTGAATGACCTGCAGAGAGCTGGGACCAAAGTAACAAAGGCTACATCAGAAACACACTACGCCACCAAGGACTCAAATCCTGCAGTGTCAGACGTGTCCCCCTGCTTAAGCCAGTACATGTCCAGGCCCGTCTGAAGTTTGCTAGAGAGCATTTGGATGATCCAGAAGAGGATTGGGAGAATGTCATATGGTCAGATGAAACCAAAATAGAACTTTTTGGTAAAAACTCAGCTTGTCGTGTTTGGAGGAGAAAGAACACCATACCTACTGTGAAGCATGGGGGTGGAAACATCATACTTTGGGGCTGTTTTTCTTCAAAGGGACCAGGACGACTGAGCCATGTAAAGGAAAGAATGAATGGGGCCATGTATCGTGAGATTTTGAGTGAAAACCTCCTTCCACCAGCAAGGGCATTGAAGATGAAATGTGGCTGGGTCTTTCAGCATGACAATGATCCCAAACACACCGCCCAGGCAACGAAGGAGTGGCTTCGTAAGAAGCATTTCAAGGTCCTGGAGTGGCCTAGCCAGTCTCCACATCTCAACCCCATAGAAAATCTTTGGAGGGAGTTGAAAGTCTGTGTTGCCCAGCGACAGCCCCGAAACATCACTGCTCTAGAGGAGATCTGCATGGAGGAATGGGCCAATATACCAGCAACAGTGTGTGAAAACCTTGTGAAAACTTACAGAAAACGTTTGACCTCTGTCATTGCCAACAAAGGGTATATAACAAAGTATTGAGATGAACTTTTATTATTGACCAAATACTTATTTTACCGAGGAATTTACCAATTAATTCATTAAAAATCCTTCAATGTGATTTTCTGGATTTTTTTTTTCTTATTTTGTCTCTCATAGTTGAGGTATACCTATGATGAAAATTAGAGACCTCTCTCATCTTTTAAGTGGGAGAACTTGCACAATTGGTGGCTGACTAAATACTTTTTTACCCCACTGTACATACTGATATCTATTCTTTAAAGCCGCTTTTCCACTAGCTCAGCTCGCCTCGCCTCGTTTCGTTTCGCTACTACTCGGTTCGGCCGCGGATGTGTCTCCATAGCAGCCGGGTAAAGCGGGGGTTAAGCTGTGGTGGGCGGGATTTTTTTTTTTTACAGCAAGGCGGCGCCACACTCCCGGGACGTAAAACACGTGACCCAAGCCAAATATAACATGGTGGCTGTACAAGGCGACTCCTCGGTCTGTGGCTTTTTTCACCGTAAATGCCAAAAAGGACCGCCAGACAAGGGTACAGGCAGTGAGACGAAACACTCTGGAATCATTCTGCAGCTTCTGGGACAGCCGAAGACGTGAGGATACAATCTAGGTCATATATGACGGTAAGCTAATGTTGCTAATGCTAGTTTGCTATAAATACGTCGTACTACACTGTAATGTCTGCAAGTTATCGCTGTTAGGTACTAAAATATGTACGCTGTGTGTGTTTCAGATGGCTCTGTTGTGGGAAAATTACCGCTTCAAACGGTCGGTCTGGCGTTCAGCACAGCCTGTCACTGATGTCAACACAGCTTCAAACGATCAGTGGTTGTAGAGCTTAAGAATGTCTGTAGAAACGTTTATTTCCTGTGCAACAAATTGCTCTGATCTGCGTGAAAATCATGGAGAGACTGTTGAGACATCATGGATGTAGCTGCTTCTGCAGCACTGAGTCTGAGGTGGTGTCATAGCAAAAAATGATAAGCTCACACAACTTGGTTGCCATGTTAATAACTATATTAGCCACAAAATATATATTCAAAAAGTAAACAGTACTAAGTTAGGTATAATAAGATGTATTTGACAGTTATGATGCATTTTAGGCCAAAACAAACTTGATCTAGGATTAAAAGCAATTAAAATAATGCAGTCACAAGGTTACATGAAAGATGCTTGATTTACTAGATACATGTACTGTAGAAATATATATTCTCTGCATCAACAATGTACTATACATGCATTCATGTAGTATTGCACTGGGAATTGCACTGACAATAAACCTCTGAAGTTTTTGCAGATGTCTCTCTTTTATATGTGAAGGTTACCACCATGTGACATAAATTTAATACTGACAGATTGGAAAAGCTGTCTAAGAACAATCCAGCAGTTTGAGAAATCACTTTTGGTTTGGTGTAAGTCTGTCAACAGGATTATGAACCATAAAGCAGTTTGTGTTAAAATGTTAAATCCCATTAAACTCTAACCCACAGGTGTCCAATCATGTGTCATGGGGGGCCAAGACCCTGCAGGTTCTCTCTTCTACCCAGTCTCTTCAGCAGGTGTTTTCACTGATCTGCAGTCAGTGGAAGAAGTTCAGTGGAATCTGCTGTTGAAGATACTGGTTGGAGGTAAAGCCTGCAGGGTCTTGGCCCTCCATGGCACATGATTGGACACCCCTGCCCAAACCCATTATGATGAAGAGTAGATGCTAATATGTCCCAGAATTCCTCCATATACTGGTACTATCACTAAAGTATGCAGGGTCTTCTGCGGTGGTACATCCAACAATACAGTCTTCAGTTAATAAAATAATTGTTTTGGTTACTTTTCTTAAAAATGAGCCATTATTTTCAAGGTCACCCATTAATGGTTTGTACTATTGACTCTTTTCCCACCAGTGTATTAACAGACAAAAATAGAAATCATGATGCAAACACATAAGTCACTAAATTGTTTATTACAATCAGCAGCAAATTCCAGATTATTCAGAATGTGCAAAATTCAAACTGTAAGACTGGGTCACTCAGCAGCTGGGATGTGCAGCTCACACTGGTCCCAGTTCAGCAGATCTTAGGCCTGCATCTCTGTAAATAGTGACGCAAGATCCAGTTTGGGGTGGATCGTTTACCTCTTGCCTAGACAAAAGACAGAAATGGGTGGTGGTTAAATAAAGGAAGTTTAAAATATATTTGGGAAATACACTTGTTGCTAAAAGCCAGTGGTGGAATGTGAATGAATCTTTATTTCGGATAGATTAAAAGAAAATAGAATAATATAACAAAGGGGGAAAAAAATCTAACAAGGTCGAATTAAACAATAAGTCCTCTGATTATACAGCTCAACATAGGTTATCTGAAATGGGTGATGGCTGGAGCCGCAGCTTATATTGCCCACCCATATTCCATCCAAGAATTCAAAAGAAAAACAAAACGGGAGCGATTCCAATTGCAATGTGACAATAAAGTACTTCGTTGTTGTATTTAACCACAATTTTCATGTAGCTGCACTGATGTAAAGTCGATTTTACAAGGGCTGCATTACATTTAAAATCATCTGTTTTTACTGTGGCCTCAGCAATCAGAATGAATTAATACATTCACTTGAATGGAATCTAGTACTTTAACTGAGGGTGTGCATCACCTAGTATGGAGTCACTCAGTCAAAATATGGAGTTTTTTATCAATAAAAGTTTGTCTTGAATGTAAAAGTGTCTCTTCTTGCCCTGGCTTCAAGTGTGGGCAGTGTTTTGTACTTTTATTGCTAAAATATAAAAGGATGCACAACAATGGGTCTCAAATATTTGTAATGTGTCCTGTTACTGCATGAGTTTATTGATGATAGACTATAAACTACACATATAAACTAAATTATATTGATGACTGAACAACTGCCATTTCCCAAAAGATACAGTTATGCACATAACTCACAAAGGATCACACAAGTGATCTGACAAAAAAATAAATACATTAACAAGCGGTTTATTTTACAGCTGATGCACCATTCTTTTTCAATTATTCTGTAATTAATACTCACACAGTCAAATAAATCTCAGTTCAGTCCCTTTTATATTAAGTGGAAATTGTGCTACTTTGGTTTTGACACTTTACCTAAAAAAGTAAAAGATTTCAGTACTTTCCACAGTGGCGAGGTCCGTTGTGGGGCGGCTGCTTTTCCTTTCCTCTTCCCTAGACGAACGACAGAAATGGATGGTGGTTAGTTCAGGCAAGTTCAACACATATACAGGCACATCTAAAAAATTAGAATATCATGAAAAAGTTCAATATTTTTGTCACTCATTTCAGAAAGTGAAACCCATATATAGATTCATTACAGGTACAGTGATATATTGAAAGTGTTTATTTTAATATTGATGATTATGGCTACAGCCCATATTAACCAACACCTCAGCGGCCAACATTTATATTTGAAAACTATTTTTTAAAGTTTTATTTATGTAATATTCTTTTTTTTTTTTTGCCAAATTGAATTTGGGGTTTTCAGGGGCTGTAAGCCATAATCATCCAAATTAAAATAAATAAACGCTTGAAATATATCACTGTGTAATGAATCGATATAATATATGGATTCGTCTTTCTGAAATGAGTGTCAAAAAATATTGAATTTTTTCATGGCATTCTAATTTTTGGAGATGTATACCTGTGTTAGGGAAATACACCTGTGAAAGTCAGTGGTGGGATGTGACAAAAATGCTTCGTTTCCCTGACAAGCACCGCAGGATCCACTCTGTACAGGTACAAGTACATTATCAATCCAGGGATTTATGGTGGAACAGCACAATACTGTTCCAGCACCTTTTATGGAAAATCCACAGAATAGGTGTGTGGGTCTATTCTGATGCTTTAGAAAATTATATGAATGACTTTATAAATCACTGGTTTGAAAAAGCACTTTTATATTGTTGAGATTTCGGCTCCTGGGCTCAACTTCTCCTGTATCCACAATATAAACACTAAGGGAGGCTAAACCCTGGCATGTGGAAACACATTCTAGCATTAAATTGCACACAATTTAATGCGCAGCACCAAAGTGCAGCACGTACACAAACCAGGACTTTAACCAGGATTAACATATTTCATCGTTTTGCTCTCACAAGCGAATACTTAGGAGAAAACAAGAGTGAATCAGCAGTTGGTACTAGCTAGCTACTAGCTAAAACTCATTAGCCAGCACGCTCAAAAAAAGTGAGCTTACCACCAACAGGATAAATAAGCGAATAGATGCACATTATTACAAATCACTCACCATCGATGGTTCTCTCACGTTCGTCTTCAGCTTGTCCGTAGTCCGGTTCGATGCTGAGCTGCATCTGTATCGGTGCGGGTCGCTCCTTACTGTGGATCTGCCACTAAGCAGAGAAAACTCCGCACCTCTTCGTTGGACCACGGTGTAATTTCCGCAAAACGTACAACGCTGTCTGTATTAATCTCGTATTTACTCCGTGACCGAGTTAGTCCGTGAAATATTGCAAATGGCGGTCGTATAGATTCCACTGAAGACGGACGCTTTCGTGACGTTACGCCCTTACCAATCAGCGGCTCGCAGTCTGTTGACGTCACTTCTCGGCTCGCTTCAGCACGGTTGTACCCTGCCGTCGATCAGGCACGAAAATAGCGCCTTTTAAACCGTGCTGGGTACAGTGGAAAAGGCTAGAAAGTGAGTCGATTAGAAGTGAGTAAGGCCAAAGCGATACTAATGGAAAAGGGCCATTAGTAACTACATAACCAGGACAGTGCTACCCCCCCAATACCACAATTTTGTAGTTTCTTTAATAATAAATTGTGATCCACTGTATCAAATGCTTTTTTAAGATCCAGGAATACCCCAACTGAATACTCTTTATTTTCAACATCAGTTGATATTTTTTCTATAAATTCCATTAGAGCAAATGCAGTTGTCCTCTTGTGTCTGAACCCATATTGCTGCTCACACAATAAATTATTCTTCAGTATGAAGTTGTCAATTCTCTCATAGAATATTTTTTTCAAGTATCTTGGAAAATTGCGGCAATAGTGAAATTGGTCTGTAGTGTGAGAATTCCCCTCTGTCACCCGTCTTGTATATCGGAATTACTTTAGCTATTTTCATTTATTTATTTATTTAGCGAATGCAAAGTCCTTAAGCCAAGCAGTTGCCTCCTGGTTTGATGTATGGAGGGTGTGTAATCCTCCTTCCAGTCTTTGGAGTGGGCAAGCCTCTATGATGTGTTCCATAGTTTGCTCCTCTCCACATGCGCACAGTGGGCTAGGGCTACTGCCCCATCTGTGAAGGCTGGCCAAGCAGGGGCCATGTCCAGTCCTGAAGCGATTGAGTGTAGACCACTGTCTCCTTGGGAGGTTGGTGCCCGGGACCTGTTGGTTGGGGTTTATCACCAGCTGTTTGTTTGGGACCTCCTTGGTCTCCCATTCCTCTTGCCAAGCTGTCTGGATGGTAAAGTCAGCTGGGGGAGGGTTTTTCCAAATCGGCCGTCTGGATGAAAGTCGGGCAGTGGGTGGGGTGTAGATATCTGCATGGATTGGTAAGTGAGGAAAATCTTTAACTTTTTGGAGCATCCTTTGAGTTAATGCTGCTCGCCGGATGTGTGGAGGGGCTATGTTTGACAGTACAGAGAGCCAGGGGAGTGGTGTTGAGCGGATTGTTCCAGTTATAGTTCTCATGGTTGAGTTGAGCTGGGTGTCTACATGGTGTGTGTAAGATGACCTGGACCAGACAGGGGCACAGTATTCTGCTACAGAGTATGAAAGGGCCAGTGCTGAGGTGCGCAGGGTGGAGACTGCCGCCCCCCATTTTGCACCAGCGAGCTTGCAGAGCAGGTTGTTTCGTACTTTCACCTTCGCAGCCGTCCCCTTTAGATGTTCCTTGAAGGATAAGGTCCTATCAAGGGTCACTCCAAGATAAGTTGGATTTGGGGCATGCTTAAGCTTGAGTCCGCTCAGGTGGATGTTTAGTTCTCTGGCAGCTTTTGCATTGTGGAGATGAAATACACTGGAGACGGTTTTTGCTGGGCTTGGTTTTAGGTGCCAGATTTTGCAGAACTGGTCCAGTTTAGCAAGATCTTCCGTGAGCACCCGTTCCAGTGGTTCAAAGTCTGGTGCTTGGAATGCCAAACAGATGTCGTCTGCATAGATGAATTTGCGGGATTTTGTAGTAGGCAGGTCGTTTATGTAGAGGTTGAACAGAGTTGGAGCTAGAACTGAGCCTTGTGGGAGTCCGTTTTTCTCTGACTGAGGTGGACTCTGAACCTTCGGTTGGTCAGCAGGGTTTTTATAATTGCTGTTGCCCAAGCAGGGATCGCCTTTATAAGTTTCAGGAGGAGGCCTTTGTGCCAGACCGTATCATAGGCGGCTGTAAGATCGAGAAACACAGCCCCTGTCTTCAGTCTGCTCTCGAAGCCATTTTCAATGAAGGTGGTTAGGGCCAGTACTTGTTCTCCTGTACTGCGGTCCTTGCGGAAACCTGCTTGATCCACACTTAGAATATCCTCTATTTCTGGGGAAATGCGTTGCAGTATTAGGCGCTCCATGATTTTGTAAGGAACGCTGAGTAGGGAGATTGGGCGGTAGCTTGCTGGTAGTTTGTGGTCTTTGCCAGGTTTTGGGATGGCAATGACCTTTGCTGTCCGCCATTTCTTTGGGATCGAGTTTGTTTGTGTGATCCTTGTGTAGAATTGTGTCAACCAGGTTAGGGCTCGGGGGCCAAGATTTTTCATGAATTCTGGGAAGATGTTATCGTATCCTGCTGCCTTTCCACATTTCAGGCCCTGTAGGACTTTCTCCAGTTCAGCAGCCTCGAAGGGTTCAGGGTTCGTTTCCTCTACAGGCATTTTTTGGTGTTTTTTTAGCTCAGTTGTAACTGCTCTTCTGGTGTCTTTGTCTTGGGGTGCTTTGGCGATAGTCAGTAGGTGGGATGCAACTTGGTTGGGTGTGACGGATGCTCGGCTTTGGCTAGGGGGCTTCTGTGCAGCTCCTAGGCGACGGATGAGGCTCCAACATTTCCTGCTAGAGTGGGTAAAGCTCCGGTCAGCAACTGTCTCCTCCCATTTCTTTCGCCGGGCTGTATTTAGCGATTCAATGAGATGGTCTGCTATCTCTGGGTCCCCTGATGTTTGATAGGATTGTAGGAGGGCAGCACTTTCTCCGTCCAAACATGGGACATAGAGGGGTCGGTAGCCTCGTGGGATTGCAGTATGGGCAGCCTTGAAGATTGCGCTGCAGAAGCGGTTGTATGCTTCATCTACAGTGATGGTGTGGAGTGGGATGGTAACAACGCTCCGGTCCAGAGTTTCCCTGAATTTCTTCCAGTTGGCTTTGCGGAAGTTCCAGCGCATCTTCCTTGGGCTGTATATGACTGGAAGTTGTAGGCCAATGTGTACAAGCAGGGGCCGGTGTTGGCTGTGTGGAAAATCATAAAGAATGAGGATCTGTGTAGGATATGGCTCCCCATTCAAAGAGCTGACCCAAGACAGGTCAGGAGAATAGTCCTTCTTCCACCTAGCAGAGTGGAAGGTTCCTCTTTGTTTGGGGTCGTATATCAAAGCGAGGTCATTTCTGGATGCCCAGTCTGAAAGTGCCTCCCCATCGCTGTCCACTGCTGGGTACCCCCAGTCAGGGTGATGGCTGTTAAAGTCCCCCACATAGATGGCAGGGTGGGGTAGGGTGGGTAAGACCTGCAGATCCCAGTTGGCATTAGGGGGCTTGTACACATTGACAATATGGAAGCCACCAATGATTATGGTGTCTGAGAAATGTGTTGTTATCAGGTGATTTGCTTCAACTATGTCAGAACGCACATAGGTGGCACGTCCATGTTTAGCATGTAGAACATAGCACAGGAGGTCAAAGCCTTTGATGGTGAAGCGGCCAGCTTCCTCTGTGCCAATATGAGTCTCTTGGAGGCAGATTACATCAATCGAATGTTGGAAGGCGAGGACTTCGATAAGGCTTCGCTTGGCTGCAGATAGGCCTTCAACGTTTAGTTGTAATATGCGAAGGGCAGATCCTACCACAAAGTGCTCTTGGGGCTGTTTGCTTTCGGCTTTAGGACTGTGACTAGGATTCTTCTTTGACTTGGCACAGAGGCGTCGTCTCTTCGAATTTAGTCTGCTGGTAGGATCATTAGCTTCCCCAGGCGAGCCCGGGTACTGGCGGAGGGCGCGACGAGAACGCTGATCCATTGCTCCACTGCTATTTTCATTGCACTGGGAAATATACCTGTTTGGAGAGACAGGCTACAGATATATGTCAGTGGTTTCACTAAGCATTCAATAATAGTTTTGACTAAGAGCATGTCAATACCATCACAGTCCGTAGATGTTTTACTTTTAAAGGATTTAACAATTTCAATGACCTCTCTCTCGTCTGTGTTTTTTTTATGAAAATGGAGTCTTTTATAGCAGTGTTTTTGCTTATTGTATCACCTGCAGGTGCCGTAATGGATATTTCTTGAGCCAAATTAGGACCAATGTTAACAAAAAAGTTATTAAATTCATCTGCAGGTGAAACTGCATTCACACTCTGAGTCGTTTTATTATTTTTTGAAAAATCGGTTGGGTAGCTTGTATTTCTGTTTTTATTTCCAAGAATATTGTTAAGTATTGTCCATGTATTTTTAATATTGTCTCTGTTTTTCTCCAGTTCTTTACTGTAATAGTCTCTTTTACTACATCTTATTATATATGTTAACTTATTTTTGTATGTTTTATACCGCTGCTCTGCTTCTTTTGTCCTTTTCTTTAGGAAAGCTTTATATAATAAATTTTTCTTTTTACACACCCTTTGTAATCCTTTGGTTAACCATGGCTTATCAACAAATTTGTGTTTAAGCTTTTTCTTTACTAATGGACAATTTTTTTCATAAATGTGTCATAGGCTTCATTTACATCTGATATATAGACTTTTGTCCAGTCTTGCTTCAGTAAGTCTTCTTTAAAAGAACTGATTGCATTTTGTGTTTTGTATCTGAACGATTTTTAAAAAAAATTTCTGTATTGGCCCCCGTGTGGCCATGGATAAGTGCAAAGGTTGGCAAATGGTCACTTATATCATTTATCAGTAATCCACTTTCTATTTTCTTAATAATATTAACAAACAGGTTGTCAATAAGTGTAGCAGTGTGAACTGTGATTCTACTGGGATGTGTTATTGTGGGATATAGTAGATTAGTAGTAGATTAGTTTATTTGACAGGGACAGTGCAATAAACATAGACAATTAATCAAAGACAATCAATCTGATGTGTTGCACATAGAGTGTATAGCTTTTAGCTAATTTGCAACTCTTGTCCCTGGATGGGCTTTAGAAAAAAGAATCAAGATAAAAATATACACAAATATACACATAGACTCATGCTGTACATAGAATTCATGAACTCTGTAATTACATTTTGTTGATATGGATTTAGTAAATCAATATTGAAATGTCCACAAATTACAACCATTTTCTTACTAGTAATATTATTGTACAGCTCGACTGATTTATCTCTAAATGTCTCAATGCAAGTTCCTGGCGTTCTATATATACAACTTATAATTAGATTTTTTGTTTTATCTTGGTCAATCTCAACAGTAACACATTCTAAAATCCCTGGTAGTGCAAAGGACATTCCATTTACAAGCTTACACCTATACAGGTCATCAATATACAGTGCAACACTACCACCCTTTTTTTGAGATCTGTTAATATGAAACATCTGATATTCCTCTATTGCCATCAGAGGAGCCTGCTCTTCATTAAGCCAAGTTTCAGAGACTGCGATAGCTGTAAATTTTATGTCTAGCCGTTTTAAATAGTCCTGAATCTGTGGAAAGTTTTTGTTAAGACTTCTGCTGTTGAAGTGTATTATTGATAGTTTACCATCTAGTTGCACTTGACTTTTGAATTGCTTTTCAGTGTAATATTCACAATGATTATGAATATTATTGAAAAAGTGGTTATCAGGATCAATATCATTCTCCATCTCTTGTAGTTTATGTTCAGCGTAATGGTATATTTTCAGAGTTTGAATTTCCTCACTCTGTCAAATGACTTCCTCCAACTGGGTATAATTGATGTCTACTCAAGTCAGTCATAAGTTGTTTTTATTTTATTTTATTTTTTAAAGTACATTGACATGGTATGTCAAAAGAACTATTCTTGCTGTGTGTGTGGATATGGATTATCATAGTCTCTTAATTTTCTTAATCAGTGTTCATCTATATTTATTTAACCCCTTGCACTCCGGGCAATTTTCCTAAAAATGCCAAAAAATAACGTGCCCAAAGTAAATCGAAAGCTGTTATTCAACCCTTTGCAGCATCTTCATGGGGTTGGTCTCATTTAAAAGAAAACACTTTGAATTTTTTGGCCAAAAAACCATAATCTCTCTACGTGCTCCGGCCACTGAGTTACAGTCATCTAAACATACTGAACTTGAAGAAAATAAATTTGGACACAGGGTTTTTTTAGATACAAATGCTTACAAATAACACACAGCTGTCCGATCTGGCTGGAAAATGCAACAGAAATGTAGAACCAAGTGTTATCAAGCTGAGATCCAAATTTGGTAACAATACCACAAAAAATGAATATTTTACACAGCTTTGTTCTCAGGTAGTTCCCAGGCATTTTGGAACTGTGCCAAATTGTGCCAAATGACACAGTTTGGAAAAACATCTAACTTTTGAATAATTCAATGTAGAATCTTCATTTTGGGCTCTAATGAAAGGTCACACTCAGGGCTGTGTCTGTGTGTGTGTGTGTGGGGGGGGGTTGTCCCCCCCACCGCTAAAAAAGATGGAGTTCGGCCCTCGCTACATGATGGATTACACTCCTTGCATGTTTTCACAGCGCCCCCCCCCCGCTACTGTGTGTGTGGGGGGGGGTTGTCCCCCCCCCTCGCTACTGTGTGTGTGTGGGGGGGGTTGTTCCCCCCCCCCCCCTCGCTGCAGAAGACGGCCATCGCTACATGAAGGAATAGACTCATATGCTTCCCCCCACGGACCAGGGGCGTTCGGACCGTGAACGCCCCCCCCCCCCCCGCCCCTCTTCGGCCGGGGGGGGGGGGGGGGGGCCTTCACGGTCCGAACACGGCAAATGAACCGTTTATCGCGGCGCACGCACTTCGTACTTCGTGCGCAGTACAGTTGTAATTTACCGATCGGTCAAAAGTCATTTTTGGATTACAGTTTTCAGGGAGAAATAATAATTTAGCTTATAACACCTTACCTCTTCACAGCAGCAGAGTCGTGGCGAACTTCTCTTCCCCATTGTAAGACGAATGCGACGCTGCTCGGCTCGTGGATCCCGATCAAAACATAATTCCATTATTGCGGTTTTGGTGAATGATTTACGACCTTTGTTGTCGGCCTCCGTCGGTCTATGATGACGGAAGACAATCCTAAACGTCTATTCTGCTGGAATGAGTGCAGGTCCCACTTGTGGGTGTTCTCCATGCTGCGGGGTCTGTAGTAGATTCGTCCAGCGTCCTTTGTTTTCATCTGCTGCAGCAGTAAATCTCTCTTCACCCAGCCTGAAATTCTGTGCTTCAATTGGCTCCTGCGTTCACAGTAGGCGGGTCCTCCTTCCTAGGTTTTCATTCATTGGCTCTTCAAGGTTTCAGAAACCCAATTCAAGGCTCTTATTAGTCGAATGAGAGGTCAATCAGATGAACTAATCTGTTCACGGCAGTCTCTGCAGTTTTTTTTTTAGTGGCGCTTGGACGCCACTACATCACCATCATCACCTACATCACCACAATCTGGTCTATGCGTCAGAATGCGCACGAGTGCGCCCTCGTGCGTCTTAGGACGCAGAGACTTGCCCGCCCGCGGAACAACGGAGCGCAAGTGGTTAAGTCAGTAAGATCTCTGATTATTATACTCTTTGTTTCCTCAGGTGTTCCATTTAGTTTGATCCAAACTCTACAATTTCTTGTCCATGTTGCCTATAATAATATATGAATGTATATAATAATGAATATGTATATCTAAGATAAGATAAGATAAGCCTTTATTAGTCCCACAATGGAGAAATTCCAGGATTGCAACAGCACAGGGATAGCAACACTCAGAGCAATAATTAAGAAGATACAAAAAATATAAATAAGAGCAGTGGATATACATACGTACACATAAATATATAAATATATATACAAAGTGCAGAGCATTGTAGCAGGATGGAATAAACAGCATAACCGTCTACTTAGTTATCCTACATAGTATGAATATGTACCCATACATATTGTCACCCTCCGTAGCGACTGATATTGTCCTAGTTGTATACTGGAGGGGACCATTTGTGTAAGTCTGTTGCGTCTTTTGCATCCAATACTACTAGGTTGTCATGTTTTTTTGCTATCTCTACGAGCAGCCCTGCTTAGTTATACAGTCTGACAGCCGTAGGTAGGAAGGACCTGCGAAACCTCTCGGTTGTGCACCTAGGATGATGTAGTCTACTGCTAAATGAGCTCCTCAGTGCATTCAGTATGTCCTGCATAGGGTGGGACTCGGACTCCAGCAGAGATGACAGTTTAGCCACCATAACTTCTCTCTCCTATCACCTCCACTGGGTCAAGGCATTGCCCCAGGACAGAGCTAGCTTTCTTGATCAGTTTGTTTAGTCTCTTCCTATCGGCTGCTGTAATGCCGTTGCCCCAGCAGACCACTCCAAAAGTGATGGCTGATGCCACCACCGTGTCGTAGAATGTCTTCGGCAGCGCCCCTTGTACACCAAAAGACCTGAGCCTCCTCAGTAGGAACAGCCTGCGCTGTCCCTTCTTGTAGAGTGCGTTGGTATTGTGTGACCAGTCTAGTTTATTGTTCAGATGAACACCCAGGTACTTGTAGGATGTCACCATCTCAATGTCTGTTCCCTGTATGTTTACTGGTGCTGTGAGAGGTTGTCCTTGCCTGCGGCAGTCCACCACCAGCTCCTTAGTTTTCCTCGGGTTGATCTGGAGGCAGCTCCGATGGCACCAGTCCACGACGTCCTGGATAAGTCCTCTGTACTCAGCTTCATCTCCGTTGGAGATGAGGCTGACGATCACAGAGTCGTCAGAGAACTTCTGTAGATGGCAGTGTGTTGTGTTGTGTCAGAAGTCCGCAGTATAAAGGGTGAACAGGAAGCCGTATATATATATATATATATATACACACCTCATAAAAAATCACACAAGTGATCTGACAAAAAAATAAACAAGTGGTTCTTAAACAGTGGCTAATATTGGATGTTCCCATTCATTTTCAATTATTCTGTAATTAATATTCACACAATCAAATAAATCTCAGTTCAGTCCCTTTCATATTAAGTGGAACTTGTGCTACTTTAGTTTTGGCACTTTTTCTATACGTTAACTTAAAAAGCAAAGGATTTTAGTTCTTTTTTGTCCACCACTACTCAAAACAACGGGGTGTGCAACTTACCAGTCACATTGCTGTGTCGTGCTACATTGCGGTGTCAAAGCAGATGCTGGTTGGACATCTAGAACGAAAATACACACAACTTAAGTACATGCACAGCATGAAAGTGCAACATGTGAAAAAACACCTTTTTAACGATGATTTAGCTGGAGGTTTTAACTGGAGTTAGTATTGATAGCTAACTAGCTTGTTCATTCTCTGCAGACAGGAGACAACGTTGCTGTTTGTTCAAAGTGAGCTTTCCACCGCTGGGATAAATAACGTAAAAGATGCATAATGTCACATCACTCACCATCCTCTATATCCTAATACCACGGCTTTCAACTGCCGTGGTCGGGTGCTCCTGTTATTTGCCAGTCTGTGGCTGTAAATGAGTGGCTTGGCTCGAGTGGCTTGTGTCTAGTTCCCTTTGGATTCTCTCATCAACCAAAGGCACAGAAAAGTCTGCTGGACCATGGTGTTGATTTCTGTGATGCCATTCTATCGTTGTCGTTTATACTGACGCTCGCTTGCTGGCTCACAGACGAATCTATGCAAATGGTGGCTGGCGAGTCTCACAGACAGACTCCAGTGATGTGACACTCATTGCCTCTGATTACAGAAGCCATGCACAGCGCGGCTGAGAACAGGATCACACCTTCATTTTAATATTATTAATGTATTGGATCGGTAAATTACTTTTATTCCTTACTGATACCGATCCAGCCATTTTGCCTGGATCGGACTCGATACTGACACCGCGGATCGGATCGGCTCATCCCTACTAATTATCCAAAAATTTTCACAGTCACTTCTCTTTAAAAAAAAAAAAAAAAAAAAAAAAGCAACACACACACAGCAGTGTTTACTCTGGCTTAAAGACCTTGGCGCGGAGGCAACATATTTTTCGGGGGGGGGGGGCAAAAACAACAGAGATGAGATGAGATCCTGTGGTCACCAAGCATGACACCCTCCATTTCCTGGCTGCGCCTAGAAATCCTGTCCATAAAAATTATGAACAGGATCGGTGGCAAAGGGCAGCCCTGGCGGAGTCCAACTCTCACTGGGAGTGACTCCGACCAAGTGTTGGCAATACGAACCAAACTCTCACAACGGTCGTACAGAGACCGAATAGCTCGTAACAACAAGCCCGATACCCCATACTCCTGAAGCACCCCCCACAAAAAACCACGACGGACACGGTCGAATGCCTTCTCCAAGTCCACAAAACACATGTAAACTGGTTGGGCAAACTTCCACGAACCCTCGAGAATTCTCGAGAGGGTAAAGAGCTGGTCCGATGTGCCACGGCCAGGACGAAAACCACATTGTTCCTCCTGAATCCGAGGTTCGACCAGCGGCCGGACTCTCCTCTCCAGTACCTTGGCATAGACCTTCCCAGGGAGGCTGAGGAGTGTGATCCCTCTAAAGTTGGAGCACACCCTCCGGTCCCCTTTTTTGAAGAGAGGAACCACCATCCCAGTTTGCCATGCCAAAGGCACTGCCCCCGACCTCCACACAATGTTGCAGAGGCGTGTCAACCATGACAGCCCAACAACATCCAGGGCCTTGAGGTACTCAGAGAATGAAGTGAGAGATTGACAGACGGATCGGAGCAGCATCTGCAGTGATGCAGACGTTGTACTGGTCTGTTGTTATGAAGAGGGAGCTGAATTCTAAGGCAGAGCTGTCGGTTTACCAGTCAATCTACGTTCCTACTCTCACCTATGGTCAAGAGCTTTGGGTAATGACCGAAAGAACAAGATCGCGGATACAAGCGGCTGAAATGAGCTTTCTCCGTAGGATTGCTGGACTCACCCTCAGGGATAGGGTGAGGAGTTCAGTCATCCGGGAGAGGCTCAGAGTAGAACCGCTGCTCCTCCACATTGACCTCGAGAATTCTCGAGAGGGTAAAGAGCTGGTCCGATGTGCCACGGCCAGGACGAAAACCACATTGCTCCTCCTGAATCCGAGGTTCGACCAGCGGCCGGACTCTCCTCTCCAGTACCTTGGCATAGACCTTCCCAGGGAGGCTGAGGAGTGTGATCCCTCTAAAGTTGGAGCACACCCTCCGGTCCCCTTTTTTGAAGAGAGGAACCACCACCCCGGTTTGCCATGCCAAAGGCACTGCCCCGGACCTCCACGCAATGTTGCAGAGGCGTGTCAACCATGACAGCCCAACAACATCCAGGGCCTTGAGGTACTCAGAGAATGAAGCGAGAGATTGACAGACGGATCGGAGCAGCATCTGCAGTGATGCAGACGTTGTGCTGGTCTGTTGTTGTGAAGAGGGAGCTGAGTTCTAAGGCAAAGCTGTCGGTTTACCAGTCAATCTACGTTCCTACTCTCACCTATGGTCACTAGCTTTGGGTAATGACCGAAAGAACAAGATCGCGGATACAAGCGGCTGAAATGAGCTTTCTCCGTAGGATTGCTGGACTCACCCTCAGAGATAGGGTGAGGAGCTCAGTCATCCGGGAGAGGCTCAGAGTAGAACCGCTGCTCCTCCACATTGAAAGGAGTCAGTTGAGGTGGTATGGGCATCTGATTAGGATGCCTCCTGGACGCCTCCCACTTGAGGTGTTTCAGGCACGTCCCACTGGGAGGAGACCCCGGGGCAGACCCAGGACTCGGTGGAGAGACTATGTCTCCCAGCTGGTCTGGGAACGCCTTGGTATCCTCTCTGAAGAGCTGGAGCAGGTGGCTGGGGAGAGGAAAGTCTGGGCTTCTCTGCTTGAACTGCTGCCTCCGCGACCCGGACCTCCGGAAAAGTGGTAGAAGATGGATGGCGGCAAAAACACATAACACGATTGTAACCGGAATATGTTAATTTTACACTATTTATTTTTGCTTTTTAAAATTTTGCACGGTAATATTGCATATGGAACTTACCTTTTGAAGTATTGTCCAACTGAGGCTTGAATGTTGGCATATTGGGCCAGTTGGGGTTCCACCCATAGGCCTTTTCCACCAAGACGGTTCCACTGCTTAACTGGAGCCAGAACCTGACTTGGCACCAGTTCTTTGGTTTTTGACCAGCTAGGCACTAGTCCCAGGCTCTCAAAAGTGGTGGTAACCTGGCCCCAACTAGTAGCTGAGCCAGCGCCAGAACCAGTTGACATTGTTGACGTCCACTGCCGTGGGTGTGTTTAACTGGCCAGCTTCAAAACATTACGGACTACCATGTTGCATTCCAAACAGCAGAGCAAGCGATGAAACCAAACAGATTTGGAGCGAAGAGGAGACACATTTCCTGGCTCTGTCCCTGGCTCTATGGACATCAGCAGAAGTACAAGATAAGCTGGAGGGGGTCACTCATTTGATGAACTGTTTTTGGGGATAGACCAGCCAACCGGGACCATCAGTAACTGCTATGGATGAGTCCATACAACAAACTGCTCAAAACGCTGCTGGTAAGTGTATTGTCTTTAAAATGCCAAAACTTAACGAATATATATATATATATATATATATATATATATATATATCCACTTGCATTGATATGTAATGACCAAAGTGCGGATATATATAGTATTGTGGAGGTACGAAATAAGTTCAGGCGTGACACGGCGAGCTGAAGGTTTCAGGGTTTTTATTCCTCCATCATTTTGAGACACACTGCAGCACTGTGTGCTGTGCGCTCTTGTCAGTACGCTCTGAGTGCGTTAGTGAGACATGTCAAGTCAGCTCTTTTATACAGACGAGAGAATGCATGGCACATTTACATATTGATATACATATCAGACAATACATATCAATCACGTGATTAACTGGTGCCAGACTCCTCTCCTTATTCCGTGGATGTATAACAATAGGACAAGAGAGAATGTGTGGCACATTTACATATTGATATCAGTCCATACATATCAATCGCGTGATTAACTGGTTGTCCCCCAAGGGGCTCTCTGTCCGTATGCAAATTGTCCTGCTTCATGCCCTAGCTGAGTGTTATGAATGCCCAAGTAGATTGTGGTGGGTCACCACAGTATACTAAAATACTATAGTATTTTCCGTTAGCTATGCTAACAAGCTAACAGTGCTTTACCATGACCAAACGTTTCTCCTCGCCATAAAGAAATGAACAGGCCATCTCTGCTGACAAATACATATATACTGTATATATATCCGCTTGTAAGATAAGATAAGATAAGCCTTTATTAGTCCCACAACGGGGAAATTCCAGGATTGCAACAGCACAGGGATAGCAACACTCAGAGCAACAATCAGAAGGCAAGAAAAAAAAAACAAGCAAGCAAGAGCAGCTAATATACATATGTACATATTACTATAAAATATATACAGTATATACACACACACACACAGACACACAGTGCAGAGCATTGTAGCTGGATGGAATAAATATATGAATATATGAACACACAGTGCAGAGCATTGTAGCTAGATGGAATAAATATGTAAATATATAAACACCCACAGTACGGAGCATTGCAGCTAGGTGGAATAAATATGCAAGTATATAAACACACACAGTGCGGAGCAATGTAGCTAGATGGAATAATATGTAGATATATAAAAACACAGTGCAGAGCATTGTAGCTAGATGGAATAAATATGTAAATATATAAACACACACAGTGCAGAGCATTGTTGCTAGGTGGGATGAAACAGCATAACCGTCTACTTAGTTATCCTACATGGTACGATTATTATTGTATTGATATGTAACGGCCAAAGTGCAGATATTTTTTTACTCATTCTTGTGCCTATAGTATTTTTGGTTAGCTATGCTAACAAGCTAACAGTGCTTTTACCACGACCAAACGTTTCTCCTCTCCATAAAGAAATGCGCGTTTGAGAAAACTAGAACAAAAATCTTAGCGTCTTACAGAATACTTTGTTAGATATCCAGTGCAAAATACGCTTTTTGTGGTATCAATACTGTGTATGAATGGGTGTCTTGCGTTGTGTATATGGGAGATTGTTCTCCCAAAGACGCTAGTAACGTCATCATTTTTACTGTTTTGGTAATATTTCCATAATCTTGGGCCATTTTTTAAAATTTCACTCGTGTGTTTAATTGCGTGTTCTGTAACTGTATTTTATCTAATCCTTCTCTTACTTTATTGCGGAGTAGCCTGGTGGAGCACCTATAATGTCATTGTACTATACAACTGTACAATGAAAACAAAGTCTATTCTATTCCTATTCTTCTATTCCATAATCAGACATTTAAGTTTTGGTAATATTGATATTGAATAAAATTTCCTTCTATGACTGCACATTTAATGGAAGGCTTAAGTTGTAGACTGCACAAACTAAAACACTTTTTTGTATTTACAGATTTATCACAGCTGGATGATGAGGGAGAACCACCCAGACCTGTGGTGTCCAGCTCACCTTCACCAGCACCAAGCTTGTCCTCCTTCTGCTCTTCCTCTTCTCATCAGACCAGATTAGGTAATATATGTTTAGATCATGACCCATTCACACAAAGGAGGGAGTGAATTAAATCAACTAGAAAAGCACTCAGAGAGCGCAGACCTCCACCAAGCGCCACAGTCCCCCCCCATACAGTGTTTGTGTGTACATTTTCAGATTCCTTGACCATGAAAACATATGACTAGCAATTGGATTCACAATGATAGGATTAGTGGTTCAGTAGTAAAAGCATTACCTCCTTGGCGGAGGTAATAAACTGAAGTGTTGGTGTTGTGTCCATCTCCTGCATCTGCAAACTCCCAGGCTGCGGGTGTTGCAATTGAATGAATGAATGAATTAATCTTTATTTCGAATAGATTAAGAGTACAGGTTAAAAGAAAGTGAATAATATAACAAAGGGGGTAATAAAATCCAACAAGGTCAAATTAGACAATAACTCCTCTGATTATACAGTTCAACATAAGTTATCCGAAATGTGTGATGGCTGAATCCGCAGCTTATATTGCCCACCCATGTTCCATCCAAGAATTCAAAAGAAAAAACAAAAGAAATCATGACACAACCGCGTACAACCCACAGGCCAATGGGTTATGCGAGCGTTTTCATAGATCACTGAAAGCAGCACTGAGGGCTTCACTGATGGATGCAAATTGGGTAGACAGGTTGGCGTGGGTTTTATTTGGGTTGCGCTCCGCGGCAAAAGAGGATTTGGAAGCTTCCCCGGCAGAGAGCTTCTTTTTGCACAGCTACTATGGCTGGCCGGGGAATTTCTGCCAAATAATCCGGCGGCGGACAGCTGCCCGTCTGAGCTTTTGCAGCGTAGCGCAAACACAGGGACACAGGCACGCTGGCGAGCCCTGCCCACCACTGTGTTCCGCGTGCTTTTGTGCCTAAGACTTTGAAGAAGGCGGAGTTTGTGTTCGTCAGATACGACGAGCAGCGCCCTCCATTGGGCCTGCACACATGTTGAAAATGGCCGTATCTCACAATGTTAAAGAATCCTTTAAAAAATTCCTGTATCCAGACGGTGATCCGGATCATCCCCAAAATTTAATCAGTTCTTCTTTGTACCATTTCCAACAACGCCTGAAAGTTTCATTGAAATCCGTCCAAAACTTTTTGAGTTATCTTGCTAACCAACAGACAGACAGACAAACGCTGGCAAAAACATCACCTCCTCCTGGCCTCCGGCCTGGCGGAGGTAATTATACACTTGAATGTAGTGATGCCACTAACAGCGAATGGATGTTGAATAGACACATTCAATCTTGGATTGACGTTTCCTGTGTTTTTCGGTGTGTGGTTATTTTATATTGTTTCTTATTTTTGTACTTAAAAACAGGGAAACGGAAGTGGGACACAAACATGGACCTCCTTCTTGACTACCTGGAGAGGTCAGATGAGACAGCAGGAGCAGAGCAGGAGGGAGGAGCAGCTGACCTCTGCTTTGCTGCAATACATTCAGAAGATGGAGGGCAGTGCCAATACCCTTGTTGGACTGATGGGACGCGTTGTGTTTGTGCTTGAGGGACTGCAAACAAAGTAACTATCACAGCATTGATATTTTTGGCTGTGTGTACATAATATTTCATATGTAGCAGTCTTAAGTTTTTGCACATTTTGCAAATAAAAGCTTTCTTTCCTTAAGTGTTTTTCTGCTCCCACATTAATTGTTATCCTCACACCAAACATATGCATGAAATGTAAAGCTATTTAGGATAAACAATGCAAATCACTATAACATTATAGTGGTGGGACGTGAAAGTACAAGTTCTGAATTACTGCACTTAAGTTAATTTTTTCAGGTATTGGAAAATATATTGGGTATTTGTGGACTTACATATTTTTGACAACTTTTTTTTCACATTTTCTAAAGAACAAGCAAACAACAAACTTTAAATCTCTGGACTTTTTCTGTGGAAAATGTTCCAAGTTGCCAGCTTCAAAAATGATAAATAATGAGTTTATATTCTTTTGACAACGTACCACATGACATTCTGTCAGCTCTGGAGAAGATCATTTCTGGGGAAAGTACTTTTAACTTGTACTCTTTAGAGTCTGTCTCTTGTTACCCCTACATGAATAAAAACTTTAATCAGTACTTTAACCAGAATAGATTACATGCAATTACATAAGGTGTATACCTTTAACAACTCTGTAAATGTGCCTATAAAATACATACATACACCATAAATACTTCAAAACAGAGTACACTGAGGATAGATTGTCAGCTGAATTTTTTTATTCATTAACACTTTTCAACTACTTCACATATGTTATATTTTGTAAATGATATGGCAGGCACTAAACAGGTTACTGCTCCCCACTGTTAAAGTACTCCATTAAAGCTGCCCTATTGTCATCCCCATCTACACTGGCATGGTCAGGTAGTGGTTGAACTGGAGGCTGACTGTGATCATGTGTGTCTGGGAGTCCAAACTTGTCACCATGTTCCTCACAAATATTATCAAGTATGCAGCAGGTGAGCACCATTTTCTTGCTCAGCTCCAGTTTGCAGTTATTCCTTGTCAGGAGGGGCCTCCCATCATCCTTTCAAGCCGCCAAAAGCCATTTCCACAACTGAACGTGCACGGCTCATCCAGTAGTTGTAGTTACGTTGTTCAGGGGTAAGTCTGCCTTTGTCTGAAAAAGGTTTCATCAACCACTTCTGCATGGGGTCAGCTGGGTGGTGAAATCCAGTGTCATGCCAAAGAGTGATCACCGTCAACAGGAGCCAGGCGTTCCCGCTTGTTAAAGGCGTACTGCCTGGTCTCAGTCCACCTACAATGTGTCTAAATGTTTTGAGGTTTTATTGCATCTGAAAAATTGTAGTGTTGGCCAAAGTGTTGCAGTTTGGAAAACAACGTATAGAATTTATCAGATTGCAACTGATTGCAATATTTATGTGCAAAAACATCATTGTTTTGGATGTACATAGAATATACTGTATATTGATACAGTACATGTATATCTACTAACCTGCACTAATATAGCGCTTTCACTAGTACTAACCCTCTATTCTAAGGGCCTATAGGAAACCGATATCTAGGGACAATTTAGAACAACCAATTAACCAAACATGCATGTCTTTGGATTGTGGGAGGAAACCGGAGCCCCCGGAGTAAACCCACGCAGCACAGGGAGAACATGCAAACTCCACACAGAAAGGTTCCAACCCCTGCCAGCCTGGGGATTCAAACCAGGAACCTTCTAGCTGTAAGGCAACAGTGCAAACCACTGCACCACTGTGCTGCCCACAATCAGTAAATTTATACATTTTTCCATGTAACCTTGTGACTGCATTATTTTAATTGCTTTTAATCCTAGATCAAGTTTGTTTCGGGTTCAAAAAGCATCATAAGTATTAAATATATCTTATTATACCTAAGTACTGTTTGAATCTCTGTTGAAATATATATTTATCGGCTAATATAACCCCATAACAATAATATGGCACCTGGCGATCATTTTTTTTGGCAGCTGATCACCTTTTGGCATGGCATAACAGGCGACCCCCGTCTCATAATGCGCTGCAACACCACCTATTACAAAACTGACATAAATATTACATTTAAAAGTGTAGTCAATGCTAGCTAGTTGAGCTACAGACTTGAGCTAACAACGGCTGATAACTGAAATATTGATTAATACCAGTCTTCTTAAACGTAACCGCCATTCTCTGCCATTAAGAATAAAACTGTTTTTGAATGGTAATAAAGGTTTGGAATAATAAAGCAGCACTCCCAAACAGACAACAAACTCCTCCATGTTGACAAGTTAGCGCTGCTTCTTCTTCTCCTCTTTTTACTACTACTTCTGTGGTGTTCTCCGGGGTTACTTAAAGACGCTTCACTCTAAGTAATGACGTAGCCCTGATGTAATCCCCGACTAGCTCCATATCGGTGGAAAACCAACTGGTTCTTATGAGGCACTATAGTTGAACTGGTTAAGCACTGGCACAAGCACCAGAACCAAACTAGCACTGGTTCTTATTTGGTGGAAATGAGGTACCAGATAAGATGAGATAAGATAAGCCTTTATTAGTCCCACAATGGGGAAATTCCAAGATTGCAACAGCACAGGGATAGCAACACTCAGAGCAACAATCAGAAGGCAAGAGAAAAAAAAAAAAAAAGAAGAGCAGCAAGTATACATATGTATGTATATATATACCGGTCGCTATGGAGGGTGAGAATATGTATGGGCACATAATCATACCATGTAGGATAACTAAGTAGACGGTTATGCTGTTTCATTCCATCTAGCAACAATGCTCTGCACTGTGTGTGTTTATATATTTGCATATTTATTCCATCTAGCTACAATGCTCAGCACTGGGTGTGTTTATATATTTATATATCTACATATTATTCCATCTAGCTACATTGCTCCGCACTGTGTGTGTTTATATACTTGCATATTTATTCCACCTAGCTGCAATGCTCCGTACTGTGGGTGTTTATATATTTACATATTTATTCCATCTAGCTACAATGCTCTGCACTGTGTGTTCATATATTCATATATTTATTCCATCCAGCTACAATGCTCTGCACTGTGTGTCTGTGTGTGTGTGTATATATATATATTTATAGTAATACGTACATATGTTTATTAGCTGCTCTTGCTTGCTTGTTTTTTTTCTTGCCTTCTGATTGTTGCTCTGAGTGTTGCTATCCCTGTGCTGTTGCAATCCTGGAATTTCCCCGTTGTGGGACTAATAAAGGCTTATCTTATCTTATCTTATCTTATATATATATATATATAAGATAAGCCTTTATTAGTCCCACAACGGGGAAATTCCAAGATTGCAACAGCACAGGGATAGCAACACTCAGAGCAACAATCAGAAGGCAAGAAAAAAAGCAAGCAAGTAAGAGCAGCTAATATACAGTACATATGTACATATTACTATAAAATATATATATATACACACACAGACACACAGTGCAGACCATTGTAGCTGGATGGAATAAGTATATGAATATATAAACACAGTGCGGAGCATTGCAGCTAGGTGGAATAAATATGTAAATATATAAACACACACAGTGCGGAGCAATGTAGCTAGATGGAATAAATATATAGATATATAAATATAAATACACCCAGTGCGGAGCATTGTAGCTAGATGGAATAAATATGTAAATATATAAACACACACAGTGCAGAGCATTGTTGCTACATGGGATGAAACAGCACAACCGTCTACTTAGTTATCCTACATGGTATGATTATGTGCCTATACATATTCTCACCCTCCATAGCGACCGGTATTTTCCTAGTTGTATGCTGGAGGGGACCATTGTGTAAGTCTATTGCATCTTTTGCATTCAAAAACTATTAGTTTGTTACGTCTTTTTGCTATCTCTGCGAGCAGCCCTGCTTAGGTTGTACAGTCTGACAGCCGTTGGTAGGAAGGACCTGCGAAACCTCTCGGTTGTGCACCTGGGATGATGTAGTCTGCTGCTAAATGAGCTCCTGAGTGCATTCAGTATGTCCTGCATAGGGTGGAACTCGGACTCCAGCAGAGATGACAGTTTAGCCACCGTCCTTCTCTCTCCTATCTCCTCCACCGGATCAAGGCGCTGCCCCAGGACAGAGCTAGCTTTCTTGATCAGTTTGTTCAGTCTCTTCCTATCGGCTGCAGTAATGCCACTGCCCCAGCAGACCACTCCAAAAGTGATGGCTGATGCCACCACCGTGTCATAGAATAGAGAGAGAGAGAGAGAGACACAGTGCGGAGCGTTGTAGCTGGATGGAATAAATATATGAGTATATAAACACAGTGCGGAGCATTGTAGCTAGATGGAATAATATGTAGATATACTGTACACTACCGTTCAAAAGTAGTAGTAGTAGATTAGTTTATTTGACAGGGACAGTGCAATAAACATAGACAATTAATCAAAGACAATCAATCTGATGTGTTGCACATAGAGTGTATAGCTATTAGCTAATTTGCAACTCTTGTCCCTGGATGGGCTTTAGAAAAGAGAATCAAGTAAAGATGAAAAAAAAAAAATACACAATAACCACATACATCAATGCAGAAAGATTATAAATACACAATTATAAATATTATAAATACACAAATATAACAGCCTGACTCACATTTAACATAAATATTATAAATATTATAAATACACAAATATAACAACCTGACTCACATTTGCCTATTTCAGGCCTCCCTCCCCTCGTCACTCACTATAAACAAACACATTTATTCCTTCCCTTCATTCACTCTCACTTTGCAGACAATTAATTCATACATGAGTACATTCTTGTTTATTTTTCAGCCAGTTTTTAACCTTTTTAGTGAATGTTTTAAAGTCCGTTATTATTTTAATTACATTTGGCATTGTGTTCCAGATGTGACTGCCCTTTATAGAGAAAGCTGTTTGTCCAAATGTGGTTCTGCGGTGGAATATTTTACAGTTATTGTTAACAGAACTCTTGGTGGCTCTGCTGATGTCCTGTCTTTGGACGAAACCAGCAAGTGGCTCGGGTGCTGATTTATGGAAACATTTGAACGTTAATTTCAGAAAACAGAGGTCAATGAAGCTCTCAAAACTCAATAGGTTGTATTTTTTTAAAACATTACAGTGATGCCACCTAATGGGCTTTTTGTCCAAGATTTTTAGGGTTTGATTATATAATGAACCTATATGTCTTATTGTGGAAGGGGCTGCTTGAGCCCAGACTGTCAAACAGTAAGATAAGATAAGATAAGCCTTTATTAGTCCCACAACGGGGAAATTCCACGATTGCAACAGCACAGGGATAGCAACACTCAGAGCAACAATCAGAAGGCAAGAAAAAAAAACAAGCAAGCAAGAGCAGCTAATATACATATGTACATATTACTATAAAATATATATATACACACACACACACACACAGACACACAGTGCAGAGCATTGTAGCTGGATGGAATAAATATATGAATATATGAACACACAGTGCAGAGCATTGTAGCTAGATGGAATAAATATGTAAATATATAAACACCCACAGTACGGAGCATTGCAGCTAGGTGGAATAAATATGCAAGTATATAAACACACACAGTGCGGAGCAATGTAGCTAGATGGAATAATATGTAGATATATAAAAACACTGTGGAGCATTGTAGCTAGATGGAATAAATATATAGATATATAAATATAAACACACACAGTGCTGAGCATTGTAGCTAGATGGAATAAATATATAGATATATAAATATAAACACACCCAGTGCAGAGCATTGTAGCTAGATGGAATAAATATGTAAATATATAAACACACACAGTGCAGAGCATTGTTGCTAGGTGGGATGAAACAGCATAACCGTCTATTTAGTTATCCTACATGGTATGATTATGTGCCCATACATATTCTCACCCTCCATAGCGACCGGTATGTTCCTAGTTGTATGCCGGAGAGGACCATTGTGTAAGTCTATTGCATCTTTTGCATTAAAAAAAAACTATTAGTTTGTTACGTCTTTTTGCTATCTCTGCGAGCAGCCCTGCTTAGGTTGTACAGTCTGACAGCCGTTGGTAGGAAGGACCTACGAAACCTCTCGGTTGTGCACCTGGGATGATGTAGTCTGCTGCTAAATGAGCTCCTCAGTGCATCCAGTATGTCCTGCATAGGGTGGAACTCGGACTCCAGCAGAGATGACAGTTTAGCCACCGTCCTTCTCTCTCCTATCTCCTCCATCGGATCAAGGCGTTGCCCCAGGACAGAGCTAGCTTTCTTAATCAGTTTGTTCAGTCTCTTCCTATCGGCTGCAGTAATGCCACTGCCCCAGCAGACCACTCCAAAAGTGATGGCTGATGCCACCACCGTGTCATAGAATGACTTCAGCAGCGCCCCTTGTACACCAAAAGACCTGAGTCTCCTCAGCAGGAACAGCCTGCGCTGTCCCTTCTTGTAGAGTGCGTCAGTATTGTGTGACCAGTCTAGTTTATTGTTCAGATGAATACCCAGGTACTTGTAGGATGTCACCATCTCGATGTCTGTTCCCTGTATATTTACTGGTGCTGTGAGGGGCTGCCCATGCCTGCGGCAGTCCACCACCAGCTCCTTAGTTTTCCTCGCGTTGATCTGGAGGCAGTTCCGATGGCACCAGTCCACAAAGTCCTGGATAAGCCCTCTGTACTCAGCTTCATCTCCGCTGGAGATGAGACCAACGATCGCAGAGTCATCAGAGAACTTCTGTAGATGGCAATGTGTTGTGTTGTGTGAGAAGTCCGCAGTATAAAGAGTGAACAGGAAGGGAGCCAGCACCGTTCCCTGGGGGGCCCCCGTGCTACTGATGATCGTGTCGGAAACACAGTCCCGGGTTCTCACAAACTGAGGCCGGTTCGTGAGGTAGTCCAGGATCCATGATGACAGGTGCTGGTCCACCCCTGCGCGCAGCAGCTTGTTCTTCAGGATCATCGGTTGGATGGTGTTGAAAGCACTGGAGAAGTCAAAGAACATGATCCTCACCATATTCCCGGGCTTCTCCAGGTGGGACAGAGAACGGTGAAGGAGGAAGATCACCGCATCCTCCACCCCAATGCCATGCTGGTAGGCGAACTGGAGTGGATCCATCGCTGGTTCCACCAGGGGGCGGAGATGAGCAAGGAGCAGTCTCTCCAGGGTCTTCATCAAGTGGGACGTCAAGGCCACCGGTCTGAAGCTGTTCAGGTCTTTGGGGTGGGAAGTTTTTGGTACAGGTACCACACAAGATGTTTTCCACAGCTGTGGTACCCTCCCCAGTTTCAGGCTCATGTTGAAGATATATGTCACAATCCCACACAGCTGGTCTGCACAGGACTTGAGGAGCTTTGCGCTGATGCCGTCCGGTCCCGACGCCTTCCTCGCCTTGATCTTCCTCAGCTCCGTCCTCACCTGGGTCTTGGTCAGGGTCAGGATGGGGGGCTGTGTGTTGGGAGTGGGGGGGGGGTGTCGGTGGAGTGGGGAGTGGGTAGCAGGACTTGATTTCTTAGGGGCAGCAGTGGTTGTTGTGCAGACGGGGGAGGGCGGTTGGTCAAATCTATTGAAAAACAGATTCAGGTTGTTCGCCCACTCCCTGCCCCCCGTGGCCTGGGGGGAGGTATTTTGGAGCCCCGAGATGGTTTTGAGGTTTCTCCAGACCCCGCTGATGTCGCTCTGTTGCAGCTTGTCCTCCATCTTCTTCCTGAAGCTGTCCTTGCCTTCTCTGATCTTTCTCCTCAGCTCCCTCTGTACGGACTTCAGCATCTCCCTGTTCCCCGACCTGAAGATCCTCTTCTTCTCTCTCAGAAGTGTTTTTATCTCAGGGTTGATCCAGGGTTTGTTGTTTGAGTGACGCCGTATGGTCTTGGTGGGAACGGATTTATCCACACAGAAGCTGAGGTAGCCCGTGAAGGTGTGAATGAGGCCATCGATGTCCTCACCATGTGGATCGCAGAGCTGCTTCCAGGCGGTGGCTTCAAAACAGTCCTTTAGAGTGTCCATTGTCTCCTCAGACCATAACTCCACAGTGTGCATGGCCGGAGGTTGTCTGTGCACTAGGGGTTTGTACACCGGTCGGAGATGAACCAAGTTGTGATCCGATCTCCCAAGTGGGGGGAGTTGTGATGAGGTGTACGCCTCCTTAGTGTTTGCGTAGAACAAATCCAGTGTTTTATTGTCTCTAGTGTGGCATGTGACATACTGGGTGAAAGTGGGCAGAATGGGAGACAGTGAAACGTGGTTGAAATTGCCTGAGATGAGGAGAAGAGCATCTGGGTGTTCTGTCTGCAGCCTGCTGGTTACTGAATGGATGACGTCACGCGCTGTCCCAGCGTTCGCCGTCGGATTTGCATAAACAACAATGCAGATCACGTGTGAGTGTTCTCTCGGGAGATATGTAGGCCTCATGCTAACAGCTAGCAACTCAATGTCTTTGCTGCAGTGTCGTTGTTTAACAGTGATATGTCCCGGTCTACACCAGTTGTTGTTAACATACATTATCACTCCACCGCCCCTAGTTTTGCCACTCTCTGGTGTTCGGTCAGCTCGTATCATGTGAAAACCCTCCAGCTCAATGTTAGCATCTGCTGCTAGTTCAGTTAGCCACGTCTCAGTAAACAAAAGGAGAGAGCACTCCCGGTAAGTGCTATCATAACGGGAGATAGCCGCTAGCTCATCTAACTTTCCCAGTATCGACCGTACATTTCCCATGACAACAGATGGAAGGGAGGGTCTGTACCTTATATTTTTTGTCCTCCGCCAGTATGATATATGAGAAAAAACCATAGAATGCATATACAGTGCAGCTGCTTCGTAAGGTATGTAATATCTAATTAATTTAAAGCAGTTCAGATTTTTTTTTACTGTTTTTGAAATTTTCTTTATATGAAGATTAAATTTGAGTTGAGGATCTAGTACAATGCCAAGGTATTTGAATTCTGTAGCTAAACTGATGTCATGATCATGTATATTAACTTTAAAACGTTGCAGGTTACATTTTTTGATTGAAAAGCACATTGAGACTGTTTTCTGAAGGTTCAGCAATAGATGGTTCTTGAGGAGCCACTCTTGGACATCAACCAAGTTTGGGGTCACTTAGAAATGTCCTTATTTTTGAAAGAAAAGCACTGTTTTTTCAATGACGATAACTTTAAACTAATCAGAAATACACTCTAATATCTAATATACATTGCTAATGTGGTAAATGACTATTCTAGCTGCAAATGTCTGGTTTTTGGTGCAATATCTACATAGGTGTATAGAGGCCCATTTCCAGCAACTATCGCTCCAGTGTTCTAATGGTACATTGTGTTTGCTCATTGCGTCAGAAGGCTAATGGATGATTAGAAAACCCTTGTGCAATCATGTTAGCACAGCTGAAAACAGTTTAGCTGGTTAGAGAAGCTATAAAACTGACCTTCCTTTGAGCAGGTTGAGTATCTGGAAAAAATTATTATTTCAAATACAAATCATTATTTCTAACCTTGTCAATGTCTTGACTATATTTTCTATTCATTTTACAACTCATGGTGGTAAATAAGTGTGACTTTTCATGGAAAACACAAAATAATTGTCTGGGTGACCCCAAACTTTTGAACGGTAGTGTATAAACACAGTGCGGAACATTGTAGCTAGATGAAATAATATGTAGATATATAAACACACCCAGTGCGGAGCATTGTAGCTAGATGGAATAAATATATAAACACACACAGTGCAGAGCATTGTTGCTAGATGGGATGAAACAGCACAACCGTCTACTTAGTTATCCTACATGGTATGATTATGTACCCATGTCCTGTGTTTGGAGTTTTTACTGGTGTCATCCTTCTCTCCTCCCTCTGCTCGCACCTCTCCTGGACCCTCTGCCTGAACACTTTTCTCTCCTTGGCTCCTCTCTTCTGTCTCATCTTTCCCTCTGAGCCCTGTCTAATTTAGGTTCTCGCTCTGTCTATGATGGTATATAAACAGGTTAGAAAATACCAAGTGTCATGTTTTGTCCTGTAGGATTTTTTTGTTATGGTTTCCATAAATGACAAAAAATGTGTATTTTTTTCTAGTGTTTTTTTTTTTCCATTGATGAAGAGTAGGAAAGAGAAGGGGAAAAAAACATTCATAATAGTAATTTACTCATGCATACTTAAATTATATGATCAGAGGTGGGTATAGTAGCCATAAATTCTACTCATGTAAAAGCAGTGCTATGAAATTAATAATTAAAAATAGACAACCGACAATTTCTAGTTGAGTTAAGGGTACAAAGAGCACCCACTTAAAAACTTCAGTAATGACTTCAATCTTGAAGGTTTGAGGTTTTTCTCCAAAATTTATAACAATTTTCTTACAGTTTTCTACTTTTCTCTGTAAATTTATCTAAATTTGAAACCATTTTCCTCATTTGTAATTTCCTCTTTTAAAATTATGACTTTTCTTGTACATTTGAGACTTGATTATAAGTTTGTGGATTATTTTATGGCTGTTTCTTTTTTTATTCCAATCCAACTTTATTTATAAAGCTGTTTAAAAATGACAGTTGACACAAAGTGCTGTACATCAACGATAAATAAAATATAAAAACAATAAAATACAGCTAAAGTACAAAACAGCACAAACAAAACAACAGTCATACAATAGAGACAATAAGAACAAATAAAATCAATGTCTCAAACTGGGTCAAAAGCCAGAGAATAAAAATGGGTTTTAAGAGGAGTTTTAAAACTGGACAGTGAAGAGGCCTGTCTGATGGACCAAGGCAGATTATTATAAAATTACTGTTTTTTTTTTTTTAATAAATTTGAAACAGAATGTGGCAAATTTTTTACTTTTTTCCCTCATACAATTTAAACTTTTGACCATAATTTTGTAGAGTCAGAACAGAGCAATAGCTTTAACTCTGAATTCAAAGAAATATCATTATTAAAAATTATAATTATAATTATAAAATTATATTTAAAGAAATAAATTAACTTAAAAGACTAACTATGCAATTATTTCCGTTATTTCTATATATTTATAGTTTTTTAGAAATCTCACCAACAGCAGGAAAAACCTCCCTTATTTTGAAATCCAAATGTTGGCACGTTTAGTTTGTCTGAAGGCTGCTGACGGATTAAAGTCATTGACTTGGTGAATTTCCGTCATCTTAACTTGCCAGGTACATAATCATGAACATAAATTAGTTTGTGCCCACTCCAGAAGAAGGTGTAACCACCACCGGTTTCTGTCAACTGGCCTTTGTTTGAAAAACGTGTCTCGCTGAGAGCAGCAATGTTGATGTTGTAGCGAGCTAGTTCTCTGGCCACTAGTGCAGTTCGTCTTTCTGGTCTGTTCACTTTGGCATTGTCGAGCAGAGTCCTTACGTTCCATGATGCTAAGGTGAGCGCCTTTGCTTTATTTCTCGTTGTGTTTCAACCACTATTTGGGGATCCCCGCCAGCCGCGGTGTGCTGACCAGGGTGAGGTGAGACCAGCTATGTTTGGGGCACCTTTTCTAGCCCCGTCCTCTTGCTCAGGAGGCGAGCAGAGCGATCCTGAAAAGGGCTGCTTGGTCGCTCAGGAGGCTGCCGAACTTCACTGCTGTCTCGGTTCAGTGGAGAGCGACCACTTGTCCTGAGCCGCCTTTGTGCAGGTTTGCGACTACAGCTTCCAGTGTATCCTCACCTGCTGCTTCACTGCGCCCCCATCGCCACAGGGCTTAAAGTTGGCTAGGTGGAGATGTCATGACTTGTGCAGAACTTTGATTAAAGTGAGGGAGACTTGCGCAGGATCAGCCTCACTCTCGTCCTGAGACACCAGATCCAGTGGCAGGACAGAGTCAAGACGGCTGGGGGTGGATCAGGATGCAGGAGCTGCCGGAAGTTGACAATTATGCCAGTGGACCACCTTAGGGCTCCACTCCGGATTTTCTGTCAGGGTTTACTCCCTTAGCTTTTGACTTTTCCTAAGACACCCACAAGGCAGTGGGGCTATTTACCCATAGCTAGGACTGAGACAGGTTGTACTGGGTTACAGTTTACCAGTAGCAGATAGAATCTGACCTGACATAAAACTTAAATACAGTAACTACTACAACTCCTTCAACTGATATCTGTTTGGATGAGTTTACTCCAATTGACCCTTTGGAGTTAGATAAAATAATTTCCTCATCCAAGCCTTCAACTTGTCTTTTAGACCCTATTCCTACCAGGTTATTTAAAGAAGTCTTCCCATTTATTGGTAGCTCTATTCTTCAAATAATCAGTTCTTCATTAACATTAGGCCATGTACCACAGGCTTTTAAAACTGCTGTAATTAAACCCTTACTTAAAAACCAACACTTGATCCAGGAGTTTTAGCTCCTAACTATAGACCAATCTCTAATCTGCCTTTCATTTAAAAAAGTCTTAGAGTTGTTGCTACGCAATTATTTGACTACTTGCAGGGAAATGGTTTATTTGAAGAGTTTCAATCTGGGTTTAGAATCCATCATAGTACTGAAACAGCTTTAGTGAAGGTCACTAATGGCCTCCTTATCACATCTGATAATGGACTTGTTTCTGTACTTTTAGACCTTTTAGACCTACTTTTAGACCTTTTAGACCTTAGTGCAGCTTTTGATACTATCGATCATAATATTTTAATTGATAGATTAGAACACGATGTTGGCCTTAATGGAACTTCGTTGCAGTGGTTTAGATCTTATTTATCTGATAGGTTCCAGTTTGTTCATGTCAGTAATGAATTTTCTTCCAACTCAAAGCTCACTCACGGAGTTCTACAAGGATCTGTGCTAGGCCCTATTCTTTTTAGTTTATATATGCTTCCGCTAGGCAACATTAGTAGAAAGCACTGTATACATTTTCACTGTTTTGCAGATGACACACAATTATACTTGTCAGTGTAGCCAGATGATAGTAATCAGTTGGCCAAATTAGATGCCTGGCTTAAGGAAATCAAAGCTTGGGTGACTTGTAATTTCCTGCTATTAAATTCAGATGAGACTGAAGTCATTCTTGTTGGTCCAAAAAACCTTAGAAATACCTTTCCAAATCAAACTCTTAGTTTGGATGTGGTTACTCTTTCTCTTAATAGTTCCATGAGGAACCTTGGATTTTTATTATTTTTTTTGATCAAGATCTTTTTTTAATTCACATATTAAACTTTTTTCTAAGACTGCCTTCTATCGTTTGCATAATATTGCCAAGATTAGGAACATCTTGTCTCAGAGTGATGCTGAGAAACTAATCCATGCTTTTGTTTGCTCTAGATTAGATTATTGTCACTCTTTATTATCAGGTTATCCTAAAACATCCTTAAACAGTCTTCAGCTGATCCAAAATGCTGCAGCAAGAGTTTTGACAGATACTAGAAAGAGAGATCATATCTCTCCGTTTCTGGCCTCCCTTCATTGGCTTCCCATAGAGTTTAGAATTAACCCTCTGTGAGATTTCGTGTGCCCCTAATGGCAGAGCGCGGTGCTGCGCCTGCCATCTCACTCTGACATCCCCGGCTGCACTGGAGATTTGTACTGATTTGTACTGATTTGCCAGTTTCAGAAGGTGGCAGACACGCGTTGGAGGACTCAATTGATGACACGTAATGCACCAAAGAAGAAGAACTCATTTCCTTTTCCTGTTTTCATCCTTTTAGCCCAGAAAGCTAATATGGCTGCCGTCCATCGTCGTGCACCGTCTCTTAGACGGCTTCGTACACGGAAAATAGCTGCGAGATACAAGCGAAATTTATGTGGGACAACCACAAGACTTTATAGATGTGGTAGAGAGCATAAATGACTGACAGAATGCAAAATAATGACCACAGTGGACTAAAACGCAGTGACCACGGCAGCGAGCGAGTCCCTTTCGCCGCCGGTAAGTGACGAATTTATTTATTTTTTTATTTACATTGTACTGATTTCTTGTTCATATTCTTTGAAGATAAGATGATAATGTACCCCTGTACAAAATACGGTGTCAAAAGACTGAACCATTCTTTGTGTAAATATGTCCAAAGTCCGCTTTTGACTGAGTTATGTAATTCAACATAGCTGCTGCGGCATTATACAAATTAGATGCATAAAATCACTCCTATCTGAAACTTTGGATCATATTTTACATCTTTCTAATTGACAGTAAGCTATTATCTCTTACCACTTTCAAGTTATAGCCTTGGAAATCTGAACTGTTTTATTGTTAAAAAAATATTTACCACTCTTGACCACTCTGGGTTATGTCACAATTCGGCGACAGTCACACTCAAAGGATTAAGTTTAAAATCCTACTTCTTACTTACAAAGCTCTAAATAATCAGGCTCCTTTTTATTTAAAAGACCTGCTACTACCCTATTATTTGATTTTTTTTTTTTTTGTATACTTTATTGATCCCCAGAGGGGAAATTGAGGGCATCCACCTGGATGGATGAAGCAGCCACGGTACGGCGCTATCCCTTTACCATTCACACACACATTCACACCTAGGGCCACTTTTAGAGTCTCCAATTAACCTAACCTGCATGTTTTTGGCCTGTGGGAGGAAACCTATTATCCTACCAGAGCACTACACTCCCAAAATACAGGATTGCTTGTAATACCTAGAATCTCCAAAAGTACAATGGGAAGCAGAGCCTTCGGTTATCAAGTCCCTCTTGTTACATCTGAAATGCCTTAACCCCCAGTTCTTTTATATGAAGGCCAAATAACCACACTGAGAGATGAAGTATACTTTCACTTATTTTACTGAAAGTGAGATATGGATTACAAGCAGCACTGGAACACAACTCTTTAGGAAAATACCCTGAGAGAGTGTTACCCAAAAAGTGGGCCCTATAGTTTTTATAAAGCTTAACCACTCCCTCGTGCAAGAGGTAGGGGTTTTACCTCATTGTATCAATACACTTCTGCTTATGTGGCAGCTCGGCTGTGTACAGAACTGATTCTAACTGATTTCAGCAAATGAATTATAGGGTGTAAAGCAGGGGTCACCAACGCGGTGCCCGCGGGCACCATGTCGCCCGCAAGGACCACATGAGTCGCCCGCAGGCCTGTTCTAAAAATAGCACAACTCGCAAGTGAGCTGCGTCTAAGATGTAATTTTTTCTGCCGCTATTTTTTAAAATCACACTTGCATTTATATAGATTTTAAAATGACAGTCTTAAAAATAAAAAAAAAATGAAAATATGTTTATTATACGTAAAGTTAAGGTGAATCTGACCTAGTTCAAAGGTCAGTATTGTGTGCATGACAAAACCTTCGCGCTTGTGGAGCGTAAGCTAGCGGGCAATGAAGATGGTGAGCGCAGTGCAGTTTCCTAGCCCCAAAACATGGCAAAAAAAAAAGACAGAAAATTTATCATTTTCAAAGTGAGCGGGAGGAAGAGTTCTTTTTTACTACCGTAAAAGGAAGCTGCGTGTGTTTCATTTGCGCAGCAATGGCGAAGCACCACTATGTGGAGCGACACTTCACTACCCACTCTTTTTTTTTTTTTTTTTTTGGACTTATCTTGTACCCGTAGGTGGATTTGTTCTGCAGTCCGGTGACAAGCCACCAGCCGCTGCGTGCGCAAGCGCCTCTTAACTCCCTAACCTGCATGTTTTTGCATGAAAAACCAGAACATGCACCACCAGAACATGCAAACTCCACACAGATCACTGTTGGCCGGGGCCAGGGATTGAACCCACGATCCCCGCGATTCACCCGGCCGAGGGTAAACTGCTGCTGCGGTGCTAACCACTGCGCCACCGTGCACATAAGCACTCTCAGCGCTGTTTAGTTTCTTCTCATGAAAGGACAGCACTGGTTATTACTCAAGCATGATTCTTGGCAAGAACTGTATGGATATAATTCCAGTGAAGAAGAACACACAAAAGTGTGTTTATTAACTGTAACAGATTTTGAGCAGAATTGCAGCAGATTTGTTCAGTTAAAAATGTGATAAGATTTATTTAATATGAAAGTTGATTTTTCTTAAATGTTGCATAACTTTTTCAAACATGGTTCAACATAGTTCATGAATTAAAAGGGTTTACTTTTTTATGGTTAAAAGGGACTGGTGAAAACTGGACATTTTTTTAATGAAATGTAGAAGTGATCATCTGAACAATTGCTGAGATTAATAAAAATAAAGTGTTGAATATTGATCTTGTCTGTTACCCACTCTAAGTTATTGATAATTATTTATATATATATATATATATATATATATATATATACAATTTGTTATTTTAGAGGATTGTGTCAAGCTTGGTTTCAAAAAGGTTGGTGACCCCTGGTGTAAAGTAAACTGCAGTGTAGCGTGTGAAGCAAGCAGATAAAGAAGTGTGAGAAAGACAGCAATCATGTCATTTTACCAACAATACCCCCTGTTGAGGTGTCCTGTAAGGGCACCTCACTATCTATCTATTAACCTAATAACCTAAACTTACATTTTTGCATCTCCCCCTGTTGAGATGGGGCTAAACCCATCTCATAACCCTGTCCTATCCCCTGTGTGTAGTGTTTCTAAAGTTCTATATGTGCTTGACGCCCTCTTTCCGGCAGTCACATGGACCTGCCTCCCCATCAGGTTGCCATTTCTCCAGAGGACATCGGGTGTAGTGCAGACATTATGAGTCAATATAGCTAACAATCCTATATGTGTAAAATATATTCAAAACTAAGCTATCTTTATCTATGCATATATATGAATATATGTAAAGATGCATACATGCAAATATGAATATATGCATATATGAATACATTCATATACATGCATCTATTCTTTCATTAATCATTTATCACAATGGAAACCTGTAGGGCAGAAGCGCAGCAGAGCAAAATCTTAACACCATGTGAATGTGCATTGTAGACCCTATTGCAGACCCTAAACTATCTCCTCGGCGTCTTCTAGATCCCCATCTAGGTTCAGTCATGGCACAACCTTGTCATCGTCGTGGCAATAGGAGAGCAGGTAGGCAGCTTCCTGGACCCTTGGAAGAGAAGGCCACTAAAATAGAGCTTTCGTTTTTTTTATTTTTATTCTTTTATTTTTTTATTCTTTTAATCATGGGAATACAACAACATCCACAAAAAGCAAAGATCAATAAACTAATAATTATACTTATAAGGGCTCCTTGAATTATTTTTCCCCATTTGCCAAATATATTATCAAACCACCTACCTGCAAGATTATCAATACCAGATTAAGCTTTATTGAGCCTTTAGCTCTTATAAAGATTTTCATTTTTCTAAAATTTAAGCTATACTTTATAATTTTATTAAAAATATGCAACGTGTGGATTTTGTAACTATTTTAGTAAGTTGATTAATTATGCAAAAGTTTTTTTCTTTTCCTTTTTTTCTAAACATTAATTGTGCTACAGTATATAATAATCAACCAGATCCCACAATTTCAATAACTTTAAATATGTAAACAATAAATTAGTATGTTCAAGATACCCGACTTTGTGTATAACATGGACAGCCCTTTTTGTAATGTTAGCAATGAATTAAATGTACTTTTATAATTGTTTCCCCATGCCTCTATACAATAGGTCAAGTATGGAAGTACCAATGAGCAATACGAGATATAAAGTGATTTGTCTTAATTACCTCTGCCAGGCCGCAGGCCAGGAGGTTATGTTTTTGCCGGGGTTTGTCTGTCTGTCTGTCTGTCTGTTGTTTAGCAAGATAACTCAAAAAGTTGTGGACGGATTTCGATGAAACTTTCAGGCGTTGTTGCAAATGGTACAAGGAAGAACTGGTTAAATTTTGGGGATGATCCGGATCACCGTCTGGATACAGGGATTTTTTAAAGGATTCTTTAACATTGTGACATACGGCCATTTTCAACACACAGGATGCGGAGAATTACCGTGCTGCAGCGACACAAGAAATGCAGTGACTCAGGCGCTATTTTTTTTTATTGATTTTTTTTTCTTATTACCTCCGCCAGGAGGTTAGGTTTTTGTCTTTTTTTAAAAGAAGATCTGCTCGATATTGCCAGTCATGCCTCGTTCAAAGTGTAAAAGTGTGAAACAGAGAAGGCAACACAGTGCAGAGTGCATGACAAAGAAAAGGCAGGGAGCTAACACAGAGGATGCTGACAATCACCGTACGGCAGCGACAGAAGAAATGCAGCGACTCAGGCAAGTCCTATCCCCACATGCTATTGAAGCTCGTCAACCTTAGTTTTATTTTTTATTTTTTTATTGATTTTTTTTTCTTATTACCTCCGCCAGGAGGTTATGTTGGTTTTTTTTTAAAAAAGAAGATCTGCTCGATATTGCCAGTCATGCCTCGTTCAAAGTGTAAAAGCTAGTCATATGTTTTCATGGTCAAGGAATCTGAAAACGTACACACAAACACTGTATGGGGGGAACTGTGGCGCTAAACCGCCATTATGGAAAATGCCATTTTCGTCAATAACTACTGAACCACTAATCCTATCATTGTCAATCCAATTGCTAGTCATATGTTTTCATGGTCAAGGAATCTGAAAACGTACACACAAACACTGTATGGGGGGAACTGTGGCGCTTGGCGGAGGTCTGCGCTCTCCGAGTGCTTTTCTAGTTTTATTTATAATTGCAATATTTTTTGCAACTTTGTTTTGTATTTATCTGACGTGTGATTTCCAACTACTTTTATCATCTAATATTACCTTGTAATAGAAATTCACTAATTATGCATTTATCTGTTGAGATCACATGTTTTATAAGTGTGCGTGTGGGTGTGTTACAACATATGACTGTAACTTTTATCCATATGTATATGAACTGTTTTAATATGCTGTATTAACAAGCTGTTTGATATGTCTATTGTATTTTGTGTTCCAAGATAAAGTTTTATGTCACACTGACTGGCTAAAGGGTTTCATGCTCTCACTCCCTCCTCCCTTTTCTCCTGTCCTGGGAGTAAACTGCTTGATGGCCTTGAAGCCCTATGGCTTTATCTTATGATGACTCCAAGTTATGTCTCCCAAGTTTGCATAGAGACTCCTACTATTAATATGTATTATTGTCAATGTCTGATCCGAATTCATAATTCCATTTAATAGTTGTTCATCATAATAAGCACACTTATTGTTAATATGATTAAAATAGTTATTGTCTGGGTCAGTATCTCCTAAAATGTCTTGTGGTTGCTGTTCAGTATTGACAAAGGTTTCAGCTTCAATTTGCCCTAATACACTTCCATTATTAAATAAGGAAAAGGAAAAAAAAAGAAGAAAAAAGAACACAAAAATTTCTACTCATAATCTTACTGCACTATTATTCGTACATCAGAACTAAGGTTTAAATTTATCTAATTCCTCCATTTCTGTAAAAATTTTATGAAGTGTATGTTTATGTTATAATGTCTTTTTGCATCTTTTTGCATCTGATTAGAATTTTAGCATTACAAAGGTAATGAATCACGGACTTCTGCCAATGTCCGAGTTCCTGGAGGCACTGTACACTTGATACAGTAGGACTTGTGCCAGTACCCGCTTAATTTTTGTAAAGCAATTTTAATAAATGTAAAAATCTGTTTTGTCTTTGTAGTAAATTCTAAATCAAGTCCCACAGTAAACATAAATTCAGCATAAGTTGGACTTTCCTTAGACATTTGGAACTTTTCTCATAAATTTGCATGGTTTTCTTCCTTATCAGTTAACCTTGTTCCTTATAGACATATTTCCTTTACAATAATCTACAGATATTTCCTTAAATATCTGGAAATTTATTGATGTAACTTTTAACTTCTCCTGTTGAATATTGTGATTTCATTACCAAGCATTTGATTTGTATTTTTCTCTTCATTATTGATCATCTATTGATAATGTTTATGTATTATCTATTTTTCTGAGGATTGCTAATTATTTTTGCTAATTAATTTCTTTGATACCCCCCTTTTGATGCATGGAGATGCACATGCAGCAAAGTTACAGGGTATTTGCTTGACGGGTAGTATCTTTTACTGGAAGGAAGCATATTACCACTTTTATGTGTTACACAGTTAATTTAGATGAAAATTTGTGTGTAGTACAGCGCCTTCAAAAATGAGATTTCACTAATCATGGCTTCTTTTGTGACGTCTCTTGAACTAATATACAAATTCCATTTAAGAAAAACAAAATAGCTGTCTGTGCTGATTTGATATGATTTAGCATTGATAAGTAAGGTTAGTTTGTCCAGTTGAACACAGACAGGTTGAATCCTTGTGAAAGGTTGTCACACCCCTTCAGTCAGTGTAAAAGTGGACATTTTGCCTAATTAGAATTTGGCTTAATTTTGTACAAGGAATGCCTCATTTTATACATTCCTTGGTAAATTATGGGGTGGAATGTAGTCCCGAGGCCCAGCTTGGCCACGGCTGAGCGTCAGGAAAACGCATTCCTTATTACCTTCACATTTCTGAAATATGATGTTGTCACACCATTATGTGGTGAATAACATCAGATGTATCCTGCAGTGCAAAATCATATAAATATTACATTTGTAAAGTCAGAGTCATTTAAATCAGTATACTTTGTCATTTACAGTGTCATGCAAAGTCATACTGAGCTTCAAAAAATGCTTGTCAATTTAGGGGTCCTTTCTTCTGTGGTCAGTCAATGTCAATGTTACCCCTTCCAGTCAATGAATGTCAATTATTGTTTTTATTATTTTATTACATATTGCATATGTCACCAAAGATTTATTAAATTAAAAGGTAATGATGATGTTATGATTCCTTGTTAATTTAGCAAATCTAATTCCTGGTGAAAGCTAAAATAAAGAAAAAATTTTGTGAATGCTTTTCCCTTTCCTTTTGGAAAACAAAGAATAAAGAATAGCAGAAAAACCTTTAAATCACACCTAAAGCTTCCACAATTTAAATGTGAGTTTGCTACTCACAAGTATTCGCTAAATATTCTGTGAATCAGTTAAGGTTTTACCAATTGACATGGGCAATCACTTAGTTTAAGATTATATTCAAACAAAACAATATCCTGTATTAAAAGCCTTAGACTAGTGCAGCATTTAGAATTAGTAACTGTAGGTATAAACCTAATCTCTGTTTTCAGGAATTTATGGCACAGGACCACAATCTGTGGCCTGTGTTTGTTTTTTTGTTTTTTTTTCCTTTTGAAGGCTGAGTCTGTCTATTCTTATCTAGGTCAGACTGACACAACTCACTAATCAGTCTCAGTTTACCACTGAAATTAAATTCCCTTTCTCCATTTTATCAGAATTATTGTGCTATTTCTTTCTTTTCTGTTCATAAATTTACCATCTCCCAATAATAAAAACTTCATTATCATCTTGCTGTGTTCTTTAGAAGGGAAAAAGTCACAGCATGGATTGTCTCAGATCCTGCTCTCGCGTTTTTCCCCTTTTTTATTACATGATCAGGCCTAAGGTCGAAATGTAACTAAACTAAACTCTGTGGTGTAGCGTGTGAAGCAAGCAGATAAAGAAGTGTGAGAAAGACAGAGAAATCATGTCATTTTACCGACACTCTCCCGTGGAACCAGCTGCCAATCTGGATTTGGGAGTCAGACTTGCTCTCTGTTTTTAAGAATAGGGTTAAGACCTTCCTTTTTGATATAGCCTATAATTAGGGAGGGATCATGTGCCCCTGAACCCTCCCTTAGTTATGCTGCTAATAGGTTTAGAAAGTCGGGGGACCTCCATCAGTGCACTGGGCTTCACTCCTTTCTTCACTCTCCATGAAAAATTTTTGCTGGTCATTAACATCTGTTTGTTTCCTCCCATAGATTGAGTCCCCGTCATGCTGTTTGCTCTGTACATGTCTGTTCTTCTTCTTCTTCTCTATCCCCTCACCCCCCAGCCAGTCGCAGCAGATGACTGCCCCTTCCTGAGCCTTGTTCTGCTGGAGGTTTCTTCCTGTTAAAAGGGAGTTTTTCTTCTCCACTGTCACCAAGTGCTTACTCACAGGGGATCACCTGATTGCTGGGGTCTTTCTGCAATTGTGGGGGTTTCCCTACTATTGAAAGTGCTCAGGGATGGCAACAGGAAATTCTGATTTCAGCTGAAATCTAATTTGGTCGATTGACTTATGGGGGGGCCAGGGGGGCGCAGCCCCCCCCCCCCCCCCCGAAGCTGAGAGGTTTTCAGTAAAACAGAAGTAATTTAGACTGAAAAAAACGATTAAAAAAATGAAATACTAGACTTAGATAAATCATTAAACTTAATGAAACGTTAACTTACTTTTTCTTCAATGTTGTCTCACTGTCTTTAGTCCAACATATTTAACAGTTCTATAAGAGTTTACTACACTATTTACACTGGTCACCAAGTCGCTTCTAATGTGAAACTTTCTTCCTTTTGGCAGCAAGCTGTGTCAGACAATGACTCCTGATCCTTCGATAAAAATCTCATAATTCCGCTGAAAACGATACCGAAAGCTCAGAATTCCAACACGAACACGCCGCCATGAATTTTTGACAAAGCATACAACGAGCCATTTGATTAGTCCAATCGTTTGCAGCTATCCAATCGCAGGGCCGTTTACAATACAGCAGTAGCTTGAGTACAAAACATCCGGGTTATCGCGGGAGACTTGACCCGTGGAAGCGCCAAGCGCTTATGTAATCGTGGTGATTTTCGCTAAAATCGGTAACATCGGTGACAATAAGGTACCTTACCCCTCCTAAAATTTTCTCAACGGATTTAGATGATTCACAGAAATGATCAGTTTGAAAATAAATTGGCGGAAATCCGCGGATCGGCGGAAAATTGCCATCCCTGAGTGCTATGAAATAACTGTTGTTGTGAAATGGCGTTATATAAATAAAGTTGAATTAAAATATCTCCACCAAGGGTCCATCCCTCCCTCCCTTTGTCCTCACCTCCATACCTTTGTCCATCCATATCATCATCTATTTGTACATTGCAAGATAGGGCCCTGGCGGAGGTATACACTCACTGATCACCTCCAACATTTACTGAGTTCATCTTTGGGCCAAGAACCACCTTTGGAGAAAATTTCATCGAGATCCATCCAGTAGTTTTGGAGTATTGTTGCTAACACTCCGTGAGAAGATAGCCTTGGTGGCAGTATGCATTCTCAGATCATCACCAAAATCTAATCATGTGTTCAATGTGCCATTACACACATTTGCTGAAAATTTGAATGAAAGGCGCTATATAAATGCAATCCATTAGGGCCTGAGCCACTGACAACGTCGGTTGGCGAAAGCCCTATTGTATCTGTTCCGTATTGTATCTGCTCCGTTTCTTTCTTTTTTTTTCGCCTTCCGCCTAAATGATCGCATTTTTCACCCTCTGAACGTTAACCAAAACACAATTTTTTTTTGGCAAACCCCTCAGACCCGGCAAAAAATTTGATAAATTGGAAAACATACAGTATGTGCCCCCCCCACCCCTCATTTTTGTGGGTGGGGCCAAACATACAAGGTCTACGGAGACTGGAGACCATAAACTTTGCCGTAGAGATATTAAATTTGTGTGATGTGTGCATCACCTCAAGATATGCAAAAAACATCATTGTGGCCCATACCCACCGCCAACAGGAAGGCTGCCATCTTGCCTCAAAGTCGCCCCACCTCCAATTCGGAAAAAAGTCACACCTCGCATTTCAACGAACTAGTCCTAGGGACCTGCTCCGATTGAGCTCATTTTTACATGGTGGCATCTATAGGCATTGGCCATTAAAAATTGTATAAATTAAGTCAAAATCTCAAAAGGCATGGCCAGGGCGCCATGGCAAAATTTGACTCCTCCCCTTACAACTTCAACCACCTGTAACTCAGGCAAAACCTGTCCGATGCGCACCAAACTTTCCATGAATGAAAATAGTCCTGCCCTGAACGCAATGACATCAAAATACCTGAAAACCGATATAGCGCCACATAGTGGTTGACAAAAGAATTGCAAAAAACTGTTTTATTTATTACTCACGCGCGGCTGGGCAGAATGATGTGAAATTTTCTGAGATTCATCAGACCACAGCCATGATCATAACTGAACATCAACTTTAGCATGACATGAAATGTGTCACCATGGACACGCCCTCCTCGCCATTCAATCTGTGAGCTTATGGGGAGGGGTGGGAAGGTCCTGGAGTCATGAAATCTGGAACATAGGTTGAGGTGACTGTCACATATAGTTCTATATTGGTGTACAACACATAACTGACAAGGAAGTGTTGCCATGGTGCCATGGCAAATTTTGACTCCTCCCTTTACAAAATCAAGCAGCTGTAACTTGGGCAAAACTTGCCCGATGTGCACCAAACTTTCCATGATGGAAAATAGTCCCACCCCAAACACAACTACATCAAAATCCCTGACAAAAGTTATAGCGCCACATAGTGGTTAACAAAAGAATTGCTGAAAACTGTTTTATTTATTACTCACGCGCCGCTGGCCAGAATGACGTGAAATTTTCTGAGATTCATCAGAACACAGCCATGATCATAACTGAACATCAACGTTAGCATGACATAAAACGTGTTACCATGGACACGCCCTCCTCGCCATTTAGTCCATGTACATAACAACCACACATTTGAGGCAAAAATTGCACACCCACTAGTGACTAAGCGGCTCTCTGTAGTTGCACAGTTGCAGATAAAAAAATGGACCTAATTAAAACCTTGAAGCCCCCCACCAAGAAAAATTATATGATGTTCTCTCATGTAGAAATGAATAATTTTTAAATTAACTTTTAAACTCTGAATAGTTTAAGCTCTAGAAATTGAGAATATTTATTTCCGATGAATTTCCGATATATATTTCCGATGTCCCATGGCGAGGAGTCAACCTTCGCCATGTCGCCATGGTAACACTTACCTATTAGTGATGTGCAGAACAGCTGCTCCAAGAACTATGAGTCTGAATGAGTGTAGTAAAGGTCTTTGTCTCTTTAAAATGGAGTCCTCTAACAACTCCTTCAGAATGGGAGAAAACAGGCCACTGTCTCATTTACAAACAGCAGAATCCACGTTACCTCCACTGCAACAAAGTTCAGACTCCTCAGCCTCACAGCAACCCCATTTTAATGACCAAGCACCTTCCACTGGACATATCATTCATGGAAAAAACAGTTCAATAAATATTACTACAAAAACAGTTTACAGTTCACCATTTTCCAATATACAATATCTCACAAAAGTGAGTACACCCCTCACATTTTTATAAATATTTTATTATATCTTTTCATGGGACAACACTGAAGGTATGACACTTTGATATAATGTAGTCAGTATACAGCTTGTACAACAGTGGAAATCTGTTGTCCTCTCAAAATTACTCAACGCACAGCCATTAATGTCTAACCTGCTGGCAACAAAAGTGAGTACTGTGGAGTGTGTGAAATAAGAGGCCGACTCATGGCACACAGTTTATTACACACTTCACATCTCTCAAGCACAGAACAGACTGACTCATTTCAGCAGGCACTCTCTTTTTACCCAAATCCCTCCTCACAAGTTTCATGGCATTTCTCCACACACAACATGACATTTGCATTACACTGCATTCAACCCCCTACGTCCTTGACTCCTTCCTGCTATCTCGCCAGGAACCTCCTGAGCATTGTTCTCCCCTGCTTATCCACTGTCTCTTGTCTGAGATGCTAAATAATCTGACTCCCCCAAGGTGCTATACTTCCCCCCCAGCATCTTAGATAGAACAATAGAACATCAGTCCACATGCTGTTTGGGCTTCAGTCTCCTCCCGTATCTGCTGTAACTGCGGTTTACTGCCTCCGTGGCGCTGCTGTGCTGGTGGGGGGCTGCTGGGAGTGTGTCTCATTCTCTTCTGTAGTTCTGTGGTGTCTGCAACATGTACCTAAAATGTAAGTGTTACCATGGCCACATGTCCGAGTTTACTTGATCGCCATATGTTAGACAGTTGTAATTTGAACAAACTGTGTCGGACTGTCACTGGAATTGCTATGATGAAGATTAATCCCACTCCGCACATTTGGCCCCACCCACAAAAATGAGGGGTGGGGGTGCACATATCTTTTCCACTTGATCACATTTTTTTCCGGAATTGTTATGATGGAGATTAGTCCTACTCCACACGCTCCTACATAAAAATATTTGACAAAAGGGATAGTGCCACTTACTGCTCAAAGGAAGATCTGCGCCAAATGGTTTACTTTAATATTCATGCAGCCCTTGCAGTGATGACGGCACATTTTCCGAGACAGCAAGGGACGACGGGTGCCGGGTTCTATTATTATTGTTATGATTATTATTAACAGAAATGACAGCAAAAACAGTATGACTACATTAAATTATTACATTATAATAATAATAACCAGACTGTCATAATTGTATTGACCATACATTGGGGCAGGACAATTCCACCTTAAATCAACATCATGGTTTATTGAAACTTTCAGGTCAGTTTTCATTTTTTCCTCCTCTCTTCTCCATTACAGTTTACTGACAAGCTTCATAATTATTCAGCAGTATTACACAACAGTGCGGTATCATACCAGTTTTTACAGTTATCAACTTCAAAATTCACATAGTATCCATATTATCTACCCCAACAAACTTGTAAGAAATATGACCATAACAAAGGCACAAACGCTCACCTGGCACACCGACAGATGCAGACATGTTCCTTCAAGCGTTTGCTTTCAAATTTTGATCATGATATCCTTTTAGTGTCAGATCGAAGAGTACCGGGTTGTTTGATGCAGCAAAGTTCAGCCTCCACTTCCTCCATCGTCACCTCCCGTTCTTGTCTTCCTGTACCAGCGTCCTATGTCCCGTCCTTCCTTAATTCTGATTGGCTGCTTAGAAAGGTCTGACATTGACAAGCACAGCTGTACAGTAATCTGAGAAAAAGCGGCCACCGCTCAAAGTGTTTCAGTGCCGAGGGCGCTCAGTGCTGTAAACGCTGAACTACATAGAGAATGAATAGAAAATAGTTGCCCACAGCAGGAAAAACCGTTTTGGTGGACACGGCCCCGAATACTTTTTCTGCAGTGTTTGGCTTCAGGGTTACCGCGGCGCGTGGCCCAATGGTGTGACCACGTATGTAACTGAGTGGACACGTCTTAAAGGGGCAGTACATGAAAAGCGCCAGATTAATATATAAAATAATATTCAAAAAATGTCTGCATCCATGCCGTGATCCGAATCACCACCAAAATTTAATCATCTGTTCCTGGTGCCATTACATACCTTTCCTGAAAATTTCATCAAAATCCCTTCATAACTTTTTGAGTTATGTTGCTAACAGACAAACCGACTGACCGACCACCAACCAACCAGCGTAACTAAAACATTAGCTCCTTCCTCCCTTGGTAGAGGTAAAAAAGCAGAAGACATAAAACACACATAAAGACAGGTTCAATTAGATTCATCACTGATGTCTTTAGTTAACAGAGAGTACAATTCTAGTGCATTTTTTGAGGTGGGAAGCGTTCTGCTTGATAGGTGATGCTGAGGATCGTTTTGTGCAGGAGACTGACAGTAGTTCTTAGAAAATGGAGCCACCAAAAACAGCCAAGAACATCTGCTGATTTGGAGCATTTTGACTTGATATCACCAAGTAAGGAAAGAAAATGTGTATCTGCTGAAATCACTCACATGGAGGACTGTTCTATATTATACAGTGTGTGTGTGTTCACAAGACATGAATTGTTGTCATGTCAGTTTCAATTATGTCCCATAACACAAACACATGGATATACTTTATTAATATACCATGACTGATATATTGTGATATATTGAAACTTTATTTTGATATCCCATGTTCAGCATAAATTCATCTGCCATGCAATACCTCATATGGGGATTCTAACATAATACTTAAGTATCATTATTATTATTATTATTATTATTATTATTAGTAGTAGTAGTAGTAGTAGTAGTAGTATCAAATAATGATGCAGTTGCATCATATTTACAGATCCACTGGTAAGTTTACTGTGGCTCTGAGTGCTGCTATCCCTTTGCTGCTGCAATCCTGTAATGTATTTTTTTTTTTAGATTTAGATTTAGTATACTTTATTGATCCCCAGAGGGGAAATTGAGGGTCATCCACCACCTGGATGGATGAAGCAGCCACGATACGGCGCTATCCCTTAACCATTCACACACACATTCACACCTAGGGCCACTTTAGAGTCTCCAATTAACCTAACCTGCATGTTTTTGGCATGTGGGAGGAAACCGGAGAAATCCCGGGGTAAACCCACGCATACACGGGGAGAACATGCAAACTCCACACAGATCACTGTTGGTCAGGGGCTGGGATCGAACCCACGATCCCCACGATCCCCCGGCCAAGGGTAAACTGTGCTGCCGCAGTGCTAACCACTGCGCCACCGTGCAGTGAACCCCTGTAATTTCCCCATTGTGGAAATAATAAAGGTTTATCTTATCTTATGTTGTTGTGTGTGTGTGTGCTCATCCAGACTTGGACGTAGCAGTCATGATGGCTGTCCGGAATCTGTCTCTGTCTTTAGTCAGCTGTCCAGCTGTGGCATTTCCATCGTTTGGTGAATGTCATCCTCCCACCGTTGCCTTGGTCTTCCTCGTCCTCTGCGAACCGCTGTTCCTCCTTGCAGAATCATTCGGTGGAGACTGTCATGTCGTGCTGTGTGACCAAAAATCTCAGTTTCCTTTGTTTCGTTGTTCTCAGTAATTCCTTGTCATTCACTTTGCACAGTTTCCTGATTTCCTCATTAGTCACGTGTTTAGTGTACGGTATTCTTAAAATTTTTCTTAGGCACTTGTTTTCAAACATGGGGATTTTGTCTTCTACACCTTTGGTAAACACCCATGTGTCACAGTCGAACGTTGTGACAGGAAAAATGATCTTATGTAGCCCACATGTAATATCACAGGAGGACTGCTGGACATCAAATGACCAGCAGATGTCTGTGCTCCCAAATGAGCTGTTAAATGGGGCTTCATGTAATCAGCCTTTCGGTGAAGCAGTTGGCCAGAAAGATCTGACACATTGACGGGGCTCCATCACTATTTAGGAATGGCCAAGTCCAAGTCCTGACCTTAATCCACCTGAGATGTTGTGGAAGGACCTGAAGTGAGCAGCTTGTGGGAGGAAACCCACTAGCATCCCAGAGCTGAAGCTGTTCTGTACAGAGGAATGGGCTAAAATTCCTCCAGGACTGATCAACAGTTACTGAAAACATTTGGTTGCAGTTACTGCTGCAAAAGGATGTCAGCGGTTCACAAATGTTTACCACTCACAGATATGTAACATTGGATCATTTTCCTCTATAAATAAATGAAAATGTCAGATATTTTTATCTCATTTATTTGACTGGGTTCTCTTTGTCTACTTTTAGGACTTGTGTGAAAATCGGATGATGTTTTAGGTCACATTTATGCAGAAATGTAGAAAATTCTAAAGGGTTCACAAACTTTCAAGCACCACTGTAGGTGTCTCAGAGACAGTTGTTCCACTATAGAACATAATGACTTTGTGGCAGAAGCTGAAACAGTCTCTGAAGGAACCAGCGTTTCGCACATCTGCTGCTGTCCTCCATTCTCTCCGTCTACAGTGGAGTTCATCTATTTAACCTTATTCCTTCATATGATGGAAGGAGAATTCTGGCATCAGGAAAAAATTAAACCAAGCTGGTCTGAATATAATTTCCTGTTGTGGCGTTCTGGTGAAAACATGGACAGCTGAGAAACTTAAAGCGTACCTGTGGTGGTCGTGAAGACGCGTTTAACTTGAAAACATTAGGAAAAGGTATTTGTTATTTGGGTAAATAATTGTTGCCAGCCATATACCACCTGAGATATATTCAAATAGGACCGTGGGCATGGCCAGCCAATGAAAACTATGGGCGCCGCCATGACATATGCGGAAGTGACGTCATACCGTTGCTACTGAAAAGACAATACTCAGCGTTTCCCCGCGACTACGGTGCTGTTGTCCGTTGTTTTTGTTCTATTATGGCTGAATTTTCTGACTCTGAGGAAGAATTCGTCCAGCATGGCTACAGGTTTGAGCCAGAAAGGTCTTCTGAGGGTTAAAGTGACGAAGTGGTCCTCACACACAACGCAATTTCGTCTGAAAGGATTCGTCTGTGCCCTATTCCAAGATTGCGCAATCACTTTTCCGCTATGATCTTCTGACAAGGTGAGCTGGGTTTGGGTACACAAGTGTTTATCTTTGTTTTTTCGCTTATTATTGAGACATCCAAAGGCTTTACATTCCGCCATGTTGCGATATCCATATCGCATTGTATGTTTTTGTTGTAACAAGAGCGCCGAGTGTCTGCTGCTCTGTATAGCGGCGAGGGAGGAGCCGAATCATCTGCCGTGTTGCGGCCGTTACGACCTCAGATCAGACGAGACGACCTGCTGAATTTAAGCATTTATTTATTTATTTTCTACTCGTTTTAGTTCTGCATTTAATATGAACCCTGAGTTTGAAATAAACATTTGAATTTTGGTCCTCACACACAACGCAACGCGCCGAGTGTCTGCTCCTCTGTATAGCGGCGAGGGAGGAGCCGAATCATCTGCCGTCTTGCGGCCGTTACGAGCTCAGATCAGACGAGACGACCCGCTGAATTTAAGCATTTATTTATTTATTTTCTACTCGTTTTAGTTCTGCATTTAATATGAACCCTGAGTTTGAAATAAACGTTTGAATTTGAATTTGAATATCCCGAAAGCCACTGCTCATCTGGGCACTCCAGGCTCAGCCAATATTGATCCAGATTGCGGTGCCCACTTTATTACGTCACAGGAAGCGTCCTGGCAGGCCATGTAGCCGCTAGTATGGCTGCACCCATGTTTTGCTGACATAGCTGAACCAGCACATCAGCAATGGATTTATATCAAATTGCTTTGAACATGAATTTCAACTTAAACTTGAACTAGAACGTGAGACAGGGGCTCAATATAATATCTTTTTTTTCACGACCACCACAGGTACCCTTTAACTGTGGAAGAACAGAGAACATTGATTTCCTGGTTATTTAATATCAATGCATCTGAACATCTGTTCACCTGTTCCAGTTAAAAACATGGAACATGAAGGAGACTGACTCCATGTGGATCATAATGAGGAATGCATCTCTTCTCTGAATGTTGCAGGAACGGGTTGGTGAGAAGGTTAACGTGGTCGGTGTGGGTGGTTCTGCTTCTGTTCTGCTTCTCATGGATGAATAGCTGATGTAGCTCCATGGAGACCTGCCATTGATGGTCTGTGCTGAGTGCTGGAGAATAAAGCACCGAAGTAGAAGGCCACATTCTGAGTCTGACAAACAGAAATGATGACTTCAGTTTGCCCAATAAAATCACACAGACTAGGTCTGTAGAACTAACAAGGCTTGGAGAAGATTTTTTTTCACGACTGGGGCTGAAAATGTGTTTCCTCCTTAGAATGTGAATGAACCCCTTTCTTGTGTCTCTTTGTCCCTCCAGATGTCCCACAGCAGAATGACTTTAACCAGGAGGAGGTTCTGGATGAGCAGCAGCTTCTAAGCCAGGAGAGAAGCTTTACTGTTGTTCAGGTGGGAGCAGATTGTTCCCAGATTAAAGAGGAGCAGGAGGATGTCTGCATCAGTCAGGAGGGAGAGCAGTTTGGACTGAAGCAGGAGAGCCAAACCTCTGATGAAGGTCGGTGCAGGTCAAGGTTCCACTCACTGATTGATGAGACAGAAGAAGTGAACTGAAAAATGACATGAGAGCAGTCAAGTTGAGGAAAAACAAATTAGATGTAGATCCAAAAGTTCTAAGAAAAAAGAAAACTGACGTGATAAAATAGAAACTGTGTAGACTTAAAGTAAATCAGGTGGATAGTTAAATGATCATAATGAATCTGTAATCAAGAAGAATGACTAAAATACCTAAATATTCAACGATCCATCCGTCCATCTTCTCCCGCTTTTCCGGAGGTCTGGGTCACAGAGGCAGCAGTTCAAGCAGAGAAGCCCAGACTTCCCTCTCCCCAGCCACCTGCTCCAGCTCTTCAGAGAGGACACCAAGGCGTTTCCAGACCAGCTGGGAGACATAATCTCTCCAGCGAGTCCTGGGTCTGCCCCGGGGTCTCCTCCCAGAGTGACGTGCCCAAAACACATCAAGTGGGAGGCATCCAGGAGGCATCCTGATCAGATGCCCATACCACCTCAACTGGCTCCTTTCAATGTGGAGGAGCAGCGGTTCTACTCAGCCTCTCCCGGATGACTGAGCTCCTCACCCTATCTCTGCGGGTGAGTCCAGCAATCCTATGGAGAAAGCTCATTTCAGCCACTTGTATCCACGATCTCATTCTTTTAGTCATTATCCAAAGCTCATAACCATAGGTGAGGGTAGGAACGTAGATTGACTGGTAAATCGACAGCTTTGCCTTAGAGCTCAGCTCCCTCTTCACAACAACAGACCGGTACAACATCCGCATCACTGCAGATGCTGCTCCGATCTGTCTGTCAATCTCTCGCTCCATTCTCCCCTCACTCGTGAACAAGACCCCAAGATACTTAAACTCCTCCACTTGGGGCAGGAGCTTGTCCCCAACCCGGAGAGGACAATCCACCGTTTTCCAGCTGAGGACCATGGACTCGGACTTGGAGGTACTGATTCTCATCCAAGTTGCTTCATACTCAGCGGCAAACCATCCCAGTAAGACCTGTAGGTCATTGCTGGATGAAGCCAGCAGAACAACATCATCTGCAGACAACAGAGATGAGCTCCTGTGGTCACCAAGCATGACACCCTCTGTTCCCTGGCTGTGCCTAGAAATCTTGTCCATAAAAATTATGAAAAGGATCAGTAACAAAGGGCAGCCCTGGCAGAGTCCAACTCTCACTGGGAATGAGTCCAACCGAGTGTTGGCAATACGAACCAAACTCTCACAACGGTCGTACGGAGGCCGAATAGCTCATAACAACAAGCCCGATACCCCATACTCCCAAAGCACCCCCCCCCCCCCATAAAAAACCAAGAGGAACGCGGTCGAATGCCTTTTTCAAGTCCACAAAACACATGTAAACTGGTTGGGCAAACTCCCACGAACCGTCGAGGATTCTCGACAGGGTAAAGAGCTAGTCCAGTGTGCCACGGCCAGGACGAAAACCACATTGCTCCTCCTGAATCCGAGGTTCGACCAACGGCCGGACTCTCCGCTCCAGTACCTCGGCATAGACCTTCCCAGGGAGGCTGAGGAATGTGATCCCTCTAAAGTTGGAGCACACCCTCCGGTCCCCTTTTTTGAAGAGCGGGACCGCCACCCTGGTTTTCCAACGCCAAAGGCACTGCCCCCGACCTCCACGCAATGTTGCAGAGGCGTGTCAACCATGACAGCCCTACAACATCCAGAGCCTTGAGCTACTCAGGGTGACTCTCGTCCACCCCCGGGGCCCAGCCACCAAAGAGATTCTTAATCACCTTGGCGACCTCAGCCCCTGTGATAGACGAGTCGTCCCCCTTGTCCACAAGCCCTGCTTCCTATGTGAAAGGCGTGTCAGCGGGATTGAGGAGATCCTCGAAATATTCCTTCCATTGCGCGACAATATCCCCAGTCAAAGTCAGCAGTGCCCCATCCGCACCATACACAGTGTAGACAAGGAGCTGCTTCCCCCTCCTGAGCCACCGGACAGTTTGCCAGAATCTCTTCAAGGCCGACCGAAAATCTTGTTCCATGGCCTCACCGAACTTCTCCCATACCCAATTTTTTTTCTTCAGCAACCACCTGAGCTGCACTCCGTTTGGCCTGCCGGTACACCTCAGATGCTTCGGGAGTCCCACAAGCCAACTGAGCTTGATAGGACAGCTTAATGGCCCGCCTCACCACTGGTGTCCACCACTTGGTTTTGGGGGTTTCCACCACGAGATGCCCCGACGACCTTGTGGCCGCAGCTGTGGGCAGCTGCCTCAACAATGGAGGTGGAGAACATGGCCCATTCAGACTCCATGTCTTCAGACTCCCTTGAAATGTGGCTGAAGTTCTTCCGGAGGTGGGAGTTGAAAACCTGCCGGTCAGGGGCCTCAGCCAGACGTTACCAGCACACCCTCACTATACGTTTGGGTCTACCAGGTCTGAATGGCATCCTCCCCTGTCGTCGGATCCAACTCAACACCAGGTGGTGATCAGTTGACAGTTCTGCATCTCTCTTTTCCCAAGTGTCCAAGACATATGGTCGCAGGTCTGATGACACAATAACAAAATCAATCATCGACCTGCGACCTATGGTGTCATGGTGCCAGGTACACATATGGACACCCTTATGCTTGAACATGGTGTTCATTATGGACAAACTGTGGTTAGCACAGAAGTCCAATAACTGAACACCACTCGGGTTCAGATCGGGCAGGCCGTTCCTCCCAATCACCCCCCCTCCAGGTTTCACTGTCATTGCCCACGTGCGCATTGAAGTTCCAAATTTCAAAAGGGGTGGGTACTCTGAACCATCATTTGGTGCATAGGCACAGATGATGGTCAGGACCCCTTTCCCAACTCAAAGGCGCAGGGAAACAACCCTTTCGTCCACCGGGGAAAACTCCAATATAGAGGAAGTAAGGTGGGGGGATGCAAGAATACCCACCCCTGTTCGTCGCCTCTCGCTCAGGGCAACTCCAGAGTAGGCCAAGCTCCAGCCCATCTCCAGGAGACTGGTTCCAGAACCAGAGCTATGTGTTGAGGTGAGGCTGACTATATCTAGCTGGTATCTTTCAACTTTGTGCACCAGCTCAGGCTCCTTCTCTGCCAGAGAGGTGACATTCCACGTCCCAAAAGCAAGTTTTGGAAGCTCGGGATCAGACCGCCAAGGTCTCCACCTTTGACCACCACCTGATCCACATAGCACCGGAACCCCATGGTCCCTCCTGCAGGTGGTGAGCCCACTGGAGGGCGGACCCATGTAACTCCTTCGGGCTGAGCCTGGCTGGGTCCCATGGGCGGAAACTCAGCCACCAGACGCTAGCCGTGGAGCCCCTCCCCCAGGCCTGGCTCCAAGGTGGGGCCCCGGTAACCCCATACAGGGCGGGGTACACTGAATCCTTGTTCTAACTAACTAACTAACTAACTAACTAAATAACCTGCACTTATATAGCGCTTTTCTAGTCACAAAGACCACTCAAAGTGTTTTCACTAATACTAACCCTCTATTCTAAGGGCCTATAGGAAACCGATATCTAGGGACAATTTACAGTGGGGAAAAAGAGTATTTAGTCAGCCACCAATTGTGCAAGTTCTCCCACTTAAAAGATGAGAGAGGTCTCCAATTTTCATCATAGGTATACCTCAACTATGAGAGACAAAATGAGAAAAAAAAAATCCAGAAAATCACATTGAAGGATTTTTAATGAATTAATTGGTAAATTCCTCGGTAAAATAAGTATTTGGTCAATAACAAAAGTTCATCTCAATACTTTGTTATATACCCTTTGTTGACAATGACAGGCTGCACGGTGGCGCAGTGGTTTAGCACTGTGGCAGCACAGTTTTACCCTCGGCCGGGGGATCACGGGGATCATGAGATCGTGGGTTCGATCCCAGCCCCCGACCAACAGTGAGCTGTGTGGAGTTTGCATGTTCTCCCCGTGTTGCGCGGGTTTACTCCAGGATTTCTCCGGTTTCCTCCCGCACACCAAAAACATGTAGGTTTAGGGCGCTCGCGCACGCAGCGACCAGCAGCCGGTGGCTTGTCACCAGACTGCAAACCAAGTCTACCTACGGGTACAAATAAGTAACAAAAAAAAAAAAAAAAAAAAAATGACAGAGGTCAAACGTTTTCTGTAAGTCTTCACAAGGTTTTCACACACTGTTGCTGGTATTTTGGCCCATTCCTCCATGCAGATCTCCTCTAGAGCAGTGATGTTTTGGGGTTGTCGCTGGGCAAAACGGACTTTCAACTCCCTCCAAAGATTTTCTATGGGGTTGAGATCTGGAGACTGGCTAGGCCACTCCAGGACCTTGAAATGCTTCTTACGAAGCCACTCCTTCGTTGCCCGGGTGGTGTGTTTGGGATCATTGTCATGCTGAAAGACCCAGCCACGTTTCATCTTCAATGCCCTTGCTGATGGAAGGAGGTTTTCACTCAAAATCTCACGATACATGGCCCCATTCATTCTTTCCTTTACACGGATCAGTCGTCCTGGTCCCTTTGCAGAAAAACAGCCCCAAAGTATAATGTTTTCACCCCCATGCTTCACAGTAGGTGTGGTGTTTTTTCTCCTCCAAACACGACAAGTTGAGTTTTTACCAAAAAGTTCTATTTTGGTTTCATCTGACCATATGACATTCTCCCAATCCTCTTCTGGATCATCCAAATGCTCTCTAGCAAACTTCAGACGGGCCTGGATATGTACTGGCTTAAGTAGGGGGACACGTCTGGCACTGCAGGATTTGAGTCCCTGGCGGCGTAGTGTGTTACTGATGTAGCCTTTGTTACTTTGGTCCCAGCTCTCTGCAGGTCATTCACTAGCCCCCCCCCCCCCCCCCCGTGTGGTTCTGGGATTTTTACTCACCGTTCTCGTGATCATTTTGACCTCACGGGATGAGATCTTGCGTGGAGCCCCAGATCGAGGGAGATTATCAGTGGTCTTGTATGTTTTCCATTTTCTAATAATTGCTCCCACAGTTGATTTCTTCACACCAAGCTGCTTACCTATTGCAGATTCAGTCTTCCCAGCCTGGTGCAGGTCTACAATTTTGTTTCTGGTGTCCTTTGACAGCTCTTTGGAGTTTGGAGTCTGACTGTTTGAGGTTGTGGACAGGTGTCTTTTATACTGATAACGAGTTCAAACAGGTGCCATCAATACAGGTAACGAGTGGATGACAAAGGAGCCTCTTAGTTAAAGAAGAAGTTACAGGTCTGTGAGAGCCAGAAATCTTGCTTGTTTGTAGGTGACCAAATACTTATTTTACCAAGGAATTTACCAATTAATTCATTAAAAATCCTTCAATGTGATTTTCTGGATTTTTTTTCCTCATTTTGTCTCTCATAGTTGAGGTATACCTATGACGAAAATTGGAGACCTCTCTCATCTTTTAAGTAGGAGAACTTGCACAATTGGTGGCTGACTAAATACTTTTTTGCCCCACCGTAGAGCAGACAATTAACCTAACATGCATGTCTTTGGATTGTGGGAGGAAACCGGAGCCCCCGGAGTAAACCCACGCAGCACAAGGAGAACATGCAAACTCCACACAGAAAGGTTCCAACCCCTGCCAACCTGGGGATTCGAACCAGGAACCTTCTAGCTGTAAGGCAACACTGCTAACCACTGCACCACCGTGCTGCCCACTGCACCACCGTGCTGCCCATTCTAGCATTCATCATGAGTGTCTGTTGGATCGTTCTTAGTCTGGCCCTTCACCCAGGACCAGTTTGTCTTGGGTGACCCTTCCAGAGGCAAATTGCCCCAGACAGCATAGCTCCTGGGATCACTAGGACACGCAAACCCGCCCACCACGATAAGGTGACGATCCATGAGGGGAATATTGATGTGCCATAAATCCAGCCTGGACTGAAGGGATCAATATCAAGGAGTCTAACCCACACGCACAACTTAAAGAAGGTTTATTAGAAAAAAGATTGCGGTGGTGAGCAGCAGTTCTGCAGTTATGGCTTCCATGCTGAGAAGAGACAGAGAGGTGGAACCTAACCAGGCCCTGATCAGCAGCCACAGGTCACATGACCCCACAGGTGTCTCCAGCTTTCCTGAGACAGATGAGGAGTGAGAATCTCAGCTGGAATCAGTGAAGATCACAGCCGAACTTGTGACTGTGACAGGGATGAAGTCTCCCTGAGAACTGATCAGTCATCACCTCCAGGTCTTTGATATTATGAAGTAAATTACTGACAGCTTTTTAGATTGGAAACAGCATTAGCCTGTGACCACATTCTTGGTAACATCATCATCATCATAGCAGTCTGTTGGGGATGACAATGACTGTTTCATTTAGGTCTGATCAGATTACTCCACGCAGCTCTGTTGTTCGCCTTCCGCTGCCAGGAACTCCTGACCTTGTTGACCCGGGCGACATCCGAGCCAGTATGAGTTACTTTCTCACTGACCATTTCGTGAAACTGCTTGCAAAGTATTTGAGTACCGCAAGCCTTTGCTGGACTCGCGGCACAGTCCTGGCAGATAGAGGTATTATCAGTGGCAAGGACAGGCCAAGAAAAACTGACTCCAACATCTGTTGCAGTGACTGACACACACACACAGACACACTAACTGACTACTGTATGCCTCTCAGTTTCACCGAGGCGTAATTATACTATAATGTTGCTGTGATTGCATAGCTCCAAAGGATAATTCGACATGTGGAGAAGGTGAGGCGCGCGGGTGTGCTGGGGTGGTGGGCGGAGGCAGCCAGATTGCCTTACCGCAGTCCTTCACAGGGATCCAAGCCCAGCCTTCCCAGTTAACGGGAAGCTGCTACTTTATCTGTGTGCCACTGCTGTCCTTTGCGGCACCTCGGGTTCAACATGGCGCTCCTCCCGGTGCATGATTCTGGAGCGGAATGGCCAGATCAATTGCATATCATATGTGGACACATGTATACGCGTTGACTAAATGCCCAAATAACAAAATAAATCATTTTTTTATTTCTTGACAAATGGGCAACAGTTGCAACCAAACAGGTCATTCTTCTGTGTATGATAATGTTGCGTGTTTTGAACTTAAAATATTGCTAAAATGTAAAATGATGCATTATGAGTCTCAAATATTTGTAAACATGTCCTGTTATAGTACTGCATGAGTTTATTGATGATAGACTATAAACTACACATATAAACTAAAGCAGTTATCATGATGACTGAACAACTCCCATTCCCCAAAGTGCAAGATACAACACCTATGAATATAAGTCATAAAAGATCAGACAAATTAGTGATCTGACAAACAAATAAACAAGGGTTCTTAAACAGTCGCTAATATTGGATGTCCCATTCATTTTCAATAATGTAATTAACATTCACACAAACTAGTGCATGCCTGTGCATACCCATGCATGCCCGTAGAAACCAAGCGTAAGCAAGTATTTCTGCATGCTCGTAGAAAGCAGGTGTAAGCAAGCACGTCACCACTCGTTCAGTGATTTCTGCCTTTGATCTTTGATGATGTCATAGCGAGTTGTATGATCGTGAATGATGTCTGCCTTTGATCTTTGATGATGTCTTAGCGAGTCCTATGATCTTTGATGATGTCATAGTGAGTTGTATGATCATGAGTGATGCCTGCCTTTGATCTTTGATGCTGTCCTAGCGAGTCCTATGATCTTTTAGCGAGTCCTATGATCGTGACAGACAGACAGACACACACACGGATTTTCTTAAATTATACAGTATATACAGTGATAAATCTTTATGTTCAGTCCCTTTCATATTTGTCAACGTCTAACATGTGGGATTCCTTCCATACAGTCATGTGAAAAAATTAGGATGCCCTGTATAAGCCTGTGTGTTTTTTAACATATTTGGATATATGGATATTTAATATCAATGTTAAAAATGCTGGGAGATTCATGTAATACAACTAAACAATTAAAAATGAATTAAAGACTTTTTTCACATTTTCTGTAAAATGTAATTCTAAACAAATAGTAAGGAATAAATTAGGACACCCCCCATCTTTTTTAGGACACCCCCACATTCATTCCCACTACAATGGCTAAAATAAATGTTAAAAAATGCAAATAAAAACAAAAACAAGGTTAGACATAGATTTGTGAGCATTTGGTAACAGTGGTGAGAAAACCCACACTACAGAATCAGAGCTCTGAAAAATGTGTAGTACCTCTGGACTGCTGTCACTTTCTTCTACCATGATGTCAGAGACTGAAAACAAACCGTCTTCCTTCTGGGAGACCTTAAAGTCACACTTCACCAAAAATCAAGTTTTTTCTGTTGTTATCATGTCTGTGACATGTTTTTTGTGACTTACAAAACATATCAAGAGCAAAATCAGTCCCAAGTCCCAAGTTTGTTTTTCTGCTTTGAGTGTCCAGTTAAGCGCCCCCCCCTCCCCCCAAAGTGACTTTTAACTGAGCGTTTGTAGCTACATAAGCATTCGTGCTTAGCCTGATTGGTTATAACATTAACCAGTCAGACTAAGCACTGGGCATGGCTACAGACCTGAGTTCACTTCCTCGGGGGAAGAGGGAGGTGCTAAAGAGCAAGTAGGATTCAGGAACACTGACGATAGTTGAGACATGCGCTGAGGTCGTGGTTCCACAGCAGTGGACGAGCGCACCGTACCACTGGCCCCCAGCGAGCTACCCGGTGGGCACCTGTCAGCCCCCATAGCACTTGCGTCTGGCACTTATGATTTTGCTGTTGGGGCAGAGTGCGAGCAGTGGGTTGCTGGCACTTGGCAACCACTTACCTTTTTTAGAAGGAAACTTCGTGACAGCGAACGGAAGTATAGTTTGTTTGATTGGGAGCTTTTGGCTCTTTTTGTGGCCACTCATCATTTCAAGTTCCTCTTAGACTAGGGGGTCATGAGTTCACTGCTTTCATGGAATATAAACCCCTTACTTTTGCTATGGTCAAGACTGCAGAGCCCTGGTCAACACAGCAGCAATGCTAGCTATCTGCTATTTCAGAGTTCACCACAGATATTCGTCATGTGGTCAATAAGGATAACCGGGTAGCTGACTGCCTTTCCCGGGCTCAGGTGAACTCTCTGCATTTGGGGGTTTATTATGCTGCCTTGGCTGCAGATCAGCTCTTGGACTCAGAGGTTCGGGCTTTACCGACAGCTGCGACGGGACTTCGTCTGGAGGAGGTGGTACTGCATCAGGGTGGGGTCAGACTCCTCTATGACGTCTCTACTGGCCCACCCCACCCTGTAGTTCCCACTGGCTGGCGCCGTCATATCTTTGCTGTCATCCACACCCTTTCCCACCTGGGGGTTAAGGCATTGGTTAAACATGTGGGAGCCACGTTTCTATGGCCAGGTCTCCATAGGCATGTTAAGGAGTGGGTGACTTCCTGTGTGGCATGCCAGTACGCTAAGATACATCTTCACACAAAGGCCCCTCTGGAGCCATTTTTCATTCTGGAGAGGCAGTTCGACCACATCAATGTAGAGCTTGTTGGGCTGCTTCTCCCCTCTTAAGGTTTTTCACACCTCCTTACTATGGTGGACAGAACAACCAGATGGCTGGAAGCTGTGCCTCTGTCATCCACTACATCTGCAGAGGTGGCCTGGGCTTTTATCTCCACTTGAGTGGCTCATTTTGGTACTCTGTACCTCAGGGCTCAATCTTGGGCCCCCTTCTTTTTACTTTATACATGTTGCCTCTGGTTTCCATTTTTAGGAAGCATGATGTCAGTTTTCATTGTTTTGCAGATGATTTTACAAATCTATCTGCCTCTAAAAACTGAAAATCATGTTTCAGTCCAGACTTTACTAGACCACCTCAGAGATGTTCAGTCTTGGATGGAAACCAACTTCCTGAGCCTAAACAAAAATAAGACTGAAATCATTGTGTTTGGACAAGACATCTTAGAAGGCTATGACAGGTCCATTGGCACCCTTAGTTCTTATCTTAGTTTTTGTGCAAGAAACCTGGGTGTAATTTTTGATGTGATTTTAAATTTAATAAACAAATCAGTTCAGTGGTTAAGACTAGTTTTTATCAATTACGACTTTTAGCAAAGATGAAGGCCTACCTTCCCAATCCTCACTTTGAGAGAGCTATTCACACTTTTGCTGCATCACACATTGACTCCTGTAACTGTCTGTGTGTTGGTCTGGACCAGTCGTCATTAAAACGACTGCAAAATGTCCAAAATGCCCCCGCCCGCCTACTGGCAAGAAAGAAACTGGGTGACCACATCACCCCAATTCCTGCCTCTCTGCACTGGCTTCCTGTTAATTTTAGGATCCAGTTTAAAATTTTATTAATTGTTTTTAAATGTATAAATGGTTTAGCACCTTTCTATTTGTCTGAGCTCCTTCACCCTTATTCCTCAGCCAGAGCACTGAGGTCAACAACCCAGCTGCTTCTGGCTGTTCCCAGCGCTGGGTTAAAAGCCATGGTGACAGAGCCTTTTCAGTGGTGGCCCCTGAACTGTGGACCAGCCGACTGTAGCAGGTCAGACTTTAAAATACTGCTGAAGACTCATCTCTTCTCCTTGGTGTTTAGTCCCAGTCTAGGCGAGTTATCTTGGCCTTCTTAGTTTGATAGTTTATTTTTATTTATTAATCTATTTTATTTTATGTGTTATTAATCTATTGTAATTTGTTTTTAACTTTTTATGGCTGCTTTTCCTATTCTCTCTATATATATCATTATTTTATTTATCATATTTTATTTTATCTTAAGGTGCGTTCAGACCAAACGCAAACGGGCGGTGCGAGTCCATACAAATGAATGGGAAGAGGTGAGTACACGCAAAATTGCGCAGTCGCGTGTTTGCGTCCCAGGCTAGCTAGCTAGCTAGCCAGCAGCTAGCTTTGAGATTCTGTCATCACCGGAGTAAAGGTATCACCATTGCACAGTAAACTACTTTGAAAATTTGACTCATTCACCTGGAGACAGGAGGACTAGGAGCTCTTCAGCTGAATCGGGATTTCAGAGTTATTTACCCATGGTTTCCTGTCACGAACGTGCTAGCAAGCTAGCAACGTAAACAACCATCATCTGTGAAGTTTTGGAGGCTTGAGACAACATTTTCTGGTGAGCCCCCTGTCGGTTAATGTAAACATACACTACCGTTCAAAAGTTTGGGGTCACTTAGAAATTTCCTTATTTTTGAAAGAAAAGCACTTTTTTTCAATGAAGATAACTTTAAACTAATCAGAAATACACTCTATACATTGCTAATGTGGTAAATGACTATTCTAGCTGCAAATGTCTGGTTTTTGGTGCAATATCTACATAGGTGTATAGAGGCCCATTTCCAGCAACTATCACTCCAGTGTTCTAATGGTACAATGTGTTTGCTCATTGCGTCAGAAGGCTAATGGATGATTAGAAAACCCTTGTGCAATCATGTTAGGTCTGCAATGCTGTAATTGCTGCAAATGGAGGATTCTTTGATGAAAGCAAAGTTTGAAGGAAAAAATTATTATTTCAAATACAAATCATTATTTCTAACCTTGTCAATGTCTTGACTATATTTTCTATTCATTTTACAACTCATGGTGGTAAATAAGTGTGACTTTTCATGGAAAACACAAAATAATTGTCTGGGTGACCCCAAACTTTTGAACGGTAGTGTAAGTAGGACATTATTTTGGGAATTTCCACAGCAGGTTGAACACAGCTGCAGAAGTTTTAAAGGCAACTTTGCCTGTCTGCATCTTACTCAGAAGAGGAATTCATGTTTGTTCCCGTGTTTACATTGAGTTATAATGTAATCGTGCCACGCGAAAAATTCACACGTTCGCATTTGGTGTGAGCGCACCTTTACTCAAACGTGTGTGTTATCTGCACAGCACTTTGGTTAGTGGAGGTTGTTTTTAAATGTGCTATTGTAGGAACCATGAAATGAAGAGACTGAATGATTTCTCAGTATTGGTTTATTTCATCTCACGTCCTACAGCTCCTCTCTCAGTCAGGGAATGAAGAGGGCGAGCTGCGGTAAACCACATACCTTTATACTTTCACATCAAACACAAATCACATTCACATCAAACACAGAATTACATTCACATTTAATCCTCCCATTGTCCTCTCGGCTTCTCTGTCTGACCCCAGGAGGTCAGACAGTCCCTTCAGGTCCACTCCCAGATCTTCTCACTTCTTCCCCAGTCCGCAGGGGGTCCAGACTCAATGTCCGTTTGAGGCGTGATGTCAATACACACTGCAAGCTCAAAGTTCCCTCATGTCTGGGTCTCTGCCAAGGAATATGTGAGCTACATAATGTTACGCCACATCACTCCCCCCGAAACGCCCAAGAACGGACATACACCAACATTACTCTAACCGTTATACACCTTATGTCAATAATGGACAGTCATACACATTATGTCAAGAATGGACACACACACCAACTTCATGTCAATAATGGGCAGTCATACACATTATACCCTTACATCACCCCCCCTTTGCAGGATCTACAGCACAATTTACACGGGTTGATCAAAATACACATCACTCTGCCCGTTGCTTAGGCTTCAATCTCCTCCCGAATCTGCTGAACGCAGGCTTCGCAGCCTGTGTTGTGCCGTCCTGCGGTGCGCCTGTGGAATGACGGGAAGAAGGGTTATTTGCCCCCTGCTGGGGAACTAGGGGCCGTTCCCTGGGAGGCCTGCCGCGTCGAGGCGCCCCCGCCGGCCGTACAGGTTCGTCACGTAACACAAAAGCAGGCTTTAATCTGTCAACACTGATTGTTTCTTTCCTGCCCCCCAAGTCCAGCACAAAATATTTCTCCCCGGTTTCCAGCACTCGAAACGGACCGTCGTAAGGTGGGCGGAGACTGTGACGCTGGGCGTCGTGCCTGACAAAAACAAACTCTGCATTTTGCAAAGCCTTGGGAACAAAAACCCGTGGAAAAGTGTGATTGGAATTCTCCTGGCAGCCTGAGAGGTTGAGTAAAAACTAATTCAGCAGGTGAGGCATCTAAATCCTCTTTGAGTGCCGAACGCAACCCCAATAAAACCCATGGTAGTTTGTTTACCCAATCTGTATCCGTGAGCGACGCTCTGAGGGCTGCCTTCAACGATCTGTGAAAACGCTCGCATAAACCGTTGGCCTGTGGGTGATAAGCGGTGGTGCGATGGGCTGTTGCCCCTAAGCCGCTGGCCATTGCTGACCACAGCTCTGACACGAACTGCGGACCCCTATCGGACGTAATGTCCGACGGGACTCCGAACCGCGCTACCCAGGCTGTTAAAAAAACGCGAGTCACCTCTGCTGCTGTGGTAGACTGCAATGGGACTACTTCCGGCCAACGCGTGGTCCGGTCCACCATTGTCAGGAGATGTGTGAACCCTTGCGAGGGCGGCAGGGGTCCCACTAGATCTACGTGCACATGATCAAACCTCTTAGCCGGAATGTGGAAAGGTTCTAAAGGAGCTTTTGTGTGCCTGTGAACTTTGGCCCGCTGGCAAGACATGCAGGCTCTCGCCCACTCCTTCACGTGCTTGCGCAGGCTCGGCCAAACAAACTTCTCTGCTACCATTTTCACCGAAGCGCGTACTCCCGGGTGTGCTAGGGAGTGCACCGCGTCAAAAACGCGACGGCGCCACGTGGCCGGTACCACTGGGCGAAGTCGCCCGGTGGATACATCGCAAATAAGCGGGGGTGAACCGGTTTGTAAACTTATGTTCTCCAGCCTTAACCCTGTTGGTCCAGACAGGAGTGCGCGCACGTCTGTGTCTTCGCCCTGCTCCGCTGCCATGGCCGCGTAATCTATCCCTACACGCACCGGAACCGCGTGCGCGTCCGTGCTGTTACCGCGCTCCGCGTCTGTGGCGTTACAGCCCCCATCCGCGCGGACAGGCGCTGTTACCGCTCGCGAGAGGCAGTCTGCCTCCACATTAAATTTACCGGCTACGTGCTGTATATCGGTGGTGAATTCTGAAATTGCGGCCAGCTGCCTCTGCTGTCGGCCTGACCATGGTTCTGAGATTTTGGACATTGCAAAGGTTAGCGGTTTGTGGTCGACAAACGCGGTGAAACGCCGCCCTTCCAACCAGAACTGAAAATGGCGGATGGCCAGGTGGAGCGCTAGCAGTTCCCTGTCAAACGCGCTATATTTTCGCTCCGCATCGCGTAGGGATCTGCTGAAAAAAGCGAGTGGCTGCCAAGCCCTGGCGACTTGCTGTTCTACCACGGCTCCTATGGCCACATCTGACGCGTCTGTGGTTAGCGCTATTCGGGCTGCCGGGTCTGGGTGAGCCAGCAGTGCTGCATCTGCTAGTGCTTTCTTAACCTCAGTGAATGCGCGCTCCCGCTCTGGGGACCACTCAATCGCATTGGAGGGCTTCTGTTTTTTTAGCGCGGCGTACAACGGTTGCATGAGCTGCGCCACGTGAGGTATGAAACGGTTGTAAAAATTTACCATACCTAAAAATTCTTGCAACGCTTTTACCATTTGTGGCTGGGGAAACTCAGCCATTACGCATACTTTGGAGGGCAGTGGAACTGCACCCTCTGGGGAGACGCGGTGCCCTAAAAAATCGATCTGCGCTGCGCCAAAATGGCACTTGGCTGGGTTGATTATCAACCCATGCGCTCCCAACCTCTGAAAAACAGTTCTGAGGTGACTTTCGTGTTCCTCCTCAGAGGCGCTGGCGACCAAAATATCATCTAAGTAGACAAAAACAAAAGAAAGGTCGCGCAAAACGGCATCCATCATGCGTTGGAAGGTTTGCGCAGCGCCTTTAAGGCCAAAAGGCATGCGTAAAAATTCAAAAAGCCCGAAAGGGGTTATTACCGCTGTCTTGGGAATGTCCTCTGGTCGGACCGGGACCTGATGATAACCGCGGACCAGGTCTATTTTAGAAAAAATGCGCGCCTTGGCCAAATGCACCGAAAAATCTTGGATATGCGGAATTGGGTAGCGGTCCTGCGCTGTGGCATTGTTTAACCTGCGATAATCGCCGCACGGTCTCCACGAGCCGTCCGCCTTAGGGACCATGTGGAGGGGGGAAGCCCAAGCGGACTTCGAGCGGCGAATTATGCCCAACCTTTCCAGGTTGGCGAACTCCTCACGCGCAATGGAGAGCTTAGTTGCATCCAAGCGCCGAGCCTTAGCAAAAACTGGTGGGCCACTTGTGGTTATAAAGTGCTCCACCCCGTGCTTCGCCACCTTAGCTGAAAACGTGGGAACTGTGAGTGCTGGGAACTGGTTTAGGAGAGTGTGGAACTTACCTCCTGCTGCGGCGGCGTTGGCCTGTACTGACGGCGGGGACACTCGTGCTGCACAGGGGATAGAACAAAAAGAGAGTGCATTAACCAAGCGTCTATTAGCCAGATCTACCAACAAGCCATGTGAGCACAAAAAGTCGGCGCCTAACATGTTGAAACTCACCGCCGCTACTATGAAGGTTCATTCATAGATGCGGCCGTGCAAGGACAAGCGCAGAGTTCTTTCGCCAAAAGTCTTGATCGACGAGCCGTTTGCGGCTGTTGCCCCATCTCCGCAAGGACTGGCCACCCGGTCCGCGTAGGTTGCGGTGATGAAACTCCTCTGTGCCCCGGTGTCAACGAGGAATTGCCGTCCGGAGCTCGCGTCTGTTAGGTACAGCAGCTTGTTCCGTTCGCCGAGGGTCGAAGCTGCTAACGACCCCCGGCTCTTGCGTTTCCCTGCTTCTTGAAGTTGCATGGTGGGACGCATCTGTGTGCCTTGTGCGCGAAGCGTCGATGGTAGAAACACAGCTCGTTCCCTCCTCTGCTTCGGGACCGCACTGCCGCTGTTGTCGCTGTGGTCGGTTCTGCTGCCACCGGTTCTCCATCGCCCCCGGCCGCCGCGCCGAGGTCTGCTGCTGCCGCTGACGTCTCCTGTTCGCCGCATGCGTCCAGGAGCCGCTCCGCTTCCACGGCCAGCACGCGGAAGTCCTGCTGGTCCACACACCTCATGCTGGACAGGGAGCCTCTCATGTGCGCTGGAAGAGTCCTTAAGAAGATGTGTTTAAATAAAAACGCATCGTTGTCTGCCCCGATCATCTGCAGCATGTCCTCCATGAGGACGGTTGGCCTGCGTCCTCCTCTGTCGCGCAGGTCCAGAAGTGTTGTGGCCCTCACCTCGGCTGATGGCACAAAACTCCGAATGAGGGCGGCTTTCAGGGCGTCGTATCTGCCAGCAGCGGGCGGCTGCTGCACCAGGCTCCGCACACACCGGGCTGTGCGGCTGTCGAGTCTTGCGATGACATTATGGAACTTAATGTCATCTGCTGATACCCCGTTGAGCACGAACCGCGACTCCACGTGTTGGAACCATGAGTGCGGGTCCTCTTGCCAGAACTCGGGGAGTTTAATTGAGTTTACGCCGGTGCGGGCGGTCTCCGGTGAATCAGGTTCGGAGAGACGATCTCCAAGCCTTTCCATATTTCTCACGTGTGGGTCACCAATGTAGGAACCATGAAATGAAGAGACTGAATGATTTCTCAGTATTGGTTTATTTCATCTCACGTCCTACAGCTCCTCTCTCAGTCAGGGAATGAAGAGGGCGAGCTGCGGTAAACCACATACCTTTATACTTTCACATCAAACACGAATCACATTCACATCAAACACAGAATTACATTCACATTTAATCCTCCCATTGTCCTCTCGGCTTCTCTGTCTGACCCCAGGAGGTCAAACAGTCCCTTCAGGTCCACTCCCAGATCTTCTCACTTCTTCCCCAGTCCGCAGGGGGTCCAGACTCAATGTCCGTTTGAGGCGTGATGTCAATACACACTGCAAGCTCAAAGTTCCCTCATGTCTGGGTCTCTGCCAAGGAATATGTGAGCTACATAATATTACGCCACACTATATAAATAAAGTTGACTTGACTGTCAGACACCAGCAGAGATTGTTTTACTATCAACAGGTCAGTAAAAATGCCACCAAAGAAGGAGGAAATGGAAGAGATCAAAAAATCTCTGAACTTCATGTCAGAAGAACTGACCAAAGTGGCTAGTCAACAGGCTAAACTATTAGGGCTAATGGAAGAAGTCCAAGAATTAAAATTAACAATTAAGGAAAAAGAAAAAAATTCCAGACTTTGAGCGACGCGTCGAGGATCTTGAACAGTGTTCTCGTATGGATGATCTAATTATAAGTGGACTAGACATTAAATATCAATCATATGCTCATGCTACAGCAGGAAAGAGAGGTGAGGAGGCTTCCCTGAGTGAATCAGTCTCCCTGGAAAACCAGGTGCTTCAGTTCGTTGATAGTAGAAATATAAAGGTTGAAGCAAATGCAATTTCAGCCTGTCATGCTTTACCCAGAAAGGATAATAAAACAAAGAAATCAATTGTGATGCGTTTTGTGAACAGAAGGGTAAAGAATGACATACTGAGGCAGGCAGAAAGCTACGGGGAACAGAAGTTTACCTAAATGAACATCTAACAAAAACTAATGCTGAAATAGCACGGCAAGCATGGATGCTGAAAAGACAAAATAAGATACAGGCAACATGGACAAGAAATTGTAGAGTTTCGATCAAACTAAATGGAACACCTGAGGAAGCAAAGAGTATAATAATCAGATATCTTACTGACTTAAATAAATATAGATGAACACTGATTAAGAAAATTAAGAGACTATGATAATCCATATCCACACACACGGCAAGAATAGTTCTTTTGACATACCATGTCAATGTACTTTAAAAAAAAACCAAAAAACTAAACAAACAAAAAAACTTATGACTGACTTGAGTAGACATGAATTATCCCCAGTTGGAGGAAGTCATTTGACACAGAGTGAGGAAATTCAAACTCTGAAAATACGCCATTATGCTGAACATAAACTACAAGAGATGGAGAATGATATTGATCCTGATAACCACTTTTTCAATAATATTCATAATCATTGTGAATATTACACTGAAAAGCAATTCAAAAGTCAAGTGCAACTAGATGGTAAACTATCAATGATACACTTCAACAGCAAAAGTCTTAACAAAAACTTTCCACAGATTCAGGACTATTTAAAACAGCTAGACAGAAAATTTACAGCTATCACAGTCTCTGAAACTTGACTTAATGAAGAGCACGCTCCTCTGATGACAATAGAGGGATATCAGATGTTTCATATTAACAGATCTCAAAAAAAGGGTGGTGGTGTTGCACTGTATATTGATGACCTGTATAGGTATAAGCTTGTAAATGGAATGTCCTTTGCACTACCAGGGATTTTGGAATGTGTTACTGTTGAGATTGACCAAGATGAAACAAAAAATCTAATTATAAATTGTATATATAGAACGCCGGGAACTTGCATTGAGACATTCAGAGATAAATTAGTCGAGCTGTACAATAATATTACTAGTAAGAAAATGGTAGTAGTTTGTGGAGATTTCAATATTGATTTACTAAATCCATATCAACAAAATGTAATTACAGAGTTCATGAATTCTATGTACAGTATGAGTCTATATCCCACAATAACACATCCCAGTAGAATCACAGTTCACACTGCTACACTTATTGACAACCTGTTTGTTAATATTATTGATAAGAAAATAGAAAGTGGATTATTGATAAATGATATAAGTGACCATTTGCCAACCTTTGCACTTATCCTTGGCCACATGGGGGCCAATACAGAAAAAAAATTAAAATCATTCAGATACAAAACACAAAATGCAATCAGTTCTTTTAAAGAAGACTTGCTGAAGCAAGACTGGACAAAAGTCTATGTATCCAATGTAAATGAAGCCTATGACACATTTATGAACATTATAACCACTCTTTATGTCCATTAGTAAAGAAAAAGCTTAAACAAAAATTTGTCGATAAGCCATGTTTAACCAAAGGATTACAAAAGGCGTGTAAAAAGAAAAATTTATTATATAAAGTTTTCCTAAAGAAAAGGACAAAAGAAGCAGAGCAGCGGTATAAAACGTACAAAAATAAGTTAACATATATAATAAGATGTAGTAAAAGAGACTATTACAGTAAAGAACTGAAGAAAAACAGAGACAATATTAAAAATACATGGACAATACTTAACAATATTCTTGGAAATAAAAACAGAAATACAAGCTACCCAACCAATTTTTCAAAAAATAATAAAACGACTCAGAGTGTGAATGCAGTTTCACCTGCAGATGAATTTAATAACTTTTTTGTTAAGATTGGTCCTAATTTGGCTTGAGAAATACCCATTATGGCACCTACAGGTGATACAATAAGCAAAAACACTGCTATAAAAGACTCCATTTTCATAAAGAACACAGACGAGAGAGAGGTCATTGAAATTGTTAAATCCCTTCAAAGTAAAACATCTGCGGACTGTGATGGTATTGACATGCTCTTAGTCAAAACTATTATTGAATGCTTAGTGAAACCACTGACGTATATCTGCAACCTGTCTCTCCAAACAGGTATATTTCCCAATGCAATGAAAATAGCTAAAGTAATTCCAATATACAAGACGGGTGACAGAGGGGAATTCTCAAACTATAGACCAATTTCACTATTGCCGCAATTTTCCAAGATACTTGAAAAAATATTCTGTGAGAGAACTGACAACTATATACTGAAGAATAATTTATTGTGTGAGCAGCAATATGGGTTCAGACACAAGAGGACAACTGCATTTGCTCTAATGAAATTTATAGAAAAAATATCAACTGCCGTTGAAAATAAAGAGTATTCAGTTGGGGTATTCCTGGATCTTAAAAAAGCATTTGATACAGTGGATCATAATTTATTATTAAAGAAACTACAAAATTGTGGTATTGGGGGGTAGCACTGTCCTGGTTATGTAGTTACTTAGAGAACTGATATCAGTATGTATGTGTTGGTAACAAAAACTCACAGTTACTGAAGGTTACTTGTGGAGTCCCACAGGGTTCAGTTTTGGGGCCATTGTTATTCAATATGTATATAAATGATATATGTAAAGTTTCGGAAGAAATGGATTTAATATTGTTTGCCGATGACACTAATTTATTATGCAGTGGGAGCAATTTGGAACAGCTTTTGGATACACTCGGAAAGGAATTAGGAAAGCTTAAACTGTGGTTTGATTCAAACAAATTAACGCTCAATTTAAGTAAGACAAAATTTATAGTTTTTAACAACCATCACAACAACTTAGTATCTAAACTCAGTGTAAATGGTGTAGAGATTGAAAGGGTATCCAAAACTAAATTTCTTGGAGTAATAATTGATAATAAACTGTGTTGGAAGTCACATATTAATTATATTAAAAGTAAAATATCCAATCAATTGCAATACTACACAGAGTGAAATATTTGCTGAATCAACCCACACTATATACTTTGTATCATTCATTAATACTCCCATACATGACATATTGACTGAAGTATGGGGAAATACATATAAAACAAACATATATCCAGTCTTTATGCTTCAGAAGAGCGCTATTAGAATAATAAACAAAGCTGCTTACAGGGAACCAACAAACCGACTTCTTCTTAAATTAAAAGCTCTCAAGTTGAAAGATCTGGTTGACTTTAAAACTGCAGTAATAATGTTTAAAGTGGAGAATCTCTCACTGCCCGCAAATATTCAAAAGTTGCTCCAAATAAGGGAGAAACAATATCATTTCAGAGGAACATGTATATTTCAAAAACCTTCAGTGAGAACTACCACCAAGCAACACTGTGTTTCAGTGCAAGGAGTCAGATTATGGAACGCTTTTGGACCTGAATTAAAATCATGTACAACGCTTGGACAATTTAAACAAAAACTAAAGGAAGAAATACTCCAAACATATATACAAGATGACATGTAAAATCACATAAGGATTGTCATATCCAGTCTGTGTTGTGTTGTTGCTTAGTTTTTTTGTCACATTTTGTCTTAGCTATGTTCTGAATTGTAATCGCTCTTGTTTTTCTTTTGAATTCTCGGATGGAATATGGGTGGGCAATATAAGCTGCGGCTTCAGCCATCACCCATTTCGGATAACTTATGTTGAACTGTATAATCAGAGGAGTTATTGTCTAATTTGACCTTGTTGGGTTTTCTTCCCCCTTTGTTATATTATTCTGTTTCTTTTTTTAATCTTTACTTTTAATCTATCCGAAATAAAGATTCATTTATTCATTCATTCATTCATTCACATAACGTCTGACGGGGCCCCCAGTTCACCTCTGAGCTGTGGACTTCAGTGGCTGGGAGCCTGGGCTTCACATGAAGCTTCATCGCACCACGGTGTACAGCCCACAGGCCAACGGGTTGTGTGAATATGTTCACTAGAGTAAATACTGAGGGGACACCAGAGGCCAAGTTAACTGAAAATTCTCCTTCATTGACAGATTTTTTTTTTCAGCAGTGACTGAAAATTCTGAAAGCTGAAAGCTGTCTGCTATTTGACAGATTACACTGAGGGCGATCTAATTAAAGTTAATTAAAATGGTAGATAATAATAGATTATGATAGAATTTGTACAAGCCTGTCTGCCAAAATGATAGATAACAGAAAAGCACTCAGAGAGCACATACCTCCACCAAGTCTCCTTCTGGCCCTCATGGATCACCTCTAAAATGTAATGAGTTCGTGTGTAGGCCACGAGCCGGTTCTGGTGAAAACTGCAGCAAAGTCTATCCAGGAGTTTTGGAGGATTCTTGCTAATAGACTGTGGGAAGTTAAGAGCATTGGTGAAGGTATGCATTCTCGGATCATCACCAAAATATTGTGGGTTCCTCTCTAGGCCAACAGCCACCTCTGGTGAAAATTTCATCCAAATCCATCCAGTAGTTTTTGCATAATTGTGCTAACAAACAGACAAACCACCCAATTACATTACCTCCTTGGCAGAGGTAACAGTCTAGTGCACCCTCTGTGTTACTGCAGTCAGTCACAAATTTAGTAGAAAAAAAATTAAACTTGTGAGGAAAAAGCTGCAATTTTATAAGAAAAGTCACAAGTTTATGAGGAAAAAAAAATGCAAATTTTAAATTTACAAGGAAAAACCTAGAAATTTGTTAGAAAAAGTTCAGAAATTTGCAAAAAAAAAAAAATGCAGATTTAAGATACAAAATGCAGATTTTAAAAAAAGTTGTAAATTTACAAATGTAAATGAGTTGCACTAACAAATTTATGAGAAGCTGCAAATTTTAAAGAAAAAAATACATTTATGCTCATGATTGGTGCTTCGTGTGAATTTTTTTCTGTTCTACTGTATAACATGATATTGAGAGGTTTATAATGATTTTGGGGAAGGGGTCAGTCCTTTTTTTCAGGTTGGGTGAGACACCCCACCCCCCCCCCCCCCCAGCCGGTTACAGCTATGATAGGCTAAGGGAAATGCGGGCCAGCAGTGCGGGGAATATAGAATGTGATGAGATGATTTTTGTGTTCTGTGGATGTTGTTCAGGGTTGACATGTTTGGTCTCGAGGCGGTTTCACTTCCACATGTACGGCGAGTGGAAACTAAATCACTTTTCAATTTTTCACATTCAATTAAATTCAATTCAACTTTATTTATATAATGCCATTTCACAACAACATCATCTCTTAGCACTTTCAACTCTAGGGGAAACCCCCACAATTGCAGAAAGACCCCAGCAATCAGGTGATCCCCTGTGAGCAGCACTTGGTGACGGTGGAGAGGAAAAACTCCCCTTTAGCAGGAAGAAACCTCCAGCAGAACAAGGCTCAGAGAGGGGCAGTCATCTGCTGCGACTGGCTGGGGGGTGAGACGACAAAGAAGAAGAAGAAAATAACAGACATGTAGAGAGCAAACAGCACAACGGGGACTCAATTTATGGGAAAGAACAAACAGATGTAATGACCAGCAAAAATTTTTCATTGACAGTGAAGAAAGGAATGAAGCCCAGTGCGCTGTTGGGGTCCCCCGGCTGTCTAAACCTATTAGCAGCATAACTAATGGAGGGTTCAGGGTCACCTGATCCCACCCTAACTATAGGCTATATCAAAAGGGAAGGTTTTAACCCTATTCTTAAAAACAGAGATCGAGTCTGACTCCCGGATCCAGATTGGCAGCTGGTTCCAAAGGAGAGGAGCTTGATAACTAAAGGCTCTGCCTCCCATTGTACTTTTGGAGATTCTAGGTATTACAAGTAATCCTGCATTTTGGGAGCGTAGTGCTCTGTTAGGATGATAGGGTAATATCAGAGCTTTTAAATAAAAAGGGGCCTGATTATTTAGAGCTTTGTAAGTGAGAAGAAGAATTTTAAACTTAATTCTATGGAAGCCAATGAAGGGAGTCCAGAACTGGAGAGATATGATCTCTCTTTGTAGTACCTGTTAAAACTCTTGCTGCAGCATTTTGGATCAGCTGAAGACTTTTTAAAGATGTTTTAGGACAGCCTGATAATAAAGAGTTACAATAATCTAATCTAGAGCTAACAAAAACGTGGATTAGTTTCTCAGCATCACTCTGAGACAAGATGCTCCTAATCTTGGCAATATTATGCAAATGATAGAAGGCAGTCTTAGAAACGAATTTAATATGTGAATTGAAAAACAGATCTTGATCAAAAATAACTCCAAGGCTCCTCACGGAACTATTAAGAGAAAGAGTAACCACATCCAAACTAAGAGTTTAATTTGGAAGGGTGTTTCTAAGGTTTTTTTGGACCAACTAGAATGACTTCAGTCTTATCTGAATTTAATAGCAGAAAATTACAAGTCATCTAAGCTTTGATTTCCTTCAGACAAGCCTCTAATTTGGCTAATTGATTTTAGGTAATTTGCTTTTTGAAGAATTAAAACAAAAACCTAGATTGTGGCGGACTTTTGCCAGTGGGTGCATCGTGACATGCACTACACAAAGAGCAGAGATAAACAAATCTATCATCTGGTCAGTCAGTGCAACAGATACTGGAGTCAGTTTGTCATGGCCTGCCCTTGCCACTGATAATACCTCTATCTGCCAAGAATGTGCTGCTAGTCCAGCAAAAGCTAGCGGTACTCAAAAACTTTGCAAGCAGTTTCATGAAATGGTCAGTCAGACAGCAACTTATACCAGCTCAGACGTTGCCTGGGTTAACAAGGTCAGGAGTTCCTGGCAGCGGAAGGTGAAGGACAGAGCTGCATAGAGGAATCTGATCAGACCTAAATGAAAGTCATTGTTGACAGACTGCTATGATGATGATGATGATTACTATCATCTGGCTTCATTGACAAGTATATTTGTGTGCCATCTGCATAACAATGAAAATGTATGCAGTGCTTTTTAATAATGTTGCCTAGCAACATTATTGACACTGTGACGTCATACACCTGTTTCTGCGAGGACATGTGTGTGCAGACCAAGACCTTCTGCATATACAACAACAATAAACCCTGGTTCATTCCTAAACTGAAGCAGCTACGTCAGACCAAGGAGGAGGCCTACAGGACTGGTGACTGGACTCTGTACAAGCGGGCCAGAAACATGCTGACGAAGGAGACCAGGCTTGCTAAGAGGAGCTACAGTGTGAAGTTACAAAAAAACTTCTCAGCTAACAACTCTGCTTCTGTCTGGAGAGGCCTACGGAATATCACCAACTACAGGAGACCATCCCCCCACCCTGCGGAAAACCTCCAGCTGGTTAATGACCTAAACAGCTTTTACTGCAGGTTTGAAAAGAACCTACAGTTCTCACCTCCCACCCACACAAAAGGATTATCTGCAGCCCCAGGAACTCCATCCCTCCTCCACTCTGACCTCCCACCAGCACTAATGATCTGTGAAGAGGAGGTGCGCCGGGTCTTTCAGAGACAAAAGATCAAGAAGGCTGCAGGACCTGATGGTGTGTCTCCGTCCTGCCTGAGAGTCTGCTCCAACGAGTTGGCCCCCATCTTCACCCGGATCTTTAACAGATCACTGGAGCTGCGTGAAGTGCCTTCCTGCTTCAAACGCTCCATCATCATTCCAGTTCCCAAGAAACCCTCTATTACAGGATTAAACGACTACAGACCTGTTGCCCTGACCTCTGTGGTCATGAAATCCTTGGAGAGATTGGTGCTGAACCACCTGAAGGTCATCACAGGCCCCCTGATGGACCCACTGCAGTTTGCCTACCGGTCAAACAGGTCAGTGGATGATGCAGTGAATATGGGACTACATTACATCCTGCACCACCTCGACTCCCCAGGGACGTACGCCAGGATCCTGTTTGTCGACTTCAGCTCAGCGTTCAACACCATCATCCCAGGCATTCTTCATCAGAAACTCCTCCAGCTCAAGGTGCCCCCCTCCACCTGCCAGTGGATCTCCAGCTTTCTGACTGACAGGTGGCAACAGGTGAAGCTAGGGAGATTTACATCCAGCTCCCGAAAAATTAGTACTGGCGCCCCCCAAGGATGTGTCCTTTCCCCACTGCTCTTCTCCCTCTACTCCAACGACTGCACCTCAGAGGACCCTTCGGTGAAGCTCCTGAAGTTTGCGGACGACACCACAGTCATCAGTTTGATCCGGGATGATGATGAGTCTGCATACAGGCAGGAGGTGGAGCAGCTGATCCTCTGGTGCAGCCAGAACCATCTTGAACTTAACCCAGCCAAAACGGTGGAGATGACTGTGGATTTCAGGCGACACCCCCCTTCATTCCCCCCACTCACCATCCTCAACAGCACAGTGTCCACTGTGGACTCCTTCAAGTTTCTGGGTACCACAATCTCCCGGAACCTGAAGTGGTCCTCCCATATTGACACTGTCCGGAAAAAGGCCCAGCAGAGGTTGTTTTTTCTGCGTCAGCTCAAGAAGTTTGATTTGCCTCAGGAGCTGCTGGTTGTCTTCTACACCGCCATCATCCAATCTGTCCTCTGCTTTTCCATCACTGTCTGGTTTGGATCTGCCACTAAACAGGACAAGACCAGACTGCAGCGGATCATTAAGTCTGCGGAGAGGATCATTGGTACCGACCTACCCTCCATTGAGAACTTATATCGGTCCATAACCAGGAAACGGGCGGGATACATCTGTGCTGACCCATCACACCCCGGCCACAAACTGTTTGAACTTCTATCTTCTGGTCGTCGTTACAGATCACTGAAGGTCAAAACCACCCGTCACAGGAACAGTTTCTTTCCTCAAGCCATCACTCTGATGAACTCCTAACATTCACCTAGTCCTACCTGTTTGCTGTACTGATGACTTTTCATCCATTATTACATTGCACATAACTCTCACACTGCTTTTTACTTCATTCACATTATATCACTGAATCTGAGTCCACATTGAAATACTGTGTGATTGTATATTTTTTCATATATTTCTGCAAAGTGTGGTTAGTCCGAGTAAATAACTGCATATATTCCTGTATATATTTGCATCCTTTTATAGAAACGTGGACAGACTGTAATTTACTGTACATACTCTGGTTGTCATTGAATCCTTATTTAAATCCTTCACCTGAACAACGAGAGCAAGTTTTTAGCCAAAGTCAAATTCCTTGTATGTGTTGTGCATACTTGGCCAATAAAGCTGATTCTGATTCTGATTCTGATTCTGAAAAGCATACATATATAAACTAAAAAGAATAGGGCCTAGCACAGATCCCTGTGGAACTCTGTGACTGAGCTTTGAGTTGGAAGAAAACTCATTGTTGACATGAACAAACTGGAACCTATCAGATAAATAATATTTAAACCACTGCAACGAAGTTCCATTAAGTCCAACAAGATGTTCTAGTCTATCAAGTAAAATATTATGATCAATACTATCAAAAGCTGCACTCAAGTCTAAAAGGACAAGTACAGAAACAAGTCCTTTATCAGATGTGATAAGGTGGTCATTAGTGACCTTCACTAAAGCTGTTTCAATACTATGATGGATTCTAAACCCAGATTGAAACTCTTCAAATAAACCATTTCCCTGCAAGTGGTCAAATAATTGCGTAGCAACAACTCTTTCTAAGATAGAGGATAGATAATATGTCATGGTGACGGTGGCTACTCATCAGTGTGGAGGAGGAATAAGTGATGAGACGGCAGCAGCATCCTGGTGCTGTTCACCATTTTATTTTTTCTCCTTGCAAAGATTATACGTATTTAGGGGTCTGTATTTTAAATAAATCATTTACTTAAAAAGTTGGGAGCATGTTTTTAAGCAAGCAGAGAAAGTTCTAGATCATGTTAACATCTCAACTGGCTTTGCCCAACATGTAAGCAGCTGCCACAGCCTGCCGTCGGAATGCCTCCATGGGGCTTTGGTTTTTATGCTGCAGGAGCTTGCAGGCCAGTCAGTTCCCAGTCTTCAGGCTCTGATTTGACCCCCCACAGAGCTGAGTAGTGTGGAGATTCTGTTGCTGTTTGCTGCACATTTGGCAGTGGAACAGCCCGTCTGCACCGGACTTCCAGTAAGAATTGGTGAGCACAGCGAAGCACACATGACTTAATGTGACACACGTTTGAGTCTGGATTGTTTTGTGGTTTGGTTCAGACTTGGAGGACCCTGGACCTCGTCTTTCTAGTTTTTTCTTCATCCCTCCTCCGTCTGTTCTCTGTAGCAGTCAGAACTTCAGCGAGGGCTCCATCAGGTCATTCCTTCTGACTGTGTTATTGCTGCTGAAGTTGACTGTTCACAGCAGCTCAGAGAGAACAACAGAGGTAGACATTTATCTCCTTTGAACTGTTTTGCTTTAGTCCTGTTATTGAACTACTTCTGTTGTCTGTTTTTACCTCTAGACCTCCAAGAGCAACGTGTCTGTGAGAACGAGATTTCTCCTGACCAGCAGCTCATGAACCAAGAGGAGAACTCAAGCTTGGAACAGGAGGAACCAGACCCTCCACGGATAAAAGAGGAAGAGGAGGAACTGTGCATCAGTCATGAGGGAGAACAGCTGGTAGTGAAGTTGGAGGCCGATACCTTCATGGTGACTCTTACTTCTGAGGAAAAGCAGCAGAGGGAAGCAGAACCAAACAGTGAGCAGCTCTTCTCTCACAACTCTGCTTTGTTATTAATTCAATTTTCTTAAGATTTCTTCTTCTTTTAGATTTGATTGGCTGTTGGCAGCCAGCTTACAGGTGCATTACCGCCACTGACTTAATATGGAGTTCTTATAAGGAGTTGTTCAGAACTCCTTATAAGAACTATCTATCTGGTCTGGTTGCCAACCGCTAATCAAATCTAAAAGAAGATGTCCAGATAGAGTGATGATATAGAGTGAAGTACGTGGCGGTAATGCACCTGTAAGCTGGCTGCCAACCGCCAATCAAATCTAAAAGAAGAAGAAGATGTTTGATCAGGATTCTACATGAGTCACATTCATGTGTTTGTTCAGTCACACATTATAGTTTTACAGACCTATTCTGTGTAACTGTAGCACAGGTTTCCTGGTGACATCCAGCAGTCTGTGCTGATGCTCCATCAGTCTTTGAACCTCTACAGATAAAAGACAAACACATCTCACATCTGTCTTACATCACTGTATACTAGTGCGTACCTGTGCATGCCTGTAGAAACCAAGTATAAGCATGTATTTCTGCATGCCCGTAGAAAGCAGGTGAATAGAAGATGGCTGCAGCGTGGGTAGACGTGTCTCAGCTCATGTCTGCCTAACTTCATTTTTGAAGCTCCTGTTTCTGCGTTGCCTTCTTGAAAAGTTATGTTTTTGGCTTGCTGTATTGATTAAGAACTCCTATTAATCATTATTCGTCATTTGAACTGAGTATAATTGGTTAGTCACCATAATGGAGGAGTCTCATATCTCTTTGAAATCTCTGAGTGAAGCTATTAACCAGATTAAGACTGATATGCTGGCTCATTTTGATGCTAAACTGGACCCTGTTCAGATGAGCTTAAACAGCATTCACAACTCGTTATCAACACTGGGAGATCAAGTCACTTTGTTGGAGCAGTGTGTTTCTGCTAACGGAGACAATTTACAGATCATCTGCGTGTATTAAACAATTGGAGAAGGGCAACTCCCACCTTATGGATAAAGTTGTTGACCTGGTGAACAGAAGCCGACGTTTTAATCTTCGCTTGGTTGGAATCAAAGAATCATCTGAAGGCAGCGATTTAATTGCCTTCATGGCACACCTAATTCCACAGCTGCTAGGAAGAGATCATTTTCCCATTCCACTGAGTATTGAGTGGGCCATCGATCTCCTACAACCCGACAGAAAGACAAAGTTACTCCAAGGTCCATCCTAATTAAACTTCTTAGCTTCCAGGAGAAGGTGAAAATTCTTCATCTATCCCGAGAAAGGAAGAAGCTGGAGTACAATGGGAGTCGGGTTTAGATATACCTGGATTTCAGTGCTGAAATGATCAGAAGGCGTCGGAATTTTGACCCAGTTAAACGTAAGCTTCATGAACTTAACATCGGGTACTTTCTCCGTTACCCTTCTACACTCTGTGTTTTTGTTGATGGCAAGGCCAACCGCCAATCAAATCTAGAAGAAGAAGAAGAAGAAGAAGATTATAGCTGTCATAAAGATGCAGAAACTGCTCTTCTACCTTTGTCTTCCCATAAGTGAAAAACGTCTCCTCTGGTGGCCTGGGCTCAATGGTTTGAATTAACTTAGTCTTAATTATAGCCGTATAATCATTGATTTAATCAGTTTTTCTTTATTTGGTACTTTTGTTTATTTTTCAATAAGAAGCTGATTGGACAATTTTTTCTTCCTGGTGTGATGGCTAAAATATAAAAGACTATGATCATTACTGCCTCCTGGTGGCACCTATATGAAGCTACTCAGCTGTTTTCTTTATGAGCTTCAATTTATTTTTTTTATTTTTTTTTCTTGTGCAGACTGAGCATCACTCAGCCTCACCGACTTGTGGTCACAATAATATGGCAACAGTTGTTTTTCTGTTTTTTTCACTGCTGTCTCCCTTTTGGAGGCTTTTTGCTGTTTTTTCTTTATTGTTTGGGGTTTTTTGGGAAGGGATCTGCTCTGGCTTTTTGAGGTTGTATTAATGTTCTCTTGTCTTTACGCTTGGATTTATGTCCTCCAATTTCAAATTTAGCACTGTCGAAGCAGGTTCTCCTGTTCGTTTACTTAGTTGGAATATTTGCGGAATGGGTAATTGAGTTAAGAGGTCAAAGGTTTTTACACACTTGAAGCATCACAATCCTGATAGTGTTTTTACAGGAGACTCATCTCAGACTTAGACCACCACAGGCTTTGTTTTTCTTGGATAGGTCAAATTTACCATTCAAATTTTAATTCTAAGGCAAGAGGAGTGGCTATTATGGTTAATAAGGGCACACAGTTTACATCCACTGATGTTATCTCGGATAAAAATGGCAGATAAGATAAGATAAGATAAGCCTTTATTAGTCCCACAATGGGGAAATTCCAGGATTGCAACAGCACAGGGATAGCAACACTCAGAGCAACAATCAGAAGGCAAGAAAAAACAACATCTAGTAAACATATGTCCATATTACTATAAATGTATATATATAGACACACAGTGCAGAGCATTATGGTTGGTTGGTGAATGTGCAGCAGAAAGTCTAAGCTTTCTCTCCACGGATGCGGCGGGCCAGCTGGAAGTCTTTGGGCATGATGGTGACCCCCTTAGCGAAGAAGAGACCACCAGGTGGGCCTCGCTGGTCTCCTGCAGAGCCATGACGGCGAAGCTCAGGAAACGCAGGACGGTCTTGAAGTCCTGAGCGATCTCCCTCACCAGGTGCTGGACGGGCAGCTTACGGATGAGCAGCTCCGTGGATTTCTGGTAGCGACGGATCTCTCTCAGAGCCACGGGCCTGTGACGGCGAGGCCTCTTCACTCTGCCGGTGGCCGGAGCGCCTCTCTGAGCAGCCCTGGTGACTAGCTGTCTCCTGGGGGGCTTCTTCCTCCAGTAGATTTTACGGGCGGTCTGCTTGGTTCTTGCCATCGCTCTTTATTATTCTGTCTTATATTTCTTGCACGCCGCCTAAACTCCAGCCCGGCACCCGCGTCGTTTTCGCTACAGCTCCCGGTATGTCGAGTTTCCCATTAGCACCGGGCGGCGGCCAAGTGCTAGCTAGCACTAGCTCCTCCCCGCTGTAACGTCTCCCGCTGCAAACCGTGGCTCCGTCCGCCGACCCGGGAGACCCCCGGGGCGATCCGTGCGTCCGTGATATATATACAGAGTGAAAGGTGTAGAAAGAAGAAGGAAGATAAAAAAAAAAAAGGCTGTTGCAACGGGCAGCTGACTCGTGTGGCGCCACCGGTCCGGCGGAACCGGAACCGGAAAAAGATAATTAATTAATTAATTAAATCACCCTTATTGTCATTCAACCGTACAACCAATCATGTACAGCAGAACGAGATTGTGCTTTACCTATCTACAGTGTTAATCACACACACCCCAAGTGCAGAATCAGAGGGCCGCTGCCATGCAAGGCGCCGCCACAGAGTTCCCTCCTCCATTCCATTTATTGCTGAGCACCAAGCTGGACGGCAGGAAGTTCCACTTTTATATGGTCTTCGGCATGACCCAGCCGGGATTTGAACCCCTGCCTCCCGGGTGTGGGGCGGATGCTCTACCAACTGAGCCACCACTCCCGTAAAATAGATACACTATCATCACAGGATTACTAATGAATGTTAAAGTTGTACTTGTCAGTAATTATGGTCCTAATTTTGATGATGTTTTTTTTGTTAATAGGCTCCTCAGCAGCATACCGCATTTGAATTCTCACCTTCTTATTCTTGGAGGCGATTTAAACTGTGTTACAGACCCGGTGCTAGATAGGTCCAGTGTTCGTACTGTATCTCAGTCTGCTATGGCCAGGTCATTCTCAGATTTTATGAATCAGAATGGTCTGGTTGACCCCTGGAGGTTCCGTAACCCTTGAACTAAAAAAGTTTTCTTTCTTTTCTCAGGTACACCAGTCTTATTCTAGGATTGATTATTTTTTCATGGAGAAAAGCCTCAACTCCCATGTTGTTTCATCTGATTATTCAAGTATTTTAGTATCCGATCATGCTCCTTTATTTCTGGATATTCTGTTGTCTTCATGTAAAGCTCACGCATATGTTTGAAAATTTAATTCTTTATTGCTATCAGACAAAATGTTTTGTGATTATATATCTAAATCTATAGATGACTCTTTTTTTCAACCAGAATGACTCAATTTCACACTCCCTGTTATGGGAGTCACTGAAAGCTTATTTCAGAGGTCAAATAATTTCTTATTCTTCTTCTAATAAGAAAAAAGAGAACTCTAGGATAGCTGAACTTACTGTACATCTGAAATTGCAGCTTTGGATCAGGTATGTGCAACAAACCCTTCTCCATCCTTGCATAAGAAACGACTTGATGTTCAAGCTCAATTTGAGCTAATTTCCACTACTGCAGCCGAATGTTTATTATTGCAAATACAAAGAACCTATTATGAGCACAGTGAAAAGGCTGGTAGACTATTGACACATCAGTTAAAATGTCAGTCCAACTCTCGCATTATTTCCCAAATTGATAATGGGTCTGGTGTGCTTCTTACACATCCATTAGAAATTAATTCTACCTTTAAATCATTTTATTCATCACTATATAAATCAGAGTTTCCATCAGACCCCTCACACGTGCATCAGTTTTTGTCTTAATTTAAGGTTTCCTAGGGTTGATCTAGACGGATCTAAACAATTAGAAGCTCCTCTTTCTTTAAATGAATTTAAATTCAATTTGGTTCAATTCAACTTTATTTATATAGTGCCATTTCACAACAGTCATCTCATAGCACTTTCAACTGTAGGGGAAACCCCCACAATTGCAGAAAGACCCCAGCAATCAGGCAATCCCCTGTGAGCAAGTGCTTGGCGACGGTGGAGAAGAAAAACTCCCTTTTAACAGGAAGAAACCTCCAGCAGAACCAGGCTCAGGGAGGGGCAGTCATCTGCTGCGACTGGCTGGGGGGGGTGAGGGGATAGAGAAGACGAAAAGAACAGACATGTAGAGAGTAAACAGCACGATGGGGACTCAATCTATGGGAGAGAACAAACAGATGTTAATGACCAGCAAAAATATTTCATGGAGAGTGAAGAAAGGAGTGAAGCCCAGTGCATTGTTGGGGGTCCCCTCGGCTGTCTAACACATGTGGACAAAATTGTTGGTACCCCTCTGTTAATGAAAGAAAAACCCACAGTGGTCACAGAAATAACTTGAATCTGACAAAAGTGGTAATAAATAAAAATTCTATGAAAATTAACCAATGAAAATCAGACAATGCTTTTGAATTGTGGTTCAACAGAATTATTTTAAAAAAGCAAACTCATGAAACAGGCCTGGACAAAAATGATGGTACCCTTAACTTAATATTTTGTTGCACAACCTTTTGAGGCAATCACTGCAATCAAATGATTCCTGTAACTGTCAATGAGACTTCTGCACCTCCCAGCAGGTATTTTGGCCCACTCCTCATGAGCAAACTGCTCCAGTTGTCTCAGGTTTGAAGGGTACCTTCTCCAGACGGTGTGTTTCAGCTCCTTCCACAGATGTTCAATAGGATTTAGATCAGGGCTCATAGAAGGCCACTTTAGAATAGTCCAATGTTTCGCTCTTAGTCATTCTTGGGTGTTTTTAGCTGTGTGTTTTGGGTCATTATCCTGTTGCAAGACCCATGACCTGCGACTGAGACCAAGCTGTCTGACACTGGGCAGCACATTTCTCTCTAGAATACCTTGATAGTTTTGAGATTTCATTGTACCCTGCACAGATTCAAGACACCCTGTGCCAGATGCAGCAAAGCAGCCCCAGAACATAACAGAACCTCCTCCATGTTTCACAGTAGGGACAGTGTTCTTTTCGTGGTATGCTTCATTTTTGCGTCTGTGAACATAGAGCTGATGTGCCTTGCCAAAAAGTTCCAGTTTTGTCTCGTCTGTCCATAGGACATTCTCCCAGAAGCTTTGTGGCTTGTCAACATGCAGTTTGGCAAATTCCAGTCTGGCTTTTTTATGATTTGTTTTCAACAGTGGTGTCCTCCTTGGTTGTCCCACATGAAGTCCACTTTGGCTCAAACAACGACGGATGGTGCGATCTGACACTGATGTACCTTGACCTTGGAGTTCACCATGAATGTGTTTAGAGGTTGTTCTGGGCTCTTTTGTTACCATTCGTATTATCCATCTCCTCCTGCGGCCGCGTCCAGGGAGGTTGGCTACAGTCCCGTGGATCTTAAATTTCTGAATAATTGCGCAACTGTAGTCACAGGAACATCAAGCTGCTTGGAGATGGTCTTATAGCCTTTACCTTTAACATGCTTGTCTATAATTTTCTTTCTAATCTCCTGAGACAGCTCTCTCCTTTGCTTCCTCCGGTCCATGTTTAGTGTGGTACACACCATGTCACCAAACAGCACAGTGACTACTTGTCACCCTTTAAATAGGCCGACTGACTGAATACAAGTTTGTAGACACCTGTGATGTTAATTAGAGGACACATCTTGGTTGAACATGTCCCTGTGGTTACATTATTTTCAGTCTTTTCTAGGGGTACCATCATTTTTGTCCAGGCCTGTTTCATGAGTTTGTTTTTTAAAGTAATTCTGTTGAACCACAATTCAAAAGCGTTGTCTGATTTTCATTGGTTAATTTTCATAGAATTTTTATTTATTACCACTTCTGTCAGATTCAAGTTATTTCTGTGACCATTGTGGGTTTTTCTTTCATTAACAGAGGGGTACCAACAATTTTGTCCACGGCTGTATTAGCAGCATAACTAAGGGAGGGTTCAGAGACACATGATCCCTCCCAAATTGTAGGCTATATCAAAAAGGAAGGTTTTAACCCTATTCTTATAAACAGAGATTTAGTCTGACTCCCGAATCCAGATTGGCAGCTGGTTCCACAGGAGAGGAGCTTGATAAATGAAGGCTCTGCCTCCCGTTGTACTTTTGGAGATTCTAGGTATTACAAGTAATCCAGCATTTTGGGAGCATAGTGCTCTGTTAGGATAATGGGGTAATATCAGATCTTTTTGAAAAAAAAAGGGGGGCCGGATTGTTTCGAGCTTTGTAAGTGAGAAGAAGGATTTTAAACTTAATTCTAAACTCTATGGGAAGCCAATGAAGGGAAACCAGAACCGGAGAGATATGACCTCTCTTTCTAGTACCTGTTAAAATTCTTGCTGCAGCATTTTGGATCAACTGAAGACTTTTTAAAGATGTTTTAGGACAACCTGGTAATAGAGTTACAATAATTACTATGGTTATTCTCTTATTATTACGGTTACTCTTTCTCTTAATAGCTCTGTGAGGAACCTTGGAATTATTTTTGATCAAGATCTGTCCTTCAATTCACATATTAAATTTGTTTCTAAGACTGCCTTCTATCATTTGCGTAATATTGCCAAGATTAGGAGCATCTTGTCTCAGAGTGATGCTGAGAAACTGATCCACGCTTTTGTTAGCTCGAGATTAGATTATTGTAATTCTTTATTATCAGGCTGTCCTAAAACATCTTTTAAAAGTCTTCAGCTAATCCAAAATGCTGCAGCAAGAGTTTTAACAGGTACTAGAAAGAGAGATCATATCTCTCCAGTTCTGGCCTCCCTTCATTGGCTTCCCATAGAGTTTAGAATTAAGTTTAAAATCCTTCTTCTTACTTACAAAGCTCTAAACAATCAGGCTCCTTTTTATTTAAAAGATCTGATACTACCGTATTATCCTAACAGAGCACTACGCTCCCAAAATGCAGGATTACTTGTTATACCTAGAATCTCCAAAAGTACAATGGGAGGCAGAGCCTTCAGTTATCAAGCTCCTCTCCTATGGAACCAGCTGCCAATCTGGATTCGGGAGTCAGACTCGATCTCTGTTTTTAAGAATAGGGCTAAAACCTACCTTTTTGATATAGCCTGTAGTGGTTTGATTAAACCCCCCACAACACACAAACAGAACACAGAGACAGTCAGCTCGCACTCCTGGGGTTTGTTCCGCTGCATGTTGAGTTTACAGCCTTGAAGTTAAAGTGTTCATGCATTTTGCCCTTACTGTGACCTAGAGACTCAGATCAATATGTAGATGTGCTTGTTAGCCTCTTTGTCTGACACTTGGAGCGAGGTCTAGCTAATCTGCCCATTGTGATGTATGTCTTACAAATGCAAATACCTCCTGCCTGTTCTGTTGTCCCTTTGATCATTCTAAACTGTGGGGCACGTCTCTTTGATGTATTGTTATGATCAAGTATTTAAGGTGCAACTCTGTAACGCAATCTCTCTCTTACTCTCTCAATCTGACTTCAACCCTGCTGCAGGACACAGATTTTGTGTCCCCTCTTCACTGAGAGCCTGAGGAATTCGGCTTCAGCCTGCTCACGCTATGGCTGGAGCCGAGTTCCCGTGACGGCGGTATGATTAATAAAACCTGCTTAAAACCACAGCATCGCTGCCTATTTTTGCATGCCGCCTCACTGGTGACCCCTCGAACACGCACACGTTTTGTGCGAAAGCAACCTTCCGAGCTGGACAGCCGCACAGCTGCGTTGGTGACCCCGCCTGAAAGCACACGCTTTGTGCAAAGCAACTTCTGGTCTGGACCGCTGCAGTGACCCGACGCTGAAACGAACATGCTGCCAGCGAACGCAACGGCTCCCTTCTGCTTCAGGGAGATTTCGACGCAGAGTTTCCAGGTTGAAACCCTCCGGAGACCACCCACGACCGGGAAAGCTGCAGCAACGTTTCATGGTGAGATCTGCACAACCACGCTGGACCGGCCGCTCTCACAGAGAGCGCACGCACCTCGTCCTCTCCACGACGGCAACCTCCAGGGCCGACGGGGAGCGCAGCGCGTGGAACTGAACGCACCATGGCCGCACGAGCGACAACGATCGTCTCCTCCCTCTCACCGCTCCAACGCAGCTGCACAAGCCCGAGGCACAAAGATCGTCTATTGCCTCGCACCGCTCCAACGCGTCTCCACGAGCCCGAGGGATGGAGATCGTCTACTTCCTCACACCGCTCCAACGCAGCTGCATGAGCCTGAGGAACATAAGATCGTCTATTCCCTCCCGCCGCTCCAACGCATCTGCACGGGCCTGAGGGACTAAAGATCGTCTATTTCCTCTCACCGCTCCAACGCACCATGGCCAATCTACAGCCACAGCTCAACCTGGATTTTACCGGCGCCGTCTGCGCCGTTCTCCACCAAGTTTCTGCACCCTGACTCGCCACTCCAGCGGCCCACCCACGCACTGAACCCCCGCGCACGCATCGGGGAGTTACAAGGACGGCGCATCACGCATGGGACAAGTAACGGCTCCACAGACTGCTTTCCTCCTTCGCCGCTGCCTTTCAGGGCTGCACGCTCACCTGAGGCACGCATGCAGCATACTGGAAGGATTTGTTAACAGTCTCAGCCACGCCACAGACCGCCATCGTCCTCCGCCGCTGCCCACAGAACCTTCAGGGCTGCTCGTTCACCTGAAGCAAGCACGCAGCTCGCCACTGGATTTTTTAATGGTCTTAGCCACGGCACAACGGGATTTCAGCCGTCAGCTGTTCCCGGGAGCTTTGGGGTTGCTTCAGCACCCAAAGCCAACAGTCCCTATGCTTTGTTTACTTTTTCTCTTACAGCCGCTCCTGCTTTTCTTCATGGCCACGAGAGGAGTTAGAGACTAATTTTTCTTCTTGTGGACCGCTGCACGTTCAACGGGACCAGCCCTTCGACATTGCGGACCCACAAGCAATTTTTGCGCGGCTCAAGACGATTTCACAGCTCCTGCCGGCACTTACTACCCCTCCCCTCCCTCCCCCTCCGCCTGCAGCGAGTTTCTCCCACAGCTCGCTCACACAGATGGATCATCGAGGTCGCGGCCCCCTACCGTTTCCCTCTTGGGGGGGAGCGTGTGTGGCGGTTCGTTTTAACCCCACAACAGACTAAGGACACTCAGCCCTCTTTTCTCTGTTTTCCTGCTACACTACTGAGATGCAATGTGCCATTCATGTATTTGTGATGCAAACATGCATGTATTGTGATGTAATGCGCCATTCTGTATAGTGTGCATATGGCTTGTCCTTACTGTGCTTTTTCTGAGCATCTTACATATGTAGATGTGCTTTGGTGTATTAATGTCTACAGGTAGACGAGTTTCTTCTGTCTCACCTATGTGATGTTAATCGTTGCCTTTCATGCATGGTATTCACATCGCGGAGCAGCAAACACTTTTGGTGCGACTACCCCCCCCCCCTCCTGCACAGAGCTTTTCCCTGCTCGCTGCCCAGACTGCAACATCGAGGTCACGGTCCCCTACCGTTTCCCTCTTGGGGGGGAGCAGTGTAGTGGTTTGATTAAACCCCCCACAATACACAAACAGAACACAGAGACAGTCAGCTCGCACTCCTGGGGTTTGTTCCGCTGCATGTTGAGTTTACAGCCTTGAAGTTAAAGTGTTCATGCATTTTGCCCTTACTGTGACCTAGAGACTCAGATCAATATGTAGATGTGCTTGTTAGCGTCTTTGTCTGACACTTGGAGCGAGGTCTAGCTAATCTGCCCATTGTGATGTATGTCTTACAAATGCAAATACCTCCTGCCTGTTCTGTTGTCCCTTTGATCATTCTAAACTGTGGGGTACGTCTCTTTGATGTATTGTTATGATCAAGTATTTAAGGTGCAACTCTGTAACGCAATCTCTCTCTTACTCTCTCAATCTGACTTCAACCCTGCTGCAGGACACAGATTTTGTGTCCCCTCTTCACTGAGAGCCTGAGGAATTCGGCTTCAGCCTGCTCACGCTATGGCTGGAGCCGAGTTCCCGTGACGGCGGTATGATTAATAAAACCTGCTTAAAACCACAGCATCGCTGCCTATTTTTGCATGCCGCCTCAAGCCTACAATTAGGGAGGGATCATGTGTTTCTGAACCCTCCCTCAGTTATGCTGCTAATAGGTTTAGTCAGCCGGGGGACCTCCAATAATGCACTGGGCCTCACTCCTTTCTTCACTCTCAATGAATTTTTTTTTTTTTTGCTGGTCATTAACATCTGTTTGTTCTCTCCCATAGATTGAGTCCCCATCGTGCTGTTTGCTCTCTACATGTCTGTTCTTTTCATCTTCTCTATCCCCTCACCCCCAGCCAGGCGCAGCAGATGACTGCCCCTCCCTGAGCCTGGTTCTGCTGGAGGTTTCTTCCTGTTAAAAGGGATTTTTTCCTCTCCACCGTCGCCAAGTGCTTGCTCACAGGGGATCGCCTGATTGCTGGGGTCTTTCTGCAACTGTGGGGGTTCCCCCTACAGTTGACAGTGCTATGAGATGACTGTTGTTGTGAAATGGCGCTATATAAATAAAGTTGAATTGAAATTGAATTGAAATTGAATTGAATTGAATTAATCTAATCTAGAGCTAACAAAAGCGTGGATCAGTTTCTCAGCATCACTCTGAGACAAGATGCTCCTAATCTTGGCAATATTACGCAAATGATAGAAGGCAGTCTTAGAAACAAATTTAATATGTGAATTGAAAAACAGATCTTGATCAAAAATAACTCCCAACGTTCGTCACAGAACTATTCAGAGAAAGAGTAACTGCATCCAAACTAAGAGTTTAATTTGGAAAGATATTTCTAAGGTTTTTTGGACCAACTAGAATGACTTCAGTCTTATCTGAATTTAATAATAGGAAATTACAAGTCATCCAAGCTTTGATTTCCTTAAGACAGGCTTCTAACTTGGCTAATTGATTATCATCTGGCTTCATTGACAAGTATAATTGTGTGTCATCTGCATAACAAATGAAAATGTATACAGTGCTTTCTAATAATGTTGCCTAACGGAAGCATATATAAACTAAAAATAGTAGGGCCTAGCACAGATCCCTGTGGAACTCCATGACTGAGCTATGAGTTGGAAAAAAAACTCATTATTGACATGAACAAACTGGAACCTATCAGATAAATAAGATCTAAACCACTGCAACGAAGTTCCATTAAGTCCAACATCGTGTTCTAGTCTATCAAGTAGAACAGGGGTGTCCAACCATGTGCCATGGAGAGCCAAGACCCTGCAGGTTTTCTCTTCTACCCAGTCTCTTCAGCAGGTGTTTTCACTTATCAGCAATCAGTGGGAAGAAGTTCACTGAAATCTGCTGTTGAAGACACTGGTTGGAGGTAAAACCTGCAGGGTCTTGGCTCTCCATGGCACATGGTTGGACACCCCTGAAGTAGAATATTATGATTGATAGTATCAAAAGCTGCAGTAAGGTCTAAAACAGGGGTGTCAAACTCATTCTATGGAGGGCCAAGACCCTGCACATTTTGCTTCTACCCAGTGTCTTCAGCAGGTGTTTTCACTGATCAGCAATCAGTGGGAAGAAATTCAGTGAAATCACCTGTTGAAGACACTGGGTGGAGGTAAAACCTGCAGGGTCTTGGCCCTCCATGGAATGAGTTTGACACCTGTGGTCTAAAAGGACAAGTACAGAAACAAGTCCATTATCAGATTCAACTTTATTTATTTATATAGTGCCATTTCACAACAACAGTCATCTCATAGCACTTTCAACTGTAGGGGGGACCCCTACAGTTGCAGAAAGACCCCAGCAATCATGCGATCCCCTGTGAGCAAGCGCTTGGCGACGGTGGAGAGGAAAAACTCCCTTTTAACAGGAAGAAACCTCCAGTAGAACCAGGCTCAGGGAGGGGCAGCCATCTGCTGCGACTGGCTGGGGGGTAAGGGGATAGAGAAGATGAAAAGAACAGACATGTAGAGAGCGAACAGCACGATGGGGACTCAATCTGTGGGAGAAAACAAACAGATGTTAATGACCAGCAAAAATATTTCATGGAGAGTGAAGAAAGGAGTGAAGCCCAGTGCATTGTTGGGGGTCCCCTCGGCTGTCTAACACATGTGGACAAAATTGTTGGTACCCCTCTGTTAATGAAAGAAAAACCCACAGTGGTCACAGAAATAACTTGAATCTGACAAAAGTGGTAATAAATAAAAATTCTATGAAAATTAACCAATGAAAATCAGACAATGCTTTTGAATTGTGGTTCAACAGAATTATTTTAAAAAAGCAAACTCATGAAACAGGCCTGGACAAAAATGATGGTACCCTTAACTTAATATTTTGTTGCACAACCTTTTGAGGCAATCACTGCAATCAAATGATTCCTGTAACTGTCAATGAGACTTCTGCACCTCCCAGCAGGTATTTTGGCCCACTCCTCATGAGCAAACTGCTCCAGTTGTCTCAGGTTTGAAGGGTACCTTCTCCAGACGGTGTGTTTCAGCTCCTTCCACAGATGTTCAATAGGATTTAGATCAGGGCTCATAGAAGGCCACTTTAGAATAGTCCAATGTTTCACTCTTAGTCATTCTTGGGTGTTTTTAGCTGTGTGTTTTGGGTCATTATCCTGTTGCAAGACCCATGACCTGCGACTGAGACCAAGCTGTCTGACACTGGGCAGCACATTTCTCTCTAGAATACCTTGATAGTTTTGAGATTTCATTGTACCCTGCACAGATTCAAGACACCCTGTGCCAGATGCAGCAAAGCAGCCCCAGAACATAACAGAACCTCCTCCATGTTTCACAGTAGGGACAGTGTTCTTTTCGTGGTATGCTTCATTTTTGCGTCTGTGAACATAGAGCTGATGTGCCTTGCCAAAAAGTTCCAGTTTTGTCTCGTCTGTCCATAGGACATTCTCCCAGAAGCTTTGTGGCTTGTCAACATGCAGTTTGGCAAATTCCAGTCTGGCTTTTTTATGATTTGTTTTCAACAGTGGTGTCCTCCTTGGTTGTCCCACATGAAGTCCACTTTGGCTCAAACAACGACGGATGGTGCGATCTGACACTGATGTACCTTGACCTTGGAGTTCACCATGAATGTGTTTAGAGGTTGTTCTGGGCTCTTTTGTTACCATTCGTATTATCCATCTCCTCCTGCGGCCGCGTCCAGGGAGGTTGGCTACAGTCCCGTGGATCTTAAATTTCTGAATAATTGCGCAACTGTAGTCACAGGAACATCAAGCTGCTTGGAGATGGTCTTATAGCCTTTACCTTTAACATGCTTGTCTATAATTTTCTTTCTAATCTCCTGAGACAGCTCTCTCCTTTGCTTCCTCCGGTCCATGTTTAGTGTGGTACACACCATGTCACCAAACAGCACAGTGACTACTTGTCACCCTTTAAATAGGCCGACTGACTGAATACAAGTTTGTAGACACCTGTGATGTTAATTAGAGGACACATCTTGGTTGAACATGTCCCTGTGGTTACATTATTTTCAGTCTTTTCTAGGGGTACCATCATTTTTGTCCAGGCCTGTTTCATGAGTTTGTTTTTTAAAGTAATTCTGTTGAACCACAATTCAAAAGCGTTGTCTGATTTTCATTGGTTAATTTTCATAGAATTTTTATTTATTACCACTTCTGTCAGATTCAAGTTATTTCTGTGACCATTGTGGGTTTTTCTTTCATTAACAGAGGGGTACCAACAATTTTGTCCACGGCTGTATTAGCAGCATAACTAAGGGAGGGTTCAGAGACACATGATCCCTCCCAAATTGTAGGCTATATCAAAAAGGAAGGTTTTAACCCTATTCTTATAAACAGAGATTTAGTCTGACTCCCGAATCCAGATTGGCAGCTGGTTCCACAGGAGAGGAGCTTGATAAATGAAGGCTCTGCCTCCCGTTGTACTTTTGGAGATTCTAGGTATTACAAGTAATCCAGCATTTTGGGAGCATAGTGCTCTGTTAGGATAATGGGGTAATATCAGATCTTTTTGAAAAAAAAAGGGGGGCCGGATTGTTTCGAGCTTTGTAAGTGAGAAGAAGGATTTTAAACTTAATTCTAAACTCTATGGGAAGCCAATGAAGGGAAACCAGAACCGGAGAGATATGACCTCTCTTTCTAGTACCTGTTAAAATTCTTGCTGCAGCATTTTGGATCAACTGAAGACTTTTTAAAGATGTTTTAGGACAACCTGGTAATAGAGTTACAATAATTACTATGGTTATTCTCTTATTATTACGGTTACTCTTTCTCTTAATAGCTCTGTGAGGAACCTTGGAATTATTTTTGATCAAGATCTGTCCTTCAATTCACATATTAAATTTGTTTCTAAGACTGCCTTCTATCATTTGCGTAATATTGCCAAGATTAGGAGCATCTTGTCTCAGAGTGATGCTGAGAAACTGATCCACGCTTTTGTTAGCTCGAGATTAGATTATTGTAATTCTTTATTATCAGGCTGTCCTAAAACATCTTTTAAAAGTCTTCAGCTAATCCAAAATGCTGCAGCAAGAGTTTTAACAGGTACTAGAAAGAGAGATCATATCTCTCCAGTTCTGGCCTCCCTTCATTGGCTTCCCATAGAGTTTAGAATTAAGTTTAAAATCCTTCTTCTTACTTACAAAGCTCTAAACAATCAGGCTCCTTTTTATTTAAAAGATCTGATACTACCGTATTATCCTAACAGAGCACTACGCTCCCAAAATGCAGGATTACTTGTTATACCTAGAATCTCCAAAAGTACAATGGGAGGCAGAGCCTTCAGTTATCAAGCTCCTCTCCTATGGAACCAGCTGCCAATCTGGATTCGGGAGTCAGACTCGATCTCTGTTTTTAAGAATAGGGCTAAAACCTACCTTTTTGATATAGCCTGTAGTGGTTTGATTAAACCCCCCACAACACACAAACAGAACACAGAGACAGTCAGCTCGCACTCCTGGGGTTTGTTCCGCTGCATGTTGAGTTTACAGCCTTGAAGTTAAAGTGTTCATGCATTTTGCCCTTACTGTGACCTAGAGACTCAGATCAATATGTAGATGTGCTTGTTAGCCTCTTTGTCTGACACTTGGAGCGAGGTCTAGCTAATCTGCCCATTGTGATGTATGTCTTACAAATGCAAATACCTCCTGCCTGTTCTGTTGTCCCTTTGATCATTCTAAACTGTGGGGCACGTCTCTTTGATGTATTGTTATGATCAAGTATTTAAGGTGCAACTCTGTAACGCAATCTCTCTCTTACTCTCTCAATCTGACTTCAACCCTGCTGCAGGACACAGATTTTGTGTCCCCTCTTCACTGAGAGCCTGAGGAATTCGGCTTCAGCCTGCTCACGCTATGGCTGGAGCCGAGTTCCCGTGACGGCGGTATGATTAATAAAACCTGCTTAAAACCACAGCATCGCTGCCTATTTTTGCATGCCGCCTCAAGCCTACAATTAGGGAGGGATCATGTGTTTCTGAACCCTCCCTCAGTTATGCTGCTAATAGGTTTAGTCAGCCGGGGGACCTCCAATAATGCACTGGGCCTCACTCCTTTCTTCACTCTCAATGAATTTTTTTTTTTTTTTGCTGGTCGTTAACATCTGTTTGTTCTCTCCCATAGATTGAGTCCCCATCGTGCTGTTTGCTCTCTACATGTCTGTTCTTTTCATCTTCTCTATCCCCTCACCCCCAGCCAGGCGCAGCAGATGACTGCCCCTCCCTGAGCCTGGTTCTGCTGGAGGTTTCTTCCTGTTAAAAGGGATTTTTTCCTCTCCACCGTCGCCAAGTGCTTGCTCACAGGGGATCGCCTGATTGCTGGGGTCTTTCTGCAACTGTGGGGGTTCCCCCTACAGTTGACAGTGCTATGAGATGACTGTTGTTGTGAAATGGCGCTATATAAATAAAGTTGAATTGAAATTGAATTGAAATTGAATTGAATTGAATTAATCTAATCTAGAGCTAACAAAAGCGTGGATCAGTTTCTCAGCATCACTCTGAGACAAGATGCTCCTAATCTTGGCAATATTACGCAAATGATAGAAGGCAGTCTTAGAAACAAATTTAATATGTGAATTGAAAAACAGATCTTGATCAAAAATAACTCCCAACGTTCGTCACAGAACTATTCAGAGAAAGAGTAACTGCATCCAAACTAAGAGTTTAATTTGGAAAGATATTTCTAAGGTTTTTTGGACCAACTAGAATGACTTCAGTCTTATCTGAATTTAATAATAGGAAATTACAAGTCATCCAAGCTTTGATTTCCTTAAGACAGGCTTCTAACTTGGCTAATTGATTATCATCTGGCTTCATTGACAAGTATAATTGTGTGTCATCTGCATAACAAATGAAAATGTATACAGTGCTTTCTAATAATGTTGCCTAACGGAAGCATATATAAACTAAAAATAGTAGGGCCTAGCACAGATCCCTGTGGAACTCCATGACTGAGCTATGAGTTGGAAAAAAAACTCATTATTGACATGAACAAACTGGAACCTATCAGATAAATAAGATCTAAACCACTGCAACGAAGTTCCATTAAGTCCAACATCGTGTTCTAGTCTATCAAGTAGAATATTATGATTGATAGTATCAAAAGCTGCAGTAAGGTCTAAAACAGGGGTGTCAAACTCATTCTATGGAGGGCCAAGACCCTGCACATTTTGCTTCTACCCAGTGTCTTCAGCAGGTGTTTTCACTGATCAGCAATCAGTGGGAAGAAATTCAGTGAAATCACCTGTTGAAGACACTGGGTGGAGGTAAAACCTGCAGGGTCTTGGCCCTCCATGGAATGAGTTTGACACCTGTGGTCTAAAAGGACAAGTACAGAAACAAGTCCATTATCAGATTCAACTTTATTTATTTATATAGTGCCATTTCACAACAACAGTCATCTCATAGCACTTTCAACTGTAGGGGGGACCCCTACAGTTGCAGAAAGACCCCAGCAATCATGCGATCCCCTGTGAGCAAGCGCTTGGCGACGGTGGAGAGGAAAAACTCCCTTTTAACAGGAAGAAACCTCCAGTAGAACCAGGCTCAGGGAGGGGCAGCCATCTGCTGCGACTGGCTGGGGGGTAAGGGGATAGAGAAGATGAAAAGAACAGACATGTAGAGAGCGAACAGCACGATGGGGACTCAATCTGTGGGAGAAAACAAACAGATGTTAATGACCAGCAAAAAAATATATATATATTTCACTGAGAGTGAAGAAAGGAGTGAGGCCCAGTGCATTATTGGAGGTTCCCCCGGCTGACTAAACTTATTAGCAGCATAACTAAGGGAGGGTTCAGAAACACATGATCCCTCCCTAATTGTAGGCTATATCAAAAAGGAAGGTTTTAACCCTATTCTTAAAAACAGAGATCGAGTCTGACTCTCGAATCCAGATTGGCAGCTGATTCCACAGTGGAGGAGCTTGATAACTAAAGGCTCTGCCTCCCATAACATCTAAACCACTGCAAAGAAGTTCCATTAAGTCCAACATAGTGTTCTAATCTATCAAGTAGAATATTATGATCAATAGTGTCAAAAGCTGCACTAGGGTCTAAAAGGACAAGTACAGAAACAAGTCCATTATCAGATGCGATGAGGAGGTCGTTAGTGACCTTCGCTAAGGCTGTTTCAGTACTATGATGGATTCTAAACCCAGATTGAAACTCTTCAAATAAACCGTTTCCCTGCAAGTGGTCAAATAATTGCGTAGCAACAACTCTTTCTAAGATTTTTTTAAATGAAAGGCAGATTAGAGATTGGTTTATAGTTAGCTAAAACTCCTGGATCCAGCGTTGGCTTTTTGAGTAAGGGTTTAATTGCAGCAGTTTTAAAAGACTGCGGTATATGGCCTAATGTTAATGAAGAATTGATTATTTGAAGATTAAAGCTACCAATAAATGGGAAGACTTCTTTAACCTGGTAGGAATAGGGTCTAAAAGACAAGTTGAAGGCTTGGATGAGGAAATTATTTTATCTAACTCTAAAAGGTCAATTGGAGTAAACTCATCCAAACAGATGTCATTTGAAGGTGTTGTAGTAGTTATTGTATTTAAGTTAATGGTGGGAAGAATCTGATTGATTTTATCTCTGATAGATGAAATTTTATTATTGTGAAAAAGTTCATGAAGTCCTGACTAGTAAGCTCTAAGGGAATGCTAGGTTTGACAGCGTCCTGACTCTTTGTCAGTCTGACTACAATGCTGAAAAGAAACCTGGGATTATTCTTGTTCTCTTCAATTAATGCAGAATAATAACTTGTTCTAGCTTTTCGAAGAGATTTTTTATAAATTAGAAGATGATTTCTCCAAGCTAAATAGATTTCATCTAAATTAGTGGAGCGGCATTTTCTTTCTAATTGACTGGTCTTCTGTTTTAAGCTACAAGTTTCTGTGTTGAACCAAGGAGTTAGAAATCTCTGATTAGACTTTTTCTTTTTTAAAGGGACCAACATGTTTAGAGTCTGATGCAGAGAAGCTGTAACACTATCTACCATGCTATCAATTACAGAAGGCCCAAGCTCTCTATAGCTAATTTCCGTTGTGTTGGCACATGGCATAGAGGAGACAGTCTGCATAAATTTGGTAACGACATCATCTGAGAGGCATCTACTGTCGTAATATTTTTCTTTAGGAGCCAAATAGTCAGAAATAGTAAAATCAGAGGTTAACAGACAATGGTCTGACAGTACAGGGTTATGAGGAGACACTACCAGATTATCTATTTCTATGCCATATGTCCGAACAAGGTCCAACGTGTGGTGGAGTTAATGGGTAGAATTTCCTACTTTCTGAGAAAACCCCATCACGTCTAATATTGAATTAAATGCCATATTAAGGCAATCACTATCGACATCTACATGTATATTAAAGTCCCCTACTATAATTATTCTGTCTGATTTCAGCACTAAATCAGCTAAGAATTCAGATAAAAACTCTGAGTAGGCTGAGGGAGGACGATAAACTATGGCAAATAAAATTGGGTTTAACCTAAAATTGCTAAAATGCCCAATACTGGGGACCAGACCCTCAAAGGAATTAAAACATGTTTTTTTGCTTTACATTAACTCGTAATTTGGAATGGTAAATTGTTGCTACTCCTCCTCCACAACCAGAACTTGTGGGATTTTGACAGTTTAAATAACCAGAGGGAGTTGATTCATTTAAACCATCATAATCCTCTTGCCCTAACCAAGTCTCTGTAAGGGACATTAAATCAATCTGATGATCAATTAACAGATCACGGACTAGCAGAGACTTGGGAGGTAGAGACCTAATATTTAACAAACCGCATTTAATTTTTAGATTATGAGGAGGAACAGAGGCCAAATCATTAAATTTAGAGTCTTCATGTTTAATTTGAGTTTTACCAACTTTTTGTTTAATCATTTTGGGATGCTTATACATTATATTTTTATTTACCTTTGGAGGGCACAGACAATGATTCTCTGATGGGGAAGACAGGGGCTAAGTTGAGGGGTGGCAGATGAAGAGGAGCTGCAGAGAGGCGTGTAAGACTGCGACTCTGCTTCCTGGTCCCAACTCTGAGTTGTCAGTGTTTTGGAAATTTGGATAAAAATGATGCCAGACTGTTAGATAAAAGAGACGCACCATCCAAAGTGGGATGGACACCATCTCATCTAATAAGACCAGGTTTTCCCAATATGAGTTCCAACTGTCTATGTAGCCCACATTGTTTGTAGGACACCACACAGACAGCCAGCAGTTGAAGGATTTCAAGCGGCTAAACATGTCATCAGTGGTCAGATTGGGAGGGGGGGGGGGGCAGAGAATACTACAGAGGCAGACATTGTTTTTGCAAAGTCACACACTGATTCCACATTGTTTTGTGACTTCCGACTACCGGAGTCAGATGTCGTTAATGCCGGCATGGATAACAATTGTGGAGTATTTACAGTTACTTTTAGCCAGCATTTTCAGATTTGACTCGATGTCACCTGCTCTGGCCCAGGGAATGTATTTGACTATGGCCGCTGGAGTCTCTAGGTTCACGTTTCTGACTACAGAGTCGCCAGTGATCAGAGTTTTTTCCTCAGCGGGTGTGTCGCTGAGCGGGGAAAAGTGATTAGAAACATGAACAGGTTGGTGGTGTACCAGGGGCTTGCGACTAAGCTTCCTTCTCACCGTCACCCACCCGTTCTCTCCTGGCTGCTCAGGAGAGGTCGGAGCCAGGGGACCGCTAGCAGACTGCCCTATGCTAGGGAGCTCTGCTGCAGCTAAGGGGCGTCCATCATTATTAACTGGCGCAGACGGTGTTTCAATGCAGCGGAGCCAGGATTCCAAATCAGACAGCCTCGCCTCTAGCGCCTCAAAAAGACAACATTTATTACATTTTCCATTATCACTAAAAGAGGCAGAGGTGTAGCTAAACATCTGACATAGAGAGCACACCAGAGGAGAAGGGGAAGGAGAGCTAGTAGCCATAGCTAGTGGCTAACTCGAAGCTAACACAAACACCGATGAAAGGTGAACAGAAGGCTAAAGAGGGTGATTAGGTGACACTGAGTGCACACACAGGTGCAAAAGGCTTGTTAAACAGGAGAGGTGATGGTAGATAGAAAAAACGATTAAAATACAATTAAAGGCAATAATCCTCAGGAGAGCGAACCATAAAGCAAACCAGAACAACAGCCAGCAACACAGGAAGTGACAATACGTTACCACAGGAAGCATCCTGAGCAGCAATTACAACAAGCAATTAAATCCATGCAGTCAAAGCCCCTGGACCCGATGGTTTTCCAATAGAATTTTTCAAAATTTTTAGTGCTAAACTGTCCCCTTTACTTTTGTCAGTGTTTAATGAATCATTGGAGAGGGGTTCTTTGTCCCCCACTTTAACTTAAACTTCAATAACTCTTCTCTTAAAAAGCGGGAAAGATCCTTCTTCTTGTGCTTTCTGTAGGCCCCTTTCTTTGTCAAATGCAGATGTAAAGATCCTTGCTAAAATTCTTGCTACTCAACAAGAGAAGATTCTACCTTGTATTGTTTCAGTGGAACAAAATGGGTTTATTAAAGGACGTCAATTATTTTTTAATATCCGCACTCTATTAAATGTTATCTATACATCACACTCGGATAGTTTTACCTGAAACTGTAATTTCACTGGATGCCGAGAAGGCGTTTGATAGTCAAGTGGCCTTACCTGTTTGCGGTATTAGAGAAATTTGGATTGGTTAACGCATTCATCAGTTAGATTAGATTGTTATACACATCGCCCAAGGCTAGGGTTCAGACAAATGACACCCAGTCAGAATATTTTGAATTGGAACACGGCACTCACCAGGGTTGCCCCTTATCGCCATTGCTTTTTGCGTTGGCTATTGAATCTTTTGCGCTCGCTTTAAAATCCTCCTCTTTTTTCAAAGGCATCATACGTAATGGTGCTGAATATTGATTGGCCCTGTATGCAGATGATTTATTATTATATATCACAGACCCTACAACTTATTTCCCTGGAATTCTGGCAATATTTTAAAAATTCAGTTCATTTTCTGGATATAAAGTAAATCTTCAAAAGAGTGAATGTTTTCCTGTAAACAAAGCAGCTTTGCAGCTTAAACAAGCTGACCTCCCTTTTACCCTTGCCAGTTCTGGGTTCAAATATCTTGGAGTTAAGGTGACACACACACACGCTCAGGTCTTTTTTCAGCTAATTTTGATCCTCTTTTGGCCAACTTAAAATCCGATTTGTCAAGGTGGAATAATCTGCCTCTGTCTCTGATTGGAAAGATGTCATTAAAATGAATGTGTTGCCAAAATTTCTCTACCTATTCATGACATTACCCCTATTTTTGCCAAATTACTTTTTTCTTTCCCTTGATAAAATTATTAGATAATTTATTTGGGGTTCGAAGCCTCCACAGATTCGAAAATCTCCACTACAAAGATGTAAATTTAGTGGTGGTTTGGCTCTTCCTAATTTTCAATTTTATTATTGGGCTTCTAATATTTATAAAATATGTTGCTGGCTTGATTCCCCCTCCTTGTTGTGGTGCCTACTTGAGGCAGGATCATGCAGTCAGTCAACTTCTATTCCTGCTCTTGTCTACTCCTCACTCCCAAATAAATTATCTACGTATGTTAAAAATCCTGTTTTGCTGAACTCTTTGAAGATCTGGTATCATTTTAGGAAACATTTTAAATTTGCAGCACCATCTCTTTCAGGACCAGTGTTTAAAAATCATTTGTTCCCTCCTTCTTATTTAGATTCAAGCTTCACATTATGGTTTAATAATGGTATTCAGTGTTTCCGGGATTTGTATAAAGATGGAACATTCAGCACTTATAATACACTGGTATTGCCATATAAACTACCTCCCAGTAATCTTTTTAGGTATTTTCAAGCCAGACATTTTGTTTCCAATACATTTCCTGACTTTCCTTCTCTTCCATCTCAGAAACCATGGGAGGAACTGTTAACTTTTTCTATGCCTTATAGAGGAGCCATATCACAGATATGTCATCAGATCCTAGATTTTAGCAATCATTCAGAAGTTAATTCAATTCAATTCAACTTTATTTATATAGCGCCATTTCACAACAACAGTCATCTCATAGCACTATCAACTGTAGGGAGGACCCCCACAGTTGCAGAAAGACCCCAGCAATCAGGCGATCCCCTGTGAGCAAGCACTTGGCGACGGTGGAGAGGAAAAACTCCCTTTTAACAGGAAGAAACCTCCAGCAGAACCAGGCTCAGGGAGGGGCAGTCATCTGCTGCGACTGGCTGGGGGGTGAGGGGATAGAGAAGAAGAAAAGAACAGACATGTAGAGAGCAAACAGCACGATGGGGACTCAATCTATGGGAGAGAACAAACAAATGTTAATGACCAGCAAAAAAAAAAATATTTCATAGAGAGTGAGGAAAGGAGTGAGGCCCAGTGCATTACTGGAGGTCCCCCGGCTGACTAAACCTATTAGCAGCATAACTAAGGGAGGGTTCAGAAAACACATGATCCCTCCCTAATTGTAGGCTATATCAAAAAGGTAGGTTTTAGCCCTATTCTTAAAAACAGAGATCGAGTCTGACTCCCGAATCCAGATTGGCAGCTGATTCCACAGGAGAGGAGCTTGATAACTGAAGGCTCTGCCTCCCATTGTACTTTTGGAGATTCTAGGTATTACAAGTAAACCTGCATTTTGGGAGCGTAGTGCTCTGTTAGGATGATACGGTAGTATCAGATCTTTTAAATAAAAAGGAGCCTGATTGTTTAGAGCTTTGTAAGTAAGAAGAAGGATTTTAAACTTAATTCCAGTTTTCCAGTTAAGTCCAAGGCTGTGTGGGAAGGTGAGCTAGGTCTCGCCCTTGATCAGGATTGGTGGGACGATATGTTGAGCAAAGCTAGTAAAGTCTCCTCCTGTGCTCGTCTTTCACTTATTCAATTTAAGGTGGTACAGAGAGTTCATTATGCAAAGGCAAGACTCTCTGAGATTTACCCTGAAATGGAGGATAAATGTGACTGTTGTTCGAGTTCAGGTTGTCATCTAAGTCATATGTTTTATTCTTGTTCTCATTTATATAAGTTTTGGACTGGTTATTTTAATACAGTGTCAACGGTAATGGCATGTAGATCCCTGCCCCTTGATAGCCATCTTTGGAACTCCAGCTGTGTCTGCTCACTTGAACTCCACACAGAGGGATCATTGCCTTTACATCACTGTTGGCCAGGTGTCGGATCCTTCTTCAGTGGAAATCTCCTACTCCTCCATCTGTGTCACAATGGTTTAACGACGTAATGTTTTTCCTTAACCTAGAAAAGATTAAATATACCATGAAAGGATGTATTGCTGATTTCTACTGCAAATGGCAACCATTTCTTAATTTTTTTTGTGAGTTTGAGAACACTGCAAGACTGAGTACTTCTATGTACTGAATGATGTAGGGCAGAGGGTGGGCTGGGTGGGGGGGGGGGGTTGTTTGCTTTTGTGTTTTTATGTTTTTGTTATTGTTAAAGTTAAAAAATTAATAAAAATATCTGGGAAAAAAAGAAAGCAGATGTAAGCAAGCACATCAGCACTTGTTCAGTGATGCCTGCCTTTGATCTTTGATGGTGTCATAGCGAGTCCTGTGATCTTTGATGATGTCATAGCAAGTCCTATGATTGTGAGTGATGACTGCCTTTGATCTTTGATGTCATAGCGAGTCCTATGATCATGAGTGATGCCTGCCTTTGATCTTTGATGTCAGTGAATCCTATGATCTTTTAGCGAGTCCTATGATCGTGACATCGTGACAGATTTCTTGAATTATATATATAGAGTGATGATGAGTGATGCCTGCCTTTGATCTTTGATGTTATCATAGTGAGTCCAGTGATCGTGAGTTATGACTGCCTTTGATCTTTGATGATGGCATAGCGAGTCCTATGATGCTTGCATTTGATCTTTGATGATGTCATAGGAACATCGTAGGTGATCCTATGATCTTTTAGCAAGTACTATGATCGTGACAGATTTCTTGAATTTATAGAGTGATGATATAATTCAAGAAATCTGTGACAATGTGACGATGGAGGTGACGATGTCTGTCACGACCATAGGACTTGCTAAAAGATCATAGGATTCGCCTATGATGTGCCTATGATGTCTATATGTCATCATATAGACACCAAAAGATCAAAGGCAGCCTTCACTCACAATCATAGGACTTGCTATGACATCAAAGATCATAGAACTCGCTATGTGACAATCATAGGACTCACTAAAAGATCATAGGACTCGCTATGACATCATCAAAGATCACAGGCAGGCATCACTCAAGATCATAGGGCTCGCTATGACATCTTCAAAGATCAATGGCAGGCATCACTCATGATCATAGAACTTGCTATGACATCATCAAAGATCAAAGGCAGCCATCACAGATCAAAGGCAGTCATCACTGAACGAGTGGTGGCATCAAAAATCAAAGGCAGGTTTCACCATGGTTACTGTTGCCATGGTAACAGTAACTTTCTACGAGTACTGTATGCAGAAATGCTTGCTTACACTTGCTTTCTATGGGCATGCACGAGTATGACGGGCACGTCAGAAAGGATGCCGTGAACATGAAACACCTCAGGTTCCATCAGTACGCCGCAGGCATGACTGTGAACAACACAGCCGTCTGAGACAGGAGGAGACCCTTCAGTGGTCTGAACGAAGAAGAAGACCCACCAGATGATGTCTATATGACGCCACATAGACAGAGCACATGACTCCCTATAAGACATATACATGTATATATACAGTATATAGCGACACAGGTAAGCAATATAACACAGAACAGTGACAGGCAGGAGAAGAAGTAACAAGCAGGGGCAAACAGCCCCAGATGGCAGAGCATATTTTGTGTGATTTTTAGGTTTTGCTGTATACAAAATACATCACATGTGATTGCCACTTAGTGCTGTGTTGCTGTACCACCAACTGTCCTGTAACTGGCAAGAATTCTGTTCCAATGCATCCCATTTATGGGCATGCATGGGTTTCTACGGGCATGCACAGGTATGCACTAGTCATAATTCAAGAAATCTCTGTCTGTGTGTGTGTCTGTCATGATCATAGGACTCGCTATGACATCATCAAAGATCATAGTACTTGCTATGTCATGATCATAGGACTCACTAAGATTATAGGACTCACTATGACATCCTCAAAGATCAAAGGCACGCATCACGCATGATCATAGGACTCCCTATGACATCAAAGATCATAGCACTTGCTACTGACAATCATATGACTCACTATGACATCATCAAAGATCAGGACTCACTATGACATCATCAAAGATCATAGCACTTGCTACTGATGACCATAGGACTTGCTATGACTTCAGTGATCATAGGACTCGCTATGATATCATCAAAGATCATAGGACTCGCTATGACATCAAAGATCAAAGGCAGGCATCACGGAACGAGTGGTGACGTCAGAGATCAAAGGCAGATTTCACCATGGTTACTGTTGCCATGGTAACCATGTCAAAGATCAATGGCAGGCATCACCATGTTACTGTTGTCATGGTAACCATGTCAAAGATCAAAGGCAGGCATGCAGAAATGCTTGCTTACACTTGCTTTCTACGGGCATGCAGAAATACTTGCTTATACTTGGTTTCTACTGGCATGCAGTAGTTTATTATAATGTTCTTACATGTGCAGTCAGTACTAAATGTTGAGCGTCAGTTAGCCAGTAGCCGAGTAGCTTCTAGCCTCCTTCTAGCTTGGATGAGTAGCGCTGGTTCACCGAGCCGCAGTTGTTTCTGCATGTCGCGTCACACCGGCCCATTTCCCAACAACCCCGCTGAGACGCCACAACAAATCACCAGCACCGTGCACTGGGCGGCCCACTGATCACCTCAACCAGAGGCCGCTGGCCGAACCACAGGATCTCAAAGGGCAATGTCTCGCTCCACGGTACTCCGCTCCTCTCCCACGGCCTACTAGGGGATGCCCCGTCACAAACCGGCTCCTCCACTCTGCCCACAAGAGTAGAGCAGAGCCCCAGAGGATGGTGGGGGAGCTAACTGTGAGAGGTAGCAGCCCCAGGTCATGGTGCAGGCAATTGCTGCAACCATCAAGCCGGCAACCCGCCACAGAACCACAATGAAACCACCGGGAGACGGATCGGAGCAACGCGGGGCACATTGTGGACCACGGACTGGTGAACCAGGTGGTAACAGGGATGGTTATTAGGGTGACTAAGATCTGAAGAAAATAACAATATAAGCTGCGCTAGGTTCTAGCTTCCTGTTACCTGTGTTAGCTTGGGGGCTAATAGCTCACTTCTACATACATGACAGACCGCTCAGCGGGCCAGTAATAGAGCAGTGGGCTGGTCTCAAGGATGGCGGTGGGTTGGTTTTTTCTAAACGTGACGTTAACAATTTCCACAAAGAAGTCAAAAATGTTTCTGGCATTTCTGGAAGAGAAAAACGAGGTAATGGCTGTGTGTGTGTGTGTTTTTTTTTTTAAGAGAATTGACTGTTTTGAAAATTTTTGCTTAATTAGGTGACCAGTAGACCCATTTCAGACAGCTAAAACCTACAAACACACCATGACTCCTTTAAATCTAGTACTAGGGATGCAAGTTATCGATTAATTCATTAATCATTAATTGATTCAGCTTATTGATCAATTAATGATTAATTGATAAGCGGCAATTTTCCTGAGAATCTGAAATTCTTTGGTACAATACAGTCTTTCTATCTTTAACATATATAAAGTTAATTACTGATTTTTCATATAATGAATAAAACATGAACATCATATTCCTCAATCATTTATTGTACATTTGCATTTTTTTACTACAGACAATGTCATTTTTTTGTAATTTAACAAATTTTGTACTGTATAGTGTGCACTGTGTGCTGGTACAGCTCAGTAAATTACAGATGTCATGATTTTTGATTTATTTTAAAAAACATTCTTCTTTTAGATTTGATTGGCAGTTGGCAACCAGCTTACAGGTGCATTGCCGCCACCCATCACTTCACTCTGTATATAATTCAAGAAATCTCTGTGTGTCTGTCTGTCTGTCACAATTATAGGACTCACTAAAAGATCATAGGACACGCTACGATCATAGGACTCGCTATGACATCATCAAAGATTAAAGACAGGCATCACTGAACGAGTGGTGACATCAAAGATCAAAGGCAGGTTTCACCATAGTTACTGTTGCCATGGTAACCATGTCAAAGATCAAAGGCAGGTATCACCGTGGTTGTTGTCATGGTAACCATGTCAAAGATCAAAGGCAGGCATCACCGTGGTTATTGTTGTCATGGTAACCATGTCAAAGATCAAAGGCAGGCATGCAGAAATATCATAAATTTATCTTTTTTTTTTAGTTATTTTACAAACTAACGTTCACATTGTTCTAATTTACTGAGCTGCACTGGGAAACTGTTTTAACAGGAAAATAAACTGTGAGCTGCTTCATCTGTTTGTAGCAGAATCGGTACCAGGTAGACAGACTTGCTTCAGTGATCCTCATCAACAATGAGACCAAAGGAACTTTGTCCTTCTTTTAACCAACCCCCAACTCATTCTTCACAGCCCTTTAAACAATGAGGAACAAAGACTCATTGTTTTTCCTCTTCTCTTAACACCCACACACTGCCACAGGACAACTGGAAATAAGCACTCAGTCACATGAACTGGGTCACTGACTGTCAGAATTCTTCTAGATTTGGCGGCTGGCAACCAGCCCACAGGTGCACCACCGCCATGCACTTCACTCTATATTATCACTCTATGCTCGTGTGTCCTATTTCACTCTGTCCTGTCAGAATTCTAATCTTCGTGCATCTAGACTTCTAATATACCTTACACATGTCTGCCTTTTTGTAACTATCTGTATGCTTTATGATCAAGTTATTTTAGTGAAGCTAGATAATTAACCAAATAGAATCACTTAGTTGGAGACAAAGGTGCCTTAGGAATAATTATATTAATATGATGTGCTCACTGTCTTTTGTTCTCTCCCAGCTGAAGCCCAGCTCAGTGAATCACACCTTTCCCCCTTCTGTCTTTCAATGTTCGGTAACCATAGTAACAAAGCCGGCCTCCGTGCAGTCACTCACTGATTAATTGATAGCTCCTAAGCCCCTCCCTTCCAGCGTGTGGGGAGGGAAGTTTAACAGCTCTCCATGTGTCTACACTCTTCTGCAACTCTTTTCTCTTTGTCTACATCTCTTCTTTTAAGTTTTCTGCCCAGGTGATTGCCTTGCGTTTTGTAGATTTTTGTAGTTCATGTTTTTCTGTAGAGTTCACCTTTGTTAGATCTAGGGATTAAAGCCTGAGTAGTTTTTGTCTTTTTTGACAATTTACCTAGTTTAGCCACCGATCAGCAGGAGACTGCGCATACCAGCATTGTATCCAGACCAGCTGCCCTTATCCAGCATATCAGCAGGTTGAGACCCAGGACCGGGTCTCCCCACTCTCCCTGAAGCCAGCCTGCCTCGAGTGACCTAGGAGTGAAGCTATATGGATTTTTTTTTTTTTTTTTTTTTTTTGATTTTGCGGGCGGGCCAAAATCCCTGAGGCTCCGAGGGAAGACCACCTTCCCTTGGCCTGGAACAACCCTCGCTAGGGCTTCATATCCATATTAGGCACTCACTTTTTTCACCTCATCTGTTGTGGTGGTCATAGTGATTTAAATTTGTTCTATCAGAAAAGCAGCTGCAAGCTCATCGGTCAAACCCTGACGGTACTTGGTCTCAGATACATTCCTGATTATGCGTATTCCCTCTATTTCTTTAAATCCATTAGAATCCAAATTCTACATTCTAAATTTTTGTAACTATTTTTTCATTAGAACTGCGTAAATTTTCTTTAACCTCAGGGTGATTGCACAGAGCTAAGCTTTAAGTACCAGAGCTTAATCTTGATAATGTGGTGACTTCAGGTGTATGGTATGTTCATATTTCATGCAGTCAGGTAACCCCAATTATTGCCATGGTTTATTCTGCTGATCTTAAATGCCTTATGTTTGTGCTACTTCACTGAGTTTTATAAAGAGGGTTACTAAAGTTAGAAGGTGTGATTTCTCCTTGTCCATTATTGTAACATGTTGCATGTTAAACATTATAACAATACCCCAGAAATTCAGGCAAACCCAGGATGATCTAGGCTCCTCTGTTGTCTGGTACCTCAGTGGGAACTTGAGTCCTGTCTGCTTCCCCGTCTAGTGGGGGGTTAAAGGCAACAGGGATGGGTTTTTGTACTTGTGTAGTTTCTTCCATGCTTCAGTCCATTTCCCCGCCCTGTTAATTTGAAGCAGGAGGGTGGCTCTTCAAGCTTGCATGCCATCGGAACTTGTTGTGGCTCTCCGATGTAACCTGGAAAGGTGAGGTTTTTTGCTCTGCACAGCGCATGTGCTCTGGAGAGCTTGGTGTCTTCTTCTGCTTTTTCTTTAGTTTTGGTTGAAAGGTAATAATAATAATGGATTAGATTTATATGGCACCTTACATGTCAACATCTCAAAGCATTTATAGTGAGTCCATTATTCATTCACTCCAGACAGGCATTGATAATGGTAAGCTACTACTGTAGCCACAGCTGCCCTGCAGCAGACTGATGGAAACGTGGCTGCCAATCTGTGCCAACGGCCTCTCCAACCACTACCAAACATTTATACACTTTCATACCCAGTGTCATGGACACTGGAGGCAATGTGGATAAAGTGTCTTGCCCAGGGACACAGTGGCAGGATGGCTGGGGAGAGTGGGATTCAAGCCACCAACCCTCTGGTTATTGGACGACCTGCTCTACCTCCTGAGCCACTGCCGCCCACACTTCCCTCCTCCGTTCCATTTTTGCTGAGCACTAAGCTGGATGGCATGAAGTTCCATTTTTATATGGTCTTTGGCATGACCCAGCCGGGACTTGAACCCCGACCTCCAGTTGCGGGGTGAATGCTCTACCTCTAGACCATCACTCCAGCTCGAGGTAGTGGCAGTGGGTGACCGTGTGCGCCCCCGCCTGGATGGCAACGCTACTACATTTCATAGAAAAAGCTCCCATTGAAAAGGACTGCTGAGTTATAAATTAATTGACAACTAATTTAATTTAGTCAACTAAATCCTTATTGACAATTAATTAAAACTCAATCATTAACACCCCTATCTAGTATATACAGTATTTACTCTGTATTGCTTTTCTATTATTAGCATTTTTCTTGTCCCTACAGATGTTCCACAGCTGCATGGCTGTAAGGAGGAGGAAGTTCTCAGTGTCCAGCAGCTCTGTAACCAGGAGAGGAACTCCAGTCTGGACCAGGAGGAACAAGATGCAGCACAGGTTAAAGAGGAAGAAGAAGAACAACTCTGCAGTAGTCAGGAGGAAGAACACTTTGGACTGAAACAAGAGACTGAGACCTTCATGGTGACTCCTACTGAGGAGGACAAGGACAACAGTGAAACTGAACCAAACAATGAGCAGCTCCTCTCTCATAACTGTCCTGTGCCACATCAAACAGTGCATAAATCACATGTCTGCAATACATGTGGTAAAAGATTCAGATATAAGGGAAGTTTATCAGTTCACAAGAGAATTCACACAGGTGAGAAGCCGTTTTCTTGTGGAATGTGTGGGCAGAGGTTCACTGAACGCGGTAGTTTGAAAATTCATATCAGAATACACACAGGTGAGAAGCCATATTCTTGTGGATTATGTGGTCAGAGTTTCACTAGATGTGGTAATTTGAAAAGTCATATGAGAATCCACACAGGTGAGAAGCCGTATTCTTGTGAAACATGTGGGCAACTTTTTAATAAACATGGCCATTTGAAAACTCACATGCGAATCCACACAGGTGAGAAGCCGTATTCTTGCCAGGTATGTGGACAGCAGTTCAATCAAAATGGTCATGTGAAAAGTCACATGAGAATTCACACAGGTGAGAAGCCGTATTCCTGTGAAATATGTGGGCAGAGTTTCACTGACAGTGGTAGTTTGAAAATTCACTTGAGAATCCACACAGGTGAGAAGCCATACTCTTGTCAAATATGTGGACAGCATTTTAATCAAAATGGCCATTTGAAAACGCACATGAGAATTCACACAGGTGAGAAGCCATATTCCTGTGAAATATGTGGGCAGCATTTTAATCAACTTGGTCATGTGAAAAAACACATGAGAATCCACACGGGTCAGAAGCCATATTCTTGTAAAATATGTGGGAAATGCTTCACTCAGGGTTCTCATTTGAATAGACACCTGAGAACTCACAGTTGAGGCACTGCAGTCCAGCAACATCTGTATATTTTTATTTTCATTTGTAGGTATGTTTTGTGAATGAAATGTAAGTATAAATTGCTTTAGTACTAAAACCAGTCATCAGATTTTCTGCATAATGATCTGGTTTGGGCACTCGGGCTTCTAATCTTTAATAATAATAATCATAGATTACATTTATGTAGCTTGGGATCAGTCCGCCAAGGTCTCCGCCTTTGGCCGCCACCTAATCCACATAGCACTGGACCCCCATGATCCCCTCCTGCAGGTGGTGAGCCCACTGGAGGGCGGACCCATGTAACTCCTTCGGGCTGAGCCCAGCCGGGTCCCATGGGTGGAAACCCGGCCACCAGACGCTAGCCTTCGAGCCCCTCCCCCAGGCCTGGCTCCAGGGTGGGGCCCCGGTAACCCCATACCGGGCGGGGTACACTGAATCCTTGATATACAATTTATCATGAGAGCCTCTTGGATCGTTCTTAGTCTGGCCCTTCACCCAGGACCAGTTTGTCTTGGGTGACCCTATCAGAGGCAAATTGCCCCGGACAACATAGCTCCTGGGATCACTGGGGCACGCAAAGCCCCCCACCACGATAAGGTGACAATCTATGAGGGGTAGACGCCTCCCACTTGAGGTGTTTCAGGCACGTCCTACTGGGAGGAGACCCCGGGGCAGACCCAGGACTCGGTGGAGAGACTATGTCTCCCAGCTGGTCTGGGAATGCCTTGGTATCCTCTCTGAAGAGCTGGAGCAGGTGGCGGGGGAGAGGGAAGTCTGGGCTTCTCTGCTTGAACTGCTGCCTCCGCGACCCAGACCTCTGGAAAAGCGGTAGAAGATGGATGGATGGATGGACATTTATGTAGCACCTTTCATGATACCCAAAGCGCTTAACAGTGGACACATTATTCATTCACTCCACAGACAGACAATGGTAGTGGTAAGCTACTACTGTAGCCACAGCTGCCCTGGAGCAGACTGACAGAAGCGTGGCTGCCAATCCGTGCCAACAGCCTCTGACCACTACTGAACAATGGCAGGATGGCTGGGGAGAACGGGATTCAAACCACCAACCCTCTGGTTACTGGACGACCCGCTCTACCTGCTGAGCCACAGCTGCCCCAATGTCCTGGAAGTTTCTGTAGTGGTTTTTATTTATCTGAATTATTTTAAAATGTGTTATATGTATAGGTGGAGTAGTTTTTCGTGGCGAATAACAAGGGTAATGATGTAAATGTAACTGTTTGTCTTTGTCCTCCCGCTCAGGCACAAGTTTAGACCACTGGCTACATTCAAGGCTGAATTACATCATGTGTTTGATTATTGTAAAGTCATTGAAATGTAGAATAAAGTTTTTTCTGACTGTGTCAGGAAGTGTTTATCAGAAAAGTGCAGAGTCTTTTGTCTCTTGAGGGGGCAGGAGTCTGATAAGGCAGGATTTGAGCTAGAAGTAAGGCCTCAGTCACAAATGGAGGTACAAATTTAGATATTGTACATCACTGTGTAAGTCACATGCACTCACCACATACGTGGGAGATGGGATGCACAGCACAAGTAAATCACACTTAACGTCACATGTGAGATGTTTGTACAAATCATGTGGATGGTGCATGTCAGTTTTTCCATGGGTCTATATATATCAGAATCAGAATCAGCTTTATTGGCCAAGTATGCACAACACATACAAGGAATTTGACTTTGGCTAAAAACTTGCTCTCGTTGTTCAGGTGAAGGATTTAAATAAGGATTCAATGACAACCAGAGTATGTACAGTAAATTACAGTCTGTCCACGTTTCTATAAAAGGATGCAAATATATCCTTGAATAGGTGATTCGGACAGAAGAGCAGAAGTCCAAAAAAACACACAAAATTATCAAAAACATCAGAGAGCAGAAGCCAGTGGCTGCCATCCGCGGCGCCATCTTGGATTTTTTTTTTATTTTTATTTTTTTTTTTAGTCACCATCAGAGTTCACTTCACCCTGCTGGTTTCCAGAGAAGATGGCATTGCTAAGATGATTTCATCTTCTGCAACTTCAAATGGAGCTTGAAGAGGAAGACGACCATGATGCTGTACTGGCTGCTTTGCTTCATGCACATCAAGTCCGGGTCGGCAGAAGGCCAAGGTCCTGGTGGGTCCGACCCTGGCTCCAGAGATAGTAGTTGTTTGGCCAGTGCGAGACGTGGGGGTGCCGGACGTGTGACGCACATCCACCATACATTTTATTTTGTTAGTAAGTTGTTAGTGCATGCACCATACAAAGCATGAAAGATGCACTTGCTCTCTCCTTGCGTGCACTCTGAGTATTATACCACGATTTCTCTTCCCGGGGGCCTTAAAAATTGTACGTCTAGCATGCTCTTTGTGGGTAAAGCACATCACACGTGTGACCTCTTGCTCGCAGAAAATTCGTGGAGTTTGTTGGACATGTCCAACATCCTCCATACGTGATTACATGGTCTAAAAACTCACAAGAAACACTTGCGGGGCACATGATGTTCAGCCCAAAATGTGCACGCAGACAGGCCGTAGCAGCCTATACGGCCTGTTGTGACCGAGGCTTAACCTCGGTCCAAGTTTGGTGGTTGTCCCGACGTTAGCTGAATACTAGTTTTCCTGACTGGTGATGAAGGGTTATACCATGACATGCCTGTGTCATTTCAAATCAGGGGTGGGCAGTATTGATGGCGAACAACATAATTTTGGCCAATGGAGAGTTAGACTATACAAGTCAGTTGTGAGAGTTTTTAATACAAATGGTGTAAAGTTTGATTTTTACGGTTGTAATTTAGAGTTACTAGTCTTCTTATTTTCACAAAGCCTGGGCCAACAATGTACCCTGGGGACCCCACAGGAGAGAGGAACTGTAGGGGATGACATGTCACCAAATTTAACAGAATGTTCTGTTGGTAAGATAGAATTTAAACCATGTCACCTGTTTCCTGTATGCCAACACAATTCTTCAGATGTGAGAGGAGGATATTGTGGTCTACAGTGTTAAATGCAGCACTGAGATCTAAAAGCAGAAGAACAGCAGTGTCAACAGAGTCTACTGTTAAGAAAAGGTCATTAAAAGCTTAAAAGTGTGGATTCCATTGCTTAAACCCACACAGATTTTTAAAGAGGAAAAAGTCTTGCTGTGGGGTGACCCACCACAATCTACTGGGACAGTCAGAGCACTCAGCTTGAGCAGGAAACAGAACAATCATGGGATTGATATGTATGGACTGAGATCAATATGTAAATGTGCCTTACATTCTCTTTTGTCCTATTGTCATATAGCCCCGGGGCAAAGAGAGGAATTCCGGCGCCAGTAATTAAGCAATTGATATGTGTGACTATTATGTAAATGTGCCACACATTCTCTCTTGACTGTTATGTAAATGTGCCAGGCATGCTCTCTTGTCGGTATAAATGTGCTCACTCAAAGCTCACTGTATTGCTCTTTGACAACGACTCAGGGCTCACTCACAGCATGCAGCCAGAGCACTGGGTGAGCCTCGTGATGGAGGAATAAGACACCTTTAAACTTTGGCTTGCTGTGTCCGCCTGCACTTATTCGTTCCTCCACACTTGTGACCTGACGTGAATGGACTGTCTCTCCCTTCTGCTGCGCTGTGGACTATTTTTTCCTCCACACTGGTGACCCTCGACACAGCATGGAACACCAGGCGAACACCCCGGAGACCATCCACGACCGGGAAAGCCTGAGAAAGCAGCATGGTGTGACCTTCGCCTTAGATTTTGGACCTCCATGCTGGGACCTGCCGAGGGACAATGATTGTCTGCCCCCTCTCACCGCGCCGTGGATCCCAGAGACAGAGGATCGCCCACATCCTTCGCATCCACATGAGCGCGCGCGCACCTTGTCCTCTCTCCACGATGGCGACCTCCAGGGCCAGATGGAGAACGCAGCGCATGGACCAGAGTGCACCATGACCCAACACGAGCGAACGACAGCAACAGCCTGAACAGGGAAGACCATCAGCGCCGACTGCGGTGATTTCCATCAAGCTCCCTGACCCTGACTCACCTCTCGACAGCAGACCTTCCGCGCACAGAAGCCACACTCGCACACTGCAGGATTACAAGGACAGCGCAGCTTTCAGCTATGTGGTCACTGTGCCAGGCGCGCACCACGCACCAGGGACAATCTGGTTCCACAGACTGCCATCGTCCTCTGCCGCTGCACATGCCCGAGAAACACGGCCGATCGCCACCCTCGGAACCTTCAGGGCTGCTCACGCACCTGAGGCAGACACGCAGCCCGCACACAGGACTTTGTATGGGTCTCAGCCACAGCGCACAATGGGAATTCAGCCGTCTGCTGTCCCCGATGGCTTTAGGGCTGCGCCCGCACCTAAAGCCAACCCGCCAGGTCCCTCACACAGCTCCAGCTTCTGCTCTTTCTCACAGCCGCTACGCATCCTCGCAGGACTGAGCCGCGAGAGGAGTCAGAGACAATTTTTTTCTTCTTCTCACAGCCGCTGTGGAGCTCCGCCACGTTTAACGGGAAAGTCCCTCACCATCGCAGATCCACATGCAATTTTTGTGCGGCCTGGACAACTTTGCCGTCCCGGGCCGGCACTTGCTTACCCCCACCCCCCTCCACCTCCTCCTGCACAGAGCTTTTCCCGCACCTTGCTTCCAAAGCCGGCTGATCGCCGTCTCGTTCCCCTGCTGAGTGCTCTGGGGGGGAGCGGTGTGGGGTGACCTACCACAATCTACTGTGACAGTCAGAGCACTCAGCTTGAGCAGGAAACAGAACAATCACGGGATTGATATGTATGGACTGAGATCAATATGTAAATGTGCCTTACATTCTCTTTTGTCCTATTGCCATACAGCCCTGGGGCAAAGAGAGGAATTCCGGCGCCAGTAATCAAGCAATTGATATGTGTGACTGTTATGTAAATGTGCCACACATTCTCTCTTGACTGTTATGTAAATGTGCCAGGCATGCTCTCTTGTGGGTATAAATGTGCTCACTCAAAGCTCACTGTATCGCTCTTTGACAATGACTCAGGGCTCACTCACAGCGCGCAGCCAGAGCACTGGGTGAGCCTCGTGATGGAGGAATAAAACACCTTTAAACTTCGGCTTGCTGTGTCCGCCTGCACTTATTCGTTCCTCCACATTGTTAATGTTAGTAATGTTGATAGCAGTGTGTTTTCTGTTGTCTGTTTGGTGCACTCTCTGCATCCTACTACATACAGGGCTGAAGAACCAAATATTGGAGCCCAAAGGCAGCAGTGATTTTGGCCCCATAATAGCCCCCCCCCCCAAAAAAAGTATAAAATAAGAAAATAAAAGTAGTTTTTAAGATAAGATACACCTTTATTAGTGCCACAATGGGGAAATTCCAGGATTGCAGCAGCACAGGGATCGCAGCACTCAGAGCAATAATTAAAAAGATAAGATAATAAGAACAAATGAATATACATATGTATATAGATATATACACAGTGTGGGAGCATTGCTGCTAGCTGGTATAGACAGCATAACAGTCTGTTAAGTTACCCCGCAGAATATGAATATGTACCTATACAGTATATTTTGTATTTGAATCAGCCGTGTTGTCACCCTCAGTAATGGTTGATACTGCCTAGTTGTAAAATGGAGGAGACCATTTATTGTGCAAGGTTGTTACGTTTTGTACATTAAATACAACCTCTACAAGCAGCCCTGGTTAGGTTATAAAGTCTGACAGCCGTAGGTAGGAAGGACCTGCGGAACCTCTCCGTCGTGCACCGAGGATGGTACAGCCTACTGCTAAATGAGCTCCTCAGTGTGTTCATCGTGTCCTGCATGGGGTGGGACTCGGACTCCAGCAGAAATGACAGCTTAGCGACCATCGTTCTCTCTCCTATCTCCTCCACTGGGTCAAGGCGCTTCCCCAGGACATAGCTAGCTTTTTTGATCAGCCTGTTCAGTCTCTTCCTGTCGGCTGCCGTGATATGCCATTGCCCCAGCAGACTACTCCAAAGACACTTTTCCACTAGCCCAGCACACCTCGGCATGTCTCGATTCACTTCGACACGGTTCAGTTCGCTTTTGTCTCCATTACAACCGTGTTAAGCTGGGGTGGGTGGGATTTCTATAACAGCGAGGCGGCGACACACTCCCGTGATGTAGAACACGCGACCCAAGCAAAACATAACACATACAGCTATACAAGGCGACTCCTCGGTCTGTGGCTTTTTTCACCGTAAATGCCAAAAAAGGACTGCCAGACAAGGGTACAGGCAGCGAGATGAAACACTCTGGAATAGTTCTGCAGCTTCTGGGAGAGCCAAAGACGTGAGGAAACAAACTAGGTCATATATGACGGTAAGCTAATGTTGCTAATGCTAGTTTGCTATAAGTACGTCGTACTACACTTTAATGTCTGCAAGTTATCGCTGTTAGGTACTAAAATACATACACTGTGTGTGTTTCAGATGGCTCTGTTGTGGGGAAATTACCGCTTCATTCGGTCTGGGCGTTCAGCACAGCCTGTCACGGATGTCATCAGCCTGTCACTGATGTCAACACAGCTTCACAAACGATCAGTGGTTATAGAGCTTAAGAATGTCTGTAGAAACGTTTATTTCCTGTGCAACAAATTGCTCTGATCTGCGTGAAAATCATGGAGAGACTGTTGAGACATCATGGACGTACCTGCTCCAGCTGCAGAGTCTGAGGTGGTGTCATAGAAAAAAATGATCAGCTGACACAACTTGATCGCCATGTTAATAACTATATTAGCCACAAAATATATATTCAAAAAGTAAACAGTACTGAGTTAGGTAAAATAAGATATATTTGACAGTTATCATGCATTTTAGGCCAAAACAAACTTGATCTAGGATTAAAAGCAATTAAAATAATGCAGTCACAAGGTTACATGGAAAATACTTGATTTACTAGATACATGTACTGTAGAAATATATATTCTCTGCATCAACAATGTACTATACATGCATTCATGTAGTATTGCACTGGGAATTGCACTGACAATAAACCTCTGAAGTTTTTGCAGATGTCTCTTTTTATATATGTGAAGGTTATCACCATGTGGCATAAATTTAATACTGAAAGATTGGAAAAGCTAAGAACAATCCAGCAGTTTGAGAAATCACTTTTGGTTTGGTGTAAGTCTGTCAACAGAATTATGAACCATAAAGCAGTTTGTGTTAAAATGTTAAATCCCATTAAACCTAATCCGGGGGCTTCCAATCATGTGTCATGGGGGCCAAGACCCTGCAGGTTCTCTCTTCTACCCAGTCTCTTCAGCAGGTGTTCTCACTGATCAGTCAGTGGAAGAAGTTCAGTGGAATCTGCTGTTGAAGACACTGGTTGGAGGTAAAGCCTGCAGGGTCTTGGCCCTCCATGGCACATGATTAGACACCCCCGCCCAAACCCATTATGATGAAGAGCAGATGCTAATATGACCCAGAATTCCTCCATATACTGGTACTGTCACTAAGGTATGCAGGGTCTTCTGCGGTGGCACATCCAACAATACAGTCTTCAGTTAATAAAATAATTGTTTTGGTTACTTTTTTCTTAAAAATGAGCCATTATTTTCAAGGTCACCGATAAATCCTTTGTACAGTTGACTCTTTTCCCACCGGTGTCTTAACAGACAAAATAGAAAATCATGATGCAAACACATAAGTCACTAAATTGTTTATTACAATCAGCAGCAAATTCCGGATTATTCAGAATGTGCAAAATTTAAACTGTAAAAAAAAAACTGGAATGGTCACACACGGCAGCCACGCTGCCTCACTGAGAAGCAACTGGATCAGCCCCTCCTACTGGTCCTGGTTCAGCAGATCTTCAGCCTGCATCTCTGTAAATAGTGAGGCAAGGTCCAGTTGGGGTGGACAGTTTCCCTCTTGCCTAGACAAAAGACAAATGGGTGGTGGTTAATTAAAGCAAGTTTAAAACATATTTGGGAAATACACTTGTTGCTAAAAGCCAGTGGTGGAATGTGAATTAATGAATGAATCTTTATTTCGGATTGATTAAAAGTAAAGATTAAAAGAAAATAGAATAATATAACAAAGGGGAAAAAAATCTAACAAGGTCAAATTAAACAATAACTCCTCTGATTATACAGTTCAACATAGGTTATCTGAAATGGGTGATGGCTGAAGCTGCAGCTTATATTGCCCACCATATTTCATCCAAGAATTCAAAAGAAAAACAAAACAGGAGGGATTACAATTTGAATGTGACAATAAAGTACTTCGTTGTTGTATTTAACCACAATTTTCATGTAGCTACGCTTCGGTAGATTTTACAAGGGCTGCGTTACATTTAAAATCATCTGTTTTTACTGTGGCCTCAGCAATCAGAATGAATTAATACATTCACTTGAATGGAATATACGTAGTACTTTAACTGAAGGTGTGCATCACCGAGTATGGAGTCGCTCAGTCAAAATATGAAGTTTTTATCAATAAAAGTTTGTCTTGTCTGTAAAAGTGTCTCTTCTTGCCCTGGCTTCATGTGTGGGCGATGTTTTGTACTAGCAGTGCTAAAATATAAAAGGAAGCACTACAATGGGTCTCAAATATTTGTAATGTGTCCTGTTACTGCATGAGTTTATTGATAATAGACTATAAACTACACATATAAAGTAAATTATATTGATGACTGAACATCTCACATTCGCCAAAACATACAGTTATGAACATAACTCTCAAAGGATCACACAAGTGATCTGACAAAAAAATAAATACATTAACAAGCGGTTTATTTTACAGTTGATGTGCCATATTCACACAATCAAATAAATCTCAGTTCAGTCTCTTTTATATTAAGTGGAAATTGTGCTACTTTGGTTTTGACACTTTACCTATAAAAGCAAAGGATTTCAGTACTTTCCACAGTGGCGAGGTAGGTTGTGGGAAGGCTGATTTACTCTTGCCTAGATGAACGACAGAAATGGATGGTGGTTAGTTTCAAGCAAGTTCAACACTTATACAGGCACATCTCAAAAATTAGAATACCATGAAAAAATTCAATATTTTTTTCACTCATTTCAGAAAGTGAAACCCATATATAGATTCATTACAGGGACAGTGATATATTGAAAGTGTTTATTTTAATATTGATGATTACGGCTACAGCCCATATTAACCAACACCTCAGCGGCCAACATTTATATTTAAAAACTATTTTTTAATTTTATGTAATATTCTAATTTTTTGCCAAATTGAATTTGGGGTTTTCAGGGGCTGTAAGCCATAATCATCAAAATTAAAATAAATAAACGCTTGAAATATATCACTGTCTGTGTAATGAATCGATATAATATACAGATTTCTCTTTCTGAAATGAGTGACAAAAAATATTGAAGTTTTTCATGACATTATAATTTTTGGAGATGTAACTGTGTTAGGAAAATACATCTGTGAAAGTCAGTGGTGGGATGTGACAAAAATGCTTCGTTTCCCTGACAAGCACTGCAGGATCCACAGAATAGGCGTGTGGGTCTATTCTGACGCTTTAGAAAATTATATGAATGACTTTATAAATCACTGGTTTGAAAAAGCAATTTTAATATGACGAGATTTCGGCTCCTGTGGTCCATTTCACCAGTATCCACAATATAAACAGGGAGGCTAACCCCTGGCATGTGGAAACACATTCTAGCATTAAATTGCACACAATTTAATGCGCAGCACCAAAGTGCAGCACGTACACAAACCAGGACTTTAACCAGGATTAACATATTTCAGCGTTTTGCTCTCACAAGCGAATACTTAGGAGAAAACAAGCGTGAATCAGCAGTTGGTACTAGCTAGCTACTAGCTAAAAGTTGTTAGCTAAAACTCATTAGCCAGCACAGAACAGCGCTGTATGGCTCAAAAAAAGTGAGCTTACCACCAACAGGATAAATAAGCGAACAGATGCACATTATTACAAATCACTCACCATCGATGGTTCTCTCACGTTCGTCTTCAGCTTGTCCGTAGTCCGGTTCTATGCTGGGCTGCCATCTGTATCGGTCTGGGTCACTCCTCACTGTGGATCTGCCACCAAGCAGAGAAAACTCCGCACCTCTTCGTTAGACCACGGTGTAGAGTTCCGCAAAACCTACAACGCTGTCTGTATTAATATCGTATTTACTCCTTCACCGAGTTAGTCCGTGAAATATTGCAAATGGCGGTCGTGTGTAGATTCATCAGAAAACGGTCGCTTTCGTGACGTTACGACCTGACCAATCAGCGGCGACCAGTCTTTTGACGTCACAACACGGCACGACTCAGCACGGTTGTACCTTGCCCTTGAGCGGGGACAAAAATCGCGGCTGTTAAACCGTGTTGGGGCTAGTGGAAAGAGTTACAAAGCATTCTGAGCTGTCCCGTGTTGGGCTAATCGGGGCTAGTGGAAAAGGCCCTCAAATATGATGGCTGATGCCACCACTGAATCGTAGAAGGTCCTCCTGAAGAACATATCTGTAGCAGTCAGGAGGAAGAACACTTTGGACTGAAACAAGAGACTGATAGTGCCCCTTGCAGTCCAAAGACACGTTCATTTACCTGACTAGTTCTAGGAGCCACCCTCTTCACTGAAGGCTAGACGTCACTCATTACCCTTTATCTTAGTAACACTAACATTTCTATACCTTAGAATGTGTAACAGTACATACTATTATCACCTACACTTCTAATTACTCTGCAGTATGAATTTTAGGCCACACTAACCAGTCCTGCTCATGCCTTGAATGGCTTTGTGCTGTGATTGGTCATTGTGTTAAGTTGAAATGTTCAACAGAAATGTTAATCTAATGCACACCATTACCTGTTTGAACATTTTCACTTTCTTTTCCTTTTGTGTGTTGTTTGCACACTGGTTACTCACCATCAGTTGTGCAGGATGGAGGCCTGTCATAGATCAGTTTCTCCATCAGACTGAGGCCCAGATTGTTTGTGGACTATGATGTCATCGAACTGACACGTCTGTCCTAAAGAAAAGTTTCGATGCTCTGAAGCTCGGTCTCTCAGGTCAGCTGATCAGCTGCTCTCAGATGTACCAAAATGTAAGCGGAAGCTCAGAGGGGACAGAGCTTTTTCTGTTGCTGCTCCTAAACTGTGGAACAGTCTCCCTTTGTCCCGCTTCACTCTCCATTTTTAAAACTCGTCTTAAAAAATTTTTTTTACTCCTTGGCCTTCACCCCAGTACGAGGCATGGATTTTACTTGTGTTGCTTTTATTATACTAGTGAATACCTGTGCATGCCCGTGCATACCCGTACATGCCCGTAGAAGCCAAGTATAAGTAAGTATTTATGCATGCCCATAGAAAGCAGGTGTAAGCAAGCATGTCAGCACTTGTTCAGTGATGCCTGCATTTGATCTTTGATGATGTCATAGCGGGTCCTATGACCATGAGTGATGACTGCCTTTGATCTTTGATGATGTCATAGCGAGTCCTATGATCTTTGATGATATTGTAGCGAGTCCTATGATCGTGAGTGATGCCTGCGTTTGATCTTTGATGATGTCATAGCAAGTCCTATGATTGTGAGTGTTGCCTGCCTTTGATCTTTGATGTCCTATGATCGTGAGTGAGCGTGAGTGATGCCTGCCTTTGATCCTTGAGATGTCATAGCGGCTATGACATCTCCGATGTCACTCACGATCATAGCCAGTCCTATGATCGTGAGTGATGCCTGCCTTTGATCTTTGATGATGTCATAGCATGTCCTATGATCTTTTAGCAAGTCCTATGGTCGTGACAGACACAGACAGACACACACAGGTGATCCTATGATCTTATAGCGAGTCCTTTGGGTATTGTTTTGCTTGTTTAACTAAGTTTTGACACATCACTAAGCCTATGATGTGACATAAATCACCCATTATTGTCATTCAACCATACAATGGTTGAATGACAAAGCACAATTTGACAAAGCACAATGACAAAGCACAATTTCGTTCTACTGTACATGATTGGACGAAATTGTGCTTTATCCTATCTATAGTGTCAATCACACACACCCCATGTGTAGAATCAGAAGGGCCGCTGCCATACAAGGCGCCGCCACAGATTTCCCTTCTCCATTCCATTATTGCTGAGCACCAAGCTGGACGGCAGGAAGTTCCACTTTTATATGGTCTTGGGCATGACCCGGCCGGGATTTGAACCCCTGCCTCCCAGGTGTGGGGCGGATGCTCTACCAACTGAGTTGGTCACATCATCAACGATCTAAGGCAGTCATCACTCATGATCATAGGACTCGCGATAACATCATCAAAGGAACATTATCAATCAATCAACTTTATTTATAAAGCACTTTAAAAGCAACACTCACTACACAAAGTGCTGTACAGCAAGAGAACATAAAAGCAGGGCACTAACACAAAGAGCGCTAACACAAGAACCACAGTAAAAAATTCATAAATAAAATAAAAAGTAAAATAAATAAAAATCCATTTCATTCAATAAAATCAATGTCTCATACTGGGTCGAAGGCCAAGGAGTAAAAATGTGTTTTAAGACATGGTTTAAAAATGGACAGTGAAGGTGCTTGTCTAATGTCCAGGGGTAAATCATTCCATAACCTGGGGGCCATGATCAAAAAGGCTCTGTCCCCTCTGAGCTTGTGCCTCGCCTTGGTACTGTGGTGATATGAAAATGACGAGGCAGAGTTCTCGCTCAAAGTCAGTTTTATTGACAGCACCATCATCTCAAAGCAGAGAAAGAGAGTGACACAGTAAACTCTCGTCCTTAAATATCAGGAACTTCACACTTCACAGATCACATGTCACACAGACCACCTTGCATTATAAAGACAGTCACAATGCATTTCTCTCCATGATATCACTTCCACTGTCTCCAATGCATCCCTTCCTTAATCCTTTAATTGAACCCCCCACAGTCTCAAGCCTTGCATATCAAGGCTAAGATTCCTGCAGCTTCCTGCCTTTGTTCTGACCTAAAATGTGAGCCACAAAACAGGTCCCATGTGTGTGTCCACCACACAAAGCCCCCCCCCAACATTTTAGACAAACAGAACAACAAGAGAATAACCACATGCATGCCGTGATAGTATCAATACACATCAGTCCACATGCTGTATAGGCTTCAGCCTCCTGCCGTATCTGCTGTAGCTGGGATTCAGCGTCTCTGCGGGGCTGTCCTGGGGGTTTGCCGTCTGGGTGTGGAAACCTTTTGTCAGCACCTGTGGGTGTTCTGGGGAAACATTACTCTGTGAAGCCCCCCGCGGTGGTCTACCTCGCCCCGGAGCCTTCGCCAACAGCACCTGCTCATCTGCCACCACAAAAGCGGGTTTGAGTCTGTTTATGCCAATTCTCTCTTTCCTACCCCCCAAATCTATCAAAAACTGCTTGTCCCCTGTTTCTAGCACTCTGAATGGTCCGTCATAAGGCGGTCGCAGCGGTGTTCGATGCGCATCGTGTCTAACAAAAACAAACTCTGTGTTCTTCAAAGTTTTAGGCACAAAAACGCGCGGAAAACTGTGGTGCGCGGGGCCGGGCAGCGTGCTTGATTCTATGTTACTCCGCAACAGCTGAGACGGGGAGGCGTTTGGCGCAGGGTTATCTGGGAGAAACTCCCCAGGCAGCCGGAGTGGCTGCGCAAACACGAGCTCCGCTGGGGAGGCTTCTAGATCCTCTTTAGGCGCAGAACGCAACCCCAATAACACCCACAGTAACTTGTCAACCCAATTTGTATCCGTCAGTGACGCTCTGAGAGCCGCTTTCAATGACCTATGAAAACGTTCGCATAACCCGTTAGCCTGCGGATTGTACGCGGTTGTGCGGTGAATTGTGACACCCAGGCTGCGGGCCATTGCCGACCAAAGCTCGGACACAAATTGAGGGCCTCTGTCGGACGTAATGTCCGACGGAACGCCGAAGCGCGCCACCCAAGCTGTTAAAAACGCGCACACCACCTCCTCGGCTGTGGTTGATGCCAGCGGGACCACTTCAGGCCAGCGCGTGGTGCGGTCCACCATTGTCAGAAGGTGTGTGCACCCCTGTGACGGTGGGAGGGGGCCCACGAGGTCCACATGAACGTGATCGAACCTCTTGGCCGGAATGTGAAACGGTTCCAAAGGAGCCCTCGTGTGCCTGTGTACTTTGGCTCGTTGACACGCCGTGCAGGCTGCTGGCCATTCTTTGACTTGTTTGCGGAGGCTCGGCCACACAAATTTCTCTCCCACCATTTTGACCGACGCGCGCACTCCAGGGTGCGCCAAAGAATGAACCGAGTCAAAGACGCGGCGGCGCCACGCGGCCGGTACTACTGGACGCGGCCGTCCAGTGGAGACATCGCAGATTAGGGGGGCATACTGTCTTGCAACACCCTGCTCTCCAGCCTTAACCCTGTTGGTCCAGACTGGAGCGCGCGCACGTCCGCGTCATTAGCCTGCTCCACGGCCATGGCTGCATAATCTACCCCTACGCTGACTGGGGCCGCCACGGCGCGCGAAAGGCAATCTGCCACTACATTGTGTTTGCCCGCCACGTGCTGAATATCAGTGGTAAACTCTGATATGGCGGCCAGCTGTCTCTGCTGCTGGCCTGACCACGGTTCAGAGACCTTGGCCATCGCAAATGTTAGCGGTTTGTGGTCAATGAACGCGGTGAAAGTGCGTCCTTCCAGCCAGAACTGAAAGTGGCGGATGGCCAAATGGAGAGCGAGCAGCTCCCTGTCGAACGCGCTGTATTTACGTTCGCTATTGCGCAAGGTCCTGCTGAAAAATGCGAGGGGCTGCCAAACCCCGGCTACATGTTGCTCCACGACCGCCCCTATGGCCACATCTGATGCGTCAGTGGTGAGCGCTATGCGGGCCGTTGGGTCTGGGTGTGCCAACAACGCAGCCTTTGCCAAGGCTGCTTTCACCTCCGAGAACGCTTGGTCCCGCTCTGGGGGCCACTCGATCTTATCCGCGGGTTTCTTTTTTTTGAGCACGGCATACAACAGCTGCATGAGTTGTGCCGCGCGGGGGAGAAAACGGTTATAAAAATTCACCATTCCCAAAAACTCCTGCAACGCCCTGACCATCTGCGGCCGGGGAAAATCTGCCACCGCGCGCACCTTGTCAGGCAGCGGAACCGCTCCTTCGGGGGAGATGCGGTGTCCCAAAAAATCGATCTGCGCCACCCCGAACTGACACTTCGCTGGGTTGATTATTAACCCGTGATCTCCCAACCTTCGGAAAATTGTGGCCAGGTGTTTTTCGTGTTCGTCTTCGGACGCGCTGGCTACTAAAATATCGTCCAGGTAGACGAACACGAAAGGGAGATCGCGAAGCACCACGTCCATCATGCGTTGGAACGTCTGAGCAGCCCCTTTAAGTCCGAATGGCATGCGTAAAAACTCGAATAGGCCAAACGGAGTTATTACCGCTGTTTTGGGTATGTCTTCAGCGCGCACTGGGACTTGGTGGTAACCGCGGACCAAATCTATTTTAGAAAAAATGCGCGCCCCTGCCAAATGAACGGAAAAATCTTGGATATGTGGGATTGGGTAGCGGTCGTGCGCTGTAGTGTTGTTTAACCTGCGGAAATCCCCGCAAGGGCGACATGATCCGTCAGCTTTCGGGACCATGTGTAGGGGGGAAGCCCACGGACTGTTTGAACGTCGGATAATGCCCAACCTCTCCAGGTTGGCGAACTCCTCGCGCGCTATGGCCAGTTTAACTGCGTCCAAGCGCCGAGCTTTTGCAAAAACGGGCGGTCCGGTAGTGGTAATAAAATGCTCCACCCCGTGCTTAGCGACTGTTGCCGAAAATGTGGGGACCGTGAGTGCTGGGAACTGAGTGAGCAGTGTGTGGAACTTACCGCCTGCTGCTGTGACGTTGGCTTGTGCTGTTGGCGGGGCCACTCGTGCTGTACAGGGGATAGAATCAAAAGAAAGTGCATTAACCAGGCGCCTGTTAGCGAGATCAACCAACAAACCATGTGAGCACAAAAAATCAGCCCCCAACATATTGAAATTTACTGTTGCTACAACAAAAGTCCACTCAAATGTACGGCCGTGTAGAGACAGGAGCAGAGTCTTCTCACCAAAGGTCTTAATCTCCAAGCCGTTGGCTGCCGTCACCCGGGGACCTCCGGAACCAGCCAGTCTGTCCGCGTAGGAAGGTGTGATGAAACTCAACTGGGAGCCTGTGTCGACGAGGAAATGCCTCCCCGAGTGTGCGTCCGACAAGTAGAGCAGCTTGTTCTCTTCCCCGAGGGCTGCAGCTGCTACCGACCCCCGGTCTTGGCGTTTCCCGAACGCCCAAACTGGCACGGCGGTACACACTTGCGTGCCCTCTCTGCGAAGCGGCGATGGTAGAAACAAAGGACGTCCGGTCCACGTTCCCTGGCCCCTGCCGCCGCCGTTGTCGGTGAGTCTGGCACCGCTGCCTCTGGCCCCCTGTCGTCTCCAGTTGTCGCGACGAGTTCCGCTGCAGTGGCCGTGGCTGTGCGCCGCTTGGTGGTGTTGACAATCCGCTGTGCCTCTCGGCCCAGCGCACGGTAGTCCCGTAGGGCCAACAGTGGCGAAGTGGCCAGGGTTGCTCTCGCTGCTGACGGTAGAGTTCTGAGGAAGAGGTGGGTGAAAATGAAGTGATCATTGTCAGAGTCTTTCAACCTCAACAACTTCTCCATCAGGCTCGCGGGCATGTCGTTTTCCCCCTCCGTCAGCGCCAGGAGCCTCTCTGCTCGCTCCTCCGCCGAGGGGGTGAATTGCTGGATGAGTGCAGCCTTCAACGTGCCGTATTTGTCGCTATCTGGCGGCTGGTCGATCAGGCTCTCCACATGCTGGGCCGTGCTGTTGTCCAGCTTTGCGACTATGTGGTAGAATTTCGTGGCATCTACCGATATCCCCCGGAGGTTGAACTGCGCCTCAACTGCGTTGAACCAGGAGCGCGGATTGTTCTGCCAGAAGTCCGGTAGCTGGACTGTAGCGGCATTCGCTTGGCTGGGGGCTCCTGACGCGGCTGGCCTGGGGGAATTTTCTTCTTGCATTATACGTCTCGGGTCACCAGTGTGGTGATGTGAAAATGACGAGGCAGAGTTCTCTCTCAAAGTCAGTTTTATTCACAGCACCATCATCTCAAAGCAGAGAAAGAGAGTGACACAGTAAACTCTCGTCCTTAAATATCAGGAACTTCACACTTCACAGATCACATGTCACACAGACCACCTTGCATTATAAAGACAGTCACAATGCATTTCTCTCCATGATATCACTTCCACTGTCTCCAGTGCATCCCTTCCTTAATCCTTTAATTGAACCCCCCACAGTCTCAAGCCTTGCATATCGAGGCTAAGATTCCTGCAGCTTCCTGCCTTTGTTCTGACCTAAAATGTGAGCCACAAAACAGGTCCCATGTGTGTGTCCACCACAGTACCTCCAAAAGCAGCTGTTCAGCTGACCTAAGGGACCGGGTGGGAACGTAGGGATGCAGAAGCTCAGAGAGGGAAGGTGGAGCAAGACCATTCAAGGATTTAAAAACAAATAAAAGAATTTTAAAATTAACTCTAAAATACACGGAAAGCCAGTGGAGTGAAGCTAAGATGGGTGTGATGTGATCTCTTCCACGTGTACCTGTTAAAAGACGAGCAGCGGCGTTTTGAACCAGCTGCAGACGGGAAAGAGAAGACTGGCTGACACCGGCGTAAAGTGCGTTACAGTAATCCAGCCGAGATGAAATAAAAGCATGGAGTACTGTTTCCAAGTGTGGTCTAGAGAGAATGGGTTTTACTTTTGCTAAACACCTTAGATGAAAGAAGCTGGATTTTACCACAGAACGAATCTGCGTGTCTAATTTAAAATCATTGTCAAAGTCAAAGTGCCTTTATTGTCATTCCATTGTTAATAAACAATGCAACGAAATTGAGATGCTGCTCCCTAAAAACAAACTATCACACTCACAATTCACTCATACATTTAACATTCTTATAATTACAACAATAAATAATGCTTGAAACAATATTACCTAAAAGTTGAATACAATATGTACATAGCAATAATGAAAACATACTGAGCGATAAATATAAAAGACCAGCTTATACACACAGGGTTATTGCCACAAAATAACCTGAAATAACAAAATAATATCAGCAGTCTGTGCGTGTTACATAAATCCATAAATGTGCATAAATACATAAAGTCCATGATAAAACCAAGGTTCATAGGCAATCCTATGATCTTTGAGTGAGTCCTGTGGTCTATATGACGCCATATAGACATCATAGGACATCATGTAGACATCATAGGTAGCGAGTCCTATGGTCATGACACAGAGATTTCTTGAATTATAGATACATAGATTCATGTAGACATCATATGCACATCATAGGCGATCCCATGATCTTTTAGCGAGTCCTGTGGTCTATATGACGTCATATAGACATCATAGGAACAACAAGCAAAACAAAAAAAGCTGGTCGACACCAGCTAGAGGACCAGTGAGAAGAAGACGGTCTTCGACGGGTGGAGCGTTGAGACGGCATTTACGTCTGTGTTCGACTGGCGGTAGGACTGATTTATTTGTGGCGGATACCATAAACGGTACACTGACTGTAACATTATGGTATCTAGCTCTGACGGGCTCGATAGAGATGACATGGAGTGGATACTACCTGGGTCTAGGAGGCTGAAAAGACCAGCTGGTGTGTGTGTGGGGGGGGGGCGCCAAGAGCTAGAAGCGGGTCAGATGAGAGTGAGGCGAGAGGAAGTAACAATGCAAAGAAAACATGAACTAGCCAACATGGGTGGCAGTTTGATGTAGGGAATGAGTGGAAGGTTGTCATTGAGTTAAATCAGGGTGGGGGGGCACTTTCACCCTGTTAAGCTAACAAAAGCAATTGAGAAAGAAATTGGGAGAGTTAAGTTTGCAAAGTTATTGAATAATAACCGGCTGTTAACCCCTTGCACTCCGGTCAATTTTCCTAAAAACGCCAAAAAATAATGTGCCCACAGTAAATCGAAAGCTGTTATTCAACCCTTTGCAGCATCTTCATGGGGTTGGTCTCATTTAAAAGAAAAAACTTTAAATTTTTTGGCAAAAAAAACATGATCTCTCTAAGTGCTCTGGCCACTGAGTTACAGTCATCTAAACATAGTGAACTTGAAGAAAATAAATTTGGCCTGGGTGAGGCGGATGATAAAATAAAGGCAGCGAAGTGAAGGTTTTAAATAGGTTTATTATCATACCGCCGTCACGGAGCTCGCCCAATGGGCGGCTCGGAGGCTCTCCAGCAAAGAGACACAGGATGTGTGTGTCAGCAGCAGTTGAAGGAATGAGAGAATGAACATGGATTTCAGTGAGCTTATATACCCAGTTACAGACAATACATGAAAGGCAGGGTATCATCAAAGAGACTGCAGAAGGGCATGAGACATTTGCATTTGAGAGACACAGTAAGGGCAGGAAGCGTGAACACAATGCATGAATGGCACATTAACATCACAGTGGTGAGCCGGAAAAAGCCAGGAGAAGCGGGCTGTCTGTAGACATTAATACACACATTTCATTGTTCTGTTAATTGCTCTAGTCGAGCGCTGTGCCTGACCCAGTCTGTTGTGGGGGTTACACCACACGCTCCCCCCAGAGGGCTCGGCAGGCGGCCGAGGCCTCGATAGTCCAGCTTTGGCAGCGAGCAGGGAAAGCTCTGTGTAGGCGAAGGTGGAGGGGGGTGGGGGTATTAAGTGCCGGCCCTGGACGGTGAAATCGTCTGAGCCGCGCAAAAATTGCTTGTTGGTCCGCGATGTCGAGGGGCTGTCCCGTTGAACGTGCGGAAATCCACAAGAAGAAAAATTAGTCACTGGCTCCTCTCATGATTAAGTCCTGCAAGGATTAATGGCAGCCGTGAAGAAAAAAACAGGAGCGACGAGGCTGCGTGGCGGCTGTAAGAAAAAAAAAAACAAAAGCAAGGGGACTTGGCGTGTTGACTTTAGGTGCGGGCACAACCTTAAAGCCTTCGGGGACCGCAGACTGCTGAATTCCCGTTGTGCACCATGGCTAAGACCATAAAATCCAGAGAGCAAGCTGCGTGCGTGCCTCAGGTGTACGAGCAAGCCTGAAGGGCCAGTGTGCAGCGGCGAAGAAGGAAGGCGGTCAGTGGAGCCGTATGTGTCCCGTGCGTGGTGCGCCGTCCTCGTAACTCCCCGGTGCGTGTGCCGGGGCTCCGTGCGTGGGTGGGCCAGCTGGAGAGGAAGAGCCAGGGTCAGGGAGCTTAATCATCCCTGTTGTAGTTGCAGTAGATGGGTCATGGTGCGTTCAGGTCCACGTGTACTCCGTCAGCCGTGGAGGTCGCCGTCGTGGAGAAAGGACGAGGTGCGTGCGCTCTCGTAAGGAGACACAGAATCGTGTGTCAGAAGCTGTGAGAGCGGCCGGTCCAAGCGTGGATGTGCCGATCTAGGCGTGCAGATCTCACCATGAAATGTTGCTCAGCTTTCCCGGTCGTGGGTGGTCTCCGGAGAGTTTCGCCTGGAAACTCTGCGTCGAAGTCTCCCAGAAGCAGAAGGGAGGGCAGATCAGTCAGGCTGCCGCGTTCGCTTGTCGTCGGAGAATCACCGCCAGGTGCTGCGTTCGTTGCCATCAGGACATCAGCGTGGCTGTCCAAACCAGAAGGTTGCGATGCACAAAACGTGTGCATTCTCGGGGTCACCAGTGAGGCGGATGATAAAATAAAGGCAGCGAAGTGAAGGTTTTAAATAGGTTTATTATCATATCGCCCTCACGGAGCTCGCCCAATGGGCGGCTCGGAGGCTCTCCAGCAAAGAGACACAGGATGTGTGTGTCAGCAGCAGTTGAAGGAATGAGAGAATGAACATGGATTTCAGTGAGCTTATATACCCAGTTACAGACAATACATGAAAGGCATGGTATCATCAAAGAGACTGCAGAAGGGCATGAGACATTTGCATTTGAGAGACACAGTAAGGGCAGGAAGCGTGAACACAATGCATGAATGGCACATTAACATCACAGTGGTGAGCCGGAAAAAGCCAGGAGAAGCGGGCTGTCTGTAGACATTAATACACACATTTCATTGTTCTGTTAATTGCTCTAGTCGAGCACTGTGCCTGACCCAGTCTGTTGTGGGGGTTACGCCACACTGGGTGTTTTTTTGGATACAAATGCTTGCAAATAACACACAGCTTCAGATCCGGGCTGGAAAATGCAACAGAAATGTAGAACCAAGTGTTATCCAGCTGAGGTCCAAATTTTGTAACAATACCACAAAAAATGAATATATTACACAGCTGTTCTCAGGCTGTTCCCAGGCGTTTTGGAACTGTGCCAAACTGTGCCAAATGGCACAGTTTGGAAAAACGTCTGTAACTTTTGAATGATTCAACATAGAAGCTTCATCTTAGGCTCAAATGAAAGGTCACATTCAGGGCTGTGTGTGTGTGTGTGTGTGTCGGGGGGGGGGGTTGTCCCCCTACCCCCCCGCTACAGAGAACGGAGATCGGCCTTCGCTACATGATGGATTACACTCGGATGTGGCATGTTTCCACAGCAACGCTGTCACCGCGGCTCCCCCCACCCCCCCAGCTATAGAATCGTAGCAGCGGGGGGGCCTTCACGGTTCGGAGGCGGCGAAGAACCGTGTAACGCGGCGCACGCACTTCGTACTTCGTGCACCGTACAGTTGTAATTTACCGATCGGTCAAAAGTCATTTTTTGATTACAGTTTTCAGGGATAAATAATAATTTAGCTTATAACACCTTACCTCTTCACAGCCACATTGTCCTGGCGAACTTCTCTTCCCCATTGTCAGACGAACGCGACGCTGGTCCGCTCGTGGATCCCGGTCAAAACATAATTCCATTATTGCGGTTTTGGCGAATGATTTACGACCTTTGTCATCGGCCTCCGTCGGTCTATGATGACGGAAGAGAATCCTAAACGTCTATTCTGCTGGAATGAGTGCAAGTTGCACTTGTGGGTGGTCTCTGCTGGGTCTGTAGCAGGTTCTTCCAGCATCCTTATTTTCATCTGTTGCAGCAGTAAGTCTCTCTTCACCCAGCCCGAACTTCTGTGCTTCAATTGGCTCCTGCATTCACAGTAGGCGGGTCCTCCTTCCTAGGTTTTCATTCATTGGTTCTTCAAGGTTTCAGAAACCCAATTCAAGGCTCTTATTAGTTGAATGAGAGGTAAATCAGATGAACTAATCTGTTCGCGGCTGTGTCTGCAGCTTTTATTTTCAGTGCGCGCTTGGACGCCACTACATCACCATCACCATCTACACCATGCGTCCTAGAGCGCACGAGAGCGCCCTCGTGCGCTCTAGTGTGCTCTAGGACGCAGAGACTTGCCCGTCCGCGGTACAACGGAGCGCAAGAGGTTAATTCATGCATCAAGTAAACAACAGCAAGCGAAAATACTGGCAATGATGTCTAAACGGAGCACAAATGAAGGCGCATGTTCCTGGTGCAACAGCAAACTTGAGGAGAGTTATATCAGGTGTCCCTTTGAGCAGTGGTCCTCAACCCCCGGGCCGCGGACTGGTACCGGTCCGTGGGTCATTTGATACCGGGCCGCACAGAAAAAATAAATAACTTACATTATGTCTGTTTTATTGATTATCAGTCTGAATGATGTTTTATTTTGAAAAATTACCGGATTCTCTTGATTATATCCGTCTATGGCTCACTCTTGACGCACGTCAAGACGCTTGTCTCGGTGACGTGATACGTTACCACTAAAATTAAAGGCCATTGCTGGACGGCAGACATTACGAGAGCCGCTGCAGAGATTTCTCTCAGAAAAGGAGTCACCGCTGGCAGCACATTTCAGTGACAGGGAATCAGTCACAAAACTCGCTTACCTGTGCGACATATTCAGCCTGCTCAATGAACTCAATCTGTCACTTCAGGGGAAAATGACAACTGTCTTCAAGTTGGCAGATAAAGTAGCTGCATTTAAAGCCAAATTGGATTTGTGGGGACGGCGCGTGAAAGGAGGTATATTTGACATGTTTCAAACATTAGCGGGGATTTTGGAAGAGACTGAGCCCAAGCCTTCATTCTCCCAGCTGGTGCATGATCACCTGTCTTTGCTTTTAAAAGAGTTTGGGCGCTACTTCCCAACGACAAAAAATACACGAACTGCCAAAGAATGGATGCGCGACCCATTTCTCAACAAACCAGGTGAATCCAACATGTCTGTGCAAGAAAATCAACTGTTGGAGATTACAAATGATGGCGGCCTTAAAAGTATGTTCGAAACAACAGCGCTGCTGGTGTTCTGGATTAAAGTCATGGCTGAATACCCTGAGATCACCACAACAACACTGAAAACCCTGTTGCCATTTCTGACGTCATATCTGTGCGAAGCAGGGTTTTCTGCAGTGACAGCAACCAAAACAAAATTACAAAGTAGACTGGACATAAACAACACACTTCGGGTGTCATTGTCATTGCAGAGAAACAAGCTCAGGGCTCCCACTGATTCAGCGTTGTGGTGAGTTGTATTTTTCATGCACTTTATATTTGTGTTTGTGGTGTATCTTATTTTGAAGGCATGTTTAAATGTTACCATAGCGACCAGAGAGCGTTGTGGGCAGAGAGGATGTTACTCATGCTATGTTGTTGTTGTCGCGATGTTAAGAGGATGCTGCTAAAGTTGCAAACGATTACACAGTGGATTCATGTTTATTATTATATTTAGAAAATACCACAGTTTTTATGCTGGTCGTATCATGTTCTTTTGTGTATTTATCCGCCACACCTTAAAGGCCGGTTCCTGAAAATATTGTCTGACATTAAACCGGTCCGTGGCGCAAAAAAGGTTGGGGACCACTGCCACTGCCTTTGAGCATGTCTATGGAAGAAGTGAAAAACGAGATCCAAGGAGGAAAGGTGAAGGATGTGAAAAGGCTAAAGAGTAAAAGAGAAGGTTCACTGAAGGATACACTGTCTGTAATGATTCAGTTTGAGAAAACACTCCCTAAATCAGTCCAAATAGGATACCTGTATTACAGTGTCAGACAATACATCCCAAAGCCACTCAGGTGCTACAAATGTCATAGGATGGGTCACACTGCTCAGCAATGTAAGGGAAAGTTAAGATGTACTAGATGTGGAGGGGAGCACGAATATGGTAAATGTGAAAAGGACAGCAAAGTAAAGTGTTGCAACTGCAGGGGTGAGCACAGTGCTGCATATGGAGGATGTGTTGTGCGGAGGGAAGCTAGACAAGCCCAGGAAATCAGAATAAGTAAGAAAATCTCATATGCAGAAGCTCTAAAGACAGAGAGGCAGGGAATCCCAGCCATCAACAAGTCCCACACAAGCACAAGATCATGCCGCTGCAAGGAATTTTTGTGTTCACAAATGCAAAATGGATGCTGACACATTGATAGTTAAGAGGACAAACTTTGTAGCTTTTATTTGCCACACCATTAATGTTGCAGCACAGCTACAGAAGAAAAGTGACAGAATCAAAACCATTGTGGAAGCAGCAGGAAGATTCCTGGAGGTGAAAGATATCAAAGCCGACCAGATGCATGGTTTACTGACAGCTCAAACTGGGGAGCATGCACATGTTGAAACTTAATATCTGAATTATGGTACTACACATACTACAGTGGAATGCAAGGAGTCTTATAACAAATGGACAAGAACTCAAGAAGTATCTTTACGAACTACAAGTTGTTCCAGAAGTAGTGTGTGTACAGGAGACATGGCTTCAACCTGACTTAGAATTTGTTGTTCCAGGATATACAGTAGTTCAATCAGACAGGATATAATTAACAGTGTAAATGGAGGAGGATGTGCCACTTTCATTAAAGATGGCCTGGCATATAGGGTGATTCCCTCCCCTGAGGATGTAGAGTGTAATATTATTGAAATATGTAGGCCAAATGGACAAGGAAATATTAAGCTGATTAATTATTACAACCCATGTAGGAAATTAACAGCAGATATTTTCAGTGTTATGGCAGGGGAAGGGCATATGAAAGAGGTATGGTGTGGAGACTTTAATGCCCATCATAGCTTGTGGTGAAGCACGCATACAGATAACAATGGAAAAGTTGTGGAAGAGATGTTAGATGAAAGATCGTTAATTTGTCTCAACAGTGGTGAAGGTACCAGGGTGGATGTGCATAGGGGCACATCATCATGTATTGACCTGACTCTGGTATCTGATTCTTTAGTGAGCGCCTGTGAATGGATGGTTATGAACAGTACAACTATGGGAAGTGATCACTTCCCAATACTTACGGTCATTAAAACTGAAGTATGTATACAAGAGGGAAGATGTTTTACAAGATGGTGTTTTGACAAGGCAGATTGGGAAAAATTTAGGCAATACTGTGTACAATCATATCATTTGGTAGCATTAGAAGGTGGCATAGACAGTAACCAATCATATTCTGAATGCTGCAACAGCAAGTATACCTAAGAAAACAACACAGGGTAGGAAGAAAGTTGTACCCTGGTGGAATGAGGAATGTAGTATTGCAGTAAAGAAGTGAAACAAGGCATTCAGAGAGCTGAGGAAGAATATGAATAGTGAATATTTAATTGATTATAAAAAGAAAAGGGCAGTAGCTAGAAGGATTATTAAAAACAGGAAAAGGTCAACATAGAGATAATTTTGTTCCACCCTTGGTAGGAAAGCGAAACTAGGTGACATCTGGGGTATGTTTAAAAAATGAGTGGGAAAAGGGTATCAGTTAAAGTCCCAGCTCTAGTGGATGGGGACAAGATGGCTGTATCAAACAAAGAAAAGGCAGAAGTTCTAGGTAGAGCATTTGCTGCAGTGCATTGAGGAGAACATCTTGGGGACAGTCATAGACAGCAAAGGGGAGTATAAACTCAGAGAAAATGCAAACTTAAAAAAGGAAGTGAAAGAAGATACGACTGTGTTAGACCTCGAGCTCACAATGTCAGAGCTTAAGAGAGCTTTGCAAGACAGTGGATACACAGCTCCAGGATATGATCAGTTAAGCTATGCTATGTTCCGGCAGTTGCCTATGCAATCAGTGGAACTGGTGCTGAAATTGTTTAACAAAATATGGAAGGAGGGGGTTATCCCAAGTGGGTGGAAAAAGGCTGTAATTTTACCATTTAATAAGTCAGGGAAAGATCCAGCACATCCAGGCGACTACAGGCCAGTAGCATTAACGTCACACTTAGGGAAATGGATGGAGAAGGTGTTAGTTTACAGACTCCCATATGTACTAGAACAAAGACAAATGGTTATAGTTTATCTGGATATTGAAAAGGCTTATGACTCACTGTGGAGGGATGGACTTCTTATCAAATTGAATAAAATTGGCATTGGTGGTAGGATGTATAATTGGATAATGGATTTTTTAACACAGGACAATTAGGGTTAAAGTAGGATCAGAAGTTTCTAATGACTTTGACATAGAAAATGGTGTTCCTCAGGGGAGTGTGATAAGCCGAGTTTTCTTCAACATAATGATTAATGACATGTTTGAGGATCAAGAAGGATCCATCAAAACAGCACTATATGCAGATGATGGAGCCATATGGACGAGGGGAAGAAATGAGAAATTTGTGTTCAAAAACATCAGGAAAGCAATGGAGAAAGTGGAAAAGTGGTCAAATGAGTGGGGATTTAAATGTTCAAACAGTAAAACCTGCTATATGATTTTCACAAAAAAACGCAGAACTGCTACAGAACCAATAACAGTATATAATCAACCAATAGAGAAAGTGAGTGAGTTCAAATATCTAGGATTGTAGTTTGATAGTGCAAACACATGGAGAGTTCATGTTGAAAATCTGGAGACAATGTGCAAAAAAGTCAATCTCATAAAAGCTGTAGCTGGACATGAATGGAGTGCAGATAAACAGGCTTTAATTGACATTTACAGAGCACTAATGAGATCGACAATAGACTATGGATGCATGATTTATGGAGCAGCAGCAAAGCCAACTCTGGAAAAAATAAAATGTAGCATAGAGCACTTCGCCTGTGCATTGGAGCTGTCAAAACAACACCAAACAATGCGGTTTTAATAGAAGCAGGAGAAATGCCAATCCATTTGAGAAGAGATAAACTCGCATTATCATACTGGGTCAAGCTGAAAGGAAGTGAGGAAGCGAATATTTCAAAAATAACACTACAAGACTGCTGGGAATATTCTAACTTCCAGGGACACGAGTTTGGGTGGACAACTGAAAGAAAAGCTAGAATGTATGGACTAGACACTGATATAGCTACCGCCAGTCCAGTGAGTAATGTTCCCCCTTGGCTGTTTCCAGGAAAAGAAGTAGATGCTAGTCTGCTAATGAGGAAAAAGGATTGACATATGAGTGAAGTTGGTGTTAAAACAAGCATTTACCTCAGGAACAATTACTGTAACTACTTACAGCTCTATACTGACGGTTCAAAGAACAAAGAGGGCTCTGTTGGAATTGGAGTATACATCCCAGAGTTTAAAGTGACCATCTCAAAAAGACTCTCCAATGATACAGCCCTGTTTACAGCAGAGATGGTGGCAAAAGACTCAGGTCTTTTGGTGTACAAGGGGCGCTGCTGAAGTCATTCTATGACACGGTGGTGGCATCAGCCATCACTTTTGGAGTGGTCTGCTGGGGCAGTGGCATTACAGCAGCCGATAGGAAGAGACTGAACAAACTGATTAAGAAAGCTAGCTCTGTCCTGGGGCAGCGCCTTGATCCGATGGAGGAGATAGGAGAGAGAAGGACGGTGGCTAAACTGTCATCTCTGCTGGAGTCCGAGTTCCACCCTATGCAGGACATACTGGATGCACTGAGGAGCTCATTTAGCAGCAGACTACATCATCCCAGGTGCACAACCGAGAGGTTTCGTAGGTCCTTCCTACCAACGGCTGTCAGACTGTACAACCTAAGCAGGGCTGCTCGCAGAGATAGCAAAAAGACGTAACAAACTAATAGTTTTTTTTTTTTTTTGAATGCAAAAGATGCAATAGACTTACACAATGGTCCTCTCCGGCATACAACTAGGAACATACCGGTCGCTATGGAGGGTGAGAATATGTATGGGCACATAATCATACCATGTAGGATAACTAAGTAGACGGTTATGCTGTTTCATCCCACCTAGCAACAATGCTCTGCACTGTGTGTGTTTATATATTTACATATTTATTCCATCTAGCTACAATGCTCAGCACTGGGTGTGTTTATATTTATATATCTATATATTTATTCCATCTAGCTACAATGCTCCGCACTGTGTTTTTATATATCTACATATTATTCCATCTAGCTACATTGCTCCGCACTGTGTGTGTTTATATACTTGCATATTTATTCCACCTAGCTGCAATGCTCCGTACTGTGGGTGTTTATATATTTACATATTTATTCCATCTAGCTACAATGCTCTGCACTGTGTTCATATATTCATATATTTATTCCATCCAGCTACAATGCTCTGCACTGTGTGTCTGTGTGTGTGTGTGTATATACGTATATATTTTATAGTAATATGTACATATGTATATTAGCTGCTCTTGCTTGCTTGTTTTTTTTTTCTTGCCTTCTGATTGTTGCTCTGAGTGTTGCTATCCCTGTGCTGTTGCAATCCTGGAATTTCCCCGTTGTGGGACTAATAAAGGCTTATCTTATCTTATCTTATCTTAATTATTGGTTTGCAGTGGGTGGAGGTCAGACCAGACCAGGTGGTGGTGTGCACAGATTCACTTGCAGCTTTAAAAACCATACACACACTAAAATCTACAAGGGAAGACTTGGTGATTGAGCTATATCACAGTTTATTTAGGGTGCACAGGGGTGGTGGAGATGTTCGGTTTTGTTGGGTTCCTGCACATGAAGGGTTGAAAGGGAATGACTGTGCAGACAAATTGGCAAAAAGTGTACTTGGGAAAGAAATAACTATACCATTGTTTCTTGGAAAAGGTGAAGGGAAAGCAGTAATCAAGAAAAAAGGAATTGAGCTATGGCAAAAAAAAAAAAAAAAAAGATGGGATGAAGATCATAAAGGAAGATCATATTACAAAATACAAAAATCTATTGCAATAAAGAATTATAAAACAACAAACAGGAGGGAAGACATCATTATGGCAAGACTCAGACTGGATCATACAGGTTTAAATGACACTTTATTCACCATGGGGAAAAGCGAAAGTGACAAATGTAGAGAATGTGGAGTCAAAGAAAATGTCAAGCACATCTTGTTACACTGAAACAAGTATGGAAATGAAAGAGAATGAAAAATTAAGTTCGAGAGGCCGGTAGGGAATGGGATTTAACTGAGATTCTGGGAACAGATGGAGATGGAGAGGCACTAAGAATCACGAGAAGGGCTTTTTTCTCTTTTTTAAATAACACAAGATTAATTCATAGAATTTAGGGGTCGGGCTCAGATGACATAATGTTACACACTCTTGTGCAGTAGGTGGCGGTATGCACCTTTCAGTTGTTTGCTATCCGCCAGTAACTGAGAGAGAGAGAGGACCAGTTGGCACAGTTGAGAAGAGACCAGCCTGGGTGGCCAACATGTGTAGAGTGATGATGTAGAGTGAAGTGATGATATAGTGTAAAGTACGAGGAGATGACGAAGAGTGATGTCTGAAGATAGAGTTGAGGTTTGATTAGACACAGCAATGATGATAGAAGGACTACAGCTCCTGACCATATAGAGTGAAGTATGTGGTGGTAATGCACCTGTAAGCTGGTTGCCAACCACCAATTAAATCTAAAAGAAGAAGAAGAACATAGGCGATCCTATGATCTTTTAGCGAGTCCTATGGTCGTGACACACAGAGATTTCTGGAATTATATATAGAGTGATGATGAGTTTCCTTTTTGCCTGTCTTGTTTTATACTTTTTAGCTGTATTTTATTGTCTTTTTTAATTTATTTTTATGTTTTCATTTCTTCCCAGCCGCTTCACACTCAGCGGCAAACCGTCCCAACAAGAGCTGTAGGTCATTGCTGGATGAAGCCAACAGGACAACATCATCTGCAAACAACAGAGATGAAATCCTGTGGTCACCAAGCATGACACCCTCCGTTCCCTGGCTGTGCCTAGAAATCCTGGGATGAGAATCAGCACCTCCAAGTCCAAGTCCATGGTCCTCAGCCGGAAAAAGGTGGATTGTCCTCTCTGGGTTGGGGACAGGCTCCTGCCCCAAGTGGAGGAGTTTAAGTATCTTGGGGTCTTGTTCACGAGTGAGGGGAAAATGGAGCGAGAGATCGACAGACGGATTGGAGCAGCATCTGCAGTGATGCGGACGTTGTACCGGTCTGTTGTGGTGAAGAGGGAGCTTAGTTCTAGGGCAAAGCTGTCGATTTACCAGTCAATCTACGTTCCTACTCTCACCTATGGTCACGAGCTTTGGGTAATGACCGAAAGAACGAGATCGCAGATACAAGCGGCTGAAATGAGCTTTCTCCGTAGGATTGCTGGACTCACCCTCAGAGATAGGGTGAGGAGCGCAGTCATCCGGGAGAGGCTCAGAGTAGAACCGCTGCTCCTCCACATTGAAAAGAGCCAGTTGAGGTGGTATGGGCATCTGATTAGGATGCCTCCTGGACGCCTCCCACTTGAGGTGTTTCAGGCACGTCCCACTGGGAGGAGACCCCGGGGCAGACCCAGGACTCGGTGGAGAGACTATGTCTCCCAGCTGGTCTGGGAACGCCTTGGTATCCCCTCTGAAGAGCTGGAGCAGGTGGCTGGGGAGAGGGAAGTCTGGGCTTCTCTGCTTGAACTGCTGCCTCCGCAACCCAGACCTCTGGAAAAGCAGTAGAAGATGGATGGATGGATGTTTTCATTTCTTTCATATTTTTTATTTATCCCTGATGTTTAGCACTTTGTGTTAGCTGTAGTTGTTTTTAAAGTGCTTTAGAAATAGTTCATCCTGAAAGCTGGCTCCATCATCACCAACCCTACTTTGATTGATGGACTAAGAAACGTGTCCAGCTGTGAGGTAATAACTGCCACCCCCAGGTCGTTAAGCGGACATTGACTCCATGTGGACTTCAGCTGGTTTTCTTCTGGCCATCGGCCTTTATATGTAATTTTGGAACAACACCAAACAGAAATTCAGCCATCTTCACTTGTCTGATGCAAATTTGTGATTTGTCTCTGAATATCACTTTCATCCAATCGTCCTCAGTCCATGACTGGCTTCAGCCCACTGGAACCTTGTTTCTGTGTTATTCGTGTTTTCTGGAAGTAAATTCTGTTTCCTGTAGCTGATTTCTTACAGTTCAGACAGACTCCTGTTGCTGCTCATTTGTTTTTCATGTCTTTTCAGGTAAATTTTCAGTTTCCAAGGCAGATAGTTTTGCATTTTCTGTCCTGATGCTTTGGCATCTTCCTGTATGCTTCCCTTTCACAAACGTCATATTTTGTCTGTATTTGCTCCAAATTTTAGACACTACTGACAGACAACAGTCCACACCCTCCTAACTGCTCCAGTGAGCTGCTCAGTGGCCACAGGTCAGCCTGTGGTTGGACTGGGAACCTTTCTGCTGTGACTGTGTGAGGTTGCCTCTGAATGGAACTTCCTGTATAAATTAAAGGTTAAATAAAATAAAAACACCATTCACCACACTTCATGGTGAATTACGTATCTTGAAGGGGATTTTGAAACCTTTCCATTTCATCAACTAACAGCTTTCTTACTCGTGCCAAGTTTCTGGTCAGTTACCCAGATGCAGCAGCTCATTAAAGCCTATTTTTAAACTGCAGACGAATTTATACATTTAGATTTTTACAGCTATTTGTTTTACTAATGGAAACAACAAAAGGATTCCCTTGTAGCGATGTGTAACACCTTGGGAGAGCCAGATGGTCTAGCATCTCAGACAGGAGACAGTGGAAAAGCTTGGGAGAACAAAGAGCAGGGGATTCCTGGTGAGATAGCAGGAAGGAGTCAAGGATGAGGGAGTTGAATGCAGGGTGATGCAGATGTCATGTTGTGTGTGATGTAAATGCCATGAAACTTAAGAGAGGAGTTTCTGCTGAAGTGTTCAGTTTGTTCTGTGCTTGACAAGTGTGAGTGTGTAATAAATCGCCTGAAATAAATCTGCCTTGCAGCGGCATGAAAAAATAATAAGCAGCGATGCTGTAGGTTTTAAGTAGAGTTTTATTATCATACCGCCGTCACAGGCTCCGCTCCCGGCGCCGTGCATGCACGCCGGGAGCGAGCCCAAACGGCTCTCAGAGAAGGAGGACACAATGTCTGTGTCCAGCAGCAGCAGTTGCAGAAGTGGGAATGAGAGTGAGAGAGTTTGCGTTACAGAGTTGCAGCATATATACTCGACCACAACAATACATCAAGGGGCATACCCCAGCAGTTGGTATGATCAAAGAGATAACAGAACAGGCATAAGACATTTGCATTTGAGAGACATATTGATCCCAGTCCCTAGGTCACAGTGAGGACAGGACGCATGAGCACAATGCATAAAAGGCAACATTAACATCACAGAAGTGAGCCAGACGAAACGAGTCTGCCTGTAGACATTAATACACATTTCACTGTTCTGTTATTTGCTCTAGCCGAGCGCTGTGTTTGACCAGTCTGTTTGTGGGGGTTACAACAAAGCACATCTACATATTGATCTCAGCCTCTAGGTCACAGTGAGGACAGAACGCATGAACACTATACATGAATGGCACATTACATCACAATACATGCGTGGCACATTGCATCACGATACATGAATGGCACATTACATCTCTGTAGTGCAGCGGAAAAAACTGAGACAAGAGAGCTGAGGGTCCTGTGTGTTGTGGGGGGGTTGAATCAACCCGCTACACTGCTCCCCCCCCAGAGGGCACGGTAGGGGACCGTGGCCTCGATGTTGCAGTTTGGGCAGCGAGCAGGGAAAAGCTCTGTGCAGGAGGAGGGGGAGGGGGGTAGCAAATGCTGACCGGGCGCGGGAAAACCGTTCGAGTCGCGCCAAAAGTGTTTGCTGCTCCGCGATGTCCCGTCTGAACATGCAGAGATCAGAAGAAGAAAAATTTGTCTCTGACTCCTCCCGTGGCCATGAAGAAAAGCAGGAGCGGCTGTAAGAAAAAAAAAAAAGAAACAAAAGCAGAGGGACTGGCGTGTTGGCTTTAGGTGCAGGAGCAACCCCAAAGCCCCCCGGGAACAGCTGACGGCTGAATTCCCCTTGTGTGCCGTGGCTAAGACCATAAAATCCAGTGAACAAGCTGCGGGCCTCAGGTGTACAAGCAAGCCTGAAGGGCCAGTATGCAGCAGAAGGAAGGCGGTCAGTGAAGCCATTATTGCCCCGTGCGTGGTGTGCCGTCCTCGTAACTCCCCGGTGCGTGCGCTGGGGTTCCATGCTTGGGTGGGCCGCTGGAGTGACGAGTCAGGGTGCAGAATCTTGGTGGAGATCGGCGCAGATGGCGCCGATAAAATCCAGGTTGATCTGTGGCTGCAGATTGGCCGTGGTGCGTTGGAGCGGTGAGAGGAAATAGATGATCTTTTGTCCCTCAGGCTCGTGCAGATGCATTGGAGCGGTGGGAGGGAATAGACGATCTCTGTTCCTCAGGCTCGGGTAGATGAGATGGATCGCTGAGAGGGGGGAGTAGTGGTGAGAGGGAGAAAACGTTCTGTGTCCCTCAGCTGGTCCAGCGTGGACGTCCCGATCTCAGGCAAGGGTCGCGCCATGACGTTTTCTGCAGATTCTCCCGGTCGTGGGTGATGTCCGGAGAACGGCTCGACTGTGTTGGCTCCACGTCGAGGTCTCCCTGAAGCCGAAGGGAGAGCGGCTCGTTTGCGTCAGGCTGCTGTGTTTGCTGGCAGCGTGGTTTTTTCAGCGTCGGTTCGCCAGCGCGGCCATCCAAATCAGAAGGCTGCATCGCACAAAGCGTGTGCATCTTCAAGGGGTCACCAGTGCAGCGGCATGAAATAAATTAAAGCGTTGTTGAAGGTTTTAAGTAGAGTTTTATTATCATACCGCCGTCACGGGCTCCGCTCCCGGCGCCGTGCATGCGCGCCGGGAGCGAGCCCAAACGGCTTTCAGAGAAGGAGGACACAATGTCTGTGTCCAGCAGCAGCAGTTGCAGAAGTGGGAATGAGAGTGAGAGAGTTTGCGTTACAGAGTTGCAGCATATATACTCGACTACAACAATACATCAAGGGCATACCCCAGCAGTTGGTATGATCAAAGAGATAACAGAACAGGCATAAGACATTTGCATTTGAGAGACATATTGATCCCAGTCCCTAGGTCACAGTGAGGACAGGACGCATGAGCACAATGCATTAAAGGCAACATTAACATCACAGAAGTGAGCCAGACGAAACGAGTCTGCCTGTAGACATTAATACACATTTCACTGTTCTGTTATTTGCTCTAGCCGAGCGCTGTGTTTGACCAGTCTGTTTGTGTGGGTTACAACAAAGCACATCTACAAACTGATCTCAGCCTCTAGGTCACAGTGAGGACAGAACGCATGAACACTATACATGAATGGCACATTACATCACAATACATGCGTGGCACATTGCATCACGATACATGAATGGCACATTACATCTCAGTAGTGCAGCGGAAAAAACTGAGACAAGAGAGCTGAGTGTCCTGTGTGTTGTGGGGGGGTTGAATCAACCCGCTACAGCCTCTTCATTTACACACTCCACACCCTAAGTTTTTCCGTTATGAGTCAAAGATTTTTTTCCTTCTACTTGACCTGAAAAAGGCCATAAATTATTCATTCATTCATCTTCTTCCGCTTAACCCTTTTCGGGTCGCGGGGGGGCTGGAGACTATCCCAGCATCTTTGGGCGAGAGGCAGGGTACAACCTGGACAGATCGCCAGTCCATCGCAGGGCCAACACAGAGAGACAGACAACCATTCACTCTCACAGTCATATCTAAGTGTGGCGTAACATTATGTAGCTCACATATTCCTTGGCAGAGACCCAGACATGAGGGAACTTTGAGCTCGCAGTGTGTATTGACATCACGCCTCAAACGGACATTGAGTCTGGACCCCCTGCGGACTGGAGAAGAAGTGAGAAGATCTGGGAGTGGACCTGAAGGGACTGTCTGACTCCTGGGGTCAGACAGAGAAGCCGAGAGGACAATGGGAGGATTAAATGTGAATGTAATTCTGTGTTTGATGTGAATGTGATTTGTGTTGGATGTGAGAGTATAAAGGTATGTGGTTTACCCCAGCTCGATCTCTTCATTCCCTGACTGAGAGAGGAGCTGTAGGACGTGAGATGAAATAAACCAATACTGAGAAATCATTCAGTCTCTTCATTTCATGGTTCCTACATTGGTGACCCACACGTGAGAAATATGGAAAGGCTTGGAGATCGTCTCTCCGACTCCCAACCTGATTCACCGGAGACCGCCCGCACCAGCGTAAACTCAATTAAACTCCCCGAGTTCTGGCAAGAGGACCCGCACTCATGGTTCCAACACGTGGAGTCGCGGTTCATGCTCAACGGGGTATCAGCAGATGACATTAAGTTCCACAATGTCATCGCAAGACTCGACAGCCGCACAGCCCGGTGTGTGCGGAGCCTGGGGCAGCAGCCACCCGCTGCTGGCAGATACGACGCCCTGAAAGCCGCCCTCATTCGGAGTTTTGTGCCATCAGCCGAGGTGAGGGCCAGAACACTTCTGGACCTGCGCGACAGAGGAGGACGCAGGCCGACCGTCCTCATGGAGGACATGCTGCAGATGATCGGGGCAGACAACGATGCATTTTTATTTAAACACATCCTCTTAAGGACTCTTCCAGCGCACATGAGAGGCTCCCTGTCCAGCATGAGGTGTGTGGACCAGCAGGACTTCCGCGCGCTGGCCTTGGAAGCGGACCGGCTCCTGGACACATGCGGCGAGCAGGAGACGGCAGCGGCAGCAGCAGACCTCGGCGCGGCAGCCCGGGGCAATGGAGAACCGGTGGCAGCAGAACTGACCCCAGCGACAACAGCAGCAGCGCGGTCCCGAAGCAGAGGAGGGGATGAGCTGCGTTTCTACCATCGGCGCTTCGCGCACAAGGCACACAGATGCGTCCCACCATGCAACTTCAAGAAGCAGGGAAACGCAAGAACCGGGGGTCATTAGCAGCTTCGACCCTCGGTGAACGGAACAAGCTGCTGTACCTGACAGACGCGAGCTCCGGACGGCAATTCCTCGTTGACACCGGGGCACAGAGGAGTTTCATCACCGCAACCTACGCGGACCGGGTGGCCAGTCCCCGCGGAGATGGGGCAACAGCCGCAAACGGCTCGTCGATCAAGACTTTTAGCGAAAGAACTTTGCGCCTGTCCTTGCACGGCCGCATCTATGAATGGACCTTCATAGTAGCGGCGGTGAGTTTCAACATGGTAGGCGCCGACTTTTTGTGCTCACATGGCTTGTTGGTAGATCTGGCTAATAGACGCATGGTTAATGCACTCTCTTTTTGTTCTATCCCCTGTGCAGCGCGAGTATCCCCGCCGTCAGTACAGGCCAATGCCGCCGCAGCAGGAGGTAAGTTCCACATTCTCCTAAACCAGTTCCCAGCACTCACAGATCCCACGTTTTCAGCTAAGGTGGCGAAGCACGGGGTGGAGCACTTTATAACCACAAGTGGCCCACCAGTTTTTGCCAAGGCTCGGCGCTTGGATGCAGCTAAGCTCTCCATTGTGCGTGAGGAGTTCGCCAACCTGGAAAGGTTGGGCATAATTCGCCGCTCGAAGTCCGCTTGGGCTTCCCCCCTCCACAGGGTCCCTAAGGCGGACGGCTCGTGGAGACCGTGCGGCGATTATCGCAGGTTAAACAATGCCACAGCGCAGGACCGCTACCCAATTCCGCATATCCAAGATTTTTCGGTGCATTTGGCCAAGGCGCGCATTTTTTCTAAAATAGACCTGGTCCGCGGTTATCATCAGGTCCTGGTCCGACCAGAGGACATTCCCAAGACAGCGGTAATAACCCCTTTCAGGCTTTTTGAATTTTTACGCATGCCTTTTGGCCTTAAAGGCGCTGCGCAAACCTTCCAACGCATGATGGATGCTGTTTTGCGCGACCTCCCTTTTGTTTTTGTCTACTTAGATGATATTTTGGTCACCAGCGCCTCTGAGGAGGAACACGAAAGTCACCTCAGAACTGTTTTTCAGAGGTTGGGAGCACATGGGTTGATAATCAACCCAGCCAAGTGCCATTTTGGCGCAGCACAGATCAATTTTTTAGGGCACCACGTCTCCCCAGAGGGTGCAGTTCCGCTGCCCTCCAAAGTACACGCAGTGGCTGAGTTTCCCCAGCCACAAACGGTAAAAGCGTTGCAAGAATTTTTAGGTATGGTAAATTTTTACAACCGTTTCATACCTCACGCGGCGCAGCTCATGCAACCGTTGTATGCTGCGCTAAAAAAACAGAAGCCCTCCAATGCGATTGAGTGGTCCCCGGAGCGGGAGCGCGCATTCACTAAGGTTAAGAAAGCACTAGCAGATGCAGCACTGCTGGCTCACCCAGACCTGACAGCCCGAATAGCGCTAACCACAGACACATCAGATGTGGCCATAGCAGCTGTGGTGGAACAGCAAGTCGCCGGGGCTTGGCAGCCACTCGCTTTTTTTAGCAGATCCCTACGCGATGCTGAGCGAAAATATAGCGCGTTTGACAGGGAACTGCTAGCGCTCCACCTGGCCATTCGCCATTTTCAGTTCTGGTTGGAAGGGCGGCGTTTCACCGCGTTTGTCAACCACAAACCGCTAACCTTTGCAATGTCCAAAATCTCAGAACCATGGTCAGGCCAACAGCAGAGGCAGCTGGCCGCAATTTCAGAATTCACCACCGATATACAGCACGTAGCTGGTAAATTTAATGTGGTGGCAGACTGCCTCTCACGAGCGGTAACAGCGCCTGTCCGCGCGGATGGGGGCTGTAACGCCGCAGACGCGGAGCGCGGTAACAGCGCGGACGTGCACGCGGCTCCGATGCACGTAGGGATAGATTACGTGGCCATGGCAGCAGAGCAGGGCGAAGACACAGACGTGCGCGCGCTCCTGTCTGGACCAACAGGGTTAAGGCTGGAGAACATAAGTTTACAAACCGGTTCACCCCCGCTTATTTGCGATGTATCCACCAGACGACCTCGCCCAGTGGTACCGGCCACGTGGCGCCGTCGCGTTTTTGACGCGGTGCACTCCCTAGCACACCCGGGAGTACGCGCTTCGGTGAAAATGGTAGCAGAGAAGTTTGTTTGGCCGAGCCTGCGCAAGCACGTGAAGGAGTGGGCGAGAGCCTGCATGTCCTGCCAGCGGGCCAAAGTTCACAGGCACACAAAAGCTCCTTTAGAACCTTTCCACATTCCGGCTAAGAGGTTTGATCATGTGCACGTAGATCTAGTGGGACCCCTGCCGCCCTCGCAGGGGTTCACACATCTCCTGACAATGGTGGACCGGACCACGCGTTGGCCGGAAGTAGTCCCATTGCAGTCTACCACAGCAGCAGAGGTGACTCGCGTTTTTTTAACAGCCTGGGTAGCGCGGTTCGGAGTCCCGTTGGACATTACGTCCGATAGGGGTCCGCAGTTTGTTTCAGAGCTGTGGTCAGCCATGGCCAGCGGCTTAGGGGCAACAGCCCATCGCACCACCGCTTATCACCCACAGGCCAACGGTTTATGCAAGCGTTTTCACAGATCGTTGAAGGCATCCCTCAGAGCGTCGCTCACAGATACAGATTGGGTAAACAAACTACCATGGGTTTTATTGGGGTTGCGTTCGGCACCCAAAGAGGATTTAGATGCCTCACCTGCTGAATTAGTTTTTACTCAACCTCTCAGGCTGCCAGGAGAATTCCTGCCAGCCCATGCAGCACCCGAGCGCCCCCCGGTGCGGGGACCTCTACATGGCACGGGGGCAGAAATGCTCCCGGGCCCTGCTCATCACACTTTTCCGCGGGTTTTTGTTCCCAAGGCTTTGCGAAACGCAGAGTTTGTTTTTGTCAGGCACGACGCCCAGCGTCACAGTCTCCGCCCACCTTACGACGGTCCGTTTTGAGTGCTGGAAACCGGGGAGAAATATTTTGTGCTGGACTTGGGGGGCAGGAAAGAAACAATCAGTGTTGACAGATTAAAGCCTGCTTTTGTGTTACGTGACGAACCTGTACGGCTGGCGGGGGCACCTCGACGCAGCAGGCCTCCCAGGGAACGGCCCCTAGTTCCCCAGCAGGGGGTAAATAACCCTTCTCCCCCTCATTCCACAGGCGCACCGCAGGACGGCGCAACACAGGCTGCGAAGCCTGCGTTCAGCAGATTCGGGAGGAGATTGAAGCCTAAGCAACGGGCAGAGTGATGTGTATTTTGATCAACCCGTGTAAATTGTGCTGTAGATCCTGCAAAGGGGGGGTGGTGATGTAAGGGTATAATGTGTATGACTGCCCATTATTGACATGAAGTTGGTGTGTGTGTCCATTCTTGACATAGTGTGTATGACTGTCCATTATTGACATAAGGTGTATAATGGTTAGAGTAATGTTGGTGTATGTCCGTTCTTGGGCGTTTCGGGGGGAGTGATGTGGCGTAACATTATGTAGCTCACATATTCCTTGGCAGAGACCCAGACATGAGGGAACTTTGAGCTCGCAGTGTGTATTGACATCACGCCTCAAACGGACATTGAGTCTGGACCCCCTGCGGACTGGAGAAGAAGTGAGAAGATCTGGGAGTGGACCTGAAGGGACTGTCTGACTCCTGGGGTCAGACAGAGAAGCCGAGAGGACAATGGGAGGATTAAATGTGAATGTAATTCTGTGTTTGATGTGAATGTGATTTGTGTTGGATCTGAGAGTATAAAGGTATGTGGTTTACCGCAGCTCGATCTCTTCATTCCCTGACTGAGAGAGGAGCTGTAGGACGTGAGATGAAATAAACCAATACTGAGAAATCATTCAGTCTCCTCATTTCATGGTTCCTACATAAGGACAATTTAGAATCCCCAGTTTTTGATGCCAGTTAACGTAACTTGCATGTTTTTGGCATGTGGGAGGAAACCGGAGAAATCCCGGAGTAAACCCACGCAGACACGGGAAGAACATGCATGGCGGAGTGGTTAACACTGCGGCAGCACAGCAACTCACCCTTGGCCTGGGGATCCTGGGTTCGATCCCAGCCCCCGACCAACAGTGATCTGTGTGGAGTTTGCATGGCTATAAATTACAGTGTGGCGCAGATATTGAGTTCATATCTCCCCACAAATGTATGACTGTATGTGTATCGGTGACTCCACGTCTGGTGGGACAAAAGAGGTCTGGACCTGCAGAGATCTACAGGAGATGACGAGTAGGTGTGAGTCTTGGCCTTTGTCTCGGTGAGGATGTCCCAGGAAGATTCCCAGACCATCGAGGGATAAGAGACAACAGTGAGACATGAAAGAGTGCATTGTGACAGACGATGTGCCATGTAATTATATGTTTGCTTAAGTAACATGTGACCGAGGGTTGTGGCCCCAGCAGAGTATAAGAACGTGGTATTTGATTGCTCAGTCTCTTTTCCTGCCTAGAGATTGATAGAGCATGTGTTCACTCAATAAAGTTGACTCTGAGAAATAAACTCAGCCTCATCCTTGAACGCATTCTCTACACTGGTGACCCTATGACTAAGTATGGACGAACTTCATACAGCAGACTCATCAGGAGCCAACCAGGCTAGCGCAGCTACCACAGTCCAACTGCCCGAATTCTGGCAGCACAGCCCACGTGCCTGGTTCAACACGGTTGAGGCGCAGTTTCACCTCCGGAGAATTTCAGCAGATGCAACGAAATTCTACCATGTGGTAGCAAAGCTGGACAGCCTCACAGCACAGCGGGTGGAGAGCCTGACTAACCATCCACCAGAAGTCGACAAGTACGGCGCATTGAAAGCCGCGCTCATCCGTGCTTTCACCCCCTCGCTGGGAGAGCGGGCAGAGAGGCTCCTGATGTTGACTGAAGGCGAAGCAGACAGGCCCGCTGACCTGATGGCGAGGATGCTGAGTCTGAGAGGCGAGGACGATGATGGTTTTATCTTCGCCCATCTTTTCCTCAGGACACTACCGTCAGCGGTGAGAGTCACCCTGGCCAGCTCGCAGCGGCTGACCAACCGAGATTACCACGAGCTGGGCCAGGAGGCACAGTGACTCGTCGACGCCCATAGACGGCACACGGTCACGACGGCAGCAGCGGAGCTGAGCGCAATGCCCGGAGACGGCAGGGGGCCAGAGGCTGCAATACCAGATGCGCTGACGTCGGCAGCGGCGGAGACCAGGAGACGCGGGGCGCGCGACGCCCTCTGCTTTTATCATCGACGCTTCGCCGAGAGGGCACACAAATGCATTCCCCCGTGCCAGTTCAAGCGCTCGGGAAAATGCCAGGCCCGAGAGTCGGTAGCAGCTGCTGCGCTCGGCGTGAAGAATAAGCTGCTCTACCTCACGGACGGGAAATCAGGGAGGCAGTTCCTGGTGGACACGGGCTCCCAGCTGAGTTTCATCACACCCCTCCACGCTGATCGGTTGGCGCCTTCCAGCGGACCCCTGGTGTTGGCAGCAAATGGTTCGACGATCAAGACCTTCGGGGAGAAGACCCTCCCCCTGTCTTTTCACGGCCGGACATTTGAATGGACCTTCGTCGTGGCAGCAGTCAGTCATAACATGTTAGGTGCTGATTTTTTGTGCTCGAATGGTTTATTGGTTGATCTTGCTAATAGACGTCTGGTTAATGCACTGTCTTTTCACAGCATTTCCTGCACAGCCCGGGTGGTCCCGCCCACTGCACAGCCCAACCTCACAGCTGCGGGTGGTAAGTTTCAAGCACTGCTCACTCAGTTTCCAGCACTCACAGTCCCAACGTTTTCGGTGTCAGTGGCTAAACATGGGGTGGAGCACTTTATAACTACTACCGGTCCCCCCGTTTCTGCAAAAGCTCAGCGCTTGGACCCAGCTAAACTCGCCATAGCGCGCAAGGAATTCGCCAACCTGGAAAAACTGGGCATCATTAGACACTCCAACAGCCCCTGGGCATCGCCACTACATATGGTCCCCAAGGCTGATGGCTCGTGGCGGCCTTGCGGTGATTTCCGCAGGTTGAATAACACTTCAGCTCACGACCGCTACCCAATTCCACACATCCAAGATTTTCGGTACACTTAGCGGGGGCGTGTATTTTTTCTAAAATAGATTTGGTGCTCGGGTACCACCAAGTCCCAGTTCGCGCTCAGGACATACCCAAAACAGCGGTAATAACTCCTTTTGGACTTTTCGAGTTTTTGCGTATGCCGTTTGGACTCAAAGGGGCTGCGCAGACGTTCCAGCGCATGATGGATGCAGTTCTACGCAACCTCCCTTTCGTGTTCGTCTACTTGGATGATATTTTAGTAGCCAGCACGTCCGAAGACGAATATGAAAGCCACCTCACAGCGGTTTTTCGGAGGCTGGCAGAGCACGGGTTAATAATTAATCCAGCGAAGTGCCAGTTTGGGGTTGCGCAAATCAATTTTTTGGGGCATCATGTTTCACCAGAAGGAGCGGTCCCTCTGCCCGATAAAGTACGTGCAATAACGGATTTTCCCAAACCTCAGATGGTCAAAGCATTGCAGGAATTTTTGGGAATGGTCAATTTTTATAACCGTTTCCTCCCAGGCGCAGCGCAGCTCATGCAACCATTGTATGCGGCACTTAAAAAGCAAAAACCTACGAATAAGATCGAGTGGTCCTCGGAGCGGGAGCGCGCATTCTCCCAGGTCAAATCAGCCCTGGCGAACGCCGTTTTGTTGGCACACCCGGTGCCAACGGCACGTATGGCGCTCACCACGGACGCTTCTGATTTAGCGGTGGGGGCGGTCGTTGAACAGTTCGTGGCGGGGAGCTGGCAACCCCTCGCGTTTTTCAGCAAAACCTTGCGCGATAATGAGCGGAAGTACAGCGCGTTCGACAGGGAGCTTTTGGCCCTGCATTTGGCCACCCGCCATTTCCAGTTCTGGCTCGAGGGGCGCCGTTTTACCGCGTTTGTGGACCATAAGCCGTTAACTTCAGACAGCTGGCCATGATATCAGAGTTCACCACCGATATTCAGCATGTCGCGGGCAAACATAATGTGGTGGCAGACTGTCTTTCGCGTGCATTAGCAGCGCCAAGCCCCATGGGGGCAGGCTCGGCAGCCGTGGCCGCGGGCCAAGTCTGTGGCGCAGAAGCACTCGCAGCCTCGGTCCACGTTGGTTTAGATCATGCAGCCATGGCCGCAGAGCAGGCTGACGACGCGGATGTGCGCGCGCTCCAGTCTGGACCAACAGGGTTAAGGCTGGAGCATAGGGCGCTGCAGATAGGTATGCCCCCTCTAATCTGCGATGTCTCCACCGGGCGGCCTCGCCCCATAGTTCCGGCTGCATGGCGCCGCCGCGTTTTCGACTCAATATATTCTCTGGCGCACCCGGGGGTGCGCGCATCGATTAAAATGGTGGGAGAAAAATTTGTTTGGCCGGGGTTGCATAAACAGGTCAAAGAATGGGCAGCGGCCTGTGTAGCGTGTCAACGAGCCAAAATACACAAACACACTCGGGCTCCTTTAGAACCTTTTCACATCCCGGCTAAACGTTTTGATCATGTGCATGTCGACTTGGTGGGCCCCCTCCCGTTGTCGCAGGGGTGCACACACCTTTTGACGATGGTAGCTCGCACCACGCGTTGGCCGGAAGTGGCCCCTCTAGCGTCAACTACGGCGGCAGACGTTGCACGCACGTTTTTAACAGCTTGGGTCGCGCATTTTGGAGTCCCGTCGGACATAACGTCCGACAGAGGTCCCCAATTCGTTTCTGAACTCTGGCCATCCATGGCCCACAGCCTGGGGGTGAAGATCCACCGCACTTCCGCGTATAACCCTCAGGTTAACGGTTTGTGCGAACGCTTCCATAGGTCATTGAAAGCAGCCCTCAGAGCGTCTCTCACGGATACAAATTGGGTGGATAGACTTCCATGGGTTTTATTGGGGTTGCGTTCTGCACCTAAGGAGGATTTGCAAGCCTCCCCGGCTGAATTAGTTTTTGCTCAACCTCTCCGTTTGCCGGGGGATTTCCTCCCTGACAACCCCGCACCAAATTGCCCCCCCCCGCTCAGCTGTTGCAGAGCGGCACAGGATCAGACACCCTCCCTGGCCCAGTGCATCACAGTTTTCCACGTGTTTTTGTGCCAAGAGCTTTAAAGAATGCGGAGTTTGTTTTTGTTAGACATGATGCTCAAAGACCAGGTTTACAACCCCCTTACGATGGGCCTTTCAGAGTGTTGGAAACAAGAGAGAAACATTTTTTGCTTGATTTGGGAGACAGAAAAGAGTTGATTTGCATTAACAGACTCAAACCCGCCTTTGTTCTGGCTGATGAACACGTGCAGTTGGCCAGGGCCCCCCGCCGTGGCAGGCCGCCGAAAAGGCATTGTTCGGTGCCACCACAGAGGTGTGCTAACAAGTCTGATTCACAGATGCAGGGAGCCACTGCAGAAGGAACAAAGCCGGCTTACAGCAGATTTGGCAGGAGGTTTAAACCCAAGCAATTGGTGGATTGATTTGTGTTATGTTGTGATGTTTCTGCCATACAGCTCTGATTAGATTTTGTCCCTGAATAGACGTTTGGGGGGGGTTATGTGGCGCAGATATTGAGTTCATATCTCCCCACAAATGTATGACTGTATGTGTATTGGTGACTCCACGTCTGGTGGGACAAAAGAGGTCTGGACCTGCAGAGATCTACAGGAGATGACGAGTAGGTGTGAGTCTTGGCCTTTGTCTCGGTGAGGATGTCCCAGGAAGATTCCCAGACCATCGAGGGATAAGAGACAATAGTGAGACATGAAAGAGTGCATTGTGACTGAGACTATGTGCCATGTAATTATACACTCACCGGCCACTTTATTAGGTACACCTGTCCAACTGCTCGTTAACACTTAATTTCTAATCAGCCAATCACATGGCGGCAACTCAGTGCATTTAGGCATGTAGACATGGTCAAGACAATCTCCTGCAGTTCAAACCGAGCATCAGTATGGGGAAGAAAGGTGATTTGAGTGACTTTGAACGTGGCATGGTTGTTGGTGCCAGAAGGGCTGGTCTGAGTATTTCAGAAACTGCTGATCTACTGGGATTTTCACGCACAACCATCTCTAGGGTTTACAGAGAATGGTCCGAAAAAGAAAAAATATCCAGTGAGCGGCAGTTCTGTGGGCGGAAATGCCTTGTTGATGCCAGAGGTCAGAGGAGAATGGCCAGACTGGTTCGAGCTGATAGAAAGGCAACAGTGACTCAAATAACCACCCGTTACAACCAAGGTAGGCAGAAGAGCATCTCTGAACGCACAGTACGTCGAACTTTGAGGCAGATGGGCTACAGCAGCAGAAGACCACGCCGGGTGCCACTCCTTTCAGCTAAGAACAGGAAACTGAGGCTACAATTTGCACAAGCTCATCGAAATTGGACAATAGAAGATTGGAAAAACGTTGCCTGGTCTGATGAGTCTCGATTTCTGCTGCGACATTCGGATGGTAGGGTCAGAATTTGGCGTCAACAACATGAAAGCATGGATCCATCCTGCCTTGTATCAATGGTTCAGGCTGGTGGTGGTGGTGTAATGGTGTGGGGAATATTTTCTTGGCACTCTTTGGGCCCCTTGGTACCAATTGAGCATCGTTGCAACGCTACAGCCTACCTGAGTATTGTTGCTGACCATGTCCATCCCTTTATGACCACAATGTACCCAACTTCTGATGGCTACTTTCAGCAGGATAATGCGCCATGTCATAAAGGTGGAATCATCTCAGACTGGTTTCTTGAACATGACAATGAGTTCACTGTACTGAAATGGCCTCCACAGTCACCAGATCTCAATCCAATAGAGCATGTTTGGGATGTGGTGGAACGGGAGATTCGCATCATGGATGTGCAGCCGACAAATCTGCGCCAACTGTGTGATGCCATCATGTCAATATGGACCAAACTGTCTGAGGAATGCTTCCAGCACCTTGTTGAATCTATGCCACGAAGAATTGAGGCAGTTCTGAAGGCAAAAGGGGGTCCAACCCGTTACTAGCATGGTGTACCTAATAAAGTGGCCGGTGAGGGTATGTTTGCTTAAGTAACATGTGACCGAGGGTTGTGTCCCCAGCAGAGTATAAGAACGTGGTATTTGATTGCTCAGTCTCTTTTCCTGCCTAGAGATTGATAGAGCATGTGTTCACTCAATAAAGTTGACTCTGAGAAATAAACTCAGCCTCATCCTTGAACGCATTCTCTACAACAGCAAATTTATTTATTTTAAGGTACAGTTTGCCTTTTATAGTCTGCACCTTTAGTGGATATAGATAAATAAATTTAGTGGATAATCAGAACAAAAACTGGCTTTTTTTTTTTTTTTTTTGCTGCATAAATTCGTTTGGTAAATTAACAGGAATATCTGACGGCTGCTGGTAACTATGACAATGGTGGATTAGACTCTGACGTCATTTCAGCGCATGCGTACCTCGACTCAAGATGGCGGCAGGACCAGTGGAGGTTTAGCGGTGAGCCCAGATGTGAAACGGGTAAAAACACTTGTTGTGTCACCTTAGTCAGTTCCTGACGTGTCAGTCCGCCACAGGACAACAAGAAGACTAATAATTGGCTGTAAAAACAGGAAGCCGACAATAGGTAAGAAAAGTAAAGGTGGCTAACCTTATAGATCTGCCATGTCTGCGTGTGTCTGGATACGGAACCGTAACGTAGATCCGGCTCCAACCTGATTGGCCAGTACTTCTATTGAAAGGCAGCAGGCTACAGGTACGGAAGTCTGAGGCCTTTTTAGTTTCAAAATGTTCACGAATTTCTGTTTTGTCCCTCTTTAAGCTTACTGCCACATCCTGAGGCTGGCCTCTAATTTTAAGTGTGAAATTCATCTCATATCAAGCAAAATAGTTTGGGCCAGGTTGTGACAGCAAGAGGTGAAGTGGCAACCTTCTGACCACAGGTCAGGTCCATCTGAATCAGATCTTCTGTACCAGCAGACATCATCTACAGGGACCCAGCTGCTGGATCCAGACCAGGGGTCCTCAGCTGTTGGTTCCTGTGGGCTGCAGGTGCACAGCAGTGCCAGCACGCTGTGTGGGTCACATTTCATTTTTATGTTGGAGGGACAACAGTAGATTTTCTCCAGAGGAAAGACTGAGGTGACACTATAAGTATTGTTGTTGTCAGTCACAAACTTAGGAGAAAGAATGATCAAATGTGCATGTATGGGGGAAAAAGCTGCAAATTTACAAGAAAAAAGTTTTAAACTTGCAAATAAATGTAGTAAATTAATGAGAAAAAGTTACAAATTTATGAGAAAAGCTGCAAATTTTAAATAAAAAAAACTGTCCCCCCTGATTTACGCCCATGCCACCTGGCTGTTGTGCTGTGGGAGGAGCTGGCGAAGGTAACTACTTTCAGCAGAACATCAGTGCACCAGAGATGGGCGCGCCCACACGCAGAGTCTGAACAGAGAGATCAGGAGCACAGGTGTCGCTGAATGTGCGTCCACAACGTTGACGGCAGCGCAGCAGCGTTGGTCATCACAGAGAAGCCAATATGTTAAATAACGGTGAAATAAAATAAATGGTAACGTCGTCCTTCAGTCAAAAACAAAACGTCTAGCATATAAATGTCAGACTTATAACAAAACTGGAAATAAGCCTTCTGCTGTCTGACTCTGGTTTTTGCATCATGTTTGGATCACCAGTCCGTGCTATCAAAAAGACTTCAGGTCCGGATGGAAGACCCTCTGGGTCCAGATGTGGACCAGGGTCCGCTATTTGAGGAGCCCAGCCATTGTTGCTGCCTAATAGGAAACATAGCATTGTGTCAGAAGTTGCTGGACTGCAGAAATAAAAGAGCGTCAAGATGCAAAATTTACAGCCTCCTGCTGGACTTGAACTGAAGCAAGGCAGTGTGTCAGAAAACTGGAGAAGATTCCGACAGAGATTCATGCTCCACCTACACGCTACAGGTTACCATGAAGGAGATTCACGCTCCACCTGCTGGCTCCAGGCTACCATGAAGGAGATTCATGTTCCACCTATAGGCTACCTTGAAGGAAATTCATGCTCCACCTACAGGCTACCATGAAGGAGATGAAGGCACAGGTCTCACTACTTCTGCAGCAGCTGGAGAGGACCCAGTTGAAGTGCGTAACACATTCTCCTTTGACTGCGAGGAAGACGCACAAAATGTTACTGAGATAATGGAGAAGTTTGAAGCTCACGGTCATGACATCAGTCAGTGTGGGACAAGTAAAGACTAAACCAAAATCATGTGCGTTGGTACCTTGGAAGAATCACTGGTGACAGAATAGTTTGTGGAATCACATCAGATTCACATCAGAGAAGCAGACATTTCTGTGGAAAAGCAGCAGAAAGCACCAAAGCCCAGCTGAAACATGCGTGAAGAAGACTCAAGAATGTGCATATAGTGGAACAAAATACAAACCAAATAAACACAAAGACAAAGACACGTTCAAATGAACAGATGTGGAAATGAACATTTCATTAATCCAGAGGGAAATTCAGGGCTTCCAGCTGGATGGATGAGGCAGCCACGGTACAGTGCCCTCACCATTCCCACACATTCACACCTAGGGCCACTTTAGAGTCTCCAGTTAACCTACCCTGCATGTGTTTGGCCTGTGGGAAGAAACTGGACTACCCAGGTAAATGTGGACCATATAGTAGGGAGGGAATCTTTAGCCACCCAGCGATCCTGCCAATTACGATTCTTGATGCATCTTTTTTTCTATTTGGGATTTTTTTCCTCCCACTGTGACAACTTCTTCTTCTTAAAGCATTTGCAATGGCCCATGAATTTACTTCAATATCTGCTAGGCTGTATTCACACCAGGATAGTCTGGGGGTCTGGTTTCCACTGGGTGGGGAATGCCGAGAATTTTCGCACCTTAGTTTGGTTTGGTTTGCATTCACACTGCAGCAGACCAAACTGCCTGGACAACATCACACAGTTACAACAACTGCTCGTTTGTGGGACTGTAGCCAAAACCACCACTGACCAGGAAGAAAAAAAATCTCTACAAAGAAGAAAAATCCGGCTCATCGATTGGCCAGGACTGAAAACGGAAATCTGTTCTCTTCAGCCGGGTTGTTTGTCTGCCACAAACGAGACATTTTTTAACTTTTCTCCTCGGCTTTCTCCGGTGAAAGGATTTCTAAGATTCGTGCAGTTGTCTTTATTTTCTACCCAAAATGCACGACAGTAAACACCACTTCCTCTTCTCAGACTGCGTGTTGCTATGGTTACACAAACACCAAGGGGCACTTCCGCCCTTTGGTCCGCTGGATAGTCCATTTGCATTCACACTGCAAGTGAAGCACACCAGGGTTCATTTGCAAGTGAACTGAGACCCCGTATTCAGGCGGACCAGAGTTCGAATGCAAGCTCAGACGGCACCAAATGAACCGAACTATCCGTGGAAGTGGACCAGAGTTTCTGTGGTCCGGACCAAACAGTGGCCATGTGAATGTGCCTTTAATGTTTCAGAAACCAACATGAAAGTGCAGCTGCAGCAGCACATTTGCTGCTATAACAGACTTCAGTCTCATGAATTTTAATAAGAGTTAGAACATTCTGTTATGTCCAACAAGTAACTGGTCCTTCAGTCCAAAACCCAGAACATTTACCTTTAACCATTTACCTTTATACAAAAATGTGTGGTTACCGTTACACATGATTGGCTGGCAATGATGTCCACCATCACAGGTGATAGCAATGCTACCCACCGTCTTCAGTAATTCATGATTTCAGTTTTGGTCTGGTTGTAGAGAGTGGGCATGGCTGTGTCAGGAACAGGTCCAGTGGACCCCTGACCAGGTCAGCACCCCAAGTGGACCCCAGGATCCAATCTGTTCATGTACAAGTACATTTTCAGTCCACTGATTTACAAACTGATTCCTGATTCCTAAAGCCTCATTCAGAACCTTCTAGTCCCTCATACCTGTTCTGTGGATTTTATCTGGGGGCAGTCAGCCGTGACGAGCAGCAGCGGTGGAGAAGAAAAGTCTTCTGACAGCAGAAATGGAGCCAGAACCTTCTCTGGGTCAGCTTAGTTGTCGAAAAAGTCTTTCCAACATCTTTACACTAAATACTACAACGTTGTACCTCACCATCATAACATGAAAGCCCTGGTTCTCAACAACAAAATATGGGCATGAATCCTTGGCGATAAAAGCAGCAATAGATTTTGTGATTCGCTTTGCCCTTTCTGAGTCGTGTGGAAGTTTTGACATTGCTAACTAAATGGACCTCTGGTCGTCATCGGCAGCTACAGCTGCTTTATTCTCTCCAGCTGTCAGCTGGGATGTGCGATATGGTTTCACATGTTTGTCGTGTTTCCAAAACATTTTAGTTTAGTCTGATAGTGCTGACATACAGTGTGGGTCTGGTCCAAGTCTTTTTTCCATCGACTTCATAAAAAACAAAGTACTGCTGTACATTTGCTTTTAACAACTTTGGCGCCGACCGTGTACTCCACTCCACCATTTTGTTTCTTTTGTGTCATGCCATAAAGAGTCTGGGCAGGTATGGGTGCCAACTTTTTTGTTCTGGCCAAATTAATTTAAATTTGGCTCCGCACTGTGTTTTTATATATCTACATATTATTCCATCTAGCTACATTGCTCCGCACTGTGTGTGTTTATATACTTGCATATTTATTCCACCTAGCTGCAATGCTCCGTACTGTGGGTGTTTATATATTTACATATTTATTCCATCTAGCTACAATGCTCTGCACTGTGTGTTCATATATTCATATATTTATTCCATCCAGCTACAATGCTCTGCACTGTGTGTCTGTGTGTGTGTGTGTGTGTGTATATATATATTTTATAGTAATATGTACATATGTATATTAGCTGCTCTTGCTTGCTTGTTTTTTTTTTTTCTTGCCTTCTGATTGTTGCTCTGAGTGTTGCTATCCCTGTGCTGTTGCAATCCTGGAATTTCCCCGTTGTGGGACTAATAAAGGCTTATCTTATCTTATCTTATCTTAATTATGTTATTAGATAGACAAATAGATAGATATACTTTATTGATCCCAAACTGGGAAATTATTACATATTAATAATATTTAATAATCAGAATCTTGGTATTTGTGCATCGATTTAGAGTCATTCACATCCACATTGAGATGCATCAGAAAAATGATTATTTCTCCCACCCCAGCCACATACTGTAGCTGCCCTGCATTTGGAAAACAATGCAAAAACTGCAGGAAAATGAATCATTTTTCCAAGATGTGCAATGACAAAAAAGTGCATTTAATAACTAGAGATACATCTAGTGATGAGGGAAAAAGAGTGCTTTGTGGGTGGTGTTCACACAAATAAAATGGACAGAAAAGAGACAACTGAATGGACAGCAGATGGAAAAACTGAACACAAAGTTGTCAACTTTAAACTGGACACAGGAGCTCAGGCAAATGTGACATCATTCAGTCTGTTGAAGAAACTACGGAAAGCACAGAGACTAAAACAAAAGTGAAACTGGCCACTTATACAGGTCAAAAAATCCCAGTTAAAGGCAATTGCTGTCAGCAAGTATGACTGGCGCCTAGCGGCTGCCCCGGCCTTGAATGCACTCTGCAGAGCGTGCCCAAATGCCAAGTCACGTTTCGTTACCTTGTATTCATACATGTTGTAATGACAATAAAGTTGAATCTCATCTCATCTCATCTCAAGTGAAGTATAAGACAAAAGTACAGATGCTGATATTCATTGTGGTAAAAAAATAAAAATTTAAAAAAAAATGTCCTGCCAATATTGGGTCTGAAAACGTGAAGAAATGAATCTGATCAAGAGTAAATGCAGTCAACACTGCAAGCAAAGTGGAAAACACAAATGATTTACTTGCTGAATATAAAGATGTCTTTCAGGGATTAGGATGCCTGGAGGGAGAAGACACAATAATACTGAGACTCCCCAAATACATCCTCCAAGAAGGATTCCTGTGCTGCTGATGGACAAAGTTAAGGAGAAACTTCACCAGATGGAAAAAAAAATGGGAGTGGTGAAGAACATTGATGAACCTACAGAATGGGTAAATCCAATAGTTGTTGTGGGTAAACCAAATGGAAATCTCAGACTCTGTCTTGATCCACAAGATTTAAATTCAGCAATAAAACAAGAACATTATCAACTCCCAAGTGTGGATAGAATCACGTGCAAATTAGCAAATGCTACTTACTTCTCAGTCCTTGATGCCAACTCAGGATTTTGGCAAATCAGACTTCATGAAAAAGCTCTCACCTCTGCTCCTTTAACACCCCATTTGGCCACTATCGATTCCTGAGACTGCTCTTTGGAAATAACTCTGCATGAGTTTTCCACAGGACAGTGAAGCAAGTTTTTAAAGGAATGGATGGTGTGGAAACGTACATTGATGACATCTTGGTGTGGGGCGACACTAAAAAACAACAGGCTGAAGCAAGTTCTGGAAGGAGCTAGAGCAAGACACTTGAAACAAAATCAAGAGAAATGTAAAATAGGACTACAAGAAATAAAATACCTGGGACACAGTTTGTCCAAAGATGGACTAAAACCAGGCAAAACCAAAGTGGAGGCAATACAGAAAATGCTAACCCCAGAGTGCGTAAAAGACCTGGAAGGATTTCTTGGAGGGGTAACATACGCTGTTGATTCAAACTGGGTTTCTGAAGACTGACATCTTGAAAAAGCAAACAACTTGTGGAATAAGTGAACATGAATTAAAGCAGCAAGATAGATGAGAAACAACCTGCAGCAGTTCAATATGCGTGGCCAGAGCAGCTTGGGTGGAGCCAATGTACCAGAAGTTTGAAAAGGGATGGAGACCAGCAGACAGCTCCTGGAAGCTGGTCAACACCGCCAAGAACACAGTCCAAGGACGGATAATTTTTTCACGCATAAGGAGTTGCTCAGAACTCCTTATACAAAGATATAGAGTGATGATAATCAAGTCAGTGGCGATAATGCACCTGTAAGCTGGTTGCCGACCGCCAATCAAATCTGAAAGAAGAAGAGAACAGGAAGAACCGTTGTGAAGAAGAGCTCCTGACAATAAAGTGATGACCTGAAGAATATAGAGTGGGACCAGATAGACTGTTATAGACATCATGTAGACATGGAAATCCCACTGTTTGAAGAAGAAGATTGTTCAAAACTCCTTATAAGAACTCCTTGTAGAGTAATGACCAGATAGTGTTATAGACATCATGTAGACATGGAAATCTCACTGTTTGAAGAAGAAGAAGAAGCAGAAGAAGATTGTTCAGAACTCCTTTCAAAAGAACTCCTTATACAAAGATATAAGGCGCTTTTCCATTAGCCCTGATTAGAAAACCCGACTCGACTCACTTCGATTCGGTTCGGCCTCGGTTGCTTTTCAACATTACTGCTGGCACACCTGCTGGCACACCTGCGGTGGGTGGGATTTCTTGAACAGCGAGGCGGCGCCACACTCTCGTGACGTGAAACACGCGACCGAATCCTCCACAACAAAGAAAATGGCTGATGACGAGGAGAGAAGGAAGGAGGAAGGAGAGAGGAATGACTGTGGCATGAAACTGGTGAAATCTATGGTGCTGACTTGTTGTGCTCTGCACAATCTGTGTGAGAGTCATGGAGAGACGTTTGACACTACATTGGATGATGCAGTAGATGAACCAGTGGTGGCAGCGGCACAGAGAGCAGAGGAGCAGGGTGCCGATATACGAGATGCTGTGATGCAGTACTTGTCTAGCAATAGGTAGAAATGTAATGTCGTCCACATTTATGTGCATACATATTTCAAAAATGTTTTTTGTAAATAAAATGTTGTGCATGTTCCATCTACCTGTCCTCTGTTGTTCATAATGCTTATCTGTTAAGCCATCAGCATAATGATGAGTCCACACTTCTCACTGTTGTGATAATTGCTCATGCTGAGTGCGCTGCCAGCCCCGTACGCTGTGGGGGTCACACACACGACGTGTTCCTCCACACTCTCAATAATTTTTTCCCCGTATATTTTTCTTTTTGGCGTACAGAAATGGCAATATGCCCGTATTTGCTAAAATTGCATTTTCCCCGTATTAAAATACGGCAAAACCGTATCACTTGACAGGTATGTAATTACATGCAGAAACACCGCACAGGCCATCTTCACAAAAATCCAGCTCGACAAGCCACTTTTGCTTAGGTGGAAATGCAAATTGAACTATAAATCATGTGCTGATACATGTCATATTCCCATGTAAAGGTCTCCCACTTTTACTTACAAATTGATTTTTAATTTTTGGGGAAAGGGAATATAAATTTTGCACAACTTGTTGGTAACAACAGTTGTGTGCAACAAAAACACAGTTGTGTGTCCTTGTCCGATGTGTCTGTTATTAGTGCCAAATTTTTGCTAGATTCCTTCTTAATTTATTAAATTTTGACTGGTGATGCAACATTCAATTTACATGTACTTACCTTTATCAGTGTCTACTGTACAAGTTAAAGTACACCTGTACAACTGCTTCTAACATAAAAAATGTACCCGTTCAAGAGAAATGGATTCAGCATTGCAAATTTGTTTAAAATATAAAAAAAAAAACCTACCAAGACATTACGTTTCGTTGTGTTGTTAAAAATTAAATTACCATTAGAAGGCTATACACCTGACCTGATGAACAGCAGCATGTGGAGTGAACAGAGAATGGAATGTGTATGTAATTATTGGCTTTTCTCATACGGTGTCATAACAGATAAACCAGACTTTTGATGCAAACAATACAATTTTATTCCAGAAGCAAAATTTACAAACAAAAAAACAGACTGGGCGTGGGGAGACATGGTTAGACACGCCGACTGCTAAATGCGTCCACAAGCCTGCCAAATAGGGTCAGGAAATCTCTGTTGAATGTTGACATCTCTGCGAGCTCTTCCCTTCGTAACACAGCGTCCTGCTCCAGGGCTTCACGCACATCTGCCCACACATCTGCGGCCACCTGTCGCAAATGCTGCATGTACTCCTGATGGTGTTCTTGCCGCTGGTCATGTTGCCGTTCCAAGAGCCGCATCTCTTTGTCATGCACGTTGACCATCGCTGATGTAAGGTCAGCGATGGAGTTGCCCCTTTTCCTCTTGCCTAGATGGAAAGACAGAAAGGGATGGTTGTTAAAGCTGGATCACTACATATATTATGGAATTACACTGGTGAAAGTCTGTGGTGGAATGTCACTATTATATTATGCTTCATTGCTGTATATAAGCTGAACTGTCATGTTGCTGCCCCTCAGTAGAGCGGATTTGGCAACACACAGGGTGCTGTCTTCGGCTGCAGCCCCCCTGCAAAACTAAAAAGGATTAAGATTAAGAATATGGATGGATGGATGGGTAATGCTTAAAATAGTTGCTTGTAGTGTGGCCGCAGAAATCTGAATGGGTTAATACAGTCAGCTGACGCGAAGCATTTCAATGAAGCATGTTGATTTCAACGGCAGTTCATGAGCTTTATTTGTTTTTCTAAAACAGGAGTTACAACAGCACTTCAATCACCACACCTAAAAATGGGACCGGGTTGTGGAACACCGATAAGTGAAGACCAAAGAATAACCTTTTCGTACATTTAAAAAGACATTTTCAATTAATTAATATGCAGCTACAGGAAATTGCATTAATCAATTTGGTACATAACTTGTTAGGCTCCAGCCCCTCCACCCCCCCCCACCCGTAAAGGATTAAGCGGTAGAAGATGGATGGATGGATGGATGGATTTTCGACCCTGGTTTCCGCTGGACCTGTTTCAACAAAAAAAAAATTGTGGTTATTGTGCCTTACCGGCACTTGAACGTGATCCAGATGGAGCTGGTGATGTGGCTGACATTGGAGTCGATCCAGCTGGCGCTCCGGCAGACGCAGACGCACAGGCAGAGGCGGAGGCAGGAGAGTCCGGTGTGTCCATGTCCACTGAGGTGGACTACCCTGTGATATGAACTGCGATTCTAGAAAGAAAATGCACGCAATTTAAAACTTAACACCAAAGTGCAACATGTACACAACACTCTAAAGTTTTTAACCGGAATACAATAAGCGTAATTCAGCGTTTTGTTCACGCTAATACTTAACACAAAGCAAGCGTGAATCTGCAGTTGGCTGCAAAACAATAGGCAAGCCTCAGTAACAACCATTACCCACAATCTAACAACCTTCCTATTTCTTAAAAACAGTGAGCTTGGCACAGAAAGGATAAATTGGTGAAAAGACGCGCAATATCAAAACGACACTCACCATCCACGGTTTCCAAGGCCGTGGCCGTGACTGTGGACGTGTCGAGCCCAATGTCACTGCCATTGCTAGCAGGCCTATGTCCATAGATCGCGTCCATCTCAGCAAACCACTTCCACTCCTTCCGATCCGCTCCACTTCAAGCATTGTGGTCCTTCACTGCTCGGTAATCGCTTTTCAGCTTTTTCAGCTTCTCCCGACACTGTTTGGCAGTACAGATGTGCCCTTGGGAACCCATCTGCTCGGACACCTCTGGTATATTTTTTCATTTCTAGTACATCCGTTCAACTCACGCTGGATGCGATCGTCGGCTAATATAGCAAGAAAATTGCGCACCTCCTCGTTTGACCAGGGGATAGCCTTACGAGAAGACATCTTCAAAGTGTGAAAATACAGTATTAAAGGGGCGCACTGTGTTCACTGGCTGAACAACTACAAATGGCAGTCGTGTAGTAAATTCAGCAGAAAAAGTCGCTTTCGTGACGTTACAACCTGACCAATCAGCGATACTCAGCCCTACTCAGCTCGGTTAGACCCTGCCCTGGATCAGGTACTAAAAAAGCACCTGCTAACCGGTGCTGGGGCTAATGGAAAATGCTCAAACGCGGGCTGAGTGGTGCGGTGTAGGGCTAAGTGAGGCTAGTGGAAAAGGTCCTTTAGTGTCCCAGTGTTGTAAACTTTGCAGAAAGGAACTTTTTTAAAACAGAAGGTCCCAAAACATTGCCTACATCGAAACGGGTCCCAAACACAAGTGGTTCCTTTAAAAGCCAAAAAGGCGACAAGGAAGCCTGGGGAGAGTTCTTTTCAAAAAGTCCAGAGATTTTAAAAACACTTAGATAAAACTGAGGAAGTTCTGGGAGTTTTTGGTTCTTTAAGTCCATTAAAAACAATGACTCCTCTAGTCCCAGCCCCCCACAGCAAGCCAGGACAGCTCTGGCAATAGGTCTCCACACAAGATCGAGAGGACCACTCAGCAGTCGCTGAATGAACTGCAGGCGAAAGACGGCCCCCCTGCTGGCCAGATGGATGAGTCCTTGACCACCTTCTTCCCTAGGTAAAAACAGGATGCTCTGGAACCCAGTGAAGACGGTCCCAGAAAAAGTCCACAATTATAGATTGTATTCTGGCCAGCAAATTGGTTGGAGGGTCCACACAAGACAGTCAATGCCACAGCATTGAAGCAATCAAGTTGTTAATAATTTTAAAACCCGACCTCTGAAAGACAAGTTTGGCAAAATCCATTTCCATTTTTTTAATCTTCCTTCAACATTTTCCAAAATATACTCCCAATTTTTCCCAGTAAAAGCCTGATCTACTAAAAACACACTAAGATATTTAAAACCACCTTGTGTCCAAGAAAGGCCACCAGATAGGACAATTTTTTGTAGTCTACCCCCCACCATTAAAGCTTCACTTTTACCCCAATTCACTCTAGCTGAGGAGCACTCACCAAAAAAATTAACAGTTCTTAAAAGGTAGTCTACATCACTTTGATTTTTTTTAATAAAAACAACAACATCAGCAGCGTATGCAGACACTTTAAAAACAGAGTCAGAATTGGGGACTTTAAAACCAGTGAGGCCTTGTCTTAGTTTAGAAAGGAGGGGCTCGATAGCAAGAGAGTACAGCATATCTGAGAGGGGACAGCCCTGTCAGACACCCCTCTCAACTTTGAAAGGAGCACTCAAACCACCATTAATCTTAAGAATACTCTCAATGTCTCTGTACAAGGCCTGGATCTTGGCGATGAAACCTGAGCTGAACCCAAAGGCTTCTAGTGTCTGCCAAAGGTATGGGTGCTCAACTCAAATGCCTTTTCTTGGCCTATTGAAATGAGACGAAGTTCCTTGACCAATGAGCTGGAGAGGTCCAAAACATCACAAATTTTAAAAAAAAAATGTCTGTATCCAACCTACCAGGTACACAGTAGGTCTGGTCTACATGTATGACCTGCTCCATCACCTTCTTCAACCTGTTAGCCAAAACTTTGGAGAGAATTTTGTAGTCAGTACAGAGGAGGGCTACCGGACGCCAGTTTTTAATGTCTTTCAGGTCACCTTTCTTGGGAAGGAGGGTGAGGACTGCTTTCCTACAACTTAAGGGCAGGTGACCCTTCCACAGACGGTAAGACAGTACTTCCAGCAAGTCCTCACAGATCTCAGACCAAAACATCTTGTAGAACTCCGATGGTAGACCATCTAGTCCTGGGGCTTTGCCACACTGAAGAGATTGGACAGCTACTGACAGTTCTTGCAGAGTGATCTCACTCTCCCAACTCTGCATTCATCCCAGCTATCACCTTCGGCAAGTCTGTCACAAAACAACTCAGCACATGCAGCTTCTCAACAAACTCTTTCTTAAAAAGATCTTTATAGAAAGCAGCTGCAAAGCGACGGATCTCTGCAGACTCATGGATCAGCTGCCCTGTCTTCTGAGCTGAGAGAATGGATCCTCCTCCTCTGAATATTCTTCCTCTCCAAACCAAAGAAAAAATGAGATGGAGCGTCCATTAGTGCGATGTTCTGGAACCTACTGCGTACCACAGCTCCCCTAGCGGTCACGCCCAGTAAGTCAGTTAAAACAGACCTTTTGCCGTTGAGGGTCGCATAATGTCCTCTTTCTCCTGTGGAGTCTGCCAAATACTGCAGCTCCACCACTTCTCTCTCCAGGTCCCTGACAGACCTGGCCAAGTCTCCAGAGACATTGTGAGTATACTGTAGACACAGATTCTTTATTTGACTCTTCCCTACATCCAACCACTGCTGCAAAGATCTAAAATTTGGTTTGGTTAATTTAAAATTACTCCAAAAAAACCTAAAAGCGGTTTTAAAACAATTATCCGATAAAAGTGATGTGTTAAAATGCCAGTATGCCTACTGCACTTTATATTCTTGACAAAAAACACAACACTGAACCAGAGAATGATCTGTAAAGCCAACAGGGACTATAAAAGAACTTTTAAAGATGTTGAAATGGTGCTTAAAACTGTAAACCGTATCTAGACTGGCCAAGGACAGAATATTGTCCTTGCTATGGCTCCACGTGTACTGTCTAGTCCTACCATGAAAATTTCTCCACACATCACACAGATCATGAGCTTCTATAAGACCCTTTAAGCTTCTGTTGGATGCAGCATGTGGCTCTGGGTGATTCCTGTCCATGAAAGGATTTTCTGTACAATTAAAATCACCTCCAACAAATAAAAAAATCATCATTACTGCACTTTTTGATCGTGTCATTTAAAATATTTAAAAAGGCCAATCTTTCTGTGCCTACGGTTGGAGCATACACATTTATAAAAACAACTTTCACATTCTCAAAAACAGCTTGGACTTTTAAAATGTGGCCTGCAATTATCTCATCAGTGTCATAAGAAAGTGGAATAAAATCTCGAGGAAAATAAAATACCCACTCCACTGCTGCTATTGTTGTGACTGAGGATAACTTCTTGAAATTCCCTCCTTGTCAGAGCGATAGCCGAGCAGTCAAGGCACCAGAGAAAGAGCAGAGGCTTCCAAAATTTGCAACCAGCAATTTCTGTTTATTCCAACAATCTTCACAGGCAATAACTCAAATGCACATCCGACACCCCACACAAACCAAATGAAACACCTGTTAATATACTCAGTGAGATAATTAACCTAATTGGCACATACCATAATCCCAGGTAAGACAATGAACATTTCATCTTCCCACATATACCCAATAATATCTAAAAAGGACATAAATAATTTCCCCACAATATTTACAGAATAAATAATACAATAAATAATTTAAACCCCTATTTAGTACATATTAAATACCCCCTTTACTCCACCATCCTATACTACCTCCTGCTGGTATCCTTTAAAGGCCCTCAAACCCCTGAGGAGTCTTTTGCCCGGATACCACCAGGAAGCATACTGGCAAAGGTACGTGGTTCCAAGATTAATAAATTGCCTCACCCAATTAACATAATTAATATTAACAATTATCTCACAAAAGAATTCACTTCAGTCAAGACACATTCTACAATTATATGTGCATTTTTACAATCTAATACATGTTAACATTTGCAAATATAAATCCTTTTACACATATAATATTCATTTACCAGACCATACAGTGGCAACACTCCATCGTCACATCTCCTCCCCCCCTCTCCTGAGAGTACAGTACTCTATGAGTTATGTACTCTGGAGAGGCTGTCTGCCACAAGGTTGGTCTTCCCTGCCATATACTAAATTGTGAAGTTATAGGGCTGTAGGGACAGATACCACCCTGTAAGACGATTGTTAGTGTCCTTTATTCTATTTAGCCACTGTAAGGCCTGATGATCTGTCTCTAATGTGAAATGACGTCCGAGTAAATAATACCTAAGAGACCCTATTGCCCATTTCATGGCCAGACATTGTTTTTCCACCGTAGAGTATCTCGTCTCTCGGTCCAACAATTTACGGCTCAGAAACAGTACTGGGTGTCTCTCTCTCCTCACCTCCTGGAGAAGTACTGCTCCAAGGCCAACTCCTGAAGCATCTGTTTGCAGAATAAATGGACAGGCAAAATCCGTACTGTAGAGAACCTTCTCCCCAGAAATCGCACCCTTCAAATCCTCAAAGGCTCTCCCACACTCCTCTGTCCATTTCACCCTATTTGGTGCTGAAGCCTTTGTGAGGTCAGTCAGGATTGCTGCTCTTTCAGCAAAATGGGGGATGAATTTACTGTACCACCCTACCAGACCCAAAAATGACTGTACCTTCTTTTTGGTGGTAGGGACAAGATAGGCCTGAATAGCGTCTACTTTCCCCACTCGTGGTCTAATGACCCCCTGACCAACCACATGTCCCAGGTACTCCACCTGCTGCCGTCCAAATGCGCACTTGCGTGGATTAATAGTCAGACCTGCCTCCTTAATTAAATGCAGGACCTGCCGAAGATGTAACACGTGATCCTTCCAGGTCTGACTATAGATGACTACGTCATCCAGATAGGCAGCTGCAAAGTCTGACACTCCTCCTAGTACCTGGTCCATGAGCCGCTGGAAAGTTGCAGGTGCCCCCTGGAGGCCAAATGTCATGACATTGAACTGGAAAGTGCCATAAGGTGTTTTAAAGGCTGTCAATTCCTTCGTCTCAGGTGCCAAGGCCACCTGCCAATACCCCTTGTTTAGGTCTAATGTAGAGATAAACCTAGCCCTGCCCACTTTCTCTAACAACTCATCAATTCGGGGCATGGGTTACGACTCAAACTTAGAGACTGCATTCAAATACCTAAAGTCAATGCAGAACCTCAAAGAACCATCCTTTTTGGGGACCAACACAATCGGACTGCACCATTCACTGACCGACTCCTCGATCACTCCCAGCTGCAACATCAGATCAATCTCCTGCTCAGTTTTGGGACCAACCGTTCAGGAATCCTATAGGACTTCTGACGGGGAACAGCCTCTTTCTTTAAATGCACTCTATGGTGTAGTAAAATGGTGAAACCAGGTCTCTCCTGAAACAAATCTGGATCTACTAGTGCCTCTAATTGTCTCTGCTGATCGTCCTGCAAATGAGACACGTGAAAAGAACAAAACTCTGTCACGTCTGTGGGAAAGGATTGTTCTCTGTCCTCATCCACTTCCGTTGCACAAATCAGGAGCTGATGACGCATCTGCTGACGACCAGGCTGCTGCTGCTGATGCACAGGCTGCTGAAACTCCTTCAACAAGTTGATATGAAAGCACTGGCGTTTTGTCTTTCTATCAGGCATATACAGTTCATATGTCACTGAGCTCAACTTCCTAGAAATTTCGTGAGGCCCCTGCCATCGAGCCAACAGCTTACTATCACAAGAGGGCAGCAGTAACAACACCTGCTGACCTGGGTGAAAAACCCTCTTCCTGGCCTTCTTGTCATACCATGTCTTTTGTTTATTCTGCGCCATCCTCATGTGCTCCTGAGCCAAAGCAGTCATCTGATCCAGTTTTTTTCTCATTTTAATGACGTATGAGACCACATTGTCCTGATCACTCGGAGGCCTCTCCCAGTGCTCCTTTAATAAATCCAATGGGCCCCTCACCTGACGACCATATAGTTCAAAAGGTGAGAACCCTGTTGAAGCCTGGGGCACCTCCCAATAAGCAAACAGCAAATACGGTACCCATTGGTCCCAATCCGAGCCCGTACTAGAAACAGATTTCCGCAGCATGTTCTTTAACGTCTGGTTAAACCGTTCCACCAGTCCATCAGTCTGAGGGTGATATGGGGTGGTCCTAATTCCCTTGATACCCAACAGTTTATAAACCTGCTGCAAAAGTTTTGACAGAAAATTTGTCCCACAGTCTGTCAGGACCTCTTTGGGTACGCCTACCCTCGAAAATAACTGAATAAGGCAGTTAGCAACCTGCCTAGCCTTAATAGATTTCAGTGGAAAGGCTTCTGGGTACCGAGTAGCATAGTCACATATTACAAGAATGTATTCGTTGCCCGAGGAGCTTCTTTCTAGGAGGCCAACTATATCCATCCCTATCCTATCAAACGGTGTTCCAATGATTGGTAATTGATGAAGACGGGCCCGGGCTACTCCCCTAGATGATGTAATTTGACATATCTCACATAATGCACAAAACTCCTTAACTTGGGTATGCATTCCTGGCCACACAAACCTAGCAATTCTCTGGAACGTTTTCTGGAACGCTAGGTGGCCTGCCCAAGGGATAACATGTCCCAGTTCCATCACTTTTTGTGTGAGGCCTTGTGGAAAAGCTATGGCCCTAACTTCACCTTGCTGTTGGTACAGAATGCCATCTCTAATGACATACTCGGCCTCAGCCAAACAGTCCACTCTGCCCTGTTTCACACCGTCAATCTCAGAGACCTTTTCAAACCAAGGTTTTAGCAATGGGTCAGCTTTCTGCAGCGCAGCTATGTCAGAAGGAACGTTAAAATCTACTGACTGGCTTAGCTGTGATGTTTCCTCCCCCAAGTTCTTAGCTGCAGCTAAAACCTTGTCTCTTCTCCTCTGAGCCTTGGATTTAGATTGCTTAATTGGGCCTGCCTCTATCCCAGAATCATAAAAAGGCAGTTCCTGAAGAACATCGGCAGCCCTCTGAGCTCTTGTTGTAACCGTATTACAATTTTTCACCACAGGTGCCTTTACCCTCTGCTCAACAGCGCCACCTGCCTGTCTCTCCTCAGTTTGGTGTTCCTCCCGAACCTGTTGTATGATGTCCAACAAATTTGGAACATCATTGCCAAGAATCACTGAGTATGGCAAATCAGTCACAAGAGCTACAGAAAGGAGATTAGTCTGACCCCCCACTGTTAAATAGACCTCAGCGGTCGGGCACAGCTTTTTATCCCCATGGACACAACTGATATTTATTTCAGACTCGCTCCACAAATCCCTAGGAACCAAACTGGACAGCACAACAGTTTGAAAACAACCTGAGTCTAACAGGGCCTCTTCACACTGACCATTAAGCAACACCGTCGTTTTGTACATTTCACTGTGCACTGGGGCTGAAAGAGTGGGTCTAGGAACTGAGCATGATAATGACGGTTTACTATTTCTTGTGGCAGGACGTGAATACTGTGTGTGGCCAATTTTATTACACTGGTAACAGCGTATATCTTGACTCGAAACAAAACGTGACTTTCTACTACCATTATGTTTGCTACTAGTGACCCGACTGGAGCTGCAATACAGTCTGTTTTGAGCTTGACCACCCCTTTCACCCCCATCAAACTTACTCCGTGTGGTGAAAGAGCCGTCACGGCTGAGAGTAGGTCTCCTGCTCCCAGACCTGGCTGACAGGAAGACTTCCGCCAGACGAGCCACGTCCTCTGCAGTCTTCGGGTCCTGCTCTTGTATCCAGACTCCCACTTCCGGGTCCACCATCCACAGAAACTGCTCCAAGATCAACAGTTCCGCGATGTCTTTCACCGTTGAGGTCTCTGGTTTAATCCATTTGTTAAACGGGTCTTTCAAACGTACATACAGTTCACGGGGGGTTTTGTCCTGATGAATGTCCAGGGCGCGAAACCTTCTCCTATAGGTGCCAGGTGTTATTTCATACTTAATTAAAATTGCTTCCTTCACTTTATCATAGTTCTCTGTGTCAGCGATGTCCATGAGCACCTACGCACTACGTGCTTTACCCGTGAGCAGAGGAACTAACTGAATAGCCCACTCCTCCTTACGCCAGCGGCAGACAGTAGCAATCCTCTTGAACGTCTCCAGATAATGCTCGATGTCATCATCGGGAGAGAGCGGATTCAGCCTGGGCTCACGGTGCATCTGCATTGTCCTCGACTGCACCTGCAGCAGTAGCTTCTCCTCCTGCGGGCCGACCCGACTGGCCGTCACCCTGGGGTCTTCCCCCGAAACGCCGTCGTCACTGCTGCATTCAGCCCGGCTCCCATACTCCTCTCTCAGCTCCACTTGTGACTGCGTCTGACGAACTTGATGCTGCACAGTCTGCCACCTTTGTTCTTGCAGAGAGGCCTCTTCCTCCATCTGACAGTCTCTGACTGTCAGTGAACACACCAGGGACTTCACCAAGCTCGTCAATTCTCCCAGCTTGTCTAGTCCACTGGTCCCCTGCTCCTCAATTGCCATGCTAGTTTCCAAGTCGTCTAATTGCTCCTGTTGTTTCTTCATGTTCCTTTTGGCCATCACTCCTCTTGTCCCGTGTTATCACTCCTTACTTTTGACAACACTTTTTTTTTTTTTGACCAAACGTCACATAGTCCGCTTAATTTGACATCATTGTCATACGTTCCGCTGCCTTTCTTCGAAGCTGCGGTGGGGGTGGAAAATTCCTGACACCACTCGTCCGGCTGCGCTTTCCTCTTCACCACAGCCATGAAACCGGACCACTTCTGTCACCAATTAGCAGGAACGAGCCATTCCTGATGCCAAATGTCAAGAAATGGACCACTTCTGACACCAAAATGTCAGAGCGATAGCCGAGCGGTCAAGGCACCAGAGAAAAAGCAGAGGCTTCCAAAATTTGCAACCAGCAATTTCTGTTTATTCCAACAATCTTCACAGGCAGTAACTCCAACGCACATCCGACACCCCACTCAAACCAAATGAAACACTTGTTAATATACAGTGGGGAAAAAAGTATTTAGTCAGCCACCAATTGTGCAAGTTCTCCCACTTAAAAGATGAGAGAGGTCTCCAATTTTCTTCATAGGTATACCTCAACTATGAGAGACAAAAGGAGAAAAAAAATTCAGAAAATCACATTGAAGGATTTTTAATGAATTAATTGGTAAATTCCTTGGTAAAATAAATATTTGGTCACCTACAAACAAGCAAGATTTCTGGCTCTCACAGACCTGTAACTTCTTCTTTAAGAGGCTCCTCTGTCCTCCACTTGTTACCTGTATTAATGGCACCTGTTTGAACTCTTTATCAGTATAAAAGACACCTGTCCACAACCTCAAACAGTCAGACTCCAAACTCCACTATGGCCAAGACCAAAGAGCTGTCAAAGGACACCAGAAACAAAATTGTAGACCTGCACCAGGCTGGGAAGACTGAATCTGCAATAGGTAAGGAGCTTGGTGTGAAGAAATCAACTGTGGGAGCAATTATTAGAAAATGGAAGACATACAAGACCACTGATAATCTCCCTCGATCTGGGGCTCCACGCAAGTTCTCACCCCGTGGGGTCAAAATGATCATGAGAACGGTGAGCAAAAATCCCAGAACCACACGGGGGGACCTAGTGAATCACCTGCAGAGAGCTGGGACCAAAGTAACAAAGGCTACCATCAGTAACACACTACGTCGCCAGGGACTCAAATCCTGCAGTGCCAGACGTGTCTCCCTGCTTAAGCCAGTACATGTCCAGGCCCGTCTGAAGTTTGCTAGAGAGCATTTGGATGATCCAGAAGAGGATTGGGAGAATGTCATATGGTCAGATGAAACCAAAATAGAACTTTATTGTAAAAACTCAACTTGTCGTGTTTGGAGGAGAAAGAATACCTTATCTACTGTGAAGCATGGGGGTGGAAACATCATACTTTGGGGCTGTTTTTCTGCAAAGGGACCAGGACGACTGATCCGTGTAAAGGAAAGAATGAATGGGGCCATGTATCGTGAGATTTTGAGTGAAAACCTCCTTCCATCAGCAAGGGCATTGAAGATGAAACGTGGCTGGATCTTTCAGCATGACAATGATCCCAAACACACAGCCCGGGCAACGAAGGAGTGGCTTCGTAAGAAGCATTTCAAGGTCCTGGAGTGGCCTAGCCAGTCTCCAGATCTCAACCCCATAGAAAATCTTTGGAGGGAGTTGAAAGTCTGTGTTGCCCAGTGACAGCCCCAAAACATCACTGCTCTAGAGGAGATTTGCATGGAGGAATGGGCCAAAATACCAGCAACAGTGTGTGAAAACCTTGTGAAGACTTACAGAAAACGTTTGATCTCTGTCATTGCCAACAAAGGGTATATAACAAAGTATTGAGATGAACTTTTGTTATTGACCAAATACTTATTTTACCGAGGAATTTACCAATTAATTCATTAAAAATCCTTCAATGTGATTTTCTGGATTTTTTTCCCCTCATTTTGTCTCTCATAGTTGAGGTATACCTATGATGAAAATTTGAGACCTCTGTCATCTTTTAAGTGGGAGAACTTGCACAATTGGTGGCTGACTAAATACTTTTTTACCCCACTGTACTCAGTGAGATAATTAACCTAATTGGCCCATACCATAATCCCAGGTAAGACAATGAACATTTCATCTTCCCACATATACAGTGGGGCAAAAAAGTATTTAGTCAGCCACCAATTGTGCAAGTTCTCCCACTTAAAAGATGAAAGAGGTCTCCAATTTTCATCATAGGTATACCTCAACTATGAGAGACAAAATGAGAAAAAAAAATCCAGAAAATCACATTGAAGAATTTTTAATGAATTAATTGGTAAATTCCTCGGTAAAATAAGTATTTGGTCACCTACAAACAAGCAAGATTTCTGGCTCTCACAGACCTGTAACTTCTTCTTTAAGAGGCTCCTCTGTCCTCCACTCGTTACCTGTATTAATGGCACCTGTTTGAACTCTTTATCAGTATAAAAGACACCTATCCACAACCTCAAACAGTCAGACTCCAAACTCCACTATGGCCAAGACCAAAGAGCTGTCAAAGGACACCAGAAACAAAATTGTAGACCTGCACCAGGCTGGGAAGACTGAATCTGCAATAGGTAAGGAGCTTGGTGTGAAGAAATCAACTGTGGGAGCAATTATTAGAAAATGGAAGACATACAAGACCACTGATAATCTCCTTCGATCTGGGGCTCCACGCAAGATCTCACCCCGTGGGGTCAAAATGATCACAAGAACGGTGAGCAAAAATCCCAGAACCACACGGGGGGATCTAGTGAATGACCTGCAGAGAGCTGGGACCAAAGTAACAAAAGCCTGTTTTCCACTAGCCCAGCACACCTCGGTACGGCTCGATTCACTTCAGTACGGCTCGGAATTCTTCTGTCTCCATTAGCACGGTGTTGTGCTTGTGCTGTGATGGTTTGTGTTAGGAGGGTTTAGAAGCGGGGCTGCGGCAGATTCCCAGCGAGGCGGGGCCACACTCCCGTGACGTTTCGCACCCGACTGAGTCCTTATTTACACGAGACAAAAAATGGAGGATCCAAGGATTATTGCCTTGCTCACTCTGTGGTTTTATCTCACAATTAATTTTATCTCATAATTAAGCTGCAACAACACAAGTCACTTTTGTTTTGAATTAAGTGCCAAATGACCTAGAAATAATGAGCTGAAACTTGTTTTTATTCGTATAAAGTAATGAGACGGTGGCACACTGGCCAACACCAAATTGTATTATTTTTTACATCCTAGGGCATTTTGGATATACTGAATTAAAAAAATTCATGTTTTTCACCTTCAGGTCAACGTTTGGAACAACAGTATTATTATTTTCCGTTTAGATGACGCTACACTCCTTCTAAAGTATTGTAAATCTCTGAATTTGGAATGCCGATAGAGCATTCAATTTACATATACTTGTACCTACTTTGACTTGGTGCTAATTTTTTATGATATTTCAATAAAAAGAACTGAAAGCTTACAAAAAGATTTCTTTTTTGGTCTAGTTAAAAATTACATTACCTTTACAATGGTTGACCCCTGACAGGATGATCAGCATGATTTTGATCAGACTAGGCAATGGAATTTCTATGTAATTATACTGTTTTATAATTCAGTGTTATAACAGACAAACCACACTTTCCAAAACAATTCCATTTTATTATATACAAAATATTAAAAGAAAAAAAAAACTTTGCAACACAACATGAAGGTTAATCGACATTTTATACACGCCGACCACTGAGTGCCTCTACACCAGCTTCCCAAACTGGGTCACGAAGACTCTGTTGAATGAAGCCGTCTCTGCCAGCTGTGGGTCATGAAGGCTCGGTTGAATTAATCCGTGCGGGCTGTCGCGGCGGACGCGTGGGATGATTCTACAAGGAAAGTGCACACAATAAAATACAGGCCGAAAGTGCAAGACATACAGAAAAGACAATAGTTTTTAACAAGAATACATAAGCTTATTTCAGCGTATTGTTCACATGAATAATTAAAATAAAAGCTTTAGTCCGCAGTGTGCTGCAATAAAGCAGCGATCATCATCCACAAATGAACACCTTTTCTATTGCATAAATAAACTGAGCGTCTTACCGAATATATTTGCGAAAAAACGCACAATAAAAAAAATTAAAACTCACCGTTAAAGGACTCCGATGTCGAGACCTCCCGGTATATTTTTTCATTCCGGGCGGCTCCGTCTAACTCGCGCTGTATACATTCGTCTGACAATGCAGTGAGCAGACACTGCACCTCCTTATTGGTCCATGGAACACCCTTATTACGCGAAGCCATTTTTGATAGAGAATAAATGAAAATAGCACAGCAATACACTGAAAAGAAACCGCCAACAGTGGTTGCGTGCTGAGTAAAGGCGGTCGTGAAGATTCTTTTTTTTTTTTTTTCAAAAACTTTATTGAGAAGGTCGTGAAGATTCGGTAGAAGAGGAGGAGGAGAGGGGCGGTTACAACCTGACCAATCAGTGCCGGTTACGACCTGACCAATCAGCAGCGACCAGTCTGTTAACGTCACAACACGGCACAGCTCAGCACTGCTGTACCCTGCCCTGGAGCGGGGCTGAGAATCGCGGCTGTTAAACCGTGTTGGGGCTTGTGGAAAAGCGTACAAAGCGTGCTGAGCCGTCCCGTGTCGCGCTAAAGCGTGCTAGTGGAAAAGGCCCTAAAGGCTACTATCAGTAACACACTACGTCGCCAGGGACTCAAATCCTGCAGTGCCAGACGTGTCCCCCTGCTTAAGCCAGTACATGTCCAGGCCCGTCTGAAGTTTGCTAGAGAGCATTTGGATGACCCAGAAGAGGATTGGGAGAATGTCATTTGGTCAGATGAAACCAAAATAGAACTTTATTGTAAAAACTCTACTTGTCGTGTTTGGAGGAGAAAGAACACCATACCTACTGTGAAGCATGGGGGTGGTTGATGCTTTGGGGCTGTTTTTCTGCAAAGGGACCAGGACGACTGATCCATGTAAAGGAAAGAATGAATGGGGCCATGTATCGTGAGATTTTGAGTGAAAACCTCCTTCCATCAGCAAGGGCATTGAAGATGAAACATGGCTGGGTCTTTCAGCATGACAATGATCCCAAACACACCGCCCGGGCAACAAAGGAGTGGCTTCGTAAGAAGCATTTCAAGGTCCTGGAGTGGCCTAGCCAGTCTCCAGATCTCAACCCCATAGAAAATCTTTGGAGGGAGTTGAAAGTCCATGTTGCCCAGCGACAGCCCCAAAACATCACTGCTCTAGAGGAGATCTGCAAGGAGGAATGGGCCAAAATACCAGCAACAGTGTGTGAAAACCTTGTGAAGACTTACAGAAAACGTTTGACCTCTGTCATTGCCAACAAAGGGTATATAACAAAGTATTGAGATGAACTTTTGTTATTGACCAAATACTTATTTTACCGAGAAATTTACCAATTAATTCATTAAAAATCCTTCAATGTGATTTTCTGGATTTTTTTTTTCTCATTTGGTCTCTCATAGTTGAGGTATACCTATGATGAAAATTTGAGACCTCTCTCATCTTTTAAGTGGGAGAACTTGCACAATTGGTGGCTGACTAAATACTTTTTTGCCCCACTGTACCCAATAATATCTAAAACGGACATAAATAATTTCCCCACAATATTTACAGAATAAATAACACACCATAAATACACCATAAATAATACAATAAATAATTTAAACCCCTATTTACATCTTAAATACCCCTTTTACTCCACCATCCTGTACTACCTCCTGCTGGTATCCTTTAAAGGCCCTCAAACCCCTGAGGAGTCTTTTGCCCGGATACCACCAGGAAGCATTCTGGCTTCCTGGTACGTGGTTCCAAGATTAATAAATTGCCTCACACAATTAACATAATTAATATTAACAATTATCTCACAAAAGAATTCACTTCAATCAAAACACATTCTACAATTATATGTGCATTTTTACAATCCAATACATGTTAACATTTGCAAATATAAATCCTTTTACACATATAATATTCAATTACCAGACCATACAGTGGCAACACTCTGTCGTCACACTCCTCCAGTCAGCAGCATTGTCCTCAGAACTGTGAGTCTCCTGAACAAACAGAACATTAATTTTCTTACATTCTGCAAGACTAAAAACACACACTCGCTTGGACATTTCTCTTGCTCCAAAATTAAAACTACACGTGTATAAAAGGGCAAAACCAATACAAGAACAGAGAAGAAAAAATGAGCAATAAAAAAACTAATCATCTTGGGCAAGATCTCCTGATCAGTGAAGCTTTCCTGCTCAAGCTCTCCCCTATTTTTCACATAGGCCCGAGCAGAGTCAACAAAACGTTTTAGGTCAGGGAAAAAGTTTTCAACTTTAACCATCCTGGATCCCTTAGTGTCCTGCAAAAACTTCTGTATTTTTGTGAAAGGGTAACTACCTCCACTGGCCACATCATCACTGCTTTCACCATCGCACTCTATCTCAGACCCAGCATAAGAATCTGGTTGAGATAGAGAAGCCTCAGAACTTTCTTTTACAACCCTTTTCACTTTATTCCTCTGCTGTTTGTTTTCCAAATTTTTCCGTTTGACTGAAACTTAAGATAACTCTTCATCGATTTCAACGTCATCCTCATCCTCCAACACTGACTCAGCCACCCTGGTAGCTGTCTCTTGTTTTTCACTCACCCTCTGCTGTGCTTTTATATTCATCTTTATGGTCCCACCGTCTATCTGTGCCTCATTTGGCTCATCTGTCTAATCCTGAGCATGATCCTCCTCTATAATCTCACCCTTGTCCACAATGTTCATCTGTGTATTAACCCTGTGATGTACTTTAACTTTTGTAGTTGTTCCGTTTATGACTGACAGGCTGGCCACAGTGGGCAGCAAAGCTGCCCCACTGCCAGATGGCGTCGCAGCCAGAGCACCCGACGGCAAGGCCGCACCAGTAGCCACGGAGGGTGGCAAAGCCGCCCCACTGCCAGACAGCCCCGCGGCCACAGCACCCAGTGGCAAGGTCACACTAGCGGCCTTCCCTGGGCGATGATCCCCCACTCCCTGAGGGCATGATCGAATCAAATACCCCTCTATTCCGCAGCCAAAACACTTCATATTATCAGAGGTGACGTGGATGGTATAATCAAAGCCGTCAATCTATTACTTACATATGAGATTGAGGCTTTCCTTGCTATTCTTTAAAATCATGAACACCTGTTGTCTAAAAGACATGACATGCTTCAAATGCGCGGACTTACAGCCGAGAGGGATGTGTTAAAAAGGGGACAAAAGCTGGCCGTATCTCAACAGCTCATTCTCCAACAGCTCATTCTTTAAAAACATTTGATATTGTGATTCTTTTTGTGGGATTTATCAGAGACACAACAGGAACCGGTGTGTCTTTAATTACAACTCCACTCTCCACCACCTGATTAACTTTTTCAACACTGTCTAGGAAAATTACCACGGCATTATTCATTCTAGAAGCCGACCTGATGCTTTTATAGCCAACCACTCCCCCACAACCAGACTACAATCCTCCACTGAGCATCTGACAGCCGGAGCCAGTTTGACAGCATGCCAGCGTGTCAGCTTCTCGAACCCGGAGCCTCTCTCCAAAACCATGCTGACCAGCAAAGCTGGCAGCAGACCCCACCCCCCAGAACACCAACCCCACCCCAGCTACAGAAAACAACGAAACTTAAGGGTATTTAACAAAAAAAACACCATAAACACAAAAAGATAGAGAAAAGTTTGAGACAACTCACTCACGCTGTCACACACTCCCAGCTCGCACTCATGACCATGCACAGAGAGAGAGAGAGAGAGAGAGAGACTTTGACTTTTAAAAAAAGCCTTTATTGCACAATTCAAAAAAATGTAAGCGCACCAACATCATTCCACCAAGTGTCTCACATTGGAAAAAGTGCAAACATAAGTCTTCCCCCCCCACACAAAACACAAAGTATTCCTTGCAGTCCACCTGTTCCACATTGGCAGTGGCAGTAGTGCGAGTCCTCCTCGTAGTCCGTGCAAAGACGAGCCAGAGGCCCCCAGTTCTTAAGCAAGGCCAAGTCCCCTTCCTCCGGCAGCAGAGATAGCGCTGTGCGGCCGCAGCCAGTTCCGTTGCACATCCCAGAGACAGTTTCCTCATCTCAGATGGATTGGAGTCCGTAGACCATGCGGGATTTTCAAGCAAGTCATCTGTGCAGCAGGCTCGTCCAGAGTGCAGAAAGAAAACGGTGGGGCACCCATGCCCTGCAGGTAAAGATCCAGTTCCGTGACAGTCAATTACAGTCAATTAGAAACGTCATATAAAAGTCTGATCAAACAATATCCCAAAAATGTGTAAAACAGGCAGAGGAACGACCGCCATTTATTCCTCCTGTCGGGCGCGCTTGACCCCTGTTCTCCCTGCTGCTTTACGCAGGGCTGTCAGGTGTTTCTTGAGGCGAAAACGTTTCCTTTCATCCAGGAGGTCAAGACCAACCTGCCTTCTTAGCACATCAACAGACTTAATGAATTTATCAGTGTCACTGAAGTAGTCAGTGACTTTAATGGCTTTGTTATAGGTTTCATCCAGAAAAGCATTTATTTCTTCCAGTGAATACAAACTCGTGTTTGTACTGCATTTTGCCTCAATAGACTCAGTATTAGACACAGTGTCGTTATCAGATTCCATTTCCTCGTCAGCACAACTCAGCTGACTGTTTGGTTCTCCTGGGCCAGTGGATTCATCATGGGCCACATTTTCCTGGATGCCACCCACAGCAGCTGACTATCGCCATTCCATCCCCTGCTGTGAAACGGTAGCAGCCTCCGGAAGCACAACTGCTGATGTCACACAGCAAGATTCTGACGCACCATCAGGTCGGTCCTCCGTCTCCTGCTCCGAAACGGTAGCAGCTTCCGGAGGCACAGCTGCTGACGTCACACAGCGAGATGATTGTGACGCACCATCAGTGACATTTTTGGCGCCATCGCCAGCAATGGTCCCGGCTGTAAGCTGGGCCGTGGGCGCCACAACCGGGCCGTCCACAGACACAGCGGCAGGCTCCGGAGCAGGGCCAGCGGAAGGCCCCGCAACGTCGTCCGCAGTAGCGGCGGGAGCGGAGGCCGCGCCGCCGTCTGCAGCTGCGGCGTGAGCGGAGGGCTCGCCGCCGGCACCATCTACGGCTCCATCAGGGCCCTCCGCCTGCTGCCTGTGCGGACAAGCGAACCGTTTGTGGCCCACATCTCCACATTCAAAACACTTCATCTGTCCTGAGCTCGCATACATCATATAGGAGCCGTCCCCGTGTTTGACCCGGAAGGACACTTCCAGAGTTTGAGTGGGCGAGTCTAGAAACATGAACACCTGTCGCCTGAGTGATTTCACATGTTTTAACTTGGTCTCCTTGCATCCCAAAGTCAGAGTTGTAAACGGGCCCGCAAACGTCTCAAATCTGCGGAGCTCCGTCGCCAACTGCTCGTCAGTGATAAAAGGTGGAACACCTGAGACGGTGATTCGCGTTGATGGGACAGATAAGGGGGACACCTGTACATACGTTTCCCCGATAACAACACCGCTTACAATCGGGGTGTGGACATCCTCTTCAGCAGCCAGAAACACAACTACAGCTCAATTCATTCGGGACGCAAAGCAGATCGCATCATGGCCCACCTGCTCGGCCACAGCCATAAGGACTTCCTCCACAGTAACAGTGCTGTCCGGGGGAACGATCCTCACCCCCTGGTGGATAGATGGAGGTGGCATTTCCAAGGTCGCCATCCTCCACCCAAAAAAACAAAAACCGAAAATGCGGCCAGAGCCATAAGGACCTCCTCCACAGTAACAGTGCTGTCCGGGGGAGCGATCCTCACCCCCTGGTGGGAGAGAGAGAGAGAGAGAGAGAGAGAGAGAGAGAGAGAAAGAGAGAGAGAGAGAGAGACGGGGTGTCCCAGTTCATAGGGGTAGTGATGTTATGCTCGACACCGCCCACTCAACACTGATTCGTGCAATATAAAGCGGAAGTGTCATGAGCAGTTCATCGAGCACTGTTTCAGCACGCCCACAGTCACGTGACCGTAGCAAGCAAGGCCTCGTTTTGTCAGCCACATCACGTGACTTGAGGACTCGCGGGAAGTTTGAGAGGATTCTATTGGAATTAGGGTTTTTTTGTTTGCTTTGTATTGTTTGTTCCTGCCATCCAGTTTTGAATAGACCTCGAATGGGCAAATAAAAAAAAAAAGTATTGAGATTTTTTTGAGGTTTTCTACTCAGATGCAGTTCTGACACTCAGTCAGCAGATGGCACTCTTTATTAAATGTTTCATAACACTGTGTCGATCATGAAGCTATTGTCTCAAAGTTGTTCATTGTTTTATAAGGCCTCAGTTTCACCATCACTAATGTATCTATGTGTAATATTTAGTGCATGTAATGTGTTGTTAAATGTGACGGAACCTAATTCTAGCTTGTGTAATACTGTCCCTGACTTATAGTTTTCTACTTTTCTCTGTAAATTTATCTAAATTTGAAACCATTTTCATCATTTGTAATTTCCTCTTGTAAAATTGACTTTTGTTGTACATTTGAGACTTTATTATAAATTTGTGGATTATTATATGGCTAATTTTTGTTTATTTTTTTAAATAAAATAACTGTTTTTAATAAATTTGAAACAGACTGGTAATTTTTTTTTTTACTTTTTCCTTATAGCAATTTTTGACCATTATTTTGCAGAGCCAGAACAGAACAATAATTTAACTCTGATTTCAAAGAAAAAAATATTAATAAAATTGTACTTAATGAAATAAATCAACTTAAATGACCAAAGATGCAGTTATTTCTGTTATGATATTTCTATATATTTATAGTTTTTTTTTTAGAAATCTCCTCACCATCCAGACAGCAGGAAAAACTTATCTTGAAATCCAAATGTTGGCACATTTAGTTTGTCTGAAGGCTGCTGACGAATTAAAGTCACTGACTTTGTGAATTTCAGTCATCTTAACTTGCCAGGTACATAATAGTGAACATAATGGTCTGTCTGTGCTCGCCTGGGTTTTCCTGTCATTCATCCGTCTCCCTGTGACCGGCATCCTCCAGTACTTGGAGGCAGACGTCCCCCGATTCCGCTTCCTGCAGGCTGGACCGCCACCATCTGTGCTTCATCTCCACCCGGACATCGTTGTCTTCCCCCAGCGAAGATGCATCCACCGGGGCTCTCGTCGGAATTACCACTCAGACAACTCCAACCAGATTAAGTCCATTTGGTCCGCATCTAGACACCCTCATGGGAACACCGGTCGGACTGCTGATCACAGTGTGCTAGCCCTGCTGTCAACTCCAACACTGCCGTAAGTTTCGGCCTGCTGAATATCCGCTCGCTGACTGGTAAGGGGCAACTCGTCCAGGATCTCCTCGTCGACCGTGAGTTGGATTTTTTATGTTTGACTGAAACATGGCAACAGCCAAATGACTACCTTTCTTTGAATGAAGCTAATCCGCTTGGGTTTGTTTACAATTGCAAACCACGTGACTCTGGCCGGGGAGGAGGTCTCGCGCTGTTCTTCCGTGAGCAGTGGAGAGTCTCACCGGTGTCTGTCCCCGCCTCTTCCTCGTTTGAGTCTATGGTCTCAGTGCTGCCTGGTTCTGTTCCTACAATTGTGGCAGCAATTTACCGTCCACCAAAGCCTAACAAGGACTTCATAAATGAATTTTCAGCTTTTTTGGCTGAGCTTTCTTCATGCTCTCCCAATATAGTAATTCTTGGTGATTTTAACATACACATAGACAATGTGAATGATAACCTCACCAGGGATTTTATATTCAGTCTTAACAGTTTCGGTTTTCAACAGTTTATCACTGTTCCAATTCATTCAAAAGGACGCACCCTTGATTTAATTTGCTGTTTAGGTGTTATTCCTACCGGTTGCAAAACAGATGTGCTCCCTTTCTCTGATCATATGTTAATCTCTTTTGATGTTAATCTGGTTCTTTCAAAAAACAAGTCCTCCCATGACATTTCCTTCCGTAATATCAAGGACATTAATCTGGACGCTCTTTCAGCCGGTATTAATTCTCTACCCCACCCTGACAGTCTCTCCAGTCCTGATGAACTTGTCTCACACTATAACAGTCTCCAGAGTCTTCTCAATAACTTGGCCCCCCTGAAAACCAGATCAGTCACATTCACCCGTTCTTCACCCTGGTTCACTCCTGCTCTCAGACAACTTAAAGCCAAGGGACGCCAGTTGGAACATCTCATTAGGAAAACTGGTTTAACTGCTCATCAAGAAATGTACCAAAATCATATCACTCATTACAAGGACTGCTGCAAACACGCCAAATCCACCTACTACACCAGTTTGATCAGTTCATATGAAGGTGACACTAAGGCCCTATTCTCCTTACTGAAAACCATCACTCAACCGCCGGACTCCCTTCCCCCGCACATGGTCTCCCCTGTGTTCTGTGATAATTTGATTTCATTTTTTACCTCCAAAATTCAGAATATTCATCAACAGCTCGTCCCAATGATCTCTCACAATCCTTTATCAACATTTCCTCCTGTGTCTCCTACCTTCTCCTTCTCTGCATTTACTCTTCCCTCCATCACTGCTATTTCTAAACTGATAAGCAAATCCAAATCATCTACAGTGGGGCAAAAAAGTATTTAGTCAGCCACCAATTGTGCAAGTTCTCCCACTTAAAAGATGAGAGAGGTCTCCAATTTTCATCATAGGTATACCTCAACTATGAGAGACAAAAGGAGAAAAAAAAATCCAGAAAATCACATTGAAGGATTTTTAATGAATTAATTGGTAAATTCCTCGGTAAAATAAGTATTTGGTCACCTACAAACAAGCAAGATTTCTGGCTCTCACAGACCTGTAACTTCTTCTTTAAGAGGCTCCTCTGTCCTCCACTCGTTACCCGTATTAATGGCACCTGTTTGAACTCGTTATCAGTATAAAAGACACCTGTCCACAACCTCAAACAGTCAGACTCCAAACTCCACTATGGCCAAGACCAAAGAGCTGTCAAAGGACACCAGAAACAAAATTGTAGACCTGCACCAGGCTGGGAAGACTGAATCTGCAATAGGTAAGCAGCTTGGTGTGAAGAAATCAACTGTGGGAGCAATTATTAGAAAATGGAAGACATACAAGACCACTGATGATCTCCCTCGATCTGGGGCTTCACACAAGATCTCACCCCGTGGGGTCAAAATGATCACGAGAACGGTGAGCAAAAATACCAGAACCACACGGGGGGACCTAGTAAATGACCTGCAGAGAGCTGGGACCAAAGTAACAAAGGCTACATCAGAAACACACTACGCCGCCAGGGACTCAAATCCTGCAGTGCCAGACGTGTCCCCCTGCTTAAGCCAGTACATGTCCAGGCCCGTCTGAAGTTTGCTAGAGAGCATTTGAATGATCCAAAAGAGGACTGGGAGAATGTCATATGGTCAGATGAAACCAAAATAGAACTTTTTGATGAAAACTCAACTTGTCGTGTTTGGAGGAGAAAGAACACCATACCTACTGTGAAGCATGGGGGTGGTTGATGCTTTGGGGCTGTTTTTCTGCAAAGGGACCAGGACGACTGATCCGTGTAAAGGAAAGAATGAATGGGGCCATGTATTGTGAGATTTTGAGTGAAAACCTCCTTCCATCAGCAAGGGCATTGAAGATGAAACGTGGCTTGGTCTTTCAGCATGACAATGATCCCAAACACACCGCCCGGGCAATGAAGGGGTGGCTTCGTAAGAAGTATTTCAAGGTCCTGGAGTGGCCTAACCAGTCTCCAGATCTCAACCGCATAGAAAATCTTTGGAGGAAGTTGAAAGTCCATGTTGCCCAGCGACAGCCCCAAAACATCACTGCTCTAGAGGAGATCTGCATAGAGGAATGGGCCAAAATACCAGCAACAGTGTGTGAAAACCTTGTGAAGACTTACAGAAAACGTTTGACCTCTGTCATTGCCAACAAAGGGTATATAACAAAGTATTGAGATGAACTTTTGGGATTGACCAAATACTTATTTTACAGAGGAATTTACCAATTAATTCATTAAAAATCCTTCAATGTGATTTTCTGGATTTTTTTTTTCTCATTTTGTCTCTCATAGTTGAGGTATACCTATGATGAAAATTGGAGACCTCTCTCATCTTTTAAGTGGGAGAACTTGCACAATTGGTGGCTGACTAAATACTTCTTTGCCCCTCTGTACCTGTCGTCTAGATCCCCTCCCAACCATTCTCGTCAAAGCATCTCTGTCCTCATTCGCACCTCTTATTACTCATATCATCCACTCCTCCCTCACTACTGGTCTAGTCCCCTCACCCCTAAAAACAGCTGCCATTACCCCTATACTCAAGAAACCTGGTCTGGATCCCAACAATCTAAACAACCTCCGTCCCATCTCCAACCTGCCATTTCTGTCTAAAATTTTGGAAAAATCAGTAGCAGCCCAAGTCCACTCCCACCTCTCCTCTAATAACATTTATGAAGAGTTCCAGTCTGGTTTCTGTCCCCACCACAGCACAGAAACGGCCCTTCTTAAAATCACAAATGACTTGTTAATGTCAGCAGACTCTGGACTCCTATCCATCCTCATCCTTCTTGACCTGACTGCAGCCTTTGATACCATTTCTCACCCCATCCTCCTCCATAGACTGGCATCTCTCGGTTTTTCTGGTACTGTTTTAAACTGGTTCACATCCTACCTTTCTGACCGCTCCCAATTCATCCAGTTAAAATCATACACATCACAGCCATCGTCCATCTCTTCTGGTGTCCCCCAAGGTTCAGTCCTTGGTCCAATTCTGTTCATCATTTATCTTCTCCCTATTGGTCATATTTTCCGTAAATTTAATATTCAATTCCATTGTTACGCTGATGACACCCAGCTGTATCTTTCCTCCAACCTCCCTCCCACCTCCCGCTGTGACTGCCTCCATGAACTCACTTCCTGGTTTTCCTCTAACTTTCTTAAACTTAACAGTGATTAAACAGAAGTCCTCTTAGTCGGTTCAAAATCCACCTTTTCAAAGTCAAACAGTATCACCATCACCATCGACAACACTACTGTTTCCCCCTCCCCTCAAGTCAAAAACCTTGGGGTAATTTTGGACACCACCCTCCTACAAATCCCACATCAATAATGTCACCCGGTCAGCATTTTTCCATCTACGTAACATCAACCGTCTCCGTCCCTCCCTCACCCCTGCCAGCACCGCCATCCTGATCCATTCTCTCGTTACCTCCCGCCTGGATTATTGTAACTCCCTTCTTTCTGGTCTCCCCCCTCAAATCTCTTAAAAAACTTCAACTGGTTCAGAATGCTGCCGCCCGGATCATTACCAGAACTCCATTCACCCATCAGATAACCCCGGTTCTGCAGCACCTCCATTGGCTCCCCATCAAACACCACATTGACTATAAAATCATCCTCCTCACTTACAAAGCCCTCCATGGCGTCACCCCCCCATACCTGGCTGCACTCCTCTCCGTCCATACACCATCCAGAACTCTCAGATCATCAATTACCATCAACCTCATTGTCCCTCCTGCACGCATGACCACCATGGGCCTCCAATCATTCAGCTGCACCGCCCCCCACCTCTGGAACTCCCTCCCACCGGACCTCAGGAATTTAAACTCACTCTCCACCTTCAAATCCCACCTCAAGACTTTTCTGTTCACTAAGGCCTATTCTTTGTGATTCTTGTACTTGTGATGTGTTTTTTTTTTTTGTTTTTTTTTTTTGTTTTTATTTAAGTTTTTGTAAAGGGTATACAGGTCGTTACAGCAGTGCATTGTTTACATTTTCATCACATGTTCCCTTATTTTCTGATATCTGACAACATTGGAAGATTAATTCTTACAACACCCCCTTTTTTTTTTAAAGTGAAAGAAAAAGTGAAATTAAAGAGAAAAAAAACAAAAAACAAATAAAAAAAACAAACAAACCAGTAAAAAACAAACAAAAAGAAAAAGTAAGTAAATAACGATAAAAGAGCATCTGAGTAGCGTTGGAACAAAGAGCGGAACCATTATTGAAATGGTATTTGTCAAAGATTAGATCTAATGGAAGACACATATGCGGTCCAGGGTTGCCAAAAGTTCATGAACCCATCCATGTCCTGTCTCAGTGCGAATGTCAACTTTTCCATCGAGTAAATGTCTTGGATCACGTTAGTCCAATCTTCAGGTGTAGGACAGTCCTTCAACATCCATTTTTTAGTTAGAGCTTTTTTGCTTGCCAATATTAAAACACTGAATAAGTATTTTTCTCCTCGTCTTTCCAGTGAGTCCGGTAGTAAACCCAAATACAAAGTTACAAAAGAAAAGGGAACTGTAATTTTGAATATTTTCCCCAATATTGTCTGTACATTGGTCCAATATTGGTGGATAACTGGGCATGACCAAAACACATGAAAATGATTTGCAGTCTTTTCACCACACAAGCGCCAACAGTTCAATCCCTTATGGGTAAATTTGTTTTGTGCAGGTGTTCTGAAAAATCTTGCCAAGTTTTTCCATCCAAATTCTCTCCACTGCAGGGATGAGGTACTTTTCCATTGCTGTTTATTTAGCTTTTCCCATATTTCCAGTTGTAAAGTGAAATTCCCCTCTTTTTCCCATCTCTCTTTTATATAAGATGTGTTGTCTCCTTTTAAGTCTTGAAGACCTTGGTATATTTTAGAAATGTATCTGATCCCTGGGATCCCTTTATATGCCATTAAGAAGACCTTCAGAACACCTGACTGGGCCCTTTCCAAAACCTCCTTTTTAAGTATATTGTTTATGTGGTGTCACCGTGTCGGCTGCACGGTGGCGCAGTGGTTAGCACTGCGGCAGCACAGTTTACCCTTGGCCGGGGGATTGTGGGGATAATGGGATCGTGGGTTCGATCCCAGCCCCCGACCAACAGTGATCTGTGTGGAGTTTGCATGTTCTCCCCGTGTTGCGTGGGTTTACTCCGGGATTTCTCCGGTTTCCTCCCACATGCCAAAAACATGCATGTTAGGTTAATTGGCTGTTCTAAATTGTCCCTAGATATCTGTTTCCTATAAGCCCTTAGAATAGAGGGTTAGTATTAATGAAAGCGCTTTGAGTGGTCTTTGTGACTAGAAAAGCGCTATATAAGTGCAGGTTAGTTAGTTAGTTAGTTAGTCTAAGCTGGAAGAACCTGTAAAGGTCTTGATTTATTAGGCCTTGTTTTTTCAAATCTTCAAAACTTCTTAAGATTTGCCCTTTAAAAAAATCGTAATATTTTATCAGCCCTTTCTCCTTCCACTTTTTAAATCTGGTGTCTGTTTTATTAGGAGTAAAGTCCTGATCATAGGCGATCCATTGCAGAAGTCGATAGGGCTCTTTAGTTTGATTCTCTCTGACTATCTTAAACCAAATTTTTAGCGGGGTCTCTATCCACGGGTTAGTGTTATTCAAAAGCTTAGGTAAGGCATTGTTCCCTATTATCGCCTGTAGGGGGATGTCACTTGTTATTTGGCATTTGATCTCCTTCCATTGTGCAGTGTAGACTGGGTTACATATCTCTACTAAAGTTTTAATTTGTGCGGCTTTAAAGTAGTCCCTGATATTTGGCAGCGCGAGCCCACCTTTGTCTTTGTTTAGCTGTAGGGTTCTATATCTGATTCTAGGTCTCTTGCCCTGCCATATGAATCTTGAGATCCTTCTGTCCAGCTCCTGCCATGTTTTTTTGGGAGGTTCTACCGGTATTGTTTGGAAAAGGTATAGAAGACGTGGAAGTATATTCATTTTGACTGCTTCAATTCTTTGTGCAGTACCCAAGAATGGTATCATATTCCATCTTGCTAGGTCAGATTTTATTTTTGTCACCAGTGGATCATAGTTTAGTGATATAATTTTGTTGAGTTGTTTCGGGATATTGACCCCCAGATATTTCATAGATTCCGACTCCCAGTTAGTTTTGAGTTTGCTTAGTGAATAATGATTTGGGTCATAGTTGAATGTTAAAACTTGGGTTTTATGCATGTTTAATTTGTACCCCGATAAATCTCCATACTCTGAAAAAACTGAGGTTAGTTCTGGTAAAGAAGTGTCCGGCTGCCCTAGGTATATTAAAATGTCATCAGCAAAGAGTGCTATTTTATGTTCCTTCTGACCAAGTGTAATACCTTGAATTTTTTGGTTTTGTCTTATCCATTGGCTCAGAGGTTCTATGAAGATTGCAAAGAGCAGTGGAGACAGGGGGCAGCCCTGACGACATCCTCTTTCCAGTTCAAAAGATGATGATAAATTACCGTTAATCCTTATTTTAGCTGTTGGTTTTTTATATAATGCCTGTATAGTTCTAATGAAGTTGTTATGAAAATTGAAACTGGATAAGATTCTATATAGAAAAGACCAGTCAACCGAATCGAATGCTTTTTCAGCATCTAATCCCAATATGACTGCATTTAAGTTATATTTTTTTATATGATGAATTATGTGTAAAGTGCGTCGAATGTTGTCTTGTGTCTGTCTTTGTCTTATAAAACCTGTTTGGTCTAAATGAATTAGGTCTGTCAGTATATTTTCTAACCTTTTGGCAAGGATAATGGTAAAAAGCTTATAGTCCTGATTTAGTACACTGATTGGTCTGTAGTTGGAGCACTCTAGTTTATCCTTTTCAGGTTTAGGTATAACTGCAATGACCCCTTCTCTCCAGGAGGGGGGGATTTCCCCTGTGTGGAGGACATAATTAAATGTTTTCAGGAGGAGAGGAGATAGTTGCTGTTTAAAGGTTTTGTACCACTCTGCTGTATAGCCATCAGCTCCTGGGGATTTGTTAGCTTTAAGTTTCATAATTGCTTTTTCCAATTCTTTAGGATGTATTTCTGACAGTAGTGTTTTATTTTGTGACTCCGTAAGTTGGGGAAGGTTTAATGTGTTTAGGAATGCCTCGGATGCGTTTTTATGTTTTTTGTGGGAGTATAAGTTCTTATAGTAATTCTCGAAGTTTTTAAGAATATCCTGAATTCTGAATTTTATTTCCTTTGATACTGGGTCTCTGATTTTGTAGATTGCTCTTTCTGTTTGATGTTTCCTCAATTTATAGGCTAGCAATTTTGCCGATTTACTGCCTGCTTCATAGTATTTTTGTTTCAGAAATGTAAGTTTCTTCTGGATTTCTATTGTGTAGATCTCATTTATTTGGTTTTTAATTTCCTTAATCTTGAGCGAGTCAGTAGAATGAGTGTTGCCTTTGTGTTCTTTTTCTAGGTTCCTAAGTTCTGACTCTAATGTGGATAGTTTTTCTTGTCTTAGTTTCTTTTGGGTTGCCAGTTTTGCAATAATCTTTCCTCTTATTACAGCTTTGCATGCATCCCACAGTATTAAAGGGGATACTTCTCCATTATCGTTATCTTCCAAATATCTGAGAATATCTGATTCCAATTCATCTTTCAATGGTCCTTTCAGGACATTTGAATTTAACCTCCAAGAAAATGTATTATTTGTGTATTTTTGGATATTTAAGTCCATGTAGATCGGACTGTGGTCGGAGAGATCCATCAGTCCTATTTTACATGTTTTTACTCTTCCAATGTCTCTGTTAAACATAAAAAAATAGTCAATCCTTGAGTAAGATGAATGTGGAGTTGAGTAAAATGTATAGTCTTTTACACTGGGGTTGAGTTCCCTCCACACGTCACAGATTCCCAATTCTTTTAGTAGCATCCGAGTCTTCCTGTTTTGGGTGTTATTTTGATGTGGGGAATTACCAGAAGTATCCCAGTATGGATTCAGTCTAAGATTGAAGTCCCCACCACATATCACTAAACCTTGAGCTTTAGTTATCATTAGGTCGAATACATTTTTATAAAATTTCCAGTTAGCCCCTGGGGGAGCATACACATTCAGCAGGGTGATATCTTCTCCCTCTAGCCGCCCAGTTACCAAACTGTATCTCCCTTCTTTATCTTTGTGTTCTGATTTTTTTTCAAATGTAATTTTGGTTGATATCAATGTCGCTACTCCCCTCCTCCTCCCTGATTTATATGAAGATGAAGAGATCATTTTAAACCCTTGTCTACTGAGTTTATTGTGTTCCACGTCTGTTAGGTGGGTTTCTTGTAAAAAATATTATTCCTGCTTTGTCTTTTTTCATTTTGCCTAGAATCTTGGATCTTTTAACTGGATTCAGGATTCCTTTTACATTATATGAAATTATTTTGGTTACACCCTGTTTCTCCATTGTGTTGTTTTATTTAGTATAACTGTGTGGTGGCCCTCTTTTGTGCTACTCAGAAACTGAAAGAACATTAAAAACAAGAAAAACATTAAGAACATAGTGTAAAAAACTTTAAAACAAAAAGCTGTCATAAGAACTTCCTGAGCTGAGGTCTTTTTAAAGACCCTGTAAGAGCCTTGATGGAGTGAAGGCCCTGAGGGAAATTCCTCAAACTCTGTTACGTGTTGAGGGCCCTCTCTTACCACTGAAAGTAGTCCCATGCTTTTAACGTGAGTTTCAGAACCCAATCCAAACTTGTAATGATTTTTTTTTTCCTTTTATGCCTAAACCCTGTGAAATTGTGTGCACCCTCCCACCCTCATCACATCAAACATTCACGCAAAAACAGTATTTGTTAGTATGAGGAGAACATGTGGATTATTGTCACATTTCTATTTTAACAAGTTTTTTTTTTTTTATTACAAAGACTTATTTGTTTCAAATAATATGATTGTTCCATGAAATGTTTTACCACATGCTGAATATGCATCTCCTTTAAAGTTTGTTACCTTGTATGAGGGGGGTTGGATGTGCGGATTGATTCAAGAGAAAAGAAAAAAAAAAAAAAAAAGGTCGCTATTCCAACCTGAAAACGGATAGTTTATCCGCGACGCTCTGGTGCTGGGTTTCCCGCTGCTGGTCCGTGGATTTTGAGGGTCTTTGTGTTGTCCATGTTTGCGCTTTGATCTTCTCACTCGGGTCTGCTGCGGGTTTAAATACCGTTACCGGGAGCCCTCTTTTCGCCATGTCAGCTGTTGCTTCTTCCGCCGAATTATAGAGACACGTTTCATCGCCGTAGAAGACCCTTAACTTCGCAGGAAATGGTGTCTGAAAGCGCAATTTCTTCTCTCTTAACACCTTTTTCGCGTCATTGTATTCCCTGCGCTTTTTAAGGACCTCCGGGGCGTAATCGTGTTCCACGTAGACTTTTCTCTCCTGGTGCATAAATCCTTTTTTCTGCCAGGCCAGTCTTACAACCTCTTGTTTTATTTTGAAATTGGAAAATCTTACCAACACCGAACGTGGGGGCGCTTCCGCCGCCGGCCTAGCGGCTAATGAACGATGTGCCTTTTCTATCTTCAAGTCGGTGGTTTGTGGAATATCCAATTTCTCTCTTAGTAAGGATTCCACGCATTCTGCCATTGAGTTAAAACCATTTTCGGTTCCTTCTATCAGACCGTGAATTCTTATGTTGTCTCTTCTTTGTTTTCCTTCTTGGTCGGTTAGCTTAGCCTCTATAGCTGCTTGTCTTTTGCGTAGGTCCAGCACAGTATCTTCGAGCACTTTTATTCGATCTTCTGTTTCCAAGATTCGGTTCTCGGCCTGGTCCACTCTGCTGTTTGTCCTTTTCAATTCTTCTCTGAATTCCCGAAATTCGGCCGTAACTTCTCGGCGAAATCGTCGTAGCTCCTCAAATAGTGATTTCAGGCTAACCCTTTTGTTAGCTATCACCAGTTCCTCGTCTTCTGAACGGAGATCTTCCAGTTCAGATTCTCCGGCCGATACGTGTCCTGGCCTGGAGAATTTCAGTTTCTTCTGTTTTCCTTTAGACATGATGATTTTGTCTTTTGATTTTCACTCCTCCAAAAATCCGTTAAGTTTGATTTTCAAGGTGTTATCCTGGATTGGGTCTGAGAGCTTCAGTGTTAAGCTGCAGTCGCCATGGCGTCCAGACCGGAAGTCGTGATGTGTTTTTAAATGTTTTATTGATTGTTTTATTCTTGTACGGCGTCCTTGAGTGCCTTGAAAGGTGCCTTAAATAAAATGGATTATTATTATTATTATAAACTAGTTAATTAATATTAACTAAGGTAAAAAAACAGCTTCTTTTCATTCTTGTCTGAAATAAGAAAAACAAAAACTAATGATTAAAAAGAAGACAAAATGAACCTACTCAAGCTCGTAACCACACCTGTTAGCTAAGCGACTCTTCCATTATTGCTCCCGTTTTCAGCGGGTTAAAACCATGATGAGTGCCTCCACTGCTTACAAACCTCTTCTGATTTTTTTCCGTGTTTAAAGTACTTTAATAAGCTCATGTTTCTCACGGACAGTGACGTGAGCGAGACACTCCGCCTGGCGACTGGAGCTGTGGTCATGTTGGCGCGGTGCTTCTGAACTCCACGTGGACGATGGTCACGCGCGTTGTTTGTGTGCGTGCTTGCGGACCGTAATTCCTTCATATTTTTTTCTTAAAGTTATATTTCCTTGTAGGAATGGCGAGAAATTTACAAGTGTCCTACTGACATTGGTTACGACATTGGTTACTGCGAAGCGATTGAGCTGGCGCATACTGGCTGCCGCTCCGACACTCGCGTTCCCTGTGTTTTCTGACTTCCTGACGTTTGTATTCCCCGGACACCTGTCCTTTGCAGCGATACTCTTTTTGAGTTTTTGGACTCCTATGTGACTCATCACAGCCTGCTAAAGTCACCAACTGATTATTAACTGATCGGGTTAGCTTCCGCTAACCCGGAGCTAACTGCTGCTACATCATCGGCTACTGGAGTTAACCTGCAGCTAACATACGTTTTCCTCTCACTTCTGGTGGGATTTACCTCTGGTCTGTGCTCGCCTGGGTTTTCCTGTCATTCATCCATCTCCCAGTGACCGGGATCCTCCAGTACTTGGAGGCAGAGGTCCTCCGACTCCGCTTCCTGCAGGCTGGACCGCCGCCATCTGTGCTTCATCTCCACCCAGACCTCATTGTCTTCCCCCAGCGAAGATGCATCCACCGGGGCTCTCGTCGGAATTATCACTCAGACAACTCCAACCAGATTAAGTCCATTTGGTCCGCATCTAGACGCCCTCATCGGAACACCGGTCGGACTGCTGATCACAGTGTGCTAGCCAGCCTGGCTAGGTCAGCTAGCCCTGCTGTCAACTCCAACACTGCCGTAAGTTTCGGCCTGCTGAACATCCACTCGCTGACTGGTAAGGGGCAAATCATCCAAGATCTCCTCGTCGACCGTGAGTTGGATTTTTTATGTTTGACTGAAACATGGCAACAGCCAAATGACTACCTTTCTTTGAATGAAGCTAATCCGCCTGGGTTTGTTTACAATTGCAAACCACGTGACTCTGGCCGGGGAGGAGGTCTCGCGCTGTTCTTCCGCTAGCAGTGGAGAGTCTCACCGGTGTCTGTCCCCGCCTCCTCCTCGTTTGCGTCTATGGTCTCAGTGCTGCCTGGTCCTGTTCCTACAATTGTGGCAGCAATTTACCGTCCACCTAAGCCTAACAAGGACTTCATAAATGAATTTTCAGCTTTTTTTTTTGGCTGAGCCTTCTTCATGCTCTCCCAATATAGTAATTCTTGGTGATTTTAACATACACATAGACAATGTAAATAATAACCTCACCAGGGATTTTATATTCAGTCTTAACAGTTTCGGTTTTCAACAGTTTATCACTGTTCCAACTCATTCAAAAGGACACACCCTTGATTTAATTTGCTGTTTAGGTGTTACTCCTACGAGTTGCAAAACAGATGTGCTCCCCTTCTCTGATCATATGTTAATCTCTTTTGATGTTAATCTGGTTCTTTCAAAAAACAAGTCCTCCCGTGACATCTCCTTCCGTAATATCAAGGACATTAATCTGGACACTCTTTCAGCCGGTATTACTTCTCTACCCCACCCTGACAGTTTCTCCAGTCCTGATGAACTTGTCTCACACTATAATAACAGTCTCCAGAATCTTCTCAATAATCTGGCCCCCCTGAAAACCAGATCAGTCACATTCACCCGTTCTTCACCCTGGTTCACTCCTGCTCTCAGACAACTTAAAGCCAAGGGACGCCAGTTGGAACATCTCTTTAGAAAAACTGGTTTAACTGCTCATCAAGAAATGTACCAAAATCATATCACTCATTACAAGGACTGCTGCAAACATGCCAAATCCACCTACTACGCCAGTTTGATCAATTCATATGAAGGTGACACTAAGGCCCTATTCTCCATACTGAAAACCATCACTCAACCGCCGGACTCCCTTCCCCCGCACATGGTCTCCCCTGCATTCTGTGATAATTTCATTTCATTTTTTACCTCCAAAATTCAGAATATCCATCAACAGCTCGTCCCAATGATCTCTCACAATCCTTTACCAACATTTTCTCCTGTGCCTCCTACCTTCTCCTTCTCTGCATTTACTCTTCCCTCCATCACTGCTATTTCTAAACTGATAAGCAAATCCAAATCATCTACCTGTCATCTAGATCCCCTCCCAACCATTCTCGTCAAAGCATCTCTGTCCTCACTCGCACCTCTTATTACTCATATCATCCACTCCTCCCTCACTACTGGTCTAGTCCCCTCACCCCTAAAACCAGCTGCCATTACCCCTATACTCAAGAAACCTGGTCTGGATCCCAACAATCTAAACAACCTCCGTCCCATCTCCAACCTGCCATTTCTGTCTAAAATTTTGGGAAAATCAGTAGCAGCCCAAGTCCACTCCCACCTCTCCTCTAATAATATTTATGAAGAGTTCCAGTCCGGTTTCCGTCCCCACCACAGCACAGAAACGGCCCTTCTTTAAATCACAAATGACCTGTTAATGTCAGCAGACTCTGGACTCCTCTCCATCCTCATCCTCCTCGACCTGACTGCAGCCTTTGATACTATTTCTCACCCCATCCTCCTCCATAGACTGGCATCTCTCGATTTTTCTGAAATGGCGCTATATAAATAAAGTTGAATTGAATTGAAATTGAATTGAATTGAATTGAATTACTGTTTTAAACTGGTTCACATCCTACCTTTCTGACCGCTCCCAATTCATCCAGTTAAAATCATACACATCCCAGCCATCGTCCATCTCTTCTGGTGTCCCCCAAGGTTCAGTCCTTGGTCCAATTCTGTTCATCATTTATCTTCTCCCTATTGGTCATATTTTCCGTAAATTTAATGTCCAATTCCATTGTTATGCTGAAGACACCCAGCTGTGTCTTTCCTCCAGACCTACCTCCAACTTCCCTCCCACCTCCCTCTGTGACTACCTCCATGAACTCACTTCCTGGTTTTCCTCTAACTTTCTTAAACTTAACAGTGATAAAACAGAAGTCCTCTTAATCGGTTCAAAATCCACCTTTTCAAAGTCAAACAGTATCACCATCACCATTGACAACACTACTGTTTCCCCCTCCCCTCAAGTCAAAAACCTTGGGGTAATTTGGGATACCACCCTCTCCTACAAATCCCACATCAGTAATGTCACCCGGTCAGCATTTTTCCATCTACGTAACATCAGCCATCTCCGTCCCTCCCTCACCCCTGCCAGCACCGCCATCCTGGTCCATTCTTTCGTTACCTCCCGCCTGGATTATTGTAACTCCCTCCTTTCTGGTCTCCCCCTCAAATCTCTTAAAAAACTTCAACTGGTTCAGAATACTGCCGCCTGGATCATTACCAGAACTCCATCCACCCATCATATCACCCCGGTTCTGCAGCACCTCCATTGGCTCCCCATCAAACACCGCATTGACTATAAAATCATTCTCCTCACCTACAAAGCCCTCCATGGCCTCGCCTCCCCATACCTGGCTGCACTCCTCTTTGTCCATACACCATCCAGAACTCTCAGATCATCAACTACCATCAACCTCATTGTCCCTCCTGCACGCATGACCACCATGGGCCTCCAATCATTCAGCTGCACCGCCCCCCACCTCTGGAACTCCCTCCCACCGGACCTCAGGAATTTAAACTCACTCTCCACCTTCAAATCCCACCTCAAGACTTTTCTGTTCACTAAGGCCTATTCTTTGTGATTCTTGTGATGTGTTTTTAAATGTGTTTTATTGATTGTTTTATTCTTGTACGGCGTCCTTGAGTGCCTTGAAAGGCACCTTAAATAAAATGTATTATTATTATTAAGTGTGGAGGGCCGCCACCGGGAAATGTTACCAGAGGAAACCCTGCTCTGCTTATGACACTTCCGTGTTATATTGCTCGAATCGGTATCGAGTGGGCGGTGTTGAGTTTAACATCACTAGTTGAGCATTTAAGTAGTTATGGTTGTGAAGTTGATTGAACTGGTTTTCATGTGTGTTCTCTTTGACACTGTTGTTAAATCTACAATGATATTTAGGAGTGCAGTGTTGTACTGAAGTTAAAATAAGGTAAAGTGGTTCCTAATTGAGCTTTGTTGGTTCATTTAATCACTAATGGTGATAGTTTGGTTAAGAGTGGATTTTAAAAGTGAAAACTTAATGGGTGGAGTAGTATTTTAAAGCAGTTTATGCATTAATAAATAAATGGGTATGTTTTGGAAATATGAGAAAAAATGGAAAAAGGAAAAAAACAGTTAAATAAGATTGGTTATGGTTTTACAGCTGGTAACTTATATAAGTTAATAAATTATTGAAATTTTATCTTTGTATTTAGAGGGGTAAATATTGTTTGGTGGATAATTATTTATTGCTATTTGAAGGTTGTATTTGGATGTATAAATGTTTGTACAGTTTTAGAGAGTTTATTTTCCTAGTATTTAAAGGTTTTTCACCATACCTACCATCTGCCAGCTGAAAGCCAAATGTCCATATTTCCAAAGAATAAAACAAAGGAGGTAAAAAAGGACAAGCTGTTTGATCTTTTGAGTGAAATCCTGTTGAAAACTCTGGATAGATGTGTCAATCCTTGGCGGAAGCACAGAAGAAAAAAACAACATACACTACTCACAAAAAGTTAGGGATATTGGGCTTTCGGGAGAAATTTCAGGATGCACCAAAAATGCACTATAACCTTTCCAGGTGAACTTAATTTGACCTTCTCTAACCTTTTGAATGCACATGTCCAACTGTTCAGTGTTTCAGTACTTTTTGCATAACTTACTGTTCTCTAACAAGGTGCTTAACGGCAAAATTCCCAACAGGTCTTTGATCCAAGAATCGACCAATAAATGTTCTGGTTCAATTAGAATTGGTATTTAAACAGTCCTCTTCATCATGCTGTCCACATTTTGACATCATGAGACCAAGATGATACCTGACAATTGATCAACAGTACCTCGCCACTGCGAGGCTTCAAACAGGGTGTTCTCAGAGGGAAGTGGCCACTGAGTCATCTGTGGCCGCTGTGTCATCAGCAGGTTGCAACAGAGATAAAGAGAAACTGGAAGAGTCACAGAAAGGCATAGAAGTGGACGACCTTTGGCCACATCCCATGCTGATGACCGCTTCACTGTGAATAGTGCCCTGTGGAACCGGATGATGAATGCCACTCAGCTCCAGGCACATTTAAGGGAGGTGAGAGGCACCCGTCATGTCAGATCATTCAAAACCATTTACTTCAGCGTGGTCTGTGTGCTAGACAACCTGCAAGGGTACCTGACCACACCATCAGGCACAGACTCGATGGGGTTTTCTCAGAAAGTAGGAAATTCTACCCATTATCTCTACCACACGTTGGACCTTGTTCTGACATATGGCATAGACATAGAAAATCTGGTAGTGTCTTCTCATAACCCTGTACTGTCAGACCATTGTCTGTTAACCTTTGATTTTACTATTTCTGACTATTTAGCTCTTAAAGAAAAATATTACTACAGTAGAGGTCTCTCAGATCGTGCTGTTACCAAATTTAAGCAGATTGTTTCCTCAATGCCATGTGTTAACACAACAGCGATAAGTTATGGAGATTTTACTCCTTCTGTAATTGATAGCATGGTAGATAGTGTTACAGCTTCTCTGCATTAGACTCTAGGTATGTTGGCCCCTTTAAAAAAGAAAAAGTCTAATCAGAGATTTGTAACTCCTTGGTTCAACACAAACTCGTAGCTTAAAACAGAAGACTCATCAATTAGAAAGAAAATGGTGCTCCACTAAATTAGAGGAAATCTATTTAGCTTGGAGAAATCATCTTCTAATTTATAAAAAAAAAAAATCTCTTAGGAAAGCTAGAACAAGTTATTATTCTGCATTAATTGAAAAGAACAAGAATAATCCCAGGTTTCTTTTCAGCACTGTAGCCAGGCTGACAAAGAGTCAGGACTCTGTCAATCCTAGTATTCCCTTAGAGCTTAATAGTCAGGACTTTATGAACTTTTTCAGCAATAAAATTTTATTGATCAGAGATAAAATCAATCAGATTCGTCCCACTGTTAACTTAAATACAATAACTACTACAGCTCCTTCAACTGACATCTGTTTGGATGAGTTTACTCCAATTGATCTTTTAGAGTTAGATAAAATAATTTCCTCATCCAAGCCTTCAACTTGTCTTTTAGACCCTGTTCCTACCAGGTTATTAAGAAGCCTTCCCATTTATTGGTAGCTCTATTCTTCAAATAATCAATTCTTCATTAACATTAGGCCATGTACAGCAGGTTTTTAAAACTGCTGTAATTAAATCCTTACTTAAAAAGCCAACACTGGATCTAAGAATTTTAGCGAACTATAGACCAATCTCTAATCTGCCTTTTATTTCAAAAATCTTGGAAAGAGTTGTTGCTACGCAATTATTTGACCACTTGCAGGGAAACAGTTTATTTGAAGAGTTTCAGTCTGGGTTTAGGATCCATTATAGTACTGAAACAGCTTTAGTGAAGGTCACTAATGGCCTCCTTATCACATCTGATAATGGACTTGTTTGTGTACTTGTCCTTTTGGACCTTAGTGCAGCTTTTGATACTAATGATCATAACATTTTACTTGATAGACTAGAACACCTTGTTGGACTTAATGGAACTTTGTTGCAGTGGTTTAGTTCTTATTTATCTGATCGGTCCCTGTTTGTTCATGTCATTAATGAGTTTTCTTCCAACTCAAAGGTCAGTCACGGAGTTCCACAGGGATCTGTGCTAGGCCCTATTCTTTTTAGTTTATATATGCTTCGCGAGGCAACATTATTAGAAATCACTGTATACATTTTCATTGTTATGCAGATGACACACAGTTATACCTGTCAATGAAGCCAGATGATAAGATAAGATAAGCCTTTATTAGTCCCACAACGGGGAAATTCCAGGATTGCAACAGCACAGGGATAGCAACACTCAGAGCAACAATCAGAAGGCAAGAAAAAAAAACAAGCAAGCAAGAGCAGCTAATATACATATGTACATATTACTATAAAATATATATATACACACACACACAGACACACAGTGCAGAGCATTGTAGCTGGATGGAATAAATATATGAATATATAAACACACAGTGCAGAGCATTGTAGCTAGATGGAATAAATATGTAAATATATAAACACCCACAGTACGGAGCATTGCAGCTAGGTGGAATAAATATGTAAGTATATAAACACACACAGTGCGGAGCATTGTAGCTAGATGGAATAAATATATAGATATATAAAAACACAGTGCGGAGCATTGTAGCTAGATGGAATAAATATATAGATATATAAATATGAACACACCCAGTGCTGAGCATTGTAGCTAGATGGAATAAATATGTAAATATATAAACACACACAGTGCAGAGCATTGTTGCTAGATGGGATGAAACGGCATAACCCTCTACTTAGTTATCCTACATGGTATGATTATGTGCCCATACATATTCTCACCCTCCATAGCGACCGGTATTTTCCTAGTTGTATGCCGGAGGGGACCATTGTGTAAGTCTATTGCATCTTTTGCATTTAAAAACTATTAGTTTGTTACGTCTTTTTGCTATCTCTGCGAGCAGCCCTGCTTAGGTTGTACAGTCTGACAGCCGTTGGTAGGAAGGACCTACGAAACCTCTCGGTTGTGATAGTAATTAATTGGCCAAGTTAGAGGCCTGTCTTAAGGAAATCAAAGCTTGTGTGACTTGCAATTTCCTGCTATTAAATTCAAATAAGACTGAAGTCATACTAGTTGGTCCAAAAAACCTTAGAAATACCTTTCCAAATCAAACTCTTAGTTTGGATGCGGTTACTCTTTCTCTGAATAGTTCTGTGAGGAACCTTGGAGTTATTTTTGATCAGGATCTGTTCTTTAATTCACATATTAAACTTGTTTCTTAGACTGCCTTCTATCATTTGCGTAATATTGCCAAGATTAGGAGTTTCTTGTCTCAGAGTGATGCTGATTAACTAATCCACACTTTTGTTAGCTCTCGATTAGATTATTGTAACTCTTTATTATCAGGTTGTCCTGAAACATCTTTAAAAAGTCTTCAGCTGATGAAAAATGCTGCAGCAAGTTTTAACAGGCTCTAGAAAGAGAGATCATATCTCTCCGGTTCTGGCCTCCCTTCATTGGCTTCCCATAGAATTTAGAATTAAGTTTAAAATCCTTCTTCTCACTTACAAAGCTCTAAGTAATCAGGCCCCTTTTTTATTTAAAAGACCTGATACTTCCCTATCATCCTAACAGAGCACTATGCTCTCAAAATGCAGGATTACTTTTAATATCTAGAATCTCTAAAAGTACAACGGGAGGCAGAGTCTTCAGTTATCAAGCTCCTCTCCTTTGGAACCAGCTGCCAATCTGGAATTGGGAGTCAGACTCAATCTCTGTTTTTAAGAATAGGGTTAAAACCTTCCTTTTTGATATAGCCTATAGTTAGGGTGGGATCATGTGCCCCTGAACCCTCCCTTAGTTATGCTGCTAATGGGTTTAGTCAGCTGGGAGATCTCCAACAATGCACTGGGCTTCACTCCTTTCTTCACTCTCAATGAAATATTTTTGCATCTGTTTTTCTCTCCCATAGATTGAGTCCCCATCGTGCTGTTTGCTCTCTACATGTCTGTTATTTTCTTCTTCTTCTTGTCTATCCCCTCACACACACCCCCAGCCAGTTGCAGCAGATAACTACCCCTCCCTGAGCCTGGTTCTGCTGGAGGTTTCTTCCTGTTTAAAAGGAGTTTTCCTCTCCACTGTTGCCAATTGCTTGCTCACAGGGGATAGCCTAATTGCTGGGGTCTTTCTGCAATTGTGGGGGATTCCCCTACGGTTGAAAGTACTATGAGATTACTGTTGTTGTGAAATGACACTATATATATATAAAGTTGAATTGAACCTACAGCAAGCCACCACGTCCAAACACCACATTAACCCCGCCCTTGTAAAAATATACAGTAATGCTACCCGTAGTGCAAATGGTGACAAGATAGACCCAGACCTTCCACAGTGCAAATAAAGCTAAACAATGAGCCCCAACAGTTCGATATACAGAAAAGCAGAGCAGTATTGCTCATAGTAGAAAGTTCAGTGCGGTAGTGTAGGTGCAGACAGTGACAGACAGGACTGCACATGATCAGTATTGCAATAACAGACAGCAGCAGATATGGCATTTGTGCAAATGGTTGCAGTCAAGTACAGAGACGTACAGCAGCAGACGTATTACTGTTGTGCCAGTCTTTCTGTGCCAACAGCTGAGGGAGTACATTACGGTCCGGGAGGTGAAGAAGTGGACAGAGTTCAGGGTCCTGATTGCCTGATGAACAAAGCTGTTTAGCAGTCTTGTGGAGCGGTCCCGAAGGCTCCAGTACCTTTTCTCCGAGGGCAGGGGCTGAAGAGGGAGTATGAGGGGTGGGAGGTGTCACCTGCAATGTTGATGGTTCAGCGAGTGAGGTGGGTGAGGTAGATGTCTGAGAGGGTGGCAGAGAGGCACTGATGATCTTGCTGGCTGTTTTCACTGTGCATTGTAGTGTTTTCCAGCAGGAGGCGGTGCAGCTTTCATACCACACCATGATGCAGCTGGTGAGAATGCTCTCAATGGTGCCCTGGGAGAATGAGCACATGATGGGGGGTGGGACTCGTGCTCTTCTCAGTTTATGGAGGAAATGGAGGCGAGTTTGAGCCTTCTTGGCCAGTGATGTGGTGTTGTTGGACCAGGAGAGGTCCTCAGAGATGTGTACACCCAAGAACTTGGTGCTGCTCACCCTCTCCACAGCTGCACCATCGATGATCAGAGGGGGATGCTGTGTTTGTCCCCTCCTGAAGTCAAATCAAATCAAACTTTATTGTCATATTGCTGTATATACAACTGTAGTGCAGGCAAGATGAAATTGTGTTTCTCTCGGCATCCATATAAATAGAAGCAGCATGATTTAAGACACACTCACACATAGCTTCACCCCCCCACCCCATCCATTCACACGTCCCTGAGACATACTTGGGGAAAAAAACTAACTAACTATAATATACAAATAATATACAAAATGTCCGTAGGTGCAGTAGTGTGTATGAGAGATTCTGGGTCAACTGTTCAGCATCCTGACAGCTTGTGGAAGGAAGCTGTTGATCAGTCTGGTGGTTCTGCCTCTGATGCGCCGGAATCGTTTACCAGATGGAAGAAGTTCAAAGTGTTTATGCAGAGGGTGAGAACGGTCCTTGACAATGTTCAGTGCCCTGCTCCTACAACGGTTCTGAAAAAGTTCTTGGACAGAGGGGAGGGAGACTCCAATTACCCTCTCAGCCCCCTTGACTATCCTCTGCAGGGCTTTTTTGTCTGTCATACTGCAGCTGGAGTACCATGTAGCAATGCAGTGCGTCAGAACACTCTCCACCACACCTCTGTAGAAGGTCCTGAGGATGCAGATGGGGAGAGAGGCCTGTTTGAGTTTCCTCAAGAAGTGCAGTCTCTGCTGAGCCCGCTTCCTGATCCCCAAGGAATTCTTGCTCCAGGTTAGGTCCTGCGAGATCTGCCCTCCGAGGAACTTGATGTTCTCCACTCTCTCCACTAAACGGCCGCCGATGCTGAGGGGGACGTGCTCAGGCTGTGACCGCCGGAAGTCGATAATCATCTCCTTCGTTTTGTCCACGTTGAGCACCAGATTGTTCTCCCTGCACCAGCCCTCCAAGTCTCTCACTACTTCCGTGTACATTGATTCCTCATCCCTCTGAATAAGTCCCACCACCGTGGTGTTGTCTGCAAACTTAATAATCTGGTTCCCCTCGTGTATGGATACATAGTCATGTGTTAGAAGTGTAAACAACAGTGGACTGAGTACACAGCCTTGAGGGGATCCGGTGCTCAGCGTGACAGAGTGGGAGATGTTGTTTCCAACCCGGACAGACTGAGGTCTCTCAGTCAGGAAATCCAGGATCCAGAGACATGTGGCGGTGTTCAGACCGAGAAGGAGTAATTTCTCCATCAGTCTCTGGGGAATAATGGTGTTGAATGCTAAACTGAAATCAATGTACAGGAGTCTGGCGTAGGTGTCTTTCTGGTCCAGGTGGGTGATGACAGAGTGTAGGGTGGTGACTATAGCATCTTCCATGGAGCGGTTTGAACGATATGCAAACTGGAGCGGGTCGTGTGATGCAGGGAGGCAGGCTGTAATGTGTGGTTTGACAAGCCGTTCAAAACACTTCATCACAATTGGTGTTAGTGCAACAGGACGATAGTCATTCAAACAGGACACACCTGGTTTCTTTGCCACCGGTACAATGATAGAGGTCTTGAAGCATCTGGGAACGATGGCCTGACTCAGGGAGATGTTATAAATGTCAGTCAGGACATCCGCCAACTTGCTCGCGCAGTGTCGGAGCACACGTCCCGGGATGTTGTCCGGACCTGCAGCTTTACGTGGGTTGACTCTGGTTAGGGTCCTCCGTGTGTCCACTGTGTTGATGGTAAAAGCTGGTCCGACCGATGGTGGGGGTGGGCCAGCCCTCCCTCTGATTGTCGAGTTTGATGCTTCAAAACGTGCAAAGAAGTCATTAAGCCTGTCTGGAAGCGAAGCGTCGTCATCATCGACCCCCTGCCTAGACTTATAGCCCGTCAGTGTCCGAACTCCCTGCCACATCTGCTTGGTGTTCCTAGTGTCACAGAGGTGTCCCTGGATTTTCTCCGCATAGGCGCGCTTTGCCGCCTTAATTCCCTTTGAGAGCGCAGACCTGGCTGAGCGGAGGGCGATCCTGTCCTTCGCTCTGAAGGCTGCATCCCTGGCTGTAAGCAGCGAGCGCACCTCTGCAGTCATCCAGGGCTTATGGTTACCCTGCATAGTGATGGTCTTCACTGTAGTGACATCCTCTGTGCACTTCGCGATGTAGCTGGTGACCACAATCTCCTTGGTTTTTCCCACGTTCAGGAAGAGAATATTGTCTTTACACCATTGGACCAGTTGGCTCACCTCATTTCTGTAGTTGGCCTCTTCATTGTTGGTGATGAGGCCCACCACCGTCGTGTCATCCGCAAACTTGATGATGTGGTTGGTGCTGTAGGCTGGTACACAGTCATAGGTCAGCAGGGTGAAGAGCAGTAGGCTGAGCACACACCCTTGTGGGGCCCCTGTGCTCAGTGTGAAGGTGTTGGAAAAATCCTTCTTAACCTTAAGTCAAAAAACAGGCTGGATCAGAGTTTCAGCAAATTTAATTACACTGGCCAGTGGAGAACAATACAAAAATAGTCTCAGAGCCTATTCGCGCACCATTCTGACTCAAACACACATCACTCACTTCTTTAAACCCTTTGTTATCTGAGAGGTGGAGAAGGAATTGTCCATCATGATTGGTCCAGTACATCTGATCAAAACTTTGTGTACAGATTATCTCTTTCTCAAGAATCATGATGCTCACTCAGTACCAGTCACACAGGAGCCGCTCAAAATGAACGAAAACAGGATAACTAATGCAGCTGCATCCCTGACACTTTTACACAGACTCTGAGACAAAGCAAAAGACAAATATGAAACTTTTCTATCATTCTCCCCCCTTTGATGCCACGCAAGGCTTCAAGAAAAGAACGATTTATGGCATCTAAAACTCCCGTCTGGCAGCTATGCTAAGCTCCATTGCATTTGCATGCAACAGATCCTAGCTAGCTATCAACAGGGAAAGTCCGCCATCAGCCTTTCTGCCCAGCCACCCGTTACAGATTTCTGTAACTGTCAGTGAGACTTCTGCACCTCTCAGCAGGTATTTTGGCCCACTCCTCATGAGCAAACTGCTCCAGTTGTCTCAGGTTTGAAGGGCGCCTTCTCCAGACGGCATGTTTCAGCTCCTTCCACAGATGTTCAATAGGATTTAGATCAGGGCTCATAGAAGGCCACTTTAGAATAGTCCAATGTTTCCCTCTTAGCCATTCTTGGGTGTTTTTAGCTGTGTGTTTTGGGTCATTATCCTGTTGCAAGACCCATGACCTGCGACTGAGACCAAGCTGTCTGACACTGGGCAGCACATTTCTCTCTAGAATACCTTGATAGTCTTGAGATTTCATTGTACCCTGCACAGATTCAAGACACCCTGTGCCAGATGCAGCAAAGCAGCCCCAGAACATAACAGAACCTCCTCCATGTTTCACAGTAGGGACAGTGTTCTTTTCTTGGTATGCTTCATTTTTGCGTCTGTAAACATACAGCTGATGTGCCTTGCCAAAAAGTTCCAATTTTGTCTCGTCTGTCCATAGGACATTCTCTCAGAAGCTTTGTGGCTTGTCAACATGCAGTTTGGCAAATTCCAGTCTGGGTTTTTTATGATTTGTTTTCAACAGTGGTGTCCTCCTTGGTCATCTCCCGTGAAGTCCACTTTGGCTCAAACAACGACGGATGGTGCAGTCTGACACTGATGTACCTTGACCTTGGAGTTCACCATGATGTGTTTAGAGGTTGTTCTGGGCACTTTTGTTACCATTCATATTATCCGTCTCTTCCATTTTTCATCAAGTTTCCTCCTGCGGCCACGTCCAGGGAGGTTGGCTACAGTCCCGTGGATCTTAAATTTCTGAATAATATGTGCAACTGTAGTCACAGGAACATCAAGCTGCTTGGAGATGGTCTTATAGCCTTTACTTTTAACATGCTTGTCTATAATTTTCTTTCTAATCTCCTGAGACAACTCTCTCCTTTGCTTCCTCTGGTCCATGTTTAGTGTGGTACACACCATGTCAACAAACAGCACAGTGACTACTTGTCACCCTTTAAATAGGCCGACTGACTGATTACAAGTTTGTAGACACCTGTGATGTTAATTAGAAGACACATCTTGGTTGAACATGTCCCTGTGGTTACATTATTTTCAATCTTTTCTAGGGGTACCATCATTTTTGTCCAGGCCTGTTTCATAAGTTTGTTTTTTAGAATAATTCTGTTGAACCACAATTCAAAAGCATTGTCTGATTTTCATTGGTTAATTTTCATAGAATTTTTATTTATTACTACTTTTGTCAGATTGAAGTTATTTCTGTGACCATTGTGGGTTTTTCTTTCATTAACAGAGGGGTACCAACAATTTTGTCCACGTGTGTATTAGTCCTTTAGGAGGAGAAATGGGACAATAAACTCATTATTTAATAAGGAAAATCATCAATGGTAAAAACAGTGAAAAACAGAATGATGATGAAATAATAATAATAAAGATATAGTAAGGGTATACATATATGTGTTATAGTTGTGTCTTTCCAGCTTATATAAAAACAAACAAAGGATAAAACAAAACAATAAGAAAAAACAAATAAGAATTACATAAAAAACAAAATAAAAGTAAAAATAATGTTTCAAACTTCACATCATGGTCATGGAACTCCTTTCAGTTTTCTGAATATCAGTCATACTTTTACTCTGTACTTGGGTCATGGAGAGACACCTTGAGCTCACGCTGTTTGTTCATCATCCCCACCATCCCCAGCAACTGCTGCATGGTACATCACAAAGTTAACATGAACAAGTCTCATCATCATACTACGAATACAGGGAATGACACAAGAAAAGGCTAAAATATAATATCACCAAAATCATTAACAGGCTCATGATGAGACTTCTCCATGAAGAGAATAACCAACTTCACCAGGTCTGCTCATCAGTAACATTGTCCTTGGTTGCGGCAGCCTGCAAGGCAGTCAGGTTGCGTATGGCCGAGGCAATCACGTGACCATCTGCAGCATTTTCAGGGATAAAAGTACAACAATAATCACCTACAATTGCAAACACACACCCTTGGGTGGCAGTTATTTGATCAAGAACCATTCTGTTTTGGGTCAGCATAAGTCTAAGAGCCGTTAATTCCTCATTTATGCCAAAAAAGCAGATAAAGAAAAATTCACAAATGACTGTAATCTACAGTATAATTAGTTGTTTCAATCCACAAGGGGTTCTTAGCCACTCCCACCCAGGGAAACAGGGAATGAATTACCTTCTGCCCTGTAGTTTCTAACTTGAATTCCTTCGGCACATCTGTGGCCCAGATGGGATCAAGGGTGCAAAGGAGACATCTCTCTTCACCCTGCCCACCTGTCCTGCCGACAGTATGATGGTATGGTCAGTCACAATGACGGGGCACACACCCCTCCCCAATTCATGGTTAGGTGTGAGTAGGCACGATGGCCACACAGCCACCGATTCCCCCCCCCCCACGTCACCATATGCGTGCCGTATTTGTGAGAATCACAAATTGCAGCGCTGCAGAGCTCCTGCAGGGTGACATTGCCTTCCAAACTTCTAGACTGACAGAAAGGATTTTCAGGACAACTTTTGCCCACTACGTTGGTCCAGCGGGTAGCAGTACAGGGGCGAGACACACTATGCACCGTTGCACATCTAGAAAGCAGTAAACTGCCCAAAGAGATGTTTCCACACCCTTTTAGACAAAAGGAGAAATTCCCCGGTGAGATTAACCTTGCCTTCACCAAGTAAGGTGAAGGCAACCGGTGGAGTCATAGGCAACGTGACAGGTGTGATTCAAATTTCTGCTTGCTGTACTATTTCTATGCATAGCCTCTTGCAAGAAACAAACGGCTTCTGATAGTTCCATTAGTTTAGCAGTGACAGATATTTGACCAGCTGAAAGTGGGAGCAAAGAACACACATAGCAATTTGAACGATTAGCTGATTTGGCTGTATAATTAGCGTACTTCCACCACACATTACCAGCATAAACGTGATCCTCATGACCTGGACCTTCTAGCCAATCATGGTGTGTGTGATTAATGTATCTAGCCCTACGATGGGTAATGATGTCCCTAAAAATAACCAAAACAAAAGTGTCACCACAAGGATGATGTTGATGAAAAAACAGGTGTAGCATTTGAATCCTTCAGTTGCCAACCTTCTCTCTCTGGCATTTTGTCTCTCCATGATAAACAACAGTTGTTTCACTATCCAAGTCATTACTGGGACAAACCGTCAGCCGTCACTTATATAGAAAAACAGTTAACAGTTAAACAGTCACTGGTTGAGGATTTTTTTTTAAGTAGTTTGCAATGGGGATTATAATAGAAACAGTCTCTTGCTGAGGGAATGGGGATTGAATAGTCTCTTGCTGAGGGAATGGGGATTAAATAATTTCTTGCTGGGGGTTTTGAGGGGGGTAAAGTTTGCAATGTGTCAAATGCACCCAAGAGTCACGTCCTTCCACTTTTATGGCTGTTGGTGTCGCCAGGATGACCCTGTGTGGTCCTTGCTAGGCAGTGTCAGCTCAGTTTCTCTTTTTGATGAATTTGATAAGGACCAGATTCCCCAGTTTGGCCAAGATGGGTGCTTCACCGTGGTCCCTCCTGGGAAGAGCAGCATGAACAATATCTCTGTCAGTCAACATTCTTTGCATGTAATCAGCTAAACACCCTTCCTCATCACCTGAATTAAATGGCCTTTATGGTGAGAGTAGGTAAGGCTTGCCATCCATTATTTTTTCCTATTTCTATCATTGTTTTCCTAAGCCTTCTTTAATGGCCCTATTTGTGCATTACACTAATCCTGCAGATTGTGGATGGTAAGCTGAGTGGTTTTCAAAGTTAATGTTGAGTGTTGTACCTAAGTGTGATATAATCTGATTTACAAAATGTGTTCCATTATCTGAGTAAATCTTTTCAGGTATTCCAAATCTGGGAACAATTTCTGCTAGCAGTTTCTTTGCTACTGTAATAGCATTTGGATGAGTGCAAGGGAAGGCTTATGTCCATTTAGTAAATGTATCAATAATCACCAAACAATATTTCTTCCCTTCACATTTATTTAGTTCAGTGGAATCCGTGCAAAGGTTTTGAAAAGGATAAGTTGATGCAGGGAAGGTGCTTTTTTCAGGCCTTAAGTTCCCTTGAGCATTGTTTTCTTCTTACAAAATTGAGTAGCAAATTATTTTTACTAATCATGCATTATTTACTAATCATACCCCTCTTTGATACATGGGAAACCCCATGTAGCAGAGTGGAGGCCTGCTGAAACAGTTTGCGTGTCATGTGATAAGTTTTTTGTCAGTGTTAAAAGAAGAGACGCTGTGGTGTGGTTTCCTATATGACCTTGTGCAGCTGCTTTTGTGGGATTGTCTGCAAGTGTTTTTCCTTAGAGATTCGATCTGTGCCATTAGTGTGTGTGGCACATTTGCATATGGCTAATTTAGATGGAAGTTTTACACTTTCTAACAGTTTTAAAATGAGGTCTTTGTTTTGGATTGGCTTCCCTGTTGATGTCATCATGCCTCTTTTCTTCCACTGTTGTGCAAAGTGATAGATAGTAGAAAAAGCATACTGACTGTCAGTGTACACTATGAGTGCTTTTCTCTGACCTAATTTACAAATTAATTTAATTTTGTTACTGTGCAACGGTCAATGGTTAGATGAGGCTGTGATAATAATACTGTCATGCATGCAAGGTGTCTGGATGGTGAGAGGACTGATATTTTACTTTGTGACAAGCTGACTGATACTGTATGTGTGACCTTCAGGGTCAAGGGGTGAAAAAGAACGAGCCCTGCTGAGGCCTGCACTGCCATGGAGGTGGCTATGACAGCCTGCACACATGGCGGTAGTGCCCTTGCAGCAGGGTCAAGTCTTGTGGAATAATTTGCTACTGGACACATTTTTGTGCCACTTGGTTGAAGGAGCACAGACGTCATGTCCCCCTATCTACAATCAGCCATTTGTACAAATGTTGGGGGGGGGGGGGGTTGCAATTGGGGAGTGCCAGGGCATCAGTGCTGACCAAAAGTTTTTTTTTCATTTTAACAAATGCCTCTTCTGCCTCAGGTGTCCACTCAATTCTGTCCACCTGAGCCATGGGTGTTTTGTAGATGAGATCAGATAAGGGTTGCACTTCAAATGAATAATTTTCAATCCAAGAGCGACAATAATTTAGAGTACCCAAAAATTACATCATGTCTCTTTTTGTGATGGGTTTTGATGCTGACAAAATAGTTTGTTTTTGAGCTGATCAACATGTCTGCCTTCTGCTGACAAAATGTGGCCTAAATATTTGACTTCTATTTTCCACAATTGTAATTTTTCCTTGTTGACTTTGTGACCTTGTTCTGCTAAAAATTTCAGTAAAGCAATGGTGTCTTGTTTGCATGTTTCTTTGTCAGGTGATGCCAGCAAAATGTCGTCAACGTAAAGGAGCAACTGGCTTCCATTAGGAGGAATAAACTGTGCCAAATTTGCTGGCATTGCTGGTGAAAAAATGGTTGGTGATTCACAGTAACCTTGTGGTAGCCTGGTGAATGTGTACCTCTTGTTTTCAAATGTGAATGCAAACCAAAACTGGTGAGCTTGATGTATCGGGATGCTGGAAAAAGCATTGCTGATGAAACAGCTCTTGGGATAACTGCTTTGTTTACCACCTGAAGGTCTTGGAGCATTCGCCATCTGGAAGATGGTCCAGCTTTCCTCACAGGAAACAAAGGTGTGTTACATGGAGAATTTGGGCATGGGATAATGACACCTGCTGCTTTCAGATCCTCTATGACCGGTTTAATGCCTTCTTGGGCTTCAGGATGTAGAGGATACTGTCTTTGGTAAGGCCTATAATGAGATTTAGCATTTATTTTAACCAATTCTGCATTTTTTTTTATTAAGCCTACATCTGCCTTTCGTGTTGACCACAGTGAATTTGGAATTTGTGAGAGTGCGTGTTCCTTTCCTTGTGTTAATGTAAAAAGTGATCACATGGGTGAGTTGGGAACATCAATCAGGACTTCTTTCTGCACTGTGGTCACCCAGTTCAAAGGCAGTAAGTAGGTGTCCATTTTTGGGGAATATTGAATTCTTGGACGACCCTTTGTGACCAATACAGATTTTTAATGACCAGTCTGGAGGATGGATTTGCAAGGAATGTTTTTTCATAATTTGGATCTGGGCCACTTAAATGTCTGTCATACATACTGCAACGATATTGATCTGTGGCCTGCTGTGTAGTAGAGATATTAGACTCAAAATATCACATAGCTTTTGTGTGCAGCTCTGATGCCACTGAGCTTGGTTCAGCCAAAACCAAATGCAGGGAGTTGCAGTACCTTGGCACATTGAAATCTTGCATTACATTTACTTCCGTCACTTGTGGAAAGTGTGATGTTCTCATACCGTTCTCCGTTGGGAAACTTTATTGGAATGTCCTGAACCTGCAATGTCACTTCCGGTAAACACTGCATTGTCGACATCAAGTCAGTGTCAGGTAAATGGATGTCTGTTTTGTCAGTGTTAACATCAATAGTTGTACTTAGCTTCGGTGCGGTCAGTCAGATAGTCAGCCCGTGAGGTCCTCTACCCCCTCTCCGCCACTGCTGACGTCCAGGACATTGCCTCCACCAATGGCCCTTTTGTCCACATTGATGACAAATATCACGTTCCCCTTGCCATGACCAGCTCGTCCCACCCCTCCCTCCATCCCCCCTCCACCACTCCAGTTCCAGTGCCACCCTTAAAAACAGAATTGGGGAGAAGCACTCCCCCCCCTTTTGTGTTAGCAATTACACAAACAGGAGTTGGTTTTTCTTTCAGTTTTTTTCCCTTTTTCTTTCCTTTCCTCCTCTATTATCTCTGCATGTTTGCCATAACTTAACACATCGCCAAATGCACAGGAGCAGTATGTGACCAAATGTTCGCGAATGTAATCAGCCAGGTGTGGGTGCATGTTTTACAAAAAGACACTTTTCAAATACTGCCATTAAGGTTCTACACCTGAATTATTATCAGCCTTAGTTAAATCAGAATGCCTATCAAACCTCTTGTAACCTGGTTCTATAAGTTTCAACACTTTCATCGTTACCTTTGTGGTTTGGATCATCCCATATAAGCTGTATTTAAAAGTTCAATCATAAGATATTGTTCAGTGACAACATTTTTCATAATCTTCAGTCTTATTCATCGTATTGATGGTGAGTGTGGAGTGGACATGTGTGCATATCTACTTAACTCTTGAATGCCCCATTGTGGCTGCTCCGTGTAGAGGGGTGGAGACGAGTGACGTCAGCCACAGCTTCTCCAGCCTGGAGTTCTGTGAGATCGGGGTATATGGGCTGAGCAGCGGGGGGAGTATGGAGGAGGAGGAGCAGAAGCACAGCTCCCTGCCCCCACACCAGACTCGTCATGCACCATAAAAGAGATGGAACACATATTAGTCAAATCCCTTTTTCCCTTCCTTTTACCTTGGTCAATTTTTCAGGTTTATCATCAGATTTTGATTTTACCATCCAAGTCAAGTCCAAGTCAGCCTGTCACCCCCTTTTTTTTTCCTTTTCCATCTGAAGCCACTGTTACCCCTCGGAGAGACAATGCAACCATAAGCTAGAGAATACAATTACACTGCAAAAGTCAAATATAAGTCAGATTAAATAACCTAATGCTGTTTACCTGCCTTCAGGCATCCCAAACAAAAGAAAAATCAAATTTTCTTGCTCTGCTGGCAGGTAATTTTACTTAAAATAAGCGAAAAATTCTGGAAATTGATAATGCTAGTTAAAAATGAAAAGACATCTGCCAATAAAGCAAGATTAAATTTCTTAATACAAGTAACTATCATAAAGCCAGCAAAACCCCACAAAAACTGCACAACAAAAGAAATTACTGCCAAAACTATCTTGAGATAAAAAGCAGGCATCTAATACCTTTCATCTTCCCAAAATCCCCAGTTCAGTGTGACCTTATTATTGTTTCAGCACAACACAGGTTAGTCCTTTCACACACACACATAGCAAGGCCCAGATAACCACACACATTAGTGAAACAATCCCAAAGTCACTTAATAATAAGCAGATCTGGCAACCCAAGGTTCTCATCGTCAGTCATCTTCTGCCGCTCTGAAAACACATTCATTTTTTCCCATCTTTGTCACTTGCCAATTTCCCATGCACAAATCTGCCGTTTCCCATGAAACAACAGTCTCATTATTGTCCTTTTGCACTTCACAACAACAAGAAAAAACAACCTCGACTTCTGTCCCACTGCCTGACTTCCACATTCTCACATTCTTTTTTTTTTTCTCTTTTTCTCACCAAAGTAACCCGTAAAACATTAAAAACACACACGAACAACCAGGCAAACAAACTAGTGATTTCTTTGATGTATGTATTTTATTATAATTTGAGGTTATTTTACTGCGTATATGTTTTTAAAGAGTTATTTTATTTTAGACCTATTTTAAATGATGCCTTAAGGTATTTTGGTTGTTATTATCACATTACAGTTTATCCTTATTATATTAGTGCTATTTATCTTTATTTTAAAGTTATCTCTTGTTATAACTTTTATTCTCTATATTTTTTTGTTGTTTTTCCTCTTTATGTATTACTCCTATATTATTCACTCAATTAAATTTGAGAATCTTGTAATATATACTGTATATGGGAGTACTTTATCGATGCTCACTTGTGATGTAAAGAAGGTCTTGCATTGATATTTTTTCTTAATCTATGCTCACTTGTGATGTAAAAAAGGGTTTTGCATTGATTTTTTTTCTCTGCTCACTTGTGATGCAAAAAAGGTCTTGCACTGATTTTTTTATCGATACCCCCGCGCGCTCTTTTATGGGTCCACTTTATGCAGCAGAAATGCACTTCTTCGTGGACTCGAACCGGGACCCCCAAGCTTCTATCTCAACCAAACTTATTTGGACTTTGCAGTATCTAAACACTTGGCTTACAACTCTTCTACGCGTATCTTCAGACCGACCGTAACCGGGCGTCATTAATAATTAAATTTACTCACTGCAGTCTGCCTGTGGGTTGGCTCTGTCACTCTCCGGTTCTGCTTCCAGCGTCTCCGGACCATGCCTCACTTCCACAAAACTGACCCACTGGGGAAGCGGGGGAGGGCTTTCCGCAGCTGTGCACTGGCTGGCTGTGGTCCAAAAACGCCGGAAGCAGGAGGAGAGATATATGGAGTCCCTGTAGGTCGGGTGCCAAGTATGTTAGAAAAATCCTTTATAACCTTCAGTCAAAAACCAGGCTGGATCAGAGTTTCAGCAAATTTAATTACACTGGCCAGTGGAGAACAATACAAAAATAGTCTCAGAGCCTATTCGCACACCATTCTGACTCAAACACACATCACTGACTTCTTTAAGCCCTTTGTTATCTGAGAGGTGGAGAAGGAATTGTCCATCATGATTGGCCCAGTACATCTGGTCAAAACTTGGTGTACAGATTACCTCTTTCTCAAGAATCATGACACTTACTCAGTACCAGTCACACAGGAGCCGCTCAAAATGAACAAAAACAGGATGAGAACTAATGCAGCTGCATCCTTGACACATTTACACAGACTCTGAGACAAAGCAAAAGACAAATTTGAAACAAATACGAAACTTTTCTATCAGATGGTCTTGGATATGTTGCTACCAACCCGCGCTATGTTGTTGCCAACCCGCGCGTTCTGTGGCCTCCCTGTGAGAAAGTCCAGCACCCAGTTAGAGAGAGGTTTTGAGACCCAAGTGTCTGAGTTGTTGTATCAGGTGTTGGGGGATGATTGTGTTGAATGCTGAACTGAAGTCCAAGAACAGCATTCGCACGTAGGAGTTCTTTGAGTCCAGGTGGGTGAGGGCTGGATGGAGAGCAGCAGCGATGGCATCTTCTGTGGATCTTTGTGGATATTTCCTTTTCTTCTTGGCTTCTTTTGTTAATTATCATCCAGAATTTCTCTTTGGTCATCATTTTGATGGAGAAAGTTTTAAAAATTAAGTCATGATATAATTTTATCCATCCATCTTCTACTGCTTAATCCTTTTCGAGTTGGGGGGGGTGCACTGGAGCCTATCTCAGCATCTTTGGGTGAGAGGCACAGTACACGCTAAACAGATCGCCAGTCTGTCACAGGGCAGGTATAATTTTATCAGTAATTTTAATTCTAATATGATAAAACACTGAGTAGCTTTTCTGTTCATTTGCATTTTCAGTTTTAATTGTGAAACTTTTGACTTTGCAGGAAATAATACCACCCCCCCCCCCCCCCACACACACACACACAGAAGGTTTACATGTAAATCTGGCCCTCAGGAAGTGAGGAAAAAATTTTGTGGCCCTCACTACCACCAAAGTTGTCCATCCCTGCCTTAACCAGTCTGTTCCTCTTCACGATCATTTAAAAGTGTTTTACTTTACCGTGACTCATCACTGTCAGTCACGTCACAAACAATGGGGTAGGAACCATCAATAAAGACTCGACATGGGAGAGGTGTCCCCTAAAATTAACGGGGCTAACACACGTGAAAACAGCTGCTGACTGGGTCTCTTTTAGATCAGTGTCAGCACGTGTTAGAAGCTCTGCTGTTTCTGCATCATAAGATAAGACTGAAGTCATTCTTGTTGGTCCAAAAAACCTTAGAAATTCCTTTCCAAATCAAACTTTCAGTTTGGATGCAGTTACTCTTTCTCTGAATAGCTCTGTGAGGAACCTTGGAGTTATTTTTGATCAGGATTTGTCCTTCAATTCACATATTAAATTTGTTTCTAAGACTGCCTTCTATCATTTGCGTAATATTGCCAAGATTAGGAGCCTCTTGTCTCAGAGTGATGCTGAGAAACTGATCCACGCTTTTGTGAGCTCGAGATTAGATTATTGTAATTCTTTATTATCAGGTTGTCCTAAAACATCTTTAAAAAGTCTTCAGCTGATCCAAAATGCTGCAGCAAAAGTTTTAACAGGTACTAGAAAGAGAGATCATATCTCTCCGGTTCTGGCCTCCCTTCATTGGCTTCCCATAGAGTTTAGAATTAAGTTTAAAATTCTTCTTCTAACTTACAAAGCTCTAAACAATCAGGCTCCTTTTTATTTAAAAGATCTGATACTACCGTATTATCCTAACAGAGCACGACGCTCCCAAAATGCAGGACTACTTGTAATACCTAGAATCTCCAAAAGTACAATGGGAGGCAGAGCCTTCAGTTATCAAGCTCCTCTCCTGTGGAATCAGCTGCCAATCTGGATTCGGGAGTCAGACTCGATCTCTGTTTTTAAGATTAGGGTTAAAACCTACCTTTTTGATATAGCCTACAATTAGGGAGGGATCATGTGTTTCTGAACCCTCCCTTAGTTATGCTGTTAATAGGTTTAGTCAGCCCGGGGACCTCCAGTAATGCACTGGGCCTCACTCCTTTCCTCACTCTCTATGAAATATTTTTTTTTGCTGGTCATTAACATTTGTTTGTTCTCTCCCATAGATTGAGTCCCCATCGTGCTGTTTGCTCTCTACATGTCTGTTCTTTTCATCTTCTCTGTCCCCTCACCCCCCAGCCAGTCGCAGCAGATGACTGCCCCTCCCTGAGCCTGGTTCTGCTGGAGGTTTCTTCCTGTTAAAAGGGAGTTTTTCCTCTCCACCGTCGCCAAGTGCTTGCTCACAGGGGATCACCTGATTGCTGGGGTCTTTCTGCAACTGTGGGGGTTCCCCCCTACAGTTGATAGTGCTATGAGATGACTGTTGTTGTGAAATGGCGCTATATAAATAAAGTTGAATTGAATTGAATCATCACTTTGGCACATTTCACAATGTTGTCTTCTGGAGCAGGACAGAACTTAGAAGAGCTGAGTTTGAGCAGATCGCCTGTCCATTTTCAAATACAATCTACGGCTTTGACCTGATATTAATATTGGATCATCTCATACCTAATAAATATGCAAATGTTGTGTCTCTTTGTCTCTCCAGACTTCCCATAGCATCCTGGCTACTTGGTGGAGGAGAATGTAGCTGACAGAGTAGCTCTGAAACCAGGAGAGAAACTCTATTCTGGAACAAGAGGAACCAGAATCTTTACAGATGAAAGAGGGACAGGAGGAACCAGAACCTCCACAGGTTGATGAGGAACAGGAGCAATCAGAACCTCCACAGGTTGATGAGAAACGGGAGGAACCAGAAACTCCACAGATTGATGAGGAACAGGAGGAACCAGAACCTTCACAGGTTGATGAAGAACAGGATGACCTCTGTGCCCATCAGGAGTCAGAGCTGTTCATAGTGAAGCTGGAGGCCGATACCTTCATGGTGACTCTTATTTCTGAAGAAAAGCAGCAGAGTGAAGCAGAACCAAACAGTGAGCAGCTCCTCTCTCACAAGTCTGCTGGAACTGAGATCCAAGATGAGGAAGGAAGTCCTGGTAACAACTCAGGATCAACTGCAGAAGAAGAACCCAAACCAAAGAAGAGACGACTGGGAACAGGAAGTTGCAGTAACAGTGATGACAACTCTCTGACCTCCAAGACTTTCTGTGATAAGGGAACAGGTAAAAAGTTGGAATATGTTCAGGTTGAGACTTTGAGAAACTGTCCTAAAATAACACAATAAATATGTATAGTAAGTAATTGATCTGATGTTCTTGCACTGGTTTCACTAGGAAAATCAAAAGTGCATAGAAATTGGAGGAGATGGGTGTTGCACAGCAGCATTGGTTTGAGCAGCTGATCTCCACCTGAGGGTTATAATCTAAATGTGTAGAGCTTGTTCTTGAGACTAGTGTGAGTGAAGTCGATCATCACCGTCTCTTCTCTTAAATGTAGCTATCAGGAGCTGCTGTAGTGATCATATCAGCCAAAAGCAGAAAAACCTTTTTCATGCCTTGATCTCAAAGCTACAGTACCAAAGGTATAGTCCAGTATATCCAAGTCATTGTTGCTCGGCAACGAGGAAAACAAATGTACCTACAAAAGTTTACATTTGTACATTCTGAATCTTCCTTGCCTAGGTTCTTGTATTCCCACAGAAAATCTGACTGTCCAGTAATAGCCTTTAGCTTTGATTACAGCAGTGGAATCGTTAAAAAAAAGTTTATCCAGTGTCTCAACATTTAATCAGAGTGTCTTAATTTTTCTTCAAGGTCGTGTAATGATGGTGTAGAGTAGTTGATGATGATAAAGTTGATGGCTCACCACTATCCTTCCAGATTTTGCTGAAGATTCAAGATTCAAAGGCTTTATTATCATGTGCACAGTTAAGAAATGCTACGTTTCCTGAGCAATGAAATTCTTACTTTGCTCTCCAAACGAATGCCAAATTAAAAGGTACAGAAACAACAATTCTAATAAGGTAAAGACACACTAACACAGTAACTCAATCCTAATACTAATGGATGCTAAAACACACACACCAACACACAGTTAGGCAGGAGAGGAATGGAACTGAAAATTCACTGGATGACTAAAGTGATAGTGGTATATTGATATCAGAGATGATGTGAACCTGAGATGGCATGAACCTATCTATGTACAGTGTGCAAATGAGCATTGTGCAATCTGATGTGAACCTGAGATGGCATAGACTTATGTACAGTGTGCAAATAAGCATTGTGCAACAAGCAGTGTATAATCACAAATTATTTCTCTGACAATAGTACCCGTAGGCTGTGCATGATAAGTTGCAGCAGAGATGATATGGACATCAGACGGGTGATATTGTATCTACTGTACAGGTGAGCATTGTGCAAATTTAGCAGCTGGTGTGTGAGTTCCTATATGCGAAGCTCTGTTACAGAATCTTGGGAGTTGTTATCTGTTCATGAGTCTGATGGCAGTGGGAAAGAAGGAGTTTTTCAGTCTGGTTGTCCTGCATTTCACACTACTGTTCCTCCAGCCTGAGGGTAGAAGTGTGAACAGTCTGTGTTAGGGGTGGGTGGGGTCTCGGAGGATGGCGTCAGCTCTCTTTTGGACTCTGCGGTGGTAGATGCTCTGCAGAGAGGGGAGTGGAGTCCTGATGGCCTTCTCCGCTGTCTTCACCACTCTCTGCAGGCATTTGCGCTCCAGGGCAGTGGTGCTGCCGTACCTCGCAGTGATGCAGTTGGTCAGGATGCTCTCGATGATGCAGCTGTAGAAATTGTTGAGGATCCTGGGGGACATGCCAGACTTCTTCAGTCTCCTCAGAAAGTACAGTTGCTGTTGAGCTCTCTTAACCAGCTCTGTGGTGTTGTGTGTCCACTAGCCTTGGACAGTTCTTGAAATACTTTCATCACTGCTTTATCATCTGGAAGGATACCAACTGTTTACCAGGTGTTTGGCCAGTCAGTGCATTTATTCTTTGTGGATTTTCTATTACTAGCATTGGTCTTGTTTCCTTGTCCCTCCAGATGTTCCACAGCTGCATGACTGTAAGGAGGAGGAGATTCTCACTGTCCATCAGCTCTGTAACCAGAAGAGGAACTCCAGTCTGGACCAGGAGGAACAAGATGCTGCACAGGTTAAAGAGGAAGAAGAAGAACTCTGCAGCAGTGAGGAGGAAGAACACTTTGGATTGAAACAAGAGACTGATACCTTCATGGTGACTCCTACTGATGAGGACAATGACAACAGTGAAACTGAACCAAACAGTGAGCAGTTCCTCTCTCACAACTCTCCTGATACTGAGAGCCAAGACCAGAGAGCAGGGAAGAATGTAAACCCAGGATCAAGTAAACATGAAAAGCCAAAGCCAAAGAAGAGACTTCACAGAAACAGAAGTGACCATAACAATGTAGACAACTTCTCCATGTCAGAGAATCCGTGTGATACTAATACAGGTGTAAAGCCTGTAAAATGTTCGAATAATGACAAAGACTGTAAGAATGAGTCCCAGAAGAAGAAACAGTACACAGTGGATAAGCCACATGTTTGTAACACATGCGGGAAAAGATTCAGTCACAGGAGAATTTTAAATGCTCACATGAAAATTCACACAGGAGAGAAGCCATATCCTTGTGGAATATGTGGGAAAAGGTTTATTCATTGTGGTAATTTGAAAAGTCACATGAGAATCCACACCGGTGACAAGCCATTTTCTTGTGAAACATGTGGACAAAGTTTTAATCAGTGTGGCAACTTGAAAATTCACATGAGAATTCACACAGGTGAGAAGCCATTTTGTTGTGGAACATGTGGTCAGACTTTCACTCAACATGATCATATGAAAACTCACATGAGAATCCACACAAGTGAGAAGCCGTATTCTTGTGAAACATGTGGGCAGAGCTTTAATCAACGTGGTAATTTGAAAATTCACATGCGAATTCACACAGGTGAGAAACCATTTTGTTGTGAAACATGTGGTCAAAGTTTCACTCAACATGGTCATTTAAAGACTCACCTGAGAATTCACACAGGCGAGAAGCCATATTCTTGTGAAGCATGTGGACAAACTTTCACTGAACATGGTACTTTAAAAACACACAAGAGAATCCACACAGGTGAGAAGCCATATTCCTGTGATACATGTGGGCAAAGTTTTAATCGACTTGATAGTTTAAAAATTCACAAGAGAATCCACACAGGTGAGAGGCCATTTTCTTGCGAAATATGCGGACAAACTTTCACTCAAAGTGGTCATTTGAAAACCCACACGAGAACTCACTGTAAAAGTACTGCAGTCCAGTAGATTTTTGTTTTTAGGTTTCAGTCTGTTTTGTGAATGAAATGTTCTGTAAATTGTTGAAGCTATAATGTAAATACCAGTCAGTTTGGTAAGAACGTCAGTCATCAGATTATCAGTTGGCTCATCAGTTGGCTCATCAAACCTCTAATCTTTAATGTGCTGGCTGCAACTGTGGTGGATTTTATTAATCTGAATCATATAAGATACAGTGGTGTGAAAAAGTGTTTGTCTCCTTCCTGATATCTTTTTTTTTTGTATGTTTGTCACACTTAAATGTTTCAGATCAAACAAATTTAAATATTAGACAAAGATAACACAGGTAAACACAAAATGCAGTTTTTAAATTAAGATGTTTATTATTAAGGGTAAAAGAAAAAATCCAAACCTAGATTGATAGATACATACTTTATTTCAAACAAAAAAGTAAACCTACACGGCCCTGTGTGAAAAAGTGCCCCCCTCCCATGTTAAAACATAAATTAACTGTGGTTTATCACATCTTTGGAAAGCTGAGTTCAATTTCTCTAGCCACACCCAGGCCTGATTACTACCACACCTGTTCTCAATCAAGAAATCACTTAAATAGGACCTGCCTGACAAAGTGAAGTAGATCAAAAGATCCTCAAAAGCTAGAAATCATGCTGCAATCCATAGAAATTCAGGAACAAATGAGAAACAAAGTAACTGAGCGCTATTAGTCTGGAAAAGGTTATAAAGCTATTTCTAAAGCTTTGGGACTCCAGCGAACCACAGTGAGAGCCATTGTCCACAAATTGTGAAAACATGGAACAGTGGTGAAGCTTCCCAGGAGTGGCCGGTTGACCAAAATTACTCCAAGAGTGCAGCGACGACTCATCCAAGAGGTCACAAAAGACCCCACAACAAAATCCCAAGAACCGCAGCCCTTACTTGCCTCAGTTAAGGTCAGTGTTCATGACTCCACCATAAGAAAGAGACCGAGCAAAAATGGCCTGCATGGCAGAGTTCCAAGACGAAAACCACTGCTGCGCAAAAAGAACATAAAGGCTCATCTCAGTTTTGCCAGAAAACATCTTGATGATCCCCAAGACTTTTGGGAAAATACTCTGTGGACTAACGAGACAAAAGTTGAACTTTTTGGAAGGTGTGTGTCCCATTATACAGTGAAGTGGGGTGAGTTTCATTTCCGGTGAGGCTATGATGCTTTCAGGGTCAGATTTACAAATAGAATTTTATAAATAATTTTAACAAAACCAGTGTAAGGTATTTTATTGAATTACCTCTTAATGGAATACACAGAAAAGGCAGTAATAAAGTCCATGTTTTCATTTTATAACTCCTTGACTATAGACAGCATGCAAAGACCCTTAGTTACACAAGTATAACAAGTTATTTTACAAGCAACTGTTTTTGAGGACAAAATTTGTTATACTTTGTTTTTCATCAAAGAATAATGGAAATTGTAGTGGCTCAGAGCTGCATCTTTCTCTCTGTGTTGCAACTCCACAATTAACTCTCATTATTCCAAATTATTATTAGTGTTTACAACTACTATGCATGCAATGATCTTACCTTTACTTGTAAATGAAGTAAATTTGCCTGTCCTTCTGAACAAAAATCACTGTGACTTTGTTTAAAAAACGTCCTTCCTTTATTTAAAAAAAAAAATACAAAACCATGTGCTTATGGTGCTCAAGCACGCCCCCTCTTGTTGGGGCATTGGTACTGCACAGCCTCTGACTGATTTTCAGCCTCACCTACCTCCCCTAACTGCACGTCACTGCCATTATATCCAGCATAAAAGTAACGCAGCATTTCAGAAAAGGAGCATCATACCAACAGCAAAATATGGTGGTGGTGGTAGTGTGATGGTCTGGGGGTGTTTAGCTGTTTCAGGACCTGGAAGACTTGCTGTGGTAAATGAAACCATGAATTCTGCTGTCTACCAAAAAATCCTGAAGTAGAATGTCCGGCCATCTGTTCGTGACCTCAAGCTGAAGCGCACTTGGGTTCTGCAGCAGGACAATGATCCAAAACACAACAGCAAATCAATCTCTTAATGGTTTAAGAAAAACAAAATGAGGACTTTGGAGTGACCTAGTCAAAGTCTTGACCTGAATCCAATTGAGATGGTGTGGCATGACCTTAAAAAGGCGGTTCATGCTCAAAACCCTCCAATGTGGCTGAATTACAACAATTCTGCAAAGATGAGTGGGCCAAAATTCCTCCACAGCACTGTAAAAGACTCATTGCCAGTTATCACAAACACTTGATTGCAGTTGTTGCTGCTAAGGGTGGTCAAATCAGTTATTAGGTTTAGGGGGCAATCACTTTTTCACACAGGGCCGTGCAGGTTTGGATTTTTTTTTTCCCCCTTAATAATAAACACCTTCATTTAAAAACTGCATTTTGATTACTTGTGTTATCTTTGTCGAATATTTAAATTTGTTTGATGATCTGAAACATTTAATTGTGACAAACATACAAAAAAATGAGAACTCAGGAAAGGGGCAAATACAGTATTTGTTCACACCACTGTACATGTCCTTGTTAGGTATTGTTTTCATGGAGCAAAACAAGGGTAATGATGGAAATGTGAATCACTTTCTCTTTGTCATTTGGCTCAAGCACACAGGGTTCACACGGGGGCTGGAAATCCTTGAAAATGCTTCAAATTGTAAACCTATTTCTTTGACAACAAATGTCTACCTTGAGTCTTATTTATGCCCCACCTCCACTCTGCATGTCTACTCTACCATGAGGCTTGTATGAGGAAAATAAAAGATGATTAGCAGTCAGAGTAGTAAAGACTGGCGTTTCCTTTCTCTTCTTTGTACGGTCACCATTGTTGTTGCTAAAATGTCCATGGCTCATTGTTTTTCTTCTCTTTTTTAGCCGGCGAATAAACTGACACATCACTCCCGATAGAGCTGGGGTGAAACAACAAATAAAGATTATGCACATGTGTGGAATGCTTGGCCTAGTACATGGGGGAAAAAATGAAGCACATATACAGCCAGGTGTGCATTGGCCTTATCCAAAGGAAATGCACATCACAGGCATGCGGAGCAGAGGTGAAGCATAAATCAAGCTTAACTGAATAGTTCACTTAGATGGAGAAATAAAATAAATTGGAGACGAAAAGGAAGACTGGTCTGCCTGCGCCTTGGTAAAACTTCTGTGATTGTAAACAGTCAATTGTCATGTGCAACCCCCCCCCCCCCAAAAAAAAGACGACGATCTTGGCTTTCTGCCAAAAGGATGCACCACTCTTCATAATGGGAGCGTCTGTGAATTTTCTTTCTAATTGATGAGTCTTCTGTTTTAAGTTATGAGTTTCTGTGTTAAACCAAGGGGTTAGAAATCTCTGATTAGGCTTTTTCTTTTTTAAAGGGGCCAACATGTCTAGAGTCTGATGCAGAGAAGCTGTAACACTATCTACCATGCTATCAATTATGGAAGGAGCAAGCTCTCCATCTTTTATTTCCATTGTGTTGTCACATGGCTTAGAGGAGACAATCTGCATAAATTTGGTAACAACATCATCTGAAAGACATCTGCTGTAGTAATATTTTTCTTTAGGAGTCAAATAGTCAGGAATAGTCATTTCAAAGGTTAACAGACAATGGTCTGACAGTACAGGATTATGAAGAGACACTACCAGATTTTCTATTTCTATGCCATAAGTCAGAACAAGGTCCAACATGTGGAGATAATGGGTAGAATTTTCTACTTTCTGGGAAAACCCCATTGAGTCTAATATTGAATTGAATGCCTTATTAAGTTACTATCTACATCAACATGTACTGTATATTAAAATCCCCTACTGTAATTTTTCTATCTGATTTCAGCACTAAATCAGCTAAGAATTCAGCAAATTTGGATAAAAACTCTGAGTAGGCTGAGGGAGGACGGTAAACTATGGCAAAGAAAATTGGGTTTAAGCTAAGATTGCTAACAAGCCCCATACTGAGGACCAGGCCCTCAAAGGAATTAAAACATGATTTTTGCATTACATTAACTAGTAATTTAGAATGGTAAATTGCTGCTACTCCACCTCCACAGCCAGCACTTCTGGGTATATGATAGTTTAGATAACCAGAGTGAGTTGATTCATTTAAACCAACATAATCCTCTTGTCCTAGCCAAGTCTCTGTAAGGGATATTAAATCAATCTGATGATCAATTAACAGATCATGGACTAGTAGAGACTTGGGAGTGAGAGACCTAATATTTAATAAACCGCATTTAATTTTTAAATTATGAGGAGGAACAGAGGCCAAATCATTAAATTTAGAGACTTGATGTTTAATTTGAGTTTTACCAACTTTTTGTTTAATCACTTTAGGATGTTTATACATTATATTTTTATTAACTTTTGGGGGAGTAGACAAAGGTTCTCTGATGGGGAAGACAGGGGCTAAGTTGAGGGGTGGCGGATGAGGAGGAGCTGCAGAAAGGCGTGTATTTATCAAATTGTGTTGTATTTGTCTTGGGTTATAATATTTTGGGTAACGGGAGACAGACACAATCTCTATGGGGTTATAAATTGAAGACTGATCTAAACAGTGAGGATTTTTTGGATTAATAGGATTAATATGAGAAGTGGAAACAAAGAAGGGCTGGTTGGCAGACCCAGGAACTTCGGGGTGAGTTAACGCACCAAATTTCAGTCACTGTAGTAAAAAAGCGCTGAATGGAATAGAACAGATCGTCCCTTAAAACACGTGCACCAAGTCTATTTGGATGGATGCCATCTGGCCTCATACTGTAAGTGATGGGCGGTTCCAAAACAGGTTGAAATTGTCTACAAAACCAATGTTAAAAGTAGGACATGTAGAACACAACCAGATATTAAGGCTGAGAGTTCTGCTAAAATAATTGCAACTTCATCTGAAAGGTGCCAGTGGCCCAGAAATAAACACACGTCTGCCACAGTTCATAAGAGTGGACAGAAGGCTCTTGAAGCCACTCTTTAAGATCTCCGACGCTTCATCTAGGATGTTGTTGCATCCAGCATGCACAATGACAGTTTTAGCGTGGGGGTATTCATTTAATAGGTTAGGGGTAAGAGCCTCAATGTCTGACACTTTAGCCCCAGGAAAAAATTTAGTGACACAGTACCTGCTTCTGACGTTCCTCATTATTGAATCACCAATTACCAACATCATCTGGGGGGGGGGGGGGGGGGGGGCTTGCCAGTGGCTTCTCAAATGGTGGATAATTTTGCCGTTGTTGTGATGGCGGGGTGATGTGCTCTCTTCTTTTTGGAGCTGGTGTATAGTTTGGCACACCTAAAGTAGTTTTAATCCCTGGCTTGTGGGTTGGGGCCGCTGCTGAAGGAGGAGGGGCGGCCATGGGAGGATGATCGACATCCAGGTGGGGAAAATCTTCCAGAGAAAGGATGTCAAATCTGTTTTCCAGTAACGGGAAGAGAGGAAGCATGGCCAGGTCTGGTCAATCCCCGATGTTTGCTATTGGGCCCAACCAGGGTCCAGGGCGCACATTGAGGATGTGAAAAACCACCCGGGGCTTTGGTTTTAGCTCAAAGCTGAAGCCAGTGTTTACTGCTGGGGTCCTGGACAGCTGAGGAGACCGGAGCAGGGGTGGAAGTGGATGGCCATGTGCTAAATTCACCCAGGTAAGTAGCCGTCTCTGCCAGCTGTGAGTCGGTTGCCGGGGCCGTTGTCCGCCCCAGAATTATAGTATCTAGGTCAGGGGTGTCCAACCATGTGCCATGGAGAGCCAAGACCCTGCAGGTTTTCTCTTCTACCCAGTCTCTTCAGCAGGTGTTTTCACTTATCAGCAATCAGTGGGAAGAAGTTCACAGAAATCTGCTGTTGAAGACACTGGTTGGAGGTAAAACCTGCAGGGTCTTGGCTCTCCATGGCACATGGTTGGACACCCCTGATCTAGGTGGTCTTCAGTCTCCCAAATCTTATAGAGGTTGGAGAGTCTCAATTCTAACTCAGAAACCTTCTTGAGGGACACAAAGCTGACACACGTCGGAGATGGAGCCATGACATTCCAGGTGAGAAGTGGGTAGCTAGCTAGCAAAAACAGCTAAGAACAGCTAAAAACAGGTTAGCCTAGCCTGGTGAAAACAGCCCTGCCCTGGGTCCGATTCACCTGTCTGCCTGATCGGGCTTTCTGCTAGGCCAACACTAAGCTAACACTAAGTAAAACGCTAATATCAGTAAAAAGAGATAAAAACTTAAAAACGAAGTTAATAAAAACAAACAAAAGCAGGCAAGATAACGCTTTGACATGACGTGACGTTTACAGACGGAAACAAGTTGTAACAAGTTGGTGGAAAAAGCTTTGAAATGATTTATCTTGGTCTCATTTTTTTACATCAGAAAAACCTGGAATTTGAACAGGGGTGTGGAGACTTTTTACTTCCACTGTATATTCTGCAGGGTAATTTAACCGTAATGCTGTTGATACCATCTAGCTGCAATGCTCCTGAACTGTGTATATAACTGTGTACATATGTACAGTATATTTATTTACTGCTTTGGCTAACCAATTCTTAACATCTTATTAATTATTGCTCTGAGTGCTGCTATCCATGTGCTACTGCAATACTGTAATTTCTCCATTGTGGGACTAATAAAGGCTTATCTTAAATATGGAGTTTTCTGGATTTCTCGCAGAAATACAGAAAGGTCCGTGATTAAACTTTAAGCCTGATGTGTTTATAGTTAGGATCAGGTTAAAAAGGATCTTAATGGTATCTATAAAAGTGTTTTTTTACACAATAGATGCAGCCTTACATACGGTATATCGAAAAATAATCCTCAAAATTATTACCAAGGAGGATGCCTACCGTTGTTGAATGATGAACAAATCACCGTGGAGCTGCTGATGTTTTAGATCCAGTTTCATGCGGCTCAAATGATGAGACGTGGCTGCAGTCACATCTCATCATTTCACTGTTTTTTCTTACTTGTAGTGCTTTTGTAAAAAACTAGTCCAAACCCATGCATACCTGTCCATACCCGTAGAAACCAAGTATAAGCAAGTATTTCTGCATGCCCGTTGCTGAAGGGTCTCCTCCTGTCTGAGACGGCTGTGTTGTTCACAGTCATGCCTTCAGCATACTGCTCAAACCTGAGGTGTTATATCTTCATGTGTGGGGAGACTTGAATAACGAAACCGAATTGCATTTAATTCCAGTTTATTTCAAGTAATCATCCCACTGTCTGCTCTCATTCCTGAGCAGCGAACAAAGAGGGTGAACACACCAAAGTTCTCCCTTTTAAACATTCTCACATCAAACCATTTCCCTCGCAGGGGAAATCACACATCTCTACCAAAATTCCTTTATTCACATTCATTAACCTTTTATTTACATAACTCCCCCTTCTCTCCTCTCGAGCCTCAGCGGTGACTGACGACGTTGAGAATGAACGAAGAAGGTCTCAGGGTCCCGGACTCACAGCGCTCAGAGCTGGCGAGCGCAGTGGCCGTTAAGCTGCCTGATTTCTGGCAGGATAACCCACGGTCGTGGTTTCTTCAAGCAGAGTCGCAGTTCGCGCTCGCAGGAGTAACGGTGGATGACACTAAGTTCCACCATGTCATCGCTAAACTGGACAACAGCACAGCTCGGTGCGTGCAGAGCTTGGTGGAGCAGCCACCCGCGACCGACAGGTACGGCAAGCTGAAATCCACCCTCATCAAGTTTTTCACCCCCTCGGCCGAAGTGAGGGCGAGGAGGATCCTGTCTTTGCTAGACCAAGGAGGACACAGGCCGAGCGCCCTGATGGAGGAGATGATACAGCTGAGAGGGTTGGACAACGATGATTTCATTTTTCAGTTCATCTTCCTCTCCAACCTCCCGATGCATGCGAGAAGCACGCTGGCCGGCAAAAAGTGTCACACCCTGGAGGAGTTCCGGGAGCTGGCCCAGGAAGCAGATGGGATCCTGGACGCCTGCGGCGGGCAAGCAACCACAGCGGCGACCCGAGACAGCGGGGAGCCAGAGGCGGCAGACCCAGACTGGCCGACGACGGCGGCAGCACGGCCGCGACGAGGTGGAGCCAATGGTCCAGCGGCAGAGGCGCGGACACGACACAGCGGAGGAGAAGATCTCTGCTTTTACCATCGGAGGTTCGCAGAGAAGGCACGCAGGTGTGTGCCGCCCTGCAACTTCAGGAGTTCGGGAAACGGCAAGACCGGGGGTCGCTAGCAGCTTCGACCCTCGGAGAATGCAGCAAGCTGCTCTACATCACGTCGGGGTCACCAATGTGGGGAGACTTGAATAACGAAACCGAATTGCATTTAATTCCAGTTTATTTCAAGTAATCATCCCACTGTCTGCTCTCATTCCTGAGCAGCGAACAAAGAGGGTGAACACACCAAAGTTCTCCCTTTTAAACATTCTCACATCAAACCATTTCCCTCGCAGGGGAAATCACACATCTCTACCAAAATCCCTTTATTCACATTCATTAACCTTTTATTTACATAACTCCCCCTTCTCTCCTCTCGAGCCTCAGCGGTGACTGACGACGTTGAGAATGAACGAAGAAGGTCTCAGGGTCCCGGACTCACAGCGCTCAGAGCTGGCGAGCGCAGTGGCCGTTAAGCTGCCTGATTTCTGGCAGGATAACTCACGGTCGTGGTTTCTTCAAGCAGAGTCGCAGTTCGCGCTCGCAGGAGTAACGGTGGATGACACTAAGTTCCACCATGTCATTGCTAAACTGGACAACAGCACAGCTCGGTGCGTGCAGAGCTTGGTGGAGCAGCCACCCGCGACCGACAGGTACGGCAAGCTGAAATCCACCCTCATCAAGTTTTTCACCCCCTCGGCCGAAGTGAGGGCGAGGAGGATCCTGTCTTTGCTAGACCAAGGAGGACACAGGCCGAGCGCCCTGATGGAGGAGATGATACAGCTGAGAGGGTTGGACAACGATGATTTCATTTTTCAGTTCATCTTCCTCTCCAACCTCCCGACGCATGCGAGAAGCACGCTGGCCGGCAAAAAGTGTCACACCCTGGAGGAGTTCCGGGAGCTGGCCCAGGAAGCAGATGGGATCCTGGACGCCTGCGGCGGGCAAGCAACCACAGCGGCGACCCGAGACAGCGGGGAGCCAGAGGCGGCAGACCCAGACTGGCTGACGACGGCGGCAGCACGGCCGCGACGAGGTGGAGCCAATGGTCCAGCGGCAGAGGCGCGGACACGACACAGCGGAGGAGAAGATCTCTGCTTTTACCATCGGAGGTTCGCAGAGAAGGCACGCAGGTGTGTGCCGCCCTGCAACTTCAGGAGTTCGGGAAACGGCAAGACCGGGGGTCGCTAGCAGCTTCGACCCTCGGAGAACGCAGCAAGCTGCTCTACATCACGTCGGGGTCACCAATGTGGGGAGACTTGAATAACGAAACCGAATTGCATTTAATTCCAGTTTATTTCAAGTAATCATCCCACTGTCTGCTCTCATTCCTGAGCAGCGAACAAAGAGGGTGAACACACCAAAGTTCTCCCTTTTAAACATTCTCACATCAAACCATTTCCCTCGCAGGGGAAATCACACATCTCTACCAAAATCCCTTTATTCACATTCATTAACCTTTTATTTACATAACTCCCCCTTCTCTCCTCTCGAGCCTCAGCGGTCAGGAAGTCTTCTGTCCCCTGTCCTCCGCAGGGGGTCCAGGCTCTGCGGCTCCGCACCGCAGGGGACTGCAGCTCTGTGGCTCTCCTTCATCGTGAGGTTAAATCACATATGCAGTGTCCAACATATACATGTCTAACAACACAGCCATACATGGCATCTTTTCTGACGTGCAGCAGTTCTCCTCACTCTATTGCTCTCCATCTGGTGGGTCTTCTTGTTCTTCTTCTTCTTTGTTCAGACCACTGGTTGAGGGATAAGTGCATTGTAATTCCAGTTCATGGACAGGATCATGAAAATAGCATACCTGTCAAGTGATACGGTTTCGCCATATTTTAATACGGGGAAAATGCAATTTTAGCAAATACGGGCATCTTGCCATTTCTGTACGGCAAAAAGAAAAATATACGGGAAAAAAAATTATTGAGAGTGTGGAGGAACACCTCGTGTGTGACCCCCATAGCGTACAGGACTGGCAGTGCACTCAGCGTCCACCTGCACTTATTTCGATCCTCCACAAGCACACCTAAGCAGTGTTTTTGTGAGTTTCAAAATGGCTTCTTGCAGCGCGCCACCGGCGAAGTAAACAAAGCTTGAAGAAAAGGGATATCGAGGGACTGGACGTCACCGTTCTCCTTCACCGTCACCATTTATTTATTTATTTTAGATTGCACAATATTCCATGGCAGAATGTTGTGGGCTTTGGTTTGGACAATTGCAACACGATGGTGGGTTGAGACCTTTCCAGACTGAAGGAGAACTCTCCAAATGTTTTCAGGTATGGGCAGTATTATTCACCTTCAAATATTACCTAAATATAACAAAAAAAAATGCTTTAAAATCTTAACAAACATGCTTAGAGGTAGCCCAAATCCCCTATAGTGTACTGTTATTTTGTATCTTGGAACTTTGCTTTACATTCAATTCAATTCAATTCAACTTTATTTATATAGCGCCATTTCACAACAACAGTCATCTCATAGCACTATCAACAGTAGGGGGAACCCCCACAGTTGCAGAAAGACCCCAGCAATCAGGCGATCCCCTGTGACCAAGCACTTGGTGTTGGTGGAGAGGAAAAACTCCCTTTTAACAGGAAGAAACCCCCAGCAGAATGTACATCTGAATGTATAGCATTATATTGAAAGGGCCGAATAAGATTGATATTTTCATTGTCATTATTATTAACACAGTTTCAAAGAGAATTATTTCTGATACTTAACTTATGAAACAAAAATCCATTCTGCTTTTGTTTCAGCATTGGCAGCATAAATGAATGAATTTGAAATAGTTCATGTTGCAGTTGCTGTTTGTTTGGTTTTTGTTTGTTTGTTTGTTGTTGTTTTTTTTGCTTCAGTTTTCTTTCATCTGCCGATAAATACAGTTTTTAAGTACTCAGTACAGGCGTGAAAGCCCCCCCAATAAGGGAGGCATGAGGTCAGTACAGGTGTGAAGGCCCCCCCAATAAGGGAGGCATGAGGTATGCCTTGACAGGTATGAAATAGATCTGAGCAAAAAGTGGCTTTCGACCCTGTTCAGGAAGACCTGTGCATGCCCATCGAAACCCAGAAACCGGAGCACCCGCAGAAAATCAGCGTTTTGCTTGGCATTTTACACATTTGTAGTGTAGACTGCCATTCTTCATGGGTACTGCTTCGAATGGGTGTGGTTTAAAGTAGTGTGTCCTATTCTTAATCGGGTAACAGACTGACACACTGACAGAGGTTTCTTGAATTTAGAGAGTGCCTTCTGCCTTATGAGTGAGATCTGCAGATTTACTGTTTCGAATGGGTGTGGTTTAAAGTAGTGTTGTGGAGAATGTGGAAGGACGAGGCTGAGTTTATTTCACAAGTCAGGTTTATTCACATTCTCCAACATCATCCAAAAACAGAAAGAGAAAGAATCTCCCAACATCTGTCCCTTTTATACCCCAGGACATCAAAGCACACAGTCACATTGTCTTTTAATCCCAAGTCACAATGTGTCTTCTTCCAGGTCTTCTCACCTCCACCTAAAGTCACTGGTGGTCAGGAAATCCCTCAAGGTCATCTCTTTGCATACAAAAGGCCACATTTCACATCCTCCTGTTATCTCCTAGGAGGTTCAGTCCTTTTATTCCTCTGAGACGTGAAGCATACAATAAGCATACAGTAATATACATGTGAAGCATATGAAACCCACATATGTGTCCCACATGACCCCCCCCAAACGTCTAAGATGGAGCAACGTAATAACAGTTTGCATGTCATAATAAAATCACTACACATCAGTCCACATGCTGCTTGGGCCTCAGTCTTCTCCCGTATTTGCTGTAAGCAGGCTTTACCACCTCCGCGGCGCCCTCCTGCTGGGGAGCTGCTGTCTGAGGATGATAACTGTTAGTCAATCTCTGTGGGTGTTCTGGGGAATGCTCTCTAGGGGGTCTGCCGCGCCGAAGAGCCTTAGCCAACTGCACACCTTCGTCAGCCACCACAAAAGCGGGTTTGAGCCTGTTTATGCCAATCATTTCTTTTCTGCCCCCCAAATCTAGCAAAAAATGCTTATCCCCTGTTTCCAGCACTCTATATGGTCCATCATAAGGTGGTCGTAACGGTGGGCGATGGGCATCATGTCTGACAAAAACAAACTCCGCATTTTTTAAAGCCTTAGGCACAAAAACGCGCGGAAAACTGTGGTGAGCGGGGCCAGGTAGCGTGCTCGAGTCTGTGCTACTCTGTAACCGCTGAGCTGGGGAGCACTCTGGCGCCGGATTATCTGAGAGAAATTCCCCAGGCAGCCGAAGTTGCTGTGCGAAAACTAGCTCAGCTGGGGAGGCTTCTAAATCCTCTTTAGGTGCAGAACGCAACCCCAATAAAACCCATGGTAGCCTGTCCACCCAATTTGCATCCGTAAGCGACGCTCTGAGGGCCGCCTTCAATGACCTGTAAAAACGTTTGCATAACCCGTTAGCCTGCGGATTGTAGGTGGTGGTGCAGTGGATCGTTGCCCCCAGGCTGCGGGCCATCGCTGACCAAAGTTCGGAAACAAATTGAGGGCCTCTGTCGGACGTAATGTCCGACAGGACTCCAAAACGCGTAACCCATGCCGTTAAAAATGAGCGCGCCACCTCCTCGGCTGTGGTTGACGACAGTTGGACCACTTCCGGCCAGCGCGTGGTGCGGTCAACCATTGTCAGAAGATGTGTGCACCCCTGTGAGGGCGGGAGGGGGCCTACGAGGTCCACGTGAACATGATCAAACCTCTTAGCCAGAATGTGAAACGGCTCCAAGGGAGCTCTCGTGTGTCTGTGTACCTTGGCTCATTGACAAGCCATGCAGGCTACCGCCCACTCTCTAACTTTTTTGCGCAGGCTCGGCCATACAAATTTCTCTCCCACCATTTTGACCGACGCGCGCAATCCCGGGTGCACCAGAGAATGGATCGAGTCAAAAACGAGGTGGCACCACGCGGCCGGTACCACAGGACGCGGTCGCCCAGTGGAGACATCGCAGATTGGGGGGGGCATACCGTCTTGCAGCACCCTGTTCTCTAGCCTTAACCCTGTTGGTCCAGACTGGAGCGCGCGCACGTCCGCGTCACTAACCTGATCCGCGGCCATGGCTGCATAATCTATCCCTACGCGGACTGGGGCCACGCGCACTTCTGCGTCGCTAACCCGATCCGCGGCCATGGCTGCAAAATCTACCCCTACGCGGGCTGGAGCCGCCACGGCGCGTGAGAGGCAGTCTGCCACTACATTAAGTTTACCCGCCACATGCTGGATATCGGTAGTAAACTCCGAGATCGCGGCCAGCTGTCTCTGCTGCCGGCCCAACCAAGGTTCTGAAATCTTGGCCATCGTGAAAGTCAGCGGCTTGTGGTCAACGAACGCGGTGAAACGGCGTCCCTCCAGCCAGAACTGGAAATGGCGAATGGCCAAGTGGAGAGCTAACAACTCCCTGTCGAATGCGCTGTATTTTCGTTCACTATCGCGCAAGGTCCTGCTGAAAAAGGCGAGCGGTTGCCAGGCTCCGGCTACATACTGTTCCACGACCACCCCTATGGCCACATCTGACGCGTCAGTAGTGAGTGCCATGCGGGCTGTTGGGACTGGATGTGCTAACAACGCAGCGTTTGCCAGGGCTGTTTTGACTTGAAAGAATGCGCGCTCTTGCTCCGGAGACCATTTGACTTTATTTGTGGGTTTTTGTTTTTTTAGTGCAGCATACAATGGTTGCATGAGCTGCGATGCGCGGGGGAGGAAACGGTTATAAAAACTCACCATTCCCAAAAACTCCTGTAACGCTTTGACCATTTGTGGCTGGGGAAAATTTGTTACTGCACGCACTTTGTCAGGCAGAGGAACCGCTCCTTCTGGAGAGACGCGATACCCCAAAAAATCAATCTGCGTCACCCCGAACTGACACTTCGCTGGGTTGATTATTAACCCATGCTCCGCCAACCTCCGGAAAACTGCCGTGAGGTGGTTTTCGTGTTCGTCTTCGGACGCGCTGGCTACCAATATGTCGTCCAGGTAGACGAACACGAAGGGGAGATCGCGCAACACCGCGTCCATCATGCGTTGGAACGTCTGCGCCGCGCCTTTAAGCCCAAACGGCATGCGCAAAAACTCGAATAGCCCGAACGGAGTTATTACCGCTGTTTTGGGTATGTCCTCAGTGTACACTGGGACCTGGTGGTAACCGCGTACCAAGTCTATCTTAGAAAAAAGGCGCGCCCCCGCCAAGTGAACTGAAAAATCTTGGATGTGCGGGATCGGGTAGCGGTCGTGCGCTGTAGCGTTGTTCAATCTGCGGAAATCACTGCAAGGTCGCCACGAGCCATCAGCTTTCGGGACCATGTGAAGCGGTGAAGCCCATGGGCTTTTCGAACGCCTGATGATGCCCAACATTTCCAGGTTGGCGAACTCCTCGCGCGCTACGGTCAGTTTAGCTGAATCCAAGCGCCGAGCTTTTGCAAAAACGGGTGGTCCGGTGGTAGTAATAAAATGTTCCACCCCGTGTTTAGCCACGGTCGCCGAAAATGTTGGGACCGTGAGTGCTGGGAACTGAGTGAGGAGTGTGTGGAACTTACCACTTGCAGCTGTGACGTTGGCTTGTGCTGTTGGCGGGGCCACTCGAGCTGTACAGGGAATAGAATAAAAAGAGAGTGCATTAACCAGGCGTCTGTTAGCAAGATCAACCAACAAACCATGTGAGCACAAAAAATCAGCCCCTAACATGTTGAAATTGACTGCAGCTATGACGAAAGTCCACTCGAATGTACGGCCGTGTAGGGACAGAAGCAACGTTCTCTGACCGAAGGTCTTAATCGCCGAGCCGTTCGCTGCTGACACCCCGGGACCACTGGAAGGCGCCAGCCGGTCAGCGGAGGAAGGTGTGATGAAACTCAGCTGGGAGCCTGTGTCCACGAGGAAATGTCTCCCCGAGCGTGCATCCCTCAAGTAGAGCAGCTTGTTCTCCTCTCCGAGGGCCGCAGCTGCTACCGACCCCCGGTCTTGGCATTTCCCGAGCGCTTGAAATGACACGGTGGTATACATTTGCGCGCCCTCTCTGCGAAGCGACGATGGTAGAAACAAAGGACGTCGTCTGCTCCGTGTTTCCTGGCCCCTGCCGCCGCCGTCGTCGGTGAGTCTGGTACTGCAGCCTCTGGCCCCCTGCCATCTTCGGACGTTGCTCAGAGCTCCGCTGCCGAGGCCGTGGCCACGCACCATTTATTGGCGTTGACGAGTCGCTGCGCCTCCTGGCCCAGCTCGCGGTAGTCTCGTCGGGCCAACAGTGGTGAACTGGCCAGGGTCACTCTCACCACTGACAGTAGGGTCCTGAGGAAAAGGTGGGTGAAGATGAAGTGATCATCGTCAGAGTCTTTCAACCTCAACAGCTTCTCCATCAGGTCTGCAGGCCTGTCGCTTTCAAATTCAGTCAGCGCCAGGAGCCCCTCTGCTTGCTTCTCCACCGAGGGGGTGAAGTAACGGATGAGTGCAGCCTTCAACGCGCTGTACTTGTCGCTGTCCAGCGGCTGGTTGATCAGGCTCTCCACCCGCTGGGCTGTGTGGTTGTCCAGCTTTGCAACCACATGGTAGAACTTTGTGTCGTCTACTGAAATCCTCCGGAGGTTGAACTGCGCCTCGACCGCGTTAAACCAGGAGCACGGATTGTTCTGCCAGAAGTCTGGTTGTTGAACTGTGGCTGCATTCGTTTGGCTGGCTCCTGATGAGTCTGGCTCGGGAGAATTTCTTCCACTCATGATACGTCTTAGGGTCACCAGTGTGGAGAATGTGGAAGGACGAGGCTGAGTTTATTTCACAAGTCAGGTTTATTCACATTCTCCAACATCATCCAAAAACAGAAAGAGAAAGAATCCCCCAACATCTGTCCCTTTTATACCCCAGGACATCAAAGCACACAGTCACATTGTCTTTTAATCCCAAGTCACAATGCATCTTCTTCCAGGTCTTCTCACCTCCACCTAAAGTCATTGGTGGTCAGGAAATCCCTCAAGGTCATCTCTTTGCATACAAAAGGCCACATTTCACATCCTCCTGTTATCTCCTAGGAGGTTCAGTCCTTTTGTTCCTCTGAGACGTGAAGCATACAATAAGCATACAGTAATATGCATGTGAAGCATATGAAACCCACATATGTGTCCCACAGTGTATCCTATTCGGTCTCAGCTTCTCTGTGCCTTGCGTGGCGTGCAGCGTTGCTTGCTTTGCGGGTATTTCGGGCTTAAAGTGACTCAGCACGTGCATGGCACACTGCCACACGTTTCCTGTCTGTCTGTGCATCCCTTGTCTGTCGTACCCTATGCTGGTGAAGGGTCTCCTCCTGTCTCAGACGGGTGTGTTGTTCACAGTCATGCCTGCAATGTACTGCTCGAACCTCAGCTGTTTCATCTTCACGGCATCTTTTCTGACATGCAACACAGTCATGTCTGGGATGTACTGCTCGAACTTCAGCTGTGTCATCTTCATGGGATCTTTCCTGACGTGCTTGAACCTCAGGTGTTTCATCTTCATGGTGTGGAGAGTTGTGAAGGACGAGACTGAGTGTAGTCCTCAGGTTCAGCTTTATTCACAATGACATTCTCCAACATTCAAAAGCAGAAAAAAGAGGATGAATCTTCTCACATCTGTCCTTTTATACCAGGACATCAAACATCAGAATCAGAATCAGAATCAGCTTTATTGGCCAAGTATGCACAACACATACAAGGAATTTGACTTTGGCTAAAAACTTGCTCCCGTTGTTCAGGTGGAGGATTTAAATAAGGATTCAATGACAACAGAGTATGTACAGTAAATTACAGTCTGTCCACGTTTCTATAAAAGGATGCAAATATATACAGGAATATATGCAGTTATTTACTCAGACTAACCACACTTTGCAGAAATATATGAAAAAATATACAGTCACACAGTATTTCAATGTGAACTCAGATTCAGTGATATAATGTGAATGAAGTAAAAAAGCAGTGTGCGAGTTATGTGCAATGTAATAATGGATGAAAAGTCATGAGTACAGCAACAGGTAGGACTAGGTGAATGTTAGGAGTTCATCAGAGTGATGGCTTGAGGAAAGAAACTGTTCCTGTGACGGGTGGTTTTGACCTTCAGTGATCTGTAACGACGACCAGAAGATAGAAGTTCAAACAGTTTGTGGCCGGGGTGTGATGGGTCAGCACAGATGTTTCCCGCCCGTTTCCTGGTTATGGACCGATATAAGTTCTCAATGGAGGGTAGGTCGGTACCAATGATCCTCTCCGCAGACTTAATGATCCGCTGCAGTCTGGTCTTGTCCTGTTTAGTGGCAGATCCAAACCAGACAGTGATGGAAAAGCAGAGGACAGATTGGATGATGGCGGTGTAGAAGACAACCAGCAGCTCCTGAGGCAAATCAAACTTCTTGAGCTGACGCAGAAAAAACAACCTCTGCTGGGCCTTTTTCCAGACAGTGTCTATATGGGAGGACCACTTCAGGTTCCGGGAGATTGTGGTACCCAGAAACTTGAAGGAGTCCACAGTGGACACTGTGCTGTTGAGGATGGTGAGTGGGGGGAATGAAGGGGGGTGTCGCCTGAAATCCACAGTCATCTCCACCATTTTGGCTGGGTTAAGTTCAAGATGGTTCTGGCTGCACCAGAGGATCAGCTGCTCCACCTCCCGCCTGTATGCAGACTCATCATCATCCCGGATCAAACCAATGACTGTGGTGTCGTCCGCAAACTTCAGGAGCTTCACCGAAGGGTCCTCTGAGGTGCAGTCGTTGGAGTAGAGGGAGAAGAGCAGTGGGGAAAGGACACATCCTTGGGGGGGCGCCAGTACTAATTTTTCGGGAGCTGGATGTAAATCTCCCTAGCTTCACCTGTTGCCACCTGTCAGTCAGAAAGCTGGAGATCCACTGGCAGGTGGAGGGGGGCACCTTGAGCTGGAGGAGTTTCTGATGAAGAATGCCTGGGATGATGGCGTTGAACGCTGAGCTGAAGTCGACAAACAGGATCCTGGCGTACGTCCCTGGGGAGTCGAGGTATTGCAGGATGTAGTGTAGTCCCATATTCACTGCATCATCCACTGACCTGTTTGACCGGTAGGCAAACTGCAGTGGGTCCATCAGGGAGCCTGTGATGACCTTCAGGTGGTTCAGCACCAATCTCTCCAAGGATTTCATGACCACAGAGGTCAGGGCAACAGGTCTGTAGTCGTTTAATCCTGTAACAGAGGGTTTCTTGGGAACTGGAATGATGATGGAGCATTTGAAGCAGGAAGGCACTTCACGCAGCTCCAGTGATCTGTTAAAGATCCGGGTGAAGATGGGGGCCAACTCGTTGGAGCAGACTCTCAGGCAGGACGGAGACACACCATCAGGTCCTGCAGCCTTCTTGATCTTTTGTCTCTGAAAGACCCGGCGCACCTCCTCTTCACAGATCGTTAGTGCTGGTGGGAGGTCAGAGTGGAGGAGGGATGGAGTTCCTGGGGCTGCAGATAATCCTTTTGTGTGGGTGGGAGGTGAGAACTGTAGGTTCTTTTCAAACCTGCAGTAAAAGCTGTTTAGGTCGTTAGCCAGCTGGAGGTTTTCCACAGGGTGGGGGGATGGTCTCCTGTAGTTGGTGATATTCTGCAGGCCTCTCCAGACAGAAGCAGAGTTGTTGGCTGAGAAGTTTTTTTGTAACTTCACACTGTAGCTCCTCTTAGCAAGCCTGGTCTCCTTCGTCAGCATGTTTCTGGCCCGCTTGTACAGAGTCCAGTCACCAGTCCTGTAGGCCTCCTCCTTGGTCTGACGTAGCTGCTTCAGTTTAGGAGTGAACCAGGGTTTATTGTTGTTGTATGTGCAGAAGGTCTTGGTCTGCACACACATGTCCTCACAGAAACAGATGTATGACGTCACAGTGTCAGTGAGTTCATTTAGGTTAATGGCTGCAGCTTCAAAAACACTCCAATCTGTACAGTCAAAGCAGGCTTGTAACTCCAGCTTTGATTCCTCAGTCCATTTCTTCACAGTCCTTACAACAGACTTGGAAGTTTTTAGTTTCTGTCTGTATGTTGGAATTAGATGGAGCAGACAGTGGTCAGAAAAACCCAGAGCTGCACGGGGGACGGCATGATAGGCGTTTCTTAAAACTGTGTAACAGTGGTCAAGTGTATTTGTGTCCCTGGTGGGACATTTAATATGCTGTCTGTATTTAGGAAGCTCATTTGTGAGATTAGCTCTATTGAAATCACCCAGAATGATAAGCAGAGAGTCTGGATGTTTTTCCTCCACGTCTGCTATCTGGTCAGCGAGGTGCTGCAATGCCTCCGTTGTACAAGCAGCAGGCGGGATATAAATTCCGACCAGAATAAACGAGGAGAACTCTCGCGGTGAATAAAAGGGTTTACAGTTTATGAACAGTGACTCTAGGTTAGGGCTACAAAACTTCTTCAACACTGTGACATCAGTACACCAACCTTCGTTTATGTAGAAGCAGATTCCACCACCTTTAGTCTTTCCAGAGAATTCTCGGCTGCGATCAGCGCGAAACAGTTGGAATCTGTCCAGGCGGGATGTGTTCACTCAGCCAGGACTCTGTGAAACAAAGGGCGCCAGATCTGCTAAAATCCCGGTTTTTGTGAGTCAGGAGCAGCAGTTCATCCATTTTGTTCGCCAAAGAGCGGATATTTGCCAGATGGATCGATGGGAGCGGCGTGCGAAATCCTCGTTTCTTCAGCCTGACTAGCGCACCGGCACGTTTACCACGCCGCCTTCGTTTCCGGCCAGCGCCAATAGCCGCTGCTCCCACAGCTAAGATCGACTGAAAAAACTTCAGATCAGCAGCAGAAACTGGCGGAGAAGTTGCATTGGGAGGTAGTCTGAGTGAAAGTAGTTCCTCTCTTGAATAGGTGACTCGGACAGAAGAGCAGAAGTCCAAAAAAACACACAAAATTATCAAAAACATCAGAGAGCAGAAGCCAGTGGCTGCCATCCGCGGCGCCATCTTGGTTTTTTTTAAGCATGGGAGAACAAAGAGCAGGGGATTCCTGGTGAGATAGCAGGAAGGAGTCAAGGATGAGGGGGTTGAATGCAGTGTGATGCAAATGTCATGTTGTGTGTGATGTAAATCAGAATCAGAATCAGAATCAGAATAATCACATGGTGCTTAATCAAACATACAGTCACATGGTACTTAATCCCAGTCACAATGTAACTTCCCCCGATCTTAACACCATCCACCTCCTAGTCTCCGGTAGTCAGGAAATCTCTCAAGGCCATCTCCTTGAAACAAAAGGCCAAATCTCACACCCTACTGTTACCTCTAGAAGGCTCAGTCCCTTTGTTCCCCTGAGACTTGAAGTATACAATAAGCATACAGTGATATATCTGTGGAGCATCTGAAACCAACATATGTGCATATACTGTATGTGTGCCACATGACCCCCCCCAGACGTCTAAGATGGAACAAATGTAATACAGTTTGCAAGTCATGGTCACGTTATTACACATCAGTCCAAATGCTGCTTGGGCCTCAGTCGCCTCCCATATCTGCTGTAAGCGGGCTTTACCACCCCCGTGGCGTCTTCCCGCTGTGGAGCTGCTGTTTGAGTATTAGAACTGTTAGTCAATCTCTGTGGGTGTTCTGGGGAATGCTCTCTAGGGGGTCTGCCGCGCCGAGGAGGTCTCGCCAACTGCACTACTTCGTCAGCCAGCACAAAAGCGGGTTTGAGCCTGTTTATACAAATCATTTCTTTCCTGCCCCCCAAATCTAGCAAAAAATGCTTGTCCCCTGTTTCCAGCACTCTGTATGGTCCGTCATAAGGTGGGCGTAAGGGTGGGAGGTGTGCATCATGTCTGACAAAAACAAACTCTGCATTTTTTAAAGCTTTAGGCACAAAAACGCGCGGGAAGCTGTGATGAACTGGGCCAGGAAGCGTGCTCTCTCCCGTGTCGCTCTGCAACTGCTGAGCGGGGGGGCACTCTGGCGCAGGATTATCCGGGAGAAACTCCCCGGGCAGCCGGAGAGGCTGCACAAAAACCAACTCAGCTGGGGAGGCTTTTAAATCCTCTTTAGGTGCTGAACGCAACCCCAATAAAACCCAAGGTAGCCTGTCCACCCAATTTGCATCCGTAAGCAATGCTCTGAGGGCTGCTTTCAATGACCTATGGAAACGTTCACATAAACCATTAGCCTGCGGGTTGTATGCGGTAGTGCGGTGGATCGTTATCCCCAGGCTGCGGGCCATCGCTGACCAGAGCTCGGAAACAAATTGAGGACCTCTGTCAGACATAATGTCCGACGGAACTCCGAAATGCGCTACCCATGCTGTTAGAAACGCGCGCGCCACCTCCTCGGCTGTGGTTGATGCCAGTGGGACCACTTCCGGCCAACGCGTGGTGCGGTCCACCATTGTCAAAAGGTGTGTGCACCCCTGTGACGGCGGGAGGGGGCCTACGAGGTTGACATGCACGTGATCGAATCGCTTAGCCGGGATTTGAAAAGGCTCCAAGGGAGCTCTAGTGTGTTTGTGTATTTTGGCTCGCTGACAAGCCACGCAGGCTGTTGCCCACTCTTTGACTTGCTTGCGCAGGCATGGCCATACAAATTTCTCTCCTACCATTTTGACCGACGCGCGCACCCCCGGGTGTGCCAGAGAATGAATCGAGTCAAAAACGTGGCGGCGCCACGTGGTCGGCACCACCGGGCGCGGTCGTCCCGTGGAGACATCGCAGATTAGGGGGGGCATACCATCTTGTAGCACCCTGTTCTCCAGCCTTAACCCTGTTGGTCCAGACTGGAGCGCGCACACGTCCGCATTGGCAACTTGATCCGCGGCCATGGCTGCATAATCTATCCCTACGCGGACTGGGGCCGCGCGCACTTCCGCGTCGCTAACCTGGTCCGCGGCCATGGCTGCAAAATCTACCTCTGCGCGGGCTGGAGCAGCCACGGCGCGCGAGAGGCAGTCCGCCACTACATTAAGTTTACCCGCTACATGCTGGATATCGGTAGTAAACTCTGAGATGGCGGCCAGCTGTCTCTGCTGCCTGCCCGACCACGGTTCTGTAATCTTGGCCATCGCGAAAGTCAGCGGCTTGTGATCCACGAATGCGGTGAAACTGCGTTCCTTCAGCCAAAACTGGAAATGGCGAATGGCCAAGTGGAGAGCTAACAACTCCCTGTTGAATGCGCTGTATTTTCGTTCACTATCGCGCAAGGTCCTGCTGAAAAAGGCGAGCGGTTGCCAAGCTCCTGCTACATACTGTTCCACGACCGCTCCTATGGCCACGTCTGACGCGTCAGTAGTGAGCGCTATGCGGGCCATTGGGTCTGGATGTGCCAACAACGCAGCGTTTGCCAGGGCTATTTTGACTTCAGCGAATGCACGCTCCCGCTCCGGAGACCATTCGATTTTGTTTGTGGGTTTTTGTTTTTTTAGTGCAGCATACAATGGTTGCATGAGCTGCGCTGCATGAGGGAGGAAACGGTTATAAAAATTCACCATTCCCAAAAACTCCTGTAACGCTTTGACCGTTTGTGGTTGGGGAAAATTTGTTACTGCATGCACTTTGTCGGGCAGAGGAACCGCTCCTTCTGGAGAGACGCGATGCCCCAAAAAATCAATCTGCGCCACCCCGAACTGACACTTCGCTGGGTTGATTATTAACCCGTGCTCTGCCAACCTCCAGAAAACTGCTGTGAGGTGGTTTTCGTGTTCGTCTTCGGACGCGCTGGCTACCAATATGTCGTCCAAGTAGACGAACACGAAGGGGAGGTCGCGCAGAACCATGTCCATCATGCATTGGAACGTCTGTGCTGCGCCTTTAAGCCCAAATGGCATGCGCAAAAACTCAAAAAGCCCGAAAGGAGTTATTACCGCTGTTTTGGGTATGTCCTCAGCGCGCACTGGAACCTGGTGGTAACCACGTACCAAATCTATTTTAGAAAAAATGCGCGCCCCCGCCAAATGCACCAAAAAATCTTGGATGTGCGGGATTGGATAGCGGTCGTGCGCTGTAGCATTATTCAACCTGCGGAAATCACCGCAAGGTCGCCACGAGCCATCAGCCTTTGGGACCACATGGAGCGGCGAAGCCCAGGGGCTCTTCGACCTCCTGATGATGCCCAGTCTTTCCAGGTTGGAGAACTCCTCGCGCGCTATGGTCAGTTTAGCTGAGTCCAAGCGCCGAGCTTTTGCAAAAACGGGTGGGCCGGTGGTAGTAATAAAATGTTCCACCCCATGTTTAGCCACTGTCACCGAAAACATTGGGACCTTGAGTGCTGGGAACTGAGTGAGGAGTGTGTGGAACTTACCACCCGCAGCTGTGACGTTGGCTTGTGCAGTTGGCGGGGCCACTCGAGCTGTGCAGGGAATAGAATAAAAGGAGAGTGCATTAACCAGGCGTCTGTTAGCAAGATCAACCAATACACCATGTGAGCACAAAAAATCAGCCCCTAACATGTTGAAATTAACTGCCGCTACAACAAAAGTCCACTCGAATGTACGGCCCTGCAAAGACAGAAGCAGAGTCCTCTCACCGAAGGTCTTAATTGCCAAGCCGTTTGCTGCTGTCACCCAGGGACCGCTGGAAGGCGCCAGCCGGTCCGCGTAGGAAGGCGTGATGAAGCTCAGCTTGGAGCCTGTGTCCACAAGGAATTGCCTCCCTGAGCGTGCGTCCTTCAGGTAGAGCAGCTTGTTCTCTTCTCCGAGGGCAGCGGCTGCTACCGACCCCCGGCCCTGGCATTTTCTGAGCGCTTGAAGTGGCACGGTGGGATGCACTTGCGTGCCCTCTCTGTGAAACGGCGATGATATAAGCAAAGGACGTCGTCCGCTCCGTGTCGCCTGGCCCTTGCTGCTGCCATCGTCGGTGAGTCTGGTGCTGCAGCCTCTGGCCCCCTGCCGTCTCCCTTGACGTTGCGCCTAGCTCTGCTGCTGCGGCTGAAGCTGCGCTCCGTTTGTGGGCGTCGACGAGTCGCTGCGCCTCCTGGCTCAGCTCGTGGTAGTCTCGTCGGGCCAACAGCGGTCAACCGGTCAGGGTCACTCTCACCGCTGACGGTAGGGTCCTGAGGAAAAGGTGGGTGAAGATAAAGCTGTCATCATCGGAGTCTCTCAACCTCAGCATTTTCCCCATCAGGTCTGCGGGTCTGTCGTTCTCAAACTCCGTCAACGTCAGGAGCCCCTCTGCTCGCTGTTGCACCGAGGGGGTGAAGTGGCTGATAAGCGCAGCCTTCAATGTGCCGTATTTGTCGCTGTCCGGTGGGTGGTTGACCAGGCTCTCCACCCTCTGGACTGTGTGGTTGTCCAGCTTCGCCACCACAAGGTAGAATTTTGTGTCGTCTCTCGAAATTCTCCGGAGGTTGAACTGCGCCTCGACCGCGCTAAACCAGGAGCGCGGACTGTTCTGCCAGAAGTCCGGCAGCTGGAACGTGGCGGCATTCGTCAGGCTGGCTTCTGACGAGTCCGGCTCAGGAGAATTACTTCTGCTTATGCTTCGTCGTAAGGTCACCAGTGTGGAAAGTTGTGAAGGACGAGACTGAGTGTAGTCCTCAGGTTCAGCTTTATTCACAATGACATTCTCCAACATTCAAAAGCAGAAAAAAGAGGATGAATCTTCTCACATCTGTCCTTTTATACCAGGACATCAAACATACAATCACATGGTTGTATGTTTGATGTTTACAATCACCAACTATCGACCTAAGGCTCCTAAAGGTCAGGATGACAAAGCCCTTTGTCAAAGACTGTCCCAACACTATGCCCGTTTTGACACCTCGTCATCTGTGTCCAACTCCCCCCCTCCCTCCAGCTCCACAGCCTCCACATTCCCTACTTCATTTAAGGCACCCCCCCCTCCTCCCCCCTCCCCTTATCATCAGTGAGCAGGATGTGCTCAAACAGTTCTCCAGACTGAACCTGCGCAAGGCCCCCGGCCCAGACGGCGTGTCTCCCTCCACCCTGAGACTCTGTGCGAAACAGCTGGCTCCTGTATTCACAGACATTTTTAACACCTCCCTTAAGTTATGCCACGTGCCGTCCTGCCTCAAATCCTCCACCATCATCCCTGTCCCCAAGAAGCCACGGATCACTGGACTTAATGACTACAGACCTGTAGCGCTCACCTCTGTAGTCATGAAGTCCTTTGAGCGCCTGGTCCTGTCCCACCTCAAGTCCATCACCACCCCACTCCTGGACCCGCTGCAGTTTGCCTACCGAGCCAACAGGTCTGTAGACGATGCAGTCAACCTGGCCCTCCACTCCATCCTGCAGCACCTGGACTCCCCGGGAACCTACGCCAGGATCCTGTTTGTGGACTTCAGCTCCGCATTCAACACCATCCGCCCCGCTCTGCTCCGGGACAAGCTGTCCCTGCTCAACGTGCCTGACTCCCTTTGCAGGTGGATCATCGACTTCCTGACGGACCGGAGGCAGCATGTGCGGCTGGGAAAGACTGTCTCAGACTATACTAGCATCAGCACCGGATCACCCCAGGGCTGTGTACTTTCCCCCCTACTCTTCTCCCTTTACACCAACTCCTGCACCTCCAGCCACCAGTCTGTCAAGTTGATCAAGTTTGCGGACGACACCACCCTCATCGGGCTCATCTCCAACGGCGACGAGTCCGCCTACAGGAGAGAGGTGGCCCAGCTGGCGTCCTGGTGCAGCAATAACAACCTGCAGCTGAACGCTCTGAAGACAGTGGAGATGATTGTAGACTTCAGGAAAGTCACTACTCCTCTGCCCCCCCTCACCCTCTCAGGCTCTCCCATCACCACTGCTGATTCCTTCTGCTTCCTAGGCACTACCATCACCAGGGACCTCAAATGGGAGCTGACCATCAGCTCACTCATCAAAAAAGCCCAGCAGAGGATGTTCTTCCTGCGGCAGCTGAGGAAGCTCAAGCTACCCACCAAGATGTTAGTGCAGTTCTACACAGCCATCATCGAGTCCATCCTCACCACCTCCATAACCGTGTGGTACGCAGGAGCCACTGCCAGGGACAGACTAAGGCTGCAGCGCGTCGTGCGCACTGCTGAGAAGGTGATCGGCTGCAAGCTCCTATCTCTCCAGGATCTGTACATCTCCAGGACCCGGAGGCGTGCTGGCCGGATCATAGCCGATCCCTCACACCCTGGTCACGTACTGTTTGCCCCCCTCCCCTCTGGTAGAAGACTTCGGTCCATCCAGACTAAAACCTCCCATCACATGAACAGCTTCTTCCCCTCTGCCATTAGACTGCTGAACACTAAGTGACTTATTGACTCTCGTGCACCATGTACAGCAGCTCAACCAGACTCATGTCAATCATCACTGTTTTCTTCCTGCATTACCGACTGCACTATATAGTTCTCCACAGTATCTGCTGCTGGCTAATATATATTTTAACTGTTGACCAGTATCACTTAATCTTATCCTACACTTTATTACATGTATAGTTTATTTCTCTTATCTTATCATGTTTAATGTTGCAGCATTGTACCAAGACAAATTCCTAGTTTGTGTACTACATGAACAATGGCAATAAACCTGATTCTGATTCTGATTCTGATTCTGACATGGTGCTTAATCAAACATACAGTCACATGGTACTTAATCCCAGTCACAATGTAACTTCCCCCGATCTTAACACCATCCATCTCCTAGTCTCCGGTGGTCAGGAAATCTCTCAAGGCCATCTCCTTGAAACAAAAGGCCAGATCTCACACCCTACTGTTACCTCTAGGAGGCTCAGTCCCTTTGTTCCCCTGAGACGTGAAGTATACAATAAGCATACAGTGATATATCTGTGGAGCATCTGAAACCAACATATGTGCATATATGTGTGCCCCAATGACATCTTTTCTGACATGCAACACAGTCATGCCTGGGAGGTACTGCTCAAACCTCAGCTGTGTCATCTTCACGGGATCTTTCCTGACGTGCAGCAGTTCTCCTCACTCTATTACTCTCCATTTATGTAGCGTCTGGTTTAAATTAGTGTGTCCTATTCTTAATCAGGTGATGAGTATCTCTTCTTTCCTGTTTCTGGCAACTCCCATTCCACAGTTTACGTGCTTTTGAATTGCGGGTGTGGTTTAAAGTGCTATGTCCTATTCGTAATCGGGTGATGAGTATCTCTTCTTTGGTGAGTGATGGTCTATATGATATCATAAAGACATCAAGGCAGGCATCATAGGCCACTACATCATAGGTAGCCAGTCCTATTGTCGATATGACGGCATTGCCTATATGACGGCATCACGAGTCCTGTGTAGCCTGAGATCATAGGATCATCATAGGACATCATGCAGACATCATAGGCCGGCCTATGATGTCCTATGATTGTGACACACAGACAAGACACACACAGAGCTTTCTTGAATCTATAGAGTGATAGAATGATGTGACAGTTGCCATGGCCAAGATGTGTAAAGTGATGATATAGAGTGAAGTACGAGGAGACGAAGAAGAGTGATGTCTGAAGATAGAGTTGAGGTTCAATTGGACACAGCAATGATGATAGAAAGACTACAGCTCCTGACCAGATAGAGTGGTGATATAGAGTGAAGGACGTGGCGGTAATGCACCTGTAAGCTGGTTGCCAACCACCAATCAAATCTAAAAGAAGAAGACTCCTGATCAACTTTATTAACTGGAACACATAAGAGGGACCACATTACACCCAGTTTAGTTTCCCTCCACTGGCTGCCTGTACACTTTAGGGTTCATTTTAAAATCCTTTTGTTTTTAAATCATTAAATGGCCTTGGCCCGCCTTACGTCTCTGAGCTGCTCGATCCTTACTCTCCTGCTCGGTCTCTCAGCTGATCAGCTGCTCCTGGAGATACCAAGCTCACAGAGGAAGCTCCGAGGGGACAGGGCTTTTTCTGTTGCTGCTCCTAAACTGTGGAACAGTCTCCCTTTGTCCATCAGACAGGCCTCTTCACCTTCCAGTTTAAACCTCATCTTAAAACCCATTTTTATTCTCTAGTTTTTGACCCAGTTTGACACACTGATTTTACTTGTTTTGTTGCTTTTATTCTATGATTACTATTTATTTGTGCTGCATTGTATTTTTTAGTTGTATTTTATGTTTTTTATGTACACCACTTTGTGTCAGCTGTGGTTGTTTTTTAAAGTGCTTTATAAATAAAGTTGGATTGGATTGGAAATATCCAAACCAGCTGTCGGTAAGTCGGATTTTTTTTATTGCCTGCAATTATATAAGTTATTTATTTAATTCAACTTTATTTGCTCCCTAATCACAAGTCATCTCAATGCACTATTTATTTATTTAGTTAGTTATTTAGTTGTTATTTATCACGCTGTGGAGAGAGGAATAACCAGGCAGAGAGGTCCAGATCATATCAGGCTTTATTCAGCTCTCTCTCACATTCTTCTAGAAACACAAGCAACCAAAGAGTAGCAGATCTCAGGCACCTCTCTCTTAAATAATACCACTCGGTCAGCCTTCTCTGTGTGCTGCATTAACATCAAAGCCTTTGTAATTCCCATTCTCTTTGTCACTGTTCACATCAACACACCACCCCCACATCCACACACAAACCCCCCATGACGATTCCTTTTAGTCTTTAAGTCTGAGTGTAAATATACTGAGAGGGATTCCCACCCCCCACCCCCCTAGACTCAGACTGAGCCTTGTCCTTTGGGCTTCAAAGGGCTTCAAAAAAAAAAAAAAAAAAAAAATCCAAGATGGCGCCGCGGATGGCAGCCACTGGCTTCTGCTCTCTGATGTTTTTGATAATTTTGTGTGTTTTTTTGGACTTCTGCTCTTCTGTCCGAATCACCTATTCAAGGGAGGAACTACTTTCACTCAGACTACCTCCCAATGCAACTTCTCCGCCAGTTACTGCTGCTGATCTGAAGTTTTTTCAGTCCATCTTAGCTGTGGGAGCAGCGGCTATTGGCGCTGGCCGGAAACGAAGGCGGCGTGGTAAACGTGCCGGTGCGTTAGTCAGGCTGAAGAAACGAGGATTTCGCACGCCGCTCCCATCGATCCATCTGGCAAATATCCGCAGTTTGGCGAACAAAATGGATGAACTGCTGCTCCTGACTCACAAAAACCGGGATTTTAGCAGATCTGGCGCCCTTTGTTTCACGGAGTCCTGGCTGAGTGAACACATCCCGGACAGCGCGGTGCGTCTGGACGGATTTCAACTGTTTCGCGCTGATCGCAGCCGAGAATTTTCTGGAAAGACTAAGGGTGGTGGAATCTGTTTCTACATAAACGAAGGTTGGTGTACTGATGTCACAGTGTTGAAGAAGTTTTGTAGCCCTAACCTAGAGTCACTGTTCATAAACTGTAAACCCTTTTATTCACCGCGAGAGTTCTCCTCATTTATTCTGGTCGGAATTTATATCTCGCCTGCTGCTTGTACAACGGAGGCACTGCAGCTCCTCGCTGACCAGATAGCAGACGTGGAGGAAAAACATCCAGACTCTCTGCTTATCATTCTGGGTGATTTCAATAGAGCTAATCTCACAAATGAGCTTCCTAAATACAGACAGCATATTAAATGTCCCACCAGGGACACAAATACACTTGACCACTGTTACACAGTTTTAAGAAATGCCTATCATGCCGTCCCCCGTGCAGCTCTGGGTTTTTCTGACCACTGCCTGCTCCATCTTATTCCAACATACAGACAGAAACTAAAAACTTCCAAGCCTGTTGTAAGGACTGTGAAGAAATGGACTGAGGAATCAAAGCTGAAGTTACAAGCCTGCTTTGACTGCACAGATTGGAGTGTTTTTGAAGCTGCAGCCATTAACCTAAATGAACTCACTGACACTGTGACGTCATACACCTGTTTCTGCGAGGACATGTGTGTGCAGACCAAGACCTTCTGCATATACAACAACAATAAACCCTGGTTCATTCCTAAACTGAAGCAGCTACGTCAGACCAAGGAGGAGGCCTACAGGACTGGTGACTGGACTCTGTACAAGCGGGCCAGAAACATGCTGACGAAGGAGACCAGGCTTGCTAAGAGGAGCTACAGTGTGAAGTTACAAAAAAACTTCTCAGCTAACAACTCTGCTTCTGTCTGGAGAGGCCTACGGAATATCACCAACTACAGGAGACCATCCCCCCACCCTGCGGAAAACCTCCAGCTGGCTAATGACCTAAACAGCTTTTACTGCAGGTTTGAAAAGAACCTACAGTTCTCACCTCCCACCCACACAAAAGGATTATCTGCAGCCCCAGGAACTCCATCCCTCCTCCACTCTGACCTCCCACCAGCACTAATGATCTGTGAAGAGGAGGTGCGCCGGGTCTTTCAGAGACAAAAGATCAAGAAGGCTGCAGGACCTGATGGTGTGTCTCCGTCCTGCCTGAGAGTCTGCTCCAACGAGTTGGCCCCCATCTTCACCCGGATCTTTAACAGATCACTGGAGCTGCGTGAAGTGCCTTCCTGCTTCAAACGCTCCATCATCATTCCAGTTCCCAAGAAACCCTTTATTACAGGATTAAACGACTACAGACCTGTTGCCCTGACCTCTGTGGTCATGAAATCCTTGGAGAGATTGGTGCTGAACCACCTGAAGGTCATCACAGGCCCCCTGATGGACCCACTGCAGTTTGCCTACCGGTCAAACAGGTCAGTGGATGATGCAGTGAATATGGGACTACATTACATCCTGCAACACCTCGACTCCCCAGGGACGTACGCCAGGATCCTGTTTGTCGACTTCAGCTCAGCGTTCAACACCATCATCCCAGGCATTCTTCATCAGAAACTCCTCCAGCTCAAGGTGCCCCCCTCCACCTGCCAGTGGATCTCCAGCTTTCTGACTGACAGGTGGCAACAGGTGAAGCTAGGGAGATTTACATCCAGCTCCCGAAAAATTAGTACTGGCGCCCCCCAAGGATGTGTCCTTTCCCCACTGCTCTTCTCCCTCTACTCCAACGACTGCACCTCAGAGGACCCTTCGGTGAAGCTCCTGAAGTTTGCGGACGACACCACAGTCATCGGTTTGATCCGGGATGATGATGAGTCTGCATACAGGCGGGAGGTGGAGCAGCTGATCCTCTGGTGCAGCCAGAACCATCTTGAACTTAACCCAGCCAAAACGGTGGAGATGTCTGTGGATTTCAGGCGACACCCCCCTTCATTCCCCCCACTCACCATCCTCAACAGCACAGTGTCCACTGTGGACTCCTTCAAGTTTCTGGGTACCACAATCTCCCGGAACCTGAAGTGGTCCTCCCATATTGACACTGTCCGGAAAAAGGCCCAGCAGAGGTTGTTTTTTCTGCGTCAGCTCAAGAAGTTTGATTTGCCTCAGGAGCTGCTGGTTGTCTTCTACACCGCCATCATCCAATCTGTCCTCTGCTTTTCCATCACTGTCTGGTTTGGATCTGCCACTAAACAGGACAAGACCAGACTGCAGCGGATCATTAAGTCTGCGGAGAGGATCATTGGTACCGACCTACCCTCCATTGAGAACTTATATCGGTCCATAACCAGGAAACGGGCGGGAAACATCTGTGCTGACCCATCACACCCCGGCCACAAACTGTTTGAACTTCTATCTTCTGGTCGTCGTTACAGATCACTGAAGGTCAAAACCACCCGTCACAGGAACAGTTTCTTTCCTCAAGCCATCACTCTGATGAACTCCTAACATTCACCTAGTCCTACCTGTTTGCTGTACTCATGACTTTTCATCCATTATTACATTGCACATAACTCTCACACTGCTTTTTACTTCATTCACATTATATCACTGAATCTGAGTCCACATTGAAATACTGTGTGATTGTATATTTTTTCATATATTTCTGCAAAGTGTGGTTAGTCTGAGTAAATAACTGCATACATTCCTGTATATATTTGCATCCTTTTATAGAAACGTGGACAGACTGTAATTTACTGTACATACTCTGGTTGTCATTGAATCCTTATTTAAATCCTTCACCTGAACAACGAGAGCAAGTTTTTAGCCAAAGTCAAATTCCTTGTATGTGTTGTGCATACTTGGCCAATAAAGCTGATTCTGATTCTGATTCAGCTTACGTCCGTAGTGGCTGTAATGTGGGGTCTGCGGCTTCAAGGTTGGGGGTGCATCCGTCTGTGGGGGGACATTGGGAGGGGGGAAAACATCATTAGCATGCCCTTGTGACTGATCTGACGAGTCATTTACCTGGGGAATTCTCAGTTGGTGTTGTCCGCGCCGAGGAGTTCGAGCCAATACCACTTGCTCATCTGATAACACGAAAGCAGGCTTAAGCCTGTCTATGCAGACTGTTTCTCTGAGTTCCCCCAAGTCTAACACAAAATGTTTCTCCCCGGGTTCCAGCACTCTGAAGGGGCCATCGTAGGGCGGGCGCAAGGGGGTCCGGTGGGCATTGTGCCTGACAAATATGAACGCCGCGTCCTTCAAGGCCTTTGGCACAAAAGCGCGTGGAAAACAGTGGTGGACCGGACTGGGTACTGCCCCTGCCACTGCACTACGCGGTGAAAGCTGGGATGGATTGGTGTTCGGCACAGGGCTGTCCGGCAAAAATTCCCCTGGGAGCCGCAGCGACTGGGAAAAAAACAGCTTTGCTGGGGAGGCTGCCAAATCCTCCTTCAGTGCTGAATGCAACCCTAATAGAACCCACGGCAACCGGTCCACCCAATTTGCATCCGTAAGCAAAGCCCTGAGCGCTGCTTTAAGCGATCTATGGAAGTGCTCGCACAACCCATTGGCCTGTGGGTTGTACGCAGTCGTGCGATGAAGTGAGACGCCCAGGCTCCGGGCCATAGTGGACCAGAGGTCGGAAACAAACTGCGGGCCCCGATTGGACGTGATATCCGAAGGGGCGCCGAAACGTGCCACCCATGTTGTCAAAAAAGCGCGTGCAACTTCTGCAGACATGGTGGAAGCTAGCGGGACTGCTTTGGGCCAGCGCGTGGTGCGGTCCATCACTGTCAGGAGGTGCGTGAACCCTTGCGATGGCGGGAGGAGGCCCACGAGGTCCACATGAATGTGGTCGAACCGCTTAGCCGGGATATGGAACGGCTCCAAGGGGGCCTTTGTGTGCCTGTGCACTTTGGCTTGCTGGCACGCTACACAGGCTGCAGCCCACTCATTCACCTGTTTGCACAGGCTCAGCCAGACGAACTTCGCTCCCACCATTTTGACTGACGCGCGCACTCCTGGGTGCGCCAGGGAGTGAACCGACTCAAAAACGCGGCGGCACCAAGCACGTGGGACCACCGGGCACGGGGGCCTGTGGAGACATCACAGATTGGGGGGGCCCCCCGTCTTGCAGTACTCTGCTCTCCAGCCTTAACCCCGTTGGTCCAGACTGGAGTGCGCAAACGTCCACATCGCCGATCTGCTCAGCGGCCATGGCCGTGTAATCTATCCCCACATAGACTGGGGCCACTAATGCACGCGAGAGGCAGTCCGCCACCACGTTGAGTTTACCGGCCACATGCTGAATGTCAGTTGTAAACTCCGAGATCGCAGCCAGCTGTCTCTGCTGCCAGCCCGACCATGGTTCCGAAACCCTGGCCATCGCGTACATTAGCAGCTTGTGGTCTACGAGCACAATGAAGGTTCGCCCTTCCAGCCAGAACTGGAAGTGGCGTATGGCCAGGTGGAGAGCCAGTAACTCTCTGTCAAACGCGCTGTATTTACGCTCACTGTCGCGCAAAGACCTGCTAAAAAAAAAGCAAGCGGCTGCCAAGAACCGGTGACGTGCTGCTCCACGACGGCCCCTATGGCCACGTCTGAGGCGCCGGTAGTGAACGCTATCCGAGCCATTGGGTCTCGGTGCACCAGCAGTGCGGCGATCGCTAGAACTGTTTTAACCTCGGAAAACACCTGCTCCCGCTCAGGAGTCCAGTCGACTCTGTCTGCCGGTTTCCGTTTCTTAAGCATGGCGTACCACAGCTGCATGAGCTGGGCTGTGCGGGGGAGGAAACAATTGTAGAAGTTAACCATCCCCAAAAACTCCTGCAGCACCCAGACCGTCTGAGACCGGGGAAAATTCACCACGGCATGCACCTTGTCCGCAACGGTATTGCGCCCTCTGGTGAGATGCGGTGGCCCAAAAAATCGATCCCCGCCACCCCGAACTGGCACTTCACCGGGTTGATTATTAATCTGTGCTCCTCCAACCTCTGGAAAACTGTCCTGAGGTGAGTTACGTGTTCGTCCTCGGACACGCTGGCTACGAGGATGTCGTCCAGGAAGACAAACACAAACGGCAGATCACGCAACACCGCATCCATCATGCATTGGAATGTCTGCGCCGCGCCTTTTAACCTGAAAGGCATGCGTAAAAACTCAAACAGGCCAAACGGGGTTATTACTGCCGTTTTAGGTATGTCCTCAGCATGCACCGGGACCTGGTGGTAACCGCGGACCAGGTCTATCTTGGAAAAAATGCATGCCCCGGTGAGGTGAACAGAAAAATCCTGAATATGAGGGATGGGGTAGCGGTCGTGCGCTGTGGCGTTGTTTAATCTGGGAAAATCTCCACACGGTCGCCATGATCCCTCGGCCTTAGGAACCATACAGTATGTAGTGGGGATGCCCATGGGCTGTTTGAGCGCCTGATGATGCCCAACTTTTCCAAGTTGGCAAATTCCTCGCGCACTATGGCCAGTTTAGCTGCATCCAGGTGCCGAGGTCGTGTGAAAACGGGCGGCCCCGTGGTGGTAATGAAGTGCTCCACCCCATGTTTAGTGACGGTCGCCGAAAACGTTGGGACTGTGAGTGCTGGGAACTGGGTGAGTAGTGTGTGGAACTTACCCCCTGGAGCTGTGACGTTGGCTAGTGTTGTTGGCCCGATTCCTCGAGCTGTACAGGGGAGAGAATCAAAAGACATTTTGTTAATCAGGTGTCTGTTAGCAACATCGACTAGTAGTCCGTGTGCACACAAAAAATCAGCGCCTAAGATGGGGAAGCTGCATGCCACTATGACAAATGTCCATTGGTATGGACAGCCGTGCAAGGATACAGTCAGCGTCCTCTCACCAAAAGTCTTAATGTCTGAGCCGTTTGCAGCCGTCAGCTAGGGGCTGCTAGTTCCCACCAGCCGGTCGGCGTAGGACAGCAGGATGAGGCTCTTTTGGTTGCCAGAGTCCACGAGGAACCGTCTCCCGGAGTGGGAGTCTGTCACATAGAGCAGCTTGCTTGCTTCACCGGCGGTCGCAGCTGCTACCGACTGCCGGTCCTGGCGTTTCCCAAACACTTGAATTGGCACGGTGGCATACATCGGCGTGCGTTCTCTCCAAAATGGCGGTAGTAGAAACAGAGCATGTCTCTCCGGTGCTTCTTGGCTCCCGCTGCAGTCACCATCGCTGGCTCCTCGCCTCTGCTGGCCGTCTCGCTGGGTTCCGACGCCACTGCATTCACTGTGAGGGCTCTGGTAGAGAGGATAATCCGATCTGCCTGCTGGGCTAGCGCCCGGTAGTTACGCGTGGCCAGCAGCGGTGAATTGGCAAGGACCGCTCTGGCCGCCGTTGGGAGGTTCAGGAGGAAAAGGTGAGCAAAGAAGAAATGCCCATCATCTGTGCCCATCAACGCCAACATCTTCTCCATCAATTCGACCGCAGACCCGTCTCCTAACTCAGAGCGCGTCAGAAGCCTCTCCGCTCTCTCACAGTCCGAGAGCGTGTAGCGCTGGGTCAGCACGGTTTTGAGAGCACTATATTTGTCACGGGCTGGGGGCTGTTGGAGCAGGCTCGCCACCTGCTGAGTTGTGCGTGCATCCAGCCCTGTGACCACATAGTAGTATCTGGTGTCATCTGCCATTACTCCCCGCAGCGCGAACTGGGCCTCGGTGTGGAGGAACCAAGACTTTGGGTCGTGTAGCCAAAAGTCTGGGAGTTTGACCGAAACGGCGCACGTGTTGCTGGTACTTCCCGTCCGGGTCATCTCTGGGGTGTTCGCCTCGCGTTCCATTGTGCATCAAGGGTCACCAGTGTGGAAAGAGGAATAACCAGGCAGAGAGGTCCAGATCATATCAGGCTTTATTCAACTCTCTCTCACATTTTTCTAGAAACACAAGCAACCAAAGAGTAACAGATCTCAGGCACCTCTCTCTTAAATAATACCACTCGGTCAGCCTTCTCTGTGTGCTGCATTAACATCAAAGCCTTTGTAATTCCCTTTCTCTTTGTCACTGTTCACATCAACACACCACCCCCACATCCACACACAAAACCCCCATGACGATTCCTTTTTGTCTTTAAGTCTGAGTGTAAATATACTGAGAGGGATTCCCACAACGCCCTCATTCTTTCAGCTGAAAGAAAATGAACATAAATATTTATTGGAGATGGAATCTGGTGTTTATAGTAATAGTAACCAGTAAACTTCTACTTGCCATCCGTTAGTTCCCACAGCAGTGTTCACACCATCGGTGGATCCGTGTGCACGTGTGGTTGCTTCTGTGAGATGTGCACCGGATGTTTGTCTCCGGGTCTGAATGAAAACGTGGTTGTGTGCACCAGATGTTTGTCTCCGGGTCTGAATGAAAACATGGTCATGTGCACTAGGCCTTACCCAAACTGACCCAGCTGAGGCTAAAAGGACGAGAGCATTATTGAAAAAGAGCCTGAGAAATTCTGTTGTGTGAAGTGACTTGAGTTTTCTGTGTTTTTAAGTTTACTTCCAGGCGGTTTCAGACTCTGTCCACCAAACATCTGTTCTGCTCTGAGCCTCGATTTTTCTCGTCATTTTCTATGTAGTCAACCATTTAATCTGCTCTGTGGCCTCGGCACAAAAAGGCTGTCAGTGGTGAGCATTTTTGTGTTTCTGCGCTCATGGCAGTTAAAGTTGAAAAAATTTCAAATTTTGGAGCACTGCAGCCTTGAATAGCAGAATACCTCTGTAATTAGCCAATCGGAATCAGGCTAAAATGATGTCATAATCACTATTTAACAGCAAAAGCTTGGAGGGATGCGTATTTCCTTAGCAGTTTTTATGTGAAACGGTGAGGGGTGAGTGACAGGTCAAGCAGTTGCTATGATAGAAGGCAGAGACCTTTTTTCAGAGCGACATTTGGAAAATGTCCCAAATGTAAAATGAGAAAACCACAAAGTGGACCCAGTGGTGACGGTGACACTGCTGCTGAAGTCACTCTTTAGTCAATAAGTTTTTACTCTGATGAATGTCTTTGGTGACTAATGTGACTTTTTATCGAGGACGGTCAAAGGCCAAAGGAGGATTGTGTTATGGTGATGTCCGTCTGTCCCACTTCTATAAAATCAACTCTTCCTTCAGTTTTGTTCTGATTGTTTTGAATCTTGGTACCAGGGTTTGACAGACAGTGATGATGCTCATGGTCAAAGGTCAGGAGATCTTGGCACTTGAGTGGTTTCATCAACAGTCACTCCTCCTGCTAGAAAATAGCCTGGTAGCTTGATAAAGTTACTCAAAATGATCCTCAGGTGGGTTTGCATCAGGGATGAGGTCAAACCATCCAGGGGCCAAAAACATACAGGTTGTGGGGAGACTTGAATAACGAAACCGAATTGCCTTTAATTTCAGTTTATTTCAAGTAACCATTCCACTGTCTGCTCTCATTCCTGAGCAGCGAACAAAGAGAGTGAACACACCAAAGTTCTCTCATTTCAACATTCTCACATCAAACCATTTCCCTCGTGGGGGAAATCACACATCTATATCAAAATCTCTTTATTCACATTCATTAGCCTTTTATTTACATAACTCCCCCTTCTCTCCTCTCGAGCCTCAGTGGTCAGGAAGTCTTCTGTCCCCTGTCCTCCGCAGGGGGTCCAGGCTCTGTGGCTCCGCACCGCAGGGGGCTGGCTCTCCTTCATCGTGAGGTTAAATCACATATGCAGTGTGCAACATATACATGTCTCACAACACAGCCATATAACCCCCCCCCAAACGATGAAGAACAGACTAATTCCTAAAATTTAATAGCACCTTACTCACTACTGAATAATCAACACCAACATTCAGTCTGTGCGCCGCTTGGGCTTCAGCCGTCTGCCGAATCTGCTGTGAGTTGGCCCCGCCTTGCCTGCGGTGCTTTTCTGCTTCGGCTCTGTTGACTGAGGAAGAGAGTGATTAATTGCCCTCTGCGGGGGCCTGCCTCGTCGAGGCGCCACTGCGACCGGTACAGACACGTCCTTCATGACAAAAGCAGGTTTTAGTCTGTCAATACTGACTGTCTCTTTTCTGTCTCCAAAATCTAGCACAAATTGCTTATCACCTGCCTCCAGCACTCGAAATGGCCCTTCGTAAGGTGGTTTGAGCGTTGCTTTAAGGGCTTCGCGCCTGACAAAAACGAAGTCGGCATTTTTCAAAGCCTTGGGGACGAAAACTCGTGGAAAAACGTGATGAACCGGACCCGGGAGCGTGTCTGCTCCCGTGCCGACTAACGGTCCCAGCGCAGAGAGAGGTGGGGGCTCTGGGTGCTCTGGTAAAAACTCGCCCGGCAGCCTCAGAGTTTGTGCGAATACCAGCTCCGCTGGGGAGGCGTCTAAGTCCTCTTTAGGCGCAGAACGCAACCCTAATAAAACCCATGGCAGTTTATTTACCCAATCTGCATCTGTGAGCGACGCTCTGAGTGCTGCCTTCAAAGACCTATGAAAACGCTCGCATAAACCATTGGCCTGAGGGTGGTAAGCCGTAGTGCGGAGAATTTTGGCTCCAAAGCCGTTGGCCATCACTGACCACAGCTCAGAGATGAATTGCGGTCCTCTATCGGACGTAATGTCCGACGGAACCCCGAAGCGCGCCACCCAAGCCGTTAAAAAAACGCGAGCCACCTCCGCGGCCGTGGTCATCGCAAGTGGGACCACTTCCGGCCAACGTGTGGTGCGGTCCACCATTGTCAAAAGATACGTGAACCCCTGTGATGCCGGTAGGGGGCCCACAAGGTCGACGTGCACATGGTCGAACCTTCTGGCCGGAATGCGGAACGGTTCTAACGGGGCTCTTATGTGCCTGTGAATTTTGGCCCGTTGACAGGAAATGCAGGTTTTTGCCCATTCCTTCACGTGCTTGCGCAGGCACGGCCAAACAAACTTTTCCGCCACTAGTTTCACCGACGCGCGCACCCCCGGGTGCGCCAGTGAGTGGACCGAGTCAAAAACACGGCGGCGCCACGTGGCCGGAACCACCGGACGCGGGCGCCCCGTCGACATGTCGCAGATCAGGGGGGGGCATACCGGTTTGTAAACACTTGCTCTCCAGCCTCAACCCTGTTGGTCCAGACTGGAGCGCGCGCACGTCTGCGTCCGCCCCCTGGTCCGCTGCCATGGCTGCGTAATCTATACCCACGTGCACCGGGGCTGCGCGCGCCACCGTGCCGCTCTCCTGCGGCGCGGTCACGGTGGCCCGTTCTGCCTCTGCGCGTGTTGGGGTCGTGAACGCGCGTGAAAGACAATCCGCTACTACATTGAATTTGCCCGCGACGTGCCTAATGTCAGTGGTAAATTCCGAGATTGCGGCCAGCTGCCTCTGCTGTCTGCCAGACCACGGATCTGAAATTTTGGCCATGGCGTATGTGAGCGGCTTGTGGTCCACATAAGCGGTGAAGCACCGTCCTTCCAGCCAGAACTGGAAATGACGAATAGCCAAATGCAGCGCCAACAGTTCTCTGTCAAACGCGCTGTATTTTCGTTCAGCCGCGCTTAAAGATTTGCTAAAGAAAGCCAAAGGCTGCCAAACTCCGGCTACCTGTTGCTCAATAACGGCCCCTATGGCTAAATCTGAAGCGTCTGTCGTCAGCGCGATACATGCTGCAGGGTCTGGGTGGGCCAGGAGCGCAGCGTCAGCCAAGGCTTTTTTAACCTCTGTGAATGCGCGCTCCCGCTCCGGGGACCATTTGACCGCCTGGGTCGGTTTTTGTTTCTTGAGCGCGGCATATAACGGTTGCATGATTTGAGCTGCGTGGGGCAGGAATCGGTTATAAAAATTCACCATCCCCAAGAATTCCTGTAGTGATTTGACCGTTTGTGGACGGGGAAAATCCGCTACCGCGCGTACCTTCTCTGGTAACGGAACCGCTCCCTCCGGGGAGACGCGGTGACCCAAAAAATTGATCCGCTCGACGCCGAACTGGCACTTGGCTGGGTTAACTATTAAGCCGTGCTCTCCCAGCCTCCTAAAAACTGCTGTGAGGTGCGTTTCGTGTTCGTCCTCTGAAGTACTCGCGACCAAAATGTCGTCAAGGTACACAAACACGAAAGGGAGATCGCGTAACACGGCATCCATCATCCGCTGAAATGTTTGCGCCGCCCCTTTGAGACCAAACGGCATGCGTAAAAATTCGAAAAGTCCGAACGGGGTTATTACCGCTGTTTTAGGAATGTCCTCCGGTTGGACTGGGACTTGGTGATAGCCACCAACTAGATCAATCTTTGAAAAAAATGCGCGCCCCCGCCAGGTGCACCGAAAAATCCTGAATGTGCGGGATGGGATAACGATCGTGCGCCGTAGCATTGTTTAGCCTGCGGTAATCCCCGCACGGTCTCCAGGAGCCATCGGCTTTCGGTACCATGTGCAGCGGCGAAGCCCACGGGCTCTTCGACCTACGAACGATGCCCAGCCTCTCCAGGCTGGCGAACTCCTCGCGCGCAATGGCGAGCTTAACTGCATCCAAGCGCCGAGCTTTTGCAAACACGGGAGGACCAGACGTGGGGATAAAGTGTTTCACCCCGTGCTTCGCGACCGTCGCTGAAAAAGTGGGCACAGTGAGCGCTGGAAATTGGGTGAGGAGTGTGTGAAACTTACCACCTGCTGTAGCGACGTGGGTCTGTACTGGTGGCGGGGACACTCGAGCTGAACAGGGGAGAGAGTAAAAAGAGAGTGCATTTACCAGCCGTCTATTAGCAAGATCAACTAACAGATTGTGTGAACACAAAAAATCCGCGCCCAACATGTTGAAACTCACCGCCGCTATTACAAAAGTCCATTCATATGTGCGGCCATGTAAGCACAAAGGCAAGGTCCTTCTCCCGTAGGTGTTGATGTTCGAGCCATTTGCCGCTGTAGCTCCGCTACCGTGGGGTCCAGCCACCCGGTCCGCGTATGTTGGGGTGATGAAGCTCACTTGTGCTCCGGTGTCGATGAGGAACTCTCGTCCGGAGCGCGCATCCGTGATGTAGAGCAGCTTGCTGCGTTCTCCGAGGGTCGAAGCTGTTAGCGACCCCCGGTCTTGCCGTTTCCCGAACTCCTGAAGATGCAGGGCGGCACACACCTGCGTGCCTTCTCTGCGAACCTCCAATGGTAAAAGCAGAGATCTTCTCCTCCGCTGTGCCGTGTCCGCGCCTCTGCCGCCGGGCTATTGGCTCCACCTCGTCGCGGCCGTGCTGCCGCCGTCGTCGGCCAGTCTGGTTCTGCCGCCTCTGGCTCCCCGCTGTCTCGGGTCGCCGCTGTGGTTGCTTGCCCGCCGCAGGCGTCCAGCATCCCATCTGCCTCCTGGGCCAGCTCCCGGAACTCCTCCAGGGTGTGACACTTTTTGCCGGCCAGCGTGCTTCTCGCATGCGCCGGGAGGTTGGAGAGGAAGATGAACTGAAAAATGAAATCATCGTTGTCCAACCCTCTCAGCTGTATCATCTCCTCCATCAGGGCGCTCGGCCTGTGTCCACCTTGGTCTAGCAAAGACAGGATCCTCCTCACCCTCACTTCAGCCGAGGGGGTGAAAAACTTGATGAGGGTGGATTTCAGCTTGCCGTACCTGTCGGTCGCGGGTGGCTGCTCCACCAAGCTCTGCACGCACCGAGCTGTGCTGTTGTCCAGTTTAGCGATGACATGGTGGAACTTAGTGTCATCCACCGTTACTCCTGCGAGGGCGAACTGCGACTCTGCTTGCAGAAACCACGACCGTGGGTTATTCTGCCAGAAATCAGGCAGCTTAACGGCCACTGCGCTCGCCAGCTCTGAGCGCTGTGAGTCCGGGACCCTGAGAATTTCTTCGTTCATTCTCAACGTCGTCAGTCACCAATGTGGGGAGACTTGAATAACGAAACCGAATTGCCTTTAATTTCAGTTTATTTCAAGTAACCATTCCACTGTCTGCTCTCATTCCTGAGCAGCAAACAAAGAGAGTGAACACACCAAAGTTCTCTCATTTCAACATTCTCACATCAAACCATTTCCCTCGCGGGGGAAATCACACATCTATATCAAAATCTCTTTATTCACATTCATTAGCCTTTTATTTACATAACTCCCCCTTCTCTCCTCTCGAGCCTCAGTGGTCAGGAAGTCTTCTGTCCCCTGTCCTCCGCAGGGGGTCCAGGCTCTGTGGCTCCGCACCGCAGGGGGCTGGCTCTCCTTCATCGTGAGGTTAAATCACATATGCAGTGTCCAACATATACATGTCTCACAACACAGCCATACAGGTCAGGTTAACAGGCATCCACTGGGAAGATAAGAATGGGAGGTGTCCTTCCCCCAGACCACAGCTGGAAACAGGGATGTGTTCTTAATCTGGTTAAATAAAGGTTAAATAAAACAAAGGTCATTGGCGAGGGTCAGGAGATCTGGGTGAAAAACGTTTCTCCTCCTGGACCGTTGACCTGGACCTTGAGCCAGTCGATGATTATTTTTTTTAACAAGGGCGATGGAGGTGTTCACCAGTTTATTGGGGGGTACAAACATATAAATGGCTGCACGGTGGCGCAGTGGTTTAGCACTGTGGCAGCACAGTTTTACCCTCGGCCGGGGGACCGCGGGGATCATGAGATCGTGGGTTCGATCCCAGCCCCCGACCAACAGTGAGCTGTGTGGAGTTTGCATGTTCTCCCCGTGTTGCGTGGGTTTACTCCAGGATTTCTCCGGTTTCCTCCCGCACACCAAAAAACATGTAGGTTTAGGGCGCTCGCGCACGCAGCGACCAGCAGCCAGTGGCTTGTCACCAGACTGCAAACCAAGTCTACCTACGGGTACAAATAAGTAACAAAAAAAAAAAAAAAAAAAAAAAAAAAAAAAAATATATATATATATATATATATATATATATATATATATATATATACAGTATATATATACTGTATATATAAATGTAAATTATAATTTGCAAGAATAAAGGTGCAAAGATGTGATAAAATATGCCAATTTAAAAATTTAAAAGCCACAAATTACAATTTAATTCCACAGAATTAAAAGTTTAACCAGCATCCAGATGAGTGTTGGAAATGTATGAGAAAAAAAGCTAAAAATGTATGAGAAAAACATTTAAAAAAATAGAAAAAAGTTGAAAATTTCTAAGAAATAGTTGAAAATGTATGTTTGTTTGTTTTTTTTGCATTTCTCCTTAGAACTGGTGGCTCAGTCATTTTATTCAGTTCTGTAACATGATATAAAAGGTTCATGACATTGGGGGACAGTGCTGTCTTTTCTCCAGGATGGAGGTTAATGTTCCCCCCACGTCCTCCCTTGATTTACACCTATGAGTGGGGAGGGGGGTGTCATCCCCCTCAAATCACCTAGTGCTTTAAGTACAGCCTAGACAGCTCTGTAGCCAGGCTGTGCTTGAGGTCAAAGGTTAGGAGAACACGGGAACAAGCGACTTCATCACTGACGTTCTGGTTCCAGATGTTTTGAAACTTGGTAGCAGGGTTTGATACGCTGATGATACACATGGAAGAGTTGAAAACTGCTCCCCTTCAGTAACATAGTGGGATGGTCACAGAAGGCAGAGGTGAGGGACTGCTCTGGTTCTTCATAAACACTCCAGCAAGACTGAAAACGAAGGGACTACAAACGTGCTCAGTGAAGTAGAATTTATACTTTCCTGCATGTAGGTCCTAACGTGTGACTCCACCAAAAGCACGGGAAGGCAGAAGAACAACTGTAGGGTGGCCAGTGGTCCTTCTGAAGCAACTTCAGTGGTCTCAGTTGTTTTTGGAGTCCAGTGATCGGCTACATGTTTGGACCCAGACTGAGGAATTCAGTTCAATTCAACTTTATTTATATAGTGCCACATCACAACAGAAGTCATCTCACAGCGCTACAAAATGCAGAGAAAACCCCACAATTTCAGAAAGACCCAGCAATCAGATGATCCCCTGTGAGCAAGCACTTAGCAACGGTGGAGAGGAAAAACTCCTATTTAACAGGAAGAAACCTCTAGCAGAACCAGGCTCAGGAAGGGGCAGTCATCTGCTGCGACTGGCTGGGGGTGAGGGGATAGAGAGGATGAAGAGGACAGACATAAAACAGAAGCGGGGTTAAGAGATACAAAATCCCTCCCTAATCGTAGGCTATATTAAAAAGGAAGGATTTTACCCTGTTCTTAAAAACAGAGACCGAGTCTGACTCCCGGACCCAGAGTGGTAACTGGGTCCACAGAGAAGGAGCTTGATAGCAGAAGGCTCTGCCTCCCAATGTACTTTTGGAAATTCTGGGCATTACAAGTAATCCAGCATTTTGGGAGCGTAGTGCTGTATTAGGATGGTAAGGTAATATCAGATCTTTTATATACAAGGGGGCCTGATTATTAAGAGCTTTGAAAGTGAGAAGAAGGATTTTAAACTTAATTCTAAACTCTATGGGAAGCCAATGAAGGGAGGACAGGACCGGGGAGATATGATCTCTTTTTCTAAAACCAGTTAGAACTCTTCCAGCAGCATTTTGGACCAAATGAAGACTTTTTAAGGATATTTTAGGACAACCTGATAATAACGAGTTACAATAATCTAATCAAGAGCTGACAAAGGCGTGGACCAGTTTCTCAGCATCATTCAGAGACAAGATGCTCCTAATCTTGGCAATATTGCAATAGAAGGCAGTCTTAGAAACAAATTTAATATATGAATTAAAGGACAGATCTTGAGCAAAAATAACTCCAAGGTTTCTCACGGAACTATTCAAAGTTAGAGTGGCGGCATCTAAATTAAGAGCATGATTTGGAAAGGAATTTCTAAGGTGTTTTGAGCCAACAAGAATGACTTTAGTCTTATCTGAGTAATAACTTGCATTGAGACATTCAGAGATAAATTAGTCGAGCTGTACAATAATATTACTAGTAAGAAAATGGTAGCAATTTGTGGAGATTTCAATATTGACCTACTTAATCCACATCAACAAAATGTAGTTACAGAGTTCATGAACTCTATGTACAGCATGAGTCTATATCCCACAATAACACATCCCAGTAGAATCACAGCTCACTCTGCTACACTTATTGACAACCTGTTTGTCAATGTTCTCGACAAGAAAATAGAAAGTGGATTATTGATAAATGATATAAGCGACCACTTGCCAATCTTTGCACTTATCCATGGCCACACGGGGCCCAACCCAGAAAAAATCTCAAAATCGTTCAGACACAAATCACCAAACGCAATCAGTTCTTTTAAAGAGGACTTGCTGAAGCAAGACTGGACAGAAGTCTATGTATCAGATGTAAATGAAGCCTATGACACATTTACAAACATTGTAACCACTCTTTATGAAAAAAACTGCCCATTAGTTAAAAAAAAGCTTAAACACAAATTTACTGACAAACCATGGCTAACCAAAGGACTACAAAAGGCGTGTAAAAAGAAAAATTTATTATATAAAGCTTTCATAAAGAAAAGGACAAAAGAAGCAGAGCAGCGGTATAAAACATACAAAAATAAGTTAACATATATAATAAGATGTAGTAAAAGAGACTATTACAGTAAAGAACTGGAAAAAAACAAAGACAATATTAAAAATACATGGACAATAATCAACAGTATCCTTGGAAATAAAAGCAGAAATACCAGCTACCCAACTAACACTCCAAAAAATAATAAATCGACTCCGAATGTGAATATAGCTTCACCTGCAGATGAATTTAATAATTTTTTTGTTAACATTGGACCTAAACTGGCCCGAGAAATACCCACTACGGTGCCAACAGGTGATTCAATATGCAATAACACTGCTGTAAAAGACACCATCTTCATAAAGAACACAGACGAAAGAGAGGTCATTGAAATTGCTAAATCGTTCAAAAGTAAAACATCTACTGACTGCGATGGTATTGATATGCTACTAGTCAAAACTGTTATCGAATGCATAGTGAAACCACTGACGTATATCTGTAACCTGTCTCTCCAATCAGGTATATTTCCCAATGCAATGAAAATAGCTAAAGTAATTCCGATTTACAAGACAGGCGACAGAGGGGAACTCTCCAACTACAGACCAATTTCACTATTACCGCAATTCTCCAAGATACTTGAAAAAATATTCTATGAGAGAATTGACAACTTCATACTGAAGAATGATTTATTGTGTGAGCAGCAATATGGGTTCAGACACAAAAGGACAACAGCATATGCCTTAATGGAATTTACAGAAAAAATATCAACAGCCATTGAAAATAAAGAGTATTCAGTTGGAGTATTCCTGGATCTTAAAAAAGCATTTGATACAGTAGATCACAATCTATTATTAAAGAAACTACAAAATTGTGGTATCAGAGGGGTAGCGCTGTCCTGGTTAAGAAGTTACTTAAAGAATAGATATCAGTTTGTATGTGTTAACAACAAAAACTCAGAGCTACTGAAGGTCACCTGTGGAGTCCCACAGGGTTCAGTTTTGGGACCATTATTATTCAATATGTATATAAATGATATATGTAAAGTTTCAGAAAAAATGGACTTAATATTGTTTGCTGATGACACTAACCTGCTATGCAGTGGAAACAACTTTGAACAACTTCTGGATACACTCGGAAAGGAATTAGGAAAGCTGAAACTGTGGTTTGATTCAAACAAATTAACGCTCAATTTAAGCAAGACAAAATTTATAGTCTTTAACAACCATCACAACTACCCAGTACCCAAACTCAGTGTAAATGGTGTAGAGATTGAAAGGGTATCCGAAACTAAATTCCTTGGAGTAATAATTGATAACAAACTGTGTTGGAAGCCACATATTAATTATATAAAAGGTAAAGTATCCAAATCAATTGCAATATTACACAGAGTGAAAAATTTGCTGAATCAACCCACACTATACACCTTGTATCATTCATTAATACTCCCATACATGACATATTGTAATGAAGTATGGGGAAATACATACAAAACAAACATATATCCACTCTTTATGCTTCAAAAGAGAGCTATTAGAATAATCAACAAAGCAGCTTACAGGGAACCAACAAACCCACTTTTTCTTAAACAAAAAACTCTCAAGTTGAAAGATCTGATCGACTTTAAAACCGCAATAATAATGTTCAAAGTGAAGAATCTATCACTGCCCGCAAATATCCAAAAGTTGTTCCAAACAAGGGAGAAACGATATCACTTCAGAGGAACATGTATATTTCAAAAGCCTACAGTGAGAACAACTACCAAGCAACACTGTATTTCAGTGCAAGGTGTCAGATTATGGAACGATTTTGGACCTGAATTAAAATCATGTACAAAGCTTGGACAATTTAAACAAAAACTAAAGGAAGAAATACTCCAAACATATTTACAAGACGACATGTAAACTCACATAAGGATTGACATTTCCAGCCTGTGTTGTGTTATAGCTTAGTTTTTCTTTTTTCTCTGTGACACTATGTCTTAGATTTGTTTTTGAATAGTAACCGCTTAACTTAGACTAGCTCAGTTTTCTTTTTCTCTCAGTCATATTTTGTCTTAGCCTTGTTTTAAATTGTAATCGCTCTTGTCTTGTTTTCTCTTTTTTCTCCTTTGAATTCTTGGATGGAATATGGGTGGGCAATATAAGCTGCGGCTTCAGCCATCACCCATTTCGGATAACTCACGTGGAATTGTATAGTAGAAGGAGTCTTTGTCTAATTTGACCTTGTTGTTATATTATACAGTTTCTTTTAACCTGTAATGTACTATCCGAAATAAATAAATTCATTCATTCATTCATTCAATAGCAGAAAATTACAAGTCATCCAAGCTTTGATATCCTTAAGACAGGCATCTAACTCGTCTAATTGATTACAATCATCAGGCTTCATTGACAGGTATAGTTGTGTGTCGTCTGCGTAACAATGAAAATGTATACAGTGCTTTCTAATGATATTGCCTAACAGAAGCATATATAAACTAAAAAGAGTAGGGCCTAACACAGATCCCTGTGGAACTCCATGACTGAGCTTAGAGTTGGAAGAAAACTCATCATTGATGTGAACAAAATGAAGTCTATAGGACAAATAAGATCTAAACCTCTGCAGCGAAATTCCATTTAATCCAACATAGTGTTCTAATCTACTGTATCAAGTAGAATATCATGATCGATAGTATCAAAGGCTGCACTAAGATCTAAAAGGACAAGTACAGAAACGAGTCCATTATCAGATGCGATAAGGACGTCATTAGTGACCTTCACTAAGGCTGTTTCAGTGCTGTGATGACCTCTGAACCCAGATTGACACTCTTCAAATAAACCATTTCCCTGCAAGTGGTCAAACAATTGCGCAGCAACAACTCTTTCTAAAATTTTTGAAATGAAAGGCAGATTAGAGATTGGTTGACAGTTAGCCAAAACTCCTGGATCAAGCATTGGCTTTTTGAGTAAGGGTTTAATTACAGCAATTTTAAAAGCCTGCGGTACATAACCTAAAGTTAAAGAAGAATTAATTATATGAAGAATACGGCTACCAATAATTGGGAAGACTTTTTTTTAAATAATCTGGTAGGAATAGGGTCTAAAAGACAAGATGAAGGCTTAGATGAGGAGATTATTTTATCTAACTCTAAAAGGTCAATTGGAGTAAACTTATCTAAACAGATATCATTTGAAGGAGTTGTAGTAGTTGCTGTACTTAAGTTTACGGTGGGAAGAATCTGACTGATTTTATCTCTAATAGATGAAATTTTATGATTGAAAAAGTTCATAAAGTCCTGACTAGAAAGCTCTAGGGGGATGCAAGGATTGATCGAGTCCTGACTCTTTGTCAGCCTGGCTATAGTGTTGAAAAGAAGCCTGGGATTATTCTTATTCACTTCTATTAATGCAGAGTAATAACTTGTTCTAGCTTTTCTAAGAGATTTTTTATAAATTAAGAGATGATTTCTCTACGCTAAATAGAATTCATCTAACTTAGTGGAATGCCATTTTCTTTCTAATTGACGAGTCTTCTGTTTTAAGCTACGAGTTTCTATGTTAAACCAAGGGGTTAGAAATCTCTGGTTAGACTTTTTTCTTTTTTAAAGGGGCCACCAAATCTAGAGTCTGATGCAGAGAGGCTGTAACACTATCTACCATGCTATCAATTATGGAAGGAGCAGGCTCTCCATCTTTTATTTCCATTGTGTTGACCCATGGTATAAAGGAAACAATCTGCAAAAATATGGTAACGTCATCTGAAAGACATCTGCTGTAGTAATATTTTTCTTTAGGAGAGAAATAATCAGAAATAGTGAAATCAAAGGTTAACAGACAATGGTCTGACAGTACAGGATTATGAGGAGACACTACCAGATTTTCTATTTCTATACCATAAGTCAGAACAAGGTCCAATGTGTGGTGGAGATAATGGGTAGAATTTTCTACTTTCAGGGAAAACCCCATTGAGTCTAATATTGAATTGAATGCCTTATTAAGACAGTCACTATCTACATCAACATGTATATTAAAATCCCCTACTATAATTATTCTATCTGATTTCAGCACTAAATCAGCTAAAAATTCAGGAAATTCGGATAAAAACTCTGAGTAGGCCGAGGGAGAACGGTAAACTATGGCAAAGAAAATTGGGTTCAAGCCAAGATAACCAACACGCCTCACACTGAGGACCAAGCCCTCAAAAGAATTAAAACACGATTTTTGCTTTACATTAAAACAAAAATTCTAAATTCCATTCTAAATTCCATTTAGAATGGAAAATTGCCGCTACTCCACCTTGATGACCAGAACTTCTGGGATTATAATAGTTTAGAATAACCAGAGGGAGTTGATTCTTTCAAACCAACATAATCATCTTGCCCTCGCCAAGTCTCTGTAAAGGATATTAAATCGATCTGATGATCAATTAATAGATCATGAACTAGTAGAGACTTGGGAGTTAGAGACCTAATATTTAACAAACCACATTTAATTTTTAAATTATGAGGAGGAACAGAGGCCCAAATTATCAAATTTAGTGACTTGAGGTTTGATTTGAGTTTTACCAACATTTTGTTTAATCACTTTGGGATGTTTATGCAAAAAAGGGCTGGTTGGCAGACCCAGGAACTTCGGAGTGAGTTAACGCACCAAATTTCAGTCACTGTATTAAAAATCGCTGAATGGAATAGAACAGATTGTTCCTTAAAACACGTGCACCAAGTCTATTTGGATGGATGCCGTCTGGCCTCATAAGTGATGGGCGGTTCCAAAACAGGTTGAAATTGTCTACAAAACCAATGTTAAAAGAAGGACATGTAGAACACAACCAAGTATTAAAACTGAGAGTTCTGCTAAAATAATTGCAACCTTGTCTGAAAGGGGCCAAAAGCCCAGAGATAAACACATGCCACAGTTCATAAGAGTGGACAGAATGCTCCTGAAGTCACTCTTTAAGATCTCCAACACTTCATCTGGGATGTTGTTGCATCCAACATGTACAATGACAGATTTAACGTCATTCACACACACATTCACACCGGGGGCCACTTTAGTCTCCAATTAACCTAACGTGCATGTTTTTGGCATGTGGGAGGAAACCGGAGAAATCCTGGAGTAAACCCACACAGACACGGGGAGAACATGCAAACTCCACACAGATCTCTATTGGTCAGGGGCTAGGACCCAGGATCCAACAGCCAAGGGTGAGTTGCTGTGCTGCCGCAGTGCTAACCACTCCACCACCACGCTGCCCAATATACAAACAGAAGAGGAGAGTGTGCTGAGAAGGTGGAAGAAGAACTTTGAAGAGCTGATGAATAAAGAAAATGAGAGAGAGAGGAGAATGGATAAAGGAAAGATGGTGAACAGGGAAGTCCCGAGGATTAGCAAGGCAGAAGTGAGGGCAGCTTTGAAAAGGATGAAGAATGGAAAGGTGGTTGGTCCAGATGACATACCTGTGGAGGTATGGAGATGTTTAGGAGAGATGGCAGTGGACTTTTTAACCAGATTGTTTAACACAATTTTGGAGAGTGAGAGGATGCCCGAGTAGTAGAGAAAAAGTGTTTTGGTACCAATTTTCAAGAACAAAGGTGCTTTGTTCTTCTTCTCAGAGCTGTAGTAACTACAGAGGCATAAAGTTGATCAGCCACACTATGAAGATATGGGAAAGAGTTGTTGAAGCCAGGTTAAGAGGAGCGGTGACAATTAGTGAGCAGCAGTACAGTTTCATGCCAAGAAAGAGTATTACAGATGCATTGTTTGCTCTAAGAGTGCTGATGGAGAAGTAAAGAGAAGGTCAGAAGGAGTTGCACTGTGTGTTTGTGGATCTAGAGAAAGCAGATGATAGGGTGCCAAGAGAGGAAATCTGGTACTGTATGAGGAAGTCAGGAGTGGCAGAGAAGTATGTGAGGGTGGTGCAGGACATGTATGAGGACAGCAAGACAGTGGTGAGGTGTGCTGGAGGAGTGACAGATGGGTTCAAGATGGAGGAGGGGTTACATCAGGGATTGGCTCTGAGCCCCTGCTTGTTTCCATGGTGATAGACAGGCTGACAGACGAGGTCAGGCAGGCGTCTCTGTGGACCATGATGTTTGCAGACCACATTGTGATCTGTAGTGAGAGTAGGGAGCAGGTGGAAGAGAACCTGGGGAGGTGGGGGTATGCTCTGGAGAGAAGAGGAATGAAAGTCAGTAGAAACAAGACAGAATACATGAGTGTGAATGAGAGGGAGGCAGGTGTAACGGTGAAGATGAAAGGAGTAGAGGTAGTGAACGTAGATGAGTTTAAATACCTGGGGTCAACGATCCAAAGCAATGGAAATGCACAAAAGAGGTGAAGAAGAGAGCGCAGGCAGGGTGGAGTGGGTGGAGACGAGTGTTAGGGGTGATTTGTGACAGAAAGGCAGCAGCGAGAGTGAAAGGGAAGATTTAGAATAGACTTTATATTAGATTGGGGTCGCCGCACTTGGTCAAAAGAAAATATGCCATCAAAAACTGAAAAGCATTCACGTGTTGGACTTCTGGGACATTAAATGGACCTGGTTTGAACAGATGGATTGCTTTCCCTTCTCATCATGGAGTAACTGAGCCACCTTTGCCACAGACAGCAGCGCATTGCAGCCATCAGAAGCAGTAGTCAAGAATTGTTCCTTCTGTGTATTTATTGGAAGTTTTGAACTTTTGAACCAGATTGGAAGTTAATGCCTTTGTGCCGCATGTCTATTGGGGACTGATGGTTTTGGCTGTTGATGTGTTGGCCCAGTGTTTGAACTGGTTGGACAGCTCTTACCTGTGACTCAGCTGTCACAGCTTGTAAGCAGCTTGCTGTATTTATCTGAGGAGGTGGTGCTTTTTGGATTGAATCACATCTGATAACGCGGAACTGTTGTGAAAATAATTGGTATGACGGCTTCAGTTGGGTGAAGCGCATGTGGAAATGGATGTCAGAAGGAAAGCTAAGCTGACTACAAAGGCTTTTATCATCATCATCATCATCATCATCATCATCATCATCATCCGTATTTATTGTTGACAGGACACAATTAACCCCTTAGTTGGGGTGGGTCCTGTTTGACTGCACTTCTCAGACTCCCCCTCCAGTGGTTCCTGTCCACTGGTTCAACCTGGGCCAGTTCTAGCTTGACCCGGTCCATACGGCCACCCTCTAGCCATGTCTTCTTAGGTCTTCCTCCTCCTTTGGCTTTGGCGTGTAAAATTGAAGTACTTCAGAAGGAACGCCAACTAAATGTGAAAAAATATTAAAGGGCTCACACAAGAACTAAAAGACCTCATAAAAAATGATGAAAATGCAAAGGATGTCCAATCCAAGCTGGACAACTTAAGCAGCACATGAAACAGTGACTGAATGTGTCCAAAGGAAGAACAAGAATCCCAAAATGAATGGTTCGAAAAGATAACCAAATAATTTTTTTTTAATTTCAAACATGTAAACAAAGAAAATAAGATAAAATAAAAAGTTCAAAACAGAAACATTGTAGACAAAAGATCAACAACGTTTTTCTATTAAATCAGATCAGCAACGTATGTTTAAAAAGGAGTAGGATGAAGTTTAAAAAACTATTTCCACCTTTTACAGCCTTTTTTTTTTTTAAATGAAACTCAAAAATGTCCTCTCCAGGTTGGGGACAGGCTCCTGCCCCAAGTAGAGGAGATTAAGTATCTTGGGATCTTTTTCACGAGTGAGGAGAGAATGGAGTGAGAGATTGACAGACGGATCGGAGCAGCATCTGCAGTGATGCGGACGTTGTACCGGTCTTTTGTGGTGAAGAGGGAGCTGAGTTCTAAGGCAAAGCTGTCGGTTTACCAGTCAATCTACGTTCCTACTCTCACCTATGGTCACAAGCTTTGGATAATGACCAAAAGAACGAGATCGTGGATACAAGCGGCTGAAATGAGCTTTCTCTGTAGGATTGCTGGACTCACCCTCAGAGATAGGGTGAGGAGCTCAGTCATCCAGGAGAGGCTCAGAGTAGAACTGCTGCTCCTTCACACTGAAAGGAGCCAGTTGAGGTGGTATGGGCATCTGATCAGGATGCCTCCTGGACGCCTCCCACTTGAGGTGTTTTGGGCATGTCCAACTGGGAGGAGACCCCGGGGCAGACCCAGGACTCGCTGGAGAGAGACTATGTCTCCCAGCTGGTCTGGGAACGCCTTGGTATCCTCTCTGAAGAGCTGGAGCAGGTGGCTGGGGAGAGGGAAGTCTGGGCTTCTCTGCTTGAACTGCTGCCTCTGTGACCCGGACCTCTGGAAAAGCGGTAGAAGATGGATGGATGGATGGATGGACTCAGATATCAGTCACTGATATCACTGACGTCAGTCATTAATAAACCAGAGTAGAAATACTGCACATGCAATCATAACAGGAAAGTAATAATAATACAATATATTATATCCACAAACCTGGTGGTGAATGAGGTCAACGAAGATGTAGCACTGAATTGGGCTTTATTGATAACAGAGAACACACTACACATGAGGCATTGTAGCACAGTCATCCAGTGCAAGAGGAAGCCCTCATGGCGGCTGCTCCCTAATATAGGGCGGTGTGATGACACAACAGTAAGGCAGCGTCATCACACAGCACTTCACATTAAAACCCCGATACAACATCATCCCCCCCTTTACAAAGTCCAAAATCACACACACCAAATCCAACCCACCCTAATTTAGAAACACAATCATACAAAAGTACACCAAACTAAAATAGCAAAAATAAAAGCAGAGTATAAAACATCTTTAAAAAATCTAAAATAGGACTAGTGGGTGGACTACCACATGGCCGCATGGCGCAGTGGGTTATTCTGCCACTGTCACTACTTCTCTCTTTACTTTTATTGAACAAACTAAAAACAGCCGTGCTCCTACATGAAAATCCAAAATAAGAACTATAAACAGCACTGAGTTTGTCAGCACAGTCATCCAAGCAGATGGTGGGTCAGGCAGGGGAAAACAGTTCAGTCTGAGGGCTTTGAGACTACCCCATGGCGGTCTCCTCCCTGGAGCCCTGAAGTAGGCTCGCGGCCATAGCCCCCCCCCCCCCCCCCGGGGTTTTGAAACGGGCTTGTGGTTCGAACCCCCAGGGCCAATCTTCATGACGCCGGGGCCTGGGTCCCACACTGCAGCGGCCGACTTCCATGGAACCCCGCCATCTGGAGCCGCTGCCCAGACGCACCACAGTTTTTTCACATGCCAAACGGAATCGTCCGTCAGCCGAACATATGCTGTCCCCAGCTTTGCCACGATCCTCAGCGGCGCCCGCTGTTTCGCTGGCTGTGGTCCGGTCAGTCACCGTCCTGGCCTCCTGCCAGCACAAATCCAAACCCAGTCCATGACCACTGTTGGCTCGGGCAAACCAACGGCCCCGGCAACCGACTTGCAGCTGGCAGAAACGGCTACTTACCTGGGTGAATTCAGCGCATCGCCATCCACTTCCACCCCTGCTCCGGTCTCTTCAGATGTCCAGGACCACAGCAATAAACACTAGCTTAAACTCGGAGCTAAACCCAAAGCCCCAGGTGGTTTCTCTCATCCTCAATGCGTGCCCTGGACCTTGGTTGGGCCAACTAGCAATCATCGATGATTGACCAGACAGGGCCGCACCTCTTCTCTTCCCTTGCTTTTGGAAAACAGATTCAACATCCTTTCTCTGGAAGATTTTCTCCACCTGGATACCAACCAACCTCCCATGACTGCTCCTCCTCCTCCTTCTCCTCCTCCTTCAATGGTGGCCCAAACCCACAAACCCTGGATTAAGACTACTTTAGGTGTGCCAAATTACACACCAGCTCCAAAAAGAAGAGAGCGCATCACCCCGCCATCACAACAACAACATCGACAAAATTATCCACCACTTCAGAAACCACCAACAAAGCCCCCCCAGATGACGCTGGTAATTGGTGACTCGATTATGAGGAACGTCAGAAGCAGGTACTGTGTCACTAAATTTTTTCCTGGGGCTAAAGTATCTGACATTGAGGCTCTTACCCCTGACCTATTAAATGAAATCCCCCACGCTAAAATTGTCATTGTACATGTTGGATGCAACAATATCCCAGATGAAGTGTTGGAGATCTTAAAGAGTGACTTCAAGAGCCTTCTGTCCACTCTTATGAACTGTAGCAGATGTGTGTTTATCTCTGGGCCTTTGGCCCCTTTTAGATGAGGTTGCAATTACTTTAGCATAACTCTCAGTCTTAGTACTTGGTTGTGTTCTACATATCCTACCTTTAACATTGGTTTTGTAGACAATTTCAACCTGTTTTGGAACCGCCCATCACTTATGAGGCCAGATGGCATCCATCCAAATAGACTTGGTGGACGTGTTTTAAGGGACAATCTGTTCTATTCCATTCAGCATTTTTTAATACAGTGACTGAACTCTGGTGCATTAACTCACGCCGAAGTTCCTGGGTCTGCCAACAAGCCCTTTGTTGTTTCCACTTCTCATATTAATCCTATCAATCCAAATAATCCTCACTGTTTAGATTAGTCTTCAATTTATAACCCCACAGAGATTGTGTCTGTCTCCTGTTGCCCAAAATATTTTAACCCAAGACAAATAAAACACAACTTGATAAATACACACCTTTCTGCAGCTCCTCCTCATCCACCAGCCCTCAACTTTGCCCCTGTCTTCCCCCTTAGAGAACCTTTGTCTACTCCCTGCCAAAGTTAATAAAAATATAATGCATAAACATCCCAAAGTGATTAAACAAAATGATGGTAAAACTCAAATCTAACCTCAAGTCACTAAATTTAATAATTTGGCCTCTGTTCCTCCTCATAATTTAAAAATTAAATATGATTTGTTAAATATTAAGGTCTCTAACTCCCAAGTCTCTACTAGTTCATGATCTATTAATTGATCATCAGATCAATTTAAAATCCTTTACAGAGACTTGGCAAGGGCAAGATGATTATGTTGGTTTGAATGAATCATCTCCCTTTGGTTATCTAAACTATCATAATCCCAGAGGTTCTGGTCATGGAGGTGGAGTAGCGGCAATTTTCCATTCTAAATTACTAGTTAATGTAAAGCAAAAATCGTGTTTTAATTCCTTTGAGGGCCTGATCCTCAGTGTGGGGCATGTTGGCTATCTTGGCTTATCTTTTTTTTTTTTTCTTGTAATCATAATATTGATCATATATGACCAGTATTCTGACAATCAATGGTTTTTTTGCTCCTTCCTATTGTATTATCCTTTCTTCCCTATGCATCCTGTACCCATCTGATGACAGGCGCGTTCACAGATGCTGCCGTGTCACCGGAAATGCAGGTCGTTTTCTGTGTCAAGTCAAATCCCTCGTATGTTATCAGTTATCTGTTAATGTACTTGGCAATAAATCTTTTCTGAGTTCTGAGTTCTGAACCCAATTTTCTTTGCCATAGTTTACCATCCTCCCTCAGCCTACTCAGAGTCTTTATCCGAATTTGCTGAATTTTTAGCTGACTTAGTGCTGAAATCAGATTTATTATAGTAGGGGATTTTAATATAAATGTTGATGTAGATAGTGACTGTCTTAATAAGGCATTCAGTTCAATTTTAGACTCAATGGGGTTTTCCCTGAAAGTAGAAAACTCTACCCATTATCTCCACCACACATTGGACCTTGTTCTGACTTATGGTATAGAAATAGAAAATCTGGTAGTGTCTCCTCATAATCCTGTACTGTCAGACCATTGTCTGTTAACCTTTGAGTTCACTATTTCTGATTATTTGTCTCCTAAAGAAAAATATTACTACTGCAGATATCTTTCAGATGTCGTTGTTACCAAATTTTTGCAGATTGTCTCCTTTATACCATGGGTCAACACAATGGAAATAAAAGATGGAGATTCTGCTCCTTCCGTAATTGATAGCATGGTAGATAGTGTTACAGCCTCTCTGCATCAGACTCTAGATTTGGTGGCCCCTTTAAAAAAGAAAAAGTCTAACTGTGGAGAATGTGGAAATGACGAGGCTGAGTTTATCTCACAAGTCAGGTTTATGCCATTCTCCAACATCATCAAAAACAGAAAAAGAGGAAGAAACCCCCCAGACATTCATCCTTTTATACCCCAGGACATCAAAGCACACAGTCACATTGTATTTAATCCCCAAGTCACAATGCGTCTTCTTCCAGGTCTTATCACCTCCACCTAAAGTCCTTGGTGGCCAGGAAATTCCCCAAGGCCATCTCTTTGCATACAAAAGGCCACATTTCACATCCTCCTGTTATCTCCTAGGAGGCTCAGTCCTTTTGTTCATCTGAGACGTGAAGCATACAGTAAGCATACAGTGAATACATATGAAGCATATGAAACCCACATATGTGTGCCACATAACCAGAGATTTCTAACCCCTTGGTTTAACACAGAAACTCATAGCTTAAAACTGAAGACTCGTCAATTAGAAAGAAAATGGCATTCCACTAATTTAGATTAATGCTATTTAGCATGGAGAAATCATCTCTTAATTTATAAAAAATCTCTTAGAAAAGCTAGAACAAGTTATTACTCTGCATTAATAGAGGAGAATAAGAATAGTGCCAGGTTTATTTTCAACACTATAGCCAGGCTGACAAAGAGTCAGGACTCGATCAATCCTTGCATCCCCCTAGAGCTTTCTAGTCAGGACTTTTTGAACTTTTTCAATCATAAAATTTCATCTATTAGAGATAAAATCAGTCAGATTCTTCCCACCGTAAACTTAAGTACAGCAACTACTACAACTTCTTCAAATGATATCTGTTTAGATGAGTTTACTCCAATTGACCTTATAGAGATAGATAAAATAATCTCCTCATCTAAGCCTTCATCTTGTCTTTTAGACCCTATTCCTACCAGGTTATTTAAAAAAGTCTTCCCAATTATTGGTAGCCGTATTCTTCATATAATTAATTCTTCTTTAACTTTAGGTTATGTACCGCAGGCTTTTAAAATTGCTGTAATTAAACCCTTTCTCAAAAAGCCAATGCTCAATCCAGGAGTTTTTGTCACGACTCGTCGCCCATCAGCGGCCTCAGCTGCGTGCGCACCTGCGCCTCGTCAGCAGCGGGCTATTTAGCCCACTCAGCCCAGTGCTGTGGTCTGGAGCCGTCTGTTCGCATCGGCACTTTGTAGCTCGTGTATCAACCTCTGATCACCAGCAAGACTTCAACCCCACGTAAGCATACCTTACCTTTCTCCAAGTCTTAACCACTTGCACTCCGGGCAATTTTCCTAAAAATGCCAAAAAAAAACGTGCCCAAAGTAAATCGAAAGCTGTTATTCAACCCTTTGCAGCATCTTCATGGGGTTGGTCTCATTTAAAAGAAAACACTTTGAATTTTTTGGCAAAAAAAACATAATCTCTCTACGTGCTCCGGCCACTGAGTTACAGTCATCTAAACATACTGAACTTGAAGAAAAAAAATTTGGACACAGTGTTTTTTTGGATACAAATGCTCGTAAATAACACACAGCTGTCCGATCCGGCTGGAAAATGCAACAGAAATGTAGAACCAAGTGTTTTCCAGCTGAGATCCAAATTTGGTAACCACCAAAAATGAGTATTTTACACAGCTTTGTTCTCAGGTAGTTCCCAGGCGTTATGGAACTGTGCCAAATTGTGCCAAATGGCACAGTTTGGAAAAACGTCTGTAACTTTTGAATAATTCAATGTAGAATCTTCATTTTAGGCTCTAATGAAAGGTCACACTCAGGGCTGTGTCTGTGTGTGTGTGTGTGGGCGGGGGGTCGTTCCCCCCCCCCCCGCTACCAAGGACCAAATTCGGCCCTCGCTACAAGACGGAATACACTCTTTTTTTTTTTTCCTTGCATGTTTTCACAGCGGCCCCCCCCCCTCGCTACTGTGTGTGTGTGTGGGGGGGGAACCGTGAATGGACCGTGAACGCCCCCCCCCCCCTCGGTACAGAAGAGGGCCATCGCTACATGATGGAATAGACTAATATGCTCCCCCCCGCCGACCGAGGAGCGTTCGGACCGTGCCCCCCCCCTCCTCTTCTGCAGCGGGTGGGGGGGGGGCGTTCACGGTCCGAACACGGCAAATGAACCGTTTATCGCGGCGCACGCACTTCGTATTTCGTGTGCAGTACAGTTGTAAATTACCGATCGGTCAAAAGTCATTTTTGGATTACAGTTTTCAGGGATAAATAATAATTTAGCTTATAACACCTTACCTCTTCAAAGCAGCAGAGTCGTGGCGAACAGCTCTTCCCACGCGTCAGACGAACGCGACGCTGCTCCGCTCGTGGATCCCGATCAACATAATTCCATTACATATTGCCGTTTTGGCGAATGATTTACGACTTTTGTCGTCGGCCTCCGTCTATTCTGCTGGAATGAGTGCAGGTCCCACTTGTGGGTGTTCTCCATGCTGCTGGGTGAGCCTGGGTCTGTAGGAGATTTGTCCAGCGTCCTTTGTTTTCATCTGTGGCAGCAGTAAATATCGCTTCACCCAGCCAGAATTTCTGTGCTTCAATTGGCTCCTGCGTTCACAGTAGGCGGGTCCTCCTTCCTAGATTTTCATTCATTGGTTCTTCAAGGTTTCAGAAACCCAATTCAAGGCTCTTATTAGTCGAATGAGAGGTCAATCAGATGAACTAATCTGTTCGCGGCTGTCTCTGCAGTTTTTTTTTGAGTGGCGCTTGGACGCTACTACATCACCATCACCACCATCATGCGTCATGCGCACGAGGGCGCACGAGCGCGCTCTCGCGCGCCCTCGTGCGTCATAGGACGCAGAGACTTGCCCGCCCGCGGAACAACGGAGCGCAAGTGGTTAACCCCTGTGCACAGGTGGATTCCCCAGCGGCGGATTTCCCCGTCATCGCCAACCTATCTCCATCATCAACGCAGGCTCTGCAGGACGCTGTCTTCCGGGCTTCTCCCTTGCCAACGCCAGCCACCTGTACCCACAAGTAAGCAACACACAACTCATTATCCCTGTCCAGGTGTGGTGCCCTTTACCCCTTGTCCTCTGCTCTCTCTCCATAGGGTTGTCCGGCTGTACGGCGCGCTGCTCAGCTTCCTGCGCATCGGCGTTCACCCCCAACACATACACATATCACATACATCCATTCAGACACACCTGCTTGTTGAATAAAGCTGTTAAATCTATCCTGAGCCTGCGTGCGTGTTTCCTGGGCCAGACATTATGTCAGTACGGCTCCAGCAGAGCGGCCCAGCAGACAGCGGGCTCGCACGCCGTCTTTCCACCCTCGAGGCTCGGGTGGATTTAATAGCCCATCAACAGCAGGTGATTTTGAACCAGTTGGTTAACATAACTCACCGGTTAGACCGCTTGGACCCCCAGCAGGCGTTCCCCTCGGCTCGCCAGGGGGGGATGGCTCCTGCCGCTCCAGTGCCCGGTCAGTCTGCCACGGGGACGCCCACTCGACTCACACCAATCCCAACCCCCGCCCGCTTTAGCGGGAAGCTCGGCGGACCGCGGGGGTTCATTATGCAGTGTGAGTCGGTGTTTCTGCGCGTTCCCGGGGATTTTCCCTCGGACCACAGCTGAATTGGCTACATTGGAAACCTTCTGGAGGGGCGAGCGCTAACTTGGGCTTATGCCGTTATGGCGAAGCCCAGTTACGCAAACCTCGCCTACAGCCAGTTCGTGCAGAGCTTCCTCGAGGTGTTTGACCACTCCCGACGTGATAGTGTCCTCACTGACCGGCTCCTTGGCCTCCAACAGGGAAGCTGGTCAGCGGCGGATTACGCAATTGACTTCCGGGTCGCAGCCGAGGAGGTAGGCTGGGACGAGGTGGCCCTCTGTGGCATCTTCCTCCGCAGCCTCAGCTCAGGTCTGAGGGATGAGCTGGCCTGTTGAGATCTTACGGAGACGCTGGCGGAGCTGATCTCCACAACCATTAGTTTAGATAACAGGCTGCATGAACGGTCCACCGAGCGGAAGTCTAGCAGCCGCTCGCGTGGAGGCCCCGTCCGCACGCCTCAAGACCGCCCCCTGGCGTTACCTCCACTGGAGTCTTCCGAGGAATCGGAGGCGATGGTGGTTGGTCGGTCAAAGCTCCCCCTAGCGGAGTAACAGCGCCGCCGGAAGTTGGGCCTCTGCATGTATTGCGGAGGAGATCAACACACCGTGGAACATTGCCTGGAGAAGCCAAACAGGGAGGTCCGCGAGTCACTGTAGGGGGCCTCGCGGGCTCTAACCGGTCAAATCCCCTCACAAGTCTATCCTTGCCCATCCAATTTTGTCACAATGCCACGGGGCATCTCACACACGCACTGGTGGACTCAGGAGCAGAGCAGAGCTTCATTTCAAAGAGCCTGGCAACCCAATTGGGCATCCCCTGCCACCCTCTGGCCGCTCCTCTCAGCCTGATCACCCTTTCCCGTGCGCCCCTCGGACAAGTGACTCATCGCACGCAACCAGTCCCTGTCATAATCTCTGGTAACCACCGAGAGGATCTCACCCTGTACGTCCTGTCCTCCTCTGTGACACCCGTCATCCTTGGGTACCCCTGGTTGCGTCTGCACAACCCCGTGCTGGATTGGCAGACAGGAAGAGTCGCCGCCTGGAGTTCCTTCTGCATGGGCACCTGTTTACAATCCGCAGCCTGCGCCCCGTCTTCTCCTCCCCCGGCTAAGGACGCCGCGCCTCCGGATCTCACTCTGGTGCCCTCGGAGTTCCATGACCTGGGCCTCGTATTCAGCAAGTCCAGGGCGATGTCTCTTCCTCCTCACCGGCCCTACGACTGCGCCATCAACCTCCGCCCGGGGGCACCCCTGCCTTCCGGACGCCTCTACAGCTTGTCAGCGCCGGAGCGGGAAGCGATGGATAGTTATACCAAAGAGTCACTCAACGCTGGAATCATCCGTCCCTCCTCGTCTCCGCTCGGCGCAGGGTTCTTCTTCGTGTCCAAGAAGGATGGGTCACTCCGCTCATGTATCGACTTCCGGGCCTTGAACGACATCATGGAGAAGGACCGTTACACCCTGCCACTGATGGACACTGTCTTCCACTCCCTGCAGGGGGCGACCTGGTTCACCAAATTGGATCTTCGCAGTGCATACCATCTCGTCCGGATCAGGGAGGGGATGAGTGGAAGACAGCCTTTAGAACACCTAGTGGGCACTTCGAGTACCTCGTGATGCCCTTTGGACTGACCAACGTCCCTGCTGTATTTCAACGCCTGATCAATGACGTCCTGCGTGATTTCCTCAGCCTCTTCGTGTTCGTTTACCTGGATGACATCCTCATCTTCTCCAGGTCATGGGAGGAACACCAGGTGCATGTGAGGCGGATCTTGCAGCGGCTGCTGGAGAACAGGCTGTACGTCAAAGCCGAGAAGTGTGAGTTTTACGCCAAGACCACCTCCTTCTTAGGGTTTGTAATCTCACACAACCAGGTCCTACCTGACCCCGCAAAGGTTAAAGCGGTGGTTGAATGGCCCACGCCGACCTCCAGGAAGCAGGTCCAGCAATTTATTGGGTTTGCCAATTTCTACCGCCGTTTTGTGCCTAACTTCGGTGCCATCGTTGCCCCGCTGACCTGTCTCACTTCCCCCAAGAACACCTTCTGCTGGACCAAAGAGGTCGCTGCAGCGTTCCAGGCATTGAAGACGGAGTTCTCCTCCTCCCGAGTCCTGACCCAGGTCGACCCCGCACTGCAGTGCCTGGTGGAAGTCGACGCATCTGATACGGGAGTGGGGGCGGTGCTATCCCAGCGATCACCCACCAATGGGGTCAAGTGACCCTGCGCCTTCTTCTCACGGCGTTTGTCTCCGGCCGAGCGGAATTACGACGTCGGGGACAGGGAGCTTCTCGCCATCAAGCTCGCCCTGCAGGAGTGGCGCCACTGGCTGGAGGGGGCTGCATTACCATTCATGGTGCTGACGGACCATAAGAACTTGGAGTATCTTCGATCTGCTAGACGTCTGAATGCCCGCCAGGCGCGCTGGTCCTTGTTCTTCGCCCGGTTCCACTTCACCATTACCTATCGCCCTGGCTCTAAGAACGGCCTACCCAATGCCCTCTCCAGGCAGTTTGCCCCTGAGACGTCAGAGGAGCCGGGTCATACCATCCTGCCCAGCTCGTGTGTGGTAGGGGAAATTCCTGGACCATCAGGGACAAGATCCGGAGGGCGCAGGAGACCGAACTGGACCCTGGCGGCAGACCGGAGGGAAGGTTATTCGTTCCATCTTCTGTCCGGGGGGAGGTCATCCATTGGGTTCACACCTCCAAACTCGCCTGCCACCCTGGCATATCCCGGCTAGTGGATCTCCTCCAGCGTTCCTTCTGGTGGCCAGGTCTGCAGAAGGATGCCGCCAACTACATCCAGGTGTGCCCTGTGTGTGCCACCGGCAAGTTAGGATATTCTCCTGCGGGTCTGCTCCAGCCCCTGCCGACCCCTGGCAGGCCCTGGTCTCACATAGCCCTCGACTTCGTCCCCGGTCTCCCGACCTCTAACACCTATGACACCGTCTTGACCATCATGGATCGATTCTCCAAGGCCGCCCACTTTGTGCCACTTCGGGGTCTTCCAACGGCACGGGAGACAGCGGACCTTCTGGTTCAACACGTGGTCAGGCTGCACGGGATACCGGTGGACGTCGTCTCGGATCGGGGACCCCAGTTTGTCTCAGAGGTGTGGAAGTGTTTCTGCAACGCCTTGGGGGCCACAGTTCGCCTCTCCTCCGGTCACCACCCACAATCCAACGGGCAGTGCGAACGGGCCAACCAGGAGCTGGAAGCTGCCCTAAGCTGCGTCACTTCCTCCAACCCGTCTTCCTGGAGCACGCACCTGGCTTGGGTAGAGTACGCCCACAACACGGCTCGGTCTTCCGCCACAGGGATGTCCCCCTTCAAAGCATCCTTGGGTTATGATCCACCTTTGTTCCCGGAGCAGGAGGCGGAGCTGGCGGTTCCTTCCATCCAAGCGCACCTGAGACGGTGTCGGGCTCTGTGGACCAAGGTGCGCGACGCGCTTTTACGCACGGCGGCGCGCAACAGCACCACGGCGAATCGCCACAGGAGACCGGCCCCTGCCTACCAGGTGGGTCAACAGGTCTGGTTGGCCTCTCAAGATATCCACCTTAAGGCTGAAAAGAGGAAGTTGGCTCCACGCTTCATTGGCCCCTTCACCATTTCTAAAATTGTTAACCCGGTGGCTGTGCGTCTGGCCCTCCCCCCCCCCTCCCTCCACATTTGTCCCACCTTCCACGTGTCCAAGATCAAGCCCTTTGTCTCCGATCCCCTCTGCCCCCCTCCCGCAGCGCCGCCCGCACCTATGATGATCGACGGCCACCCGGCCTGGAGAGTCGCCTCCATCATGGACTCCCGGCGCCGAGGTCGCGGGCTGCAGTTCTTGAGATTGAGATTGAGATTCAACTTCATCATTACACATGTATGAATACAAGGTAACGAAACGTGACTTGGCATTTGGGCACGCTCTGCAGAGCACATCCAAGGCCGGGGCAGCCGCTAGGCGCCAGTCATAAAGAAGAAGGAAAAAAAAGAAAAGAAAATGGATATGACACAGTAGGTGAGAGAAAAAAAACACATGTTTTATCAGAATGACGCTCGGCAAGTGAGCAAAATTTTGATTGCAAGCAAAAAAAACCCCTCAATGCACATTTAGCAGACATTTAGCAGGAGATCACACACAAAAGTTGAGAGGCAGTGTATTGTATGCATGTAGTGTTGTATGCATTGTGTAGTGTAAATGTAACAGTTGTTAGTGAGCAGCAGAGGGCGCCTCCTGGCAGTGGATAGATGTTATAATCATGTGACTTATAAACAAGTCCAGAGTCCAGAGTCTATCTCTCTTGCTCTCTCTCTTGCTTGCAGAAGGCACATGGGCATTGTCCTTGAGGGTCCAATCCGCTGACGACAAACAACTGATTGTTGATTGTTTGGGTAGACATAAGAGCCGGTCCTTCCGCTTATCTCAATCAGGAGGAATGTAAACACGGGGCAAACAAGGTCAAATCAAATCAAATCAGCACAGTGCACTCAGAGAATAGAATTTGTCCTCACCCGTGTAACTTTGTGCTTCCATTATATGTGCAGGCTTAAACTGTTTTTCCATGGAGAGCACAGGGCTTCAGATGTATTCCTTCACTGAATCACTGTCATTCAGTTCACCGTTTGCCGCTACTCGTGCCCTCCCCAACTGGTCGAATTTGATGAAGGAGCTTGCCGGGTCCGCTTTGATCAGCTCTCTCACCTTCCTTCAATTTCTGATGCATCAGGGAACTCCACAGCCAAAAATAGAAGTCCTGAGATCATAACCAATAATGTTTCCACAGACGCATGAATTCCAATGTCCATGAGTCTCCTCGTAGGTTCCAATTCTTGGGCTCCCCCTTGGCCCAATTCTTGTTGAAAAATAGTGACAATAGCACATTTAAGCCGCTTCCAAATCCATAATTTCCGTTTAGATTAAGATTTAGCAGAAGAAGAGCGACTAAACACAGACAAAAACGCAACATTGCAAAAGCTGGGAATAGATCAGGAAGGCAGGGGAGGAGGGAAGAAAAATGCGACTGCTCTCTCTCAAGGCAAGAAGGAAAAAAAAAACTTGGTGGACTGGGAGGGATTCGGTCCTGAGTGGAGGTCCTGGGTGCGCTCTTCTTTGGTGTTGGACAGGAGTCTCATCACGGAGTTCCACCGGGCGCACCCGGACAAACCAGCACCGGGAGGCACTGCTGGGGGGGGGGGGGGGGAATACTGTCACAACTCGCCGCCCATCAGCGGCCTCAGCTGTGTGCATACCTGTGCCTCGTCAGCAGCGGGCTATTTAGCCCACTCAGCCCAGTGCTGCGGTCTGGAGCCGTCTGTTCGCATTGGCACTTTGTAGCTCGTGTATCAACCTCTGATCACCAGCAAGACTTCAACCCCATGTAAGTATACCTTACCTTTCTCCAAGTCTTAACCCCTGTGCACAGGTGGATTCCCTGGCGGCGGATTTCCCCGTCATCGCCAACCTATCTCCACCATCAATGCAGGCTCTGCAGGATGCTGTCTTCCGGGCTTCTCCCTTGCCAATGCCAGCCACCTGTACCCACAAGTAAGCAACACACAACTCATTATCCCTGTCCAGGTGTGGTGCCCTTTACCCCTTGTCCTCTGCTCTCTCTCCATAGGGTTGTCCGGCTGTACGGCGCACTGCTCTACTTCCTGCGCATCGGCGTTCACCCCCAACATATACACATATCGCATACATCCATTCAGACACACCTGCTTGTTGAATAAAGCTGTTAAATCTATCCTGAGCCTGCGTGCGTGTTTCCTGGGCCAGACATTATGTCATGTTTGGCTAACTATCGACCAATCTCTAATCTGCCTTTCATTTCAAAAATCTTAGAAAGAGTTGTTGCTGCGCAATTGTTTGACCACTTGTAGGGAAATGGTTTATTTGAAGAGTGTCAATCTGGGTTCAGAGGTCATCACAGCACTGAAACAGCCTTAGTGAAGGTCACTAATGACCTCCTTATCGCATCTGATAATGGACTCGTTTCTGTACTTGTCCTTTTAGATCTTAGTGCAGCCTTTGATACTATCGATCATGATATTCTACTTGATAGATTAGAACATTATGTTGGACTAAATGGAACTTCGCTGCAGAGGTTTAGATCTTATTTGTCCGGTAGACTTCAGTTTGTTCACATCAGTGATGAGTTTTCTTCCAACTCTAAGCTCAGTCATGGAGTTCCACAGGGATCTGTGTTAGGCCCTACTCTTTTTAGTTTATATATGCTTCCGTTAGGCAATATCATTAGAAAGCACTGTATACATTTTCATTGTTACGCAGACGACACACAATTATACCTGTCAATGAAGCCCGATGATTGTAACCAATTAGACAAGTTAGAGGCCTGTCTTAAGGAAATCAAAGCTTGGATGACTTGTAATTTTCTGCTATTAAACCCTGATAAGACTGAAGTCATTCTTGTTGGTCAAAAAAACCTTAGAAATACCTTTCCAAATCAAACTCTTAATTTGGATGCCACTACTCTTACTCTGAATAGTTCTGTGAGGAACCTTGGAGTTATTTTTGCTCAAGATCTGTTCTTTAATTCACGTATTAAATTTGTTTCTAAGACTGCCTTCTATCAACTGCGCGATATTGCCAAGATTAGGAGCATCTCGTCTCTGAATGATGCTGAGAAACTGATCCACGCTTTTGTTAGCTCTTGATTAGATTATTGTAACTTGTTATTATCAGGTTGTCCTAAAATATCTTTAAAAAGTCTTCATTTGGAGGGACTTCCGGTCTGGACACCATGGTGATAGCAACTTAACGCTGAAGCTCCCAGACCCAATCCAGAAAAATACCTTGAAAATCAGATTTAACGGATTTTTGGAAGAGTGAAAATCAAAAGACAAAGTCATCATGCCTAAAGGAAAACAAAAGAAATCGACATTTACCAGGCCAGGACACGCATCGGCCGGAGAATCTGATCCGGAGGATTTCCATTCAGAAGACGAGGAGCTGAATGAAGCTAGCAAAAAGGTTAGCTTAAAAATGGTATTTAAAGAATTAAGACGATTTCGCCTAGAGTGTTGGGCCGAATTTCGTGAAATCAAAGAAGAAATAAAAAGGACGAACAGCAGAGTGGACCAGGCCGAGGACCGAATCTTGGAAGCAGAGGAAAGAATAAAAGGGCTGGAAGATACCGTGCTCGATCTACACAATAGACAGTCAAGACTGGAGGCTAAGCTAACCGACCAAGAAGGCAGACTAAGAAGAGACAACATAAGAATTCATGGTCTGAAAGAAGGAGTCGAGGATGGTTTCACCACAATGGCGGCATGCATGGAATCCTTATTGAGAGAAAAGTTGGATATTCCCCAATCCACCGACTTGAAGATAGAAAGGGCGCACTGTACATTAGCCCCTAGGCCAGCAGCAGAAGCGCCTCCACGATCGGTGGTGGTGAGGTTTTCCAACTCCAAAATAAAAGAAGAGGTTGTAAGACTGGCTTGGCAGATAAAAAGGATTTATGCACCAAGAGAGAAAAGTTTTCGTGGAACACGATTACGCCCCGGAGGTCCTTAAAAAGTGTCGGGAATACAACGACGCTAAAAAGGTACTACGAGAGAAAAAACTGCGCTTTCAGACGCCATTTCCGGCGAAGTTGCGGGTTTTCTACGGTGACGAGACGTGTCTCTACAACTCGGGGGAAGAAGCAACCTCGGATATGGCGAGAAGAGGGCTCCCGGTAACGGTGTTTAAACCTGCAGCAGACCCGATCGAAAGAATCAAGGCTCAAACGTGGTCCACACAGAGGCCCTCAAAATCCACGGGCCAGCAGCGGGAAACCCAGCGCCAGAGCTACAAGGAAAAACTGGCCGTTTACAGGAGGGAATAACGATATTTTTAGTCAATCTGCACATCCAACCCCCCTCCTACAAGGTAACAAACATTAAAGGAGATGCAGAATCAGCATGTGGTAAAACATTTCATGGAACAGTCATAATACTAGAAACAAATAAGTCTTTAAAAAAAAAAACAACAACTTGTTAAAATAGAAATGTGACAATGATCCACATGTTCTCTCCACACTAACAAATACTGTATTAACGTGAATGTTTGCTGTGATGGTGGTGGGAGGGTGCACACAATTTCATAGGGTATAGGCATAAAAAAAAAAATCATTACAAGTTCGGATCGGGATCTGAAATTCACGTTAAAAACATGGGACAACTTACAGGGGTAAGAGAGGGCCCTCAGCATGTAACGGAATCTGAGGAATTTCCCTCAGAGCCTCCACACCATCAAGGCTCTTCTAGGGTCACTAAAAAGACCTCAGCTCAGGAAGATCTTTTTTTTTTTTTTTTTTTTTAATTTAAGTTTTTGTAAAGGGTATACAGGTCATTACAGCATTGCATTGTTTACATTTTCATCACATGTTCCCTTATTTTTTGCTATTTGACAACATTGGTAGGATAATTATTACAACACCCCCCTTTTTTTTAAAGTGAAAGAAAAAGTGAAATTAAAGAGAATTAAATAAAAAAAAACGAACAAACAAACAAACAGAACAGCAAAAAACAAACAAACAGAAAATTAAGTAATTAAAAGTAAAAGAGCATCTGAGTAGCGTTGGAACAAAGAGCGGGACCATTATTGAAATGGTATTTGTCAAAGATTAGATCTAATGGAAGACACATATGCGATCCAGGATTGCCAAAAGTTCATCAAGTTCTTAATGTTTTTTATGTTCTTAATGTTCTTTCAGTTTCTGAGTAGCATAAAAGAGGGCCACCACACTGTTATACTAAATAAGACAACACAATGGAGAAACAGGGCGTAACCAAAATAATCTCATATAATGTAAAAGGGATCCTGAATCCAGTTGAAAGATCCAAGATTCTAGGCAAAATGAAAAAAGACAAAGCAGGAATAATATTTTTACAAGAAACCCACCTAACAGACGTGGAACACACTAAACTCAATAGACAAGGGTTTTAAATGATCTCTTCATCTTCATATAAGTCAGGGAGGAGGAGGGGAGTAGCGACATTGATCTCAACCAAAATTACATTTGAAAAAAAATCAGAACACAAAGATAAAGAAGGGAGATACAGTTTGGTACTTGGGCGGCTAGAGGGAGAAGATATCACCCTGCTGAATGTATATGCACCTCCAGGGACTAACTGGAAATTTTATAAAAATGTATTTGACCTAATGATAACTAAAGCCCAAGGTTTAGTGATATGTGGTGGAGACTTCAATCTAAGACTGAATCCATATTGGGATGCATCAGGTAATTCTCCACATCAAAATAACACTCAAAGTAGGAAAACTCAGATGCTACTAAAAGAAATGGGAATCTGTGACGTGTGGAGGGAATTCAACCCCAGTGTAAAAGATTATACATTTTACTCAGCACCACATTCATCATACTCAAGGATTGACTATTTTTTTATGTTTAATAGAGACATTGGAAGAGTAAAAACATGTAAAATAGGACTGATGGATCTCTCTGACTACAGTCAGAGCTATATGGACTTAAGTATCCAAAAATACACAAATAATACATTTTCTTGGAGGTTAAATTCAAATGTCCTGAAAGGACCACTGAAAGATGAATTGGAATCAGATATTCTCAGATATTTGGAAGAAAATGATAATGGAGAAGTATCCCCTTTAATACTGTGGGACGCATGCAAAGCTGTAATAAGGGGAAAGATTATTGCAAAACTGGCAATCCAAAAGAAACTGAGACAAGAAAAACTAACCACATTAGAGTCAGAACTTAAGAACCTAGAAAAAGAGCACAAAGACAACACTCATTCTAATGACTCGCTCAAAATTAAGGAAATTAAAAAACAAATATATGAGATCTACACATTAGAAATCCAGAAGAAACTTACATTTCTGAAACAAAAATACTATGAAGCAGGCAGCAAATCGGCAAAATTACTAGCCTATAAATTGAGGAAACAACAAACGGAGAGAGCAATCTACAAAATCAGAGACCCAGTATCAAAGGAAATAAAATTCAGAATTCAGGATATTCTTAAAATCTTTGAGAACTACTATAAGAACTTGTACTCCCTCAAAAAACATAAAAACGCATCCGAAGCATTCCTAAACACATTAAACCTTCCCCAACTTACTGAGTCTCAAAATAAAACACTACTGTCAGAAATACAACCTAAAGAATTAGAAAAAGCAATTATGAAACTTAAAGCTAACAAATCCCCAGGAGCAGATGGCTATACAGCAGAGTGGTACAAAACCTTTAAACAGCAACTATCTCCTCTCCTCCTGAAAACATTTAACTATGTCCTCCACACAGGGGAAATCCCCCCCTCCTGGAGAGAAGGGGTCATTGCAGTCATACCTAAACCTGAAAAGGATAAACGAGACTGCTCCAACTACAGACCAATCAGTGTATTAAATCAGGACTATAAGCTTTTTACCACTATCCTTGCCAAAAGGTTAGAAAATATACTGACAGACTTAATTCATTTAGACCAAACAGGCTTTATAAGACAAAGACAGACACAAGACAACATTAGACGTACTTTACACATAATTCATCATATAAAAAAATATAACTTAAATGCAGCCATACTGGGATTAGATGCTGAAAAAGCATTCAATTCGGTTGACTGGTCTTTCCTATATAGAATCTTATCCAGTTTCAATTTTCATAACAACTTCATTAGAACTATCCAGGCATTATATAAAAAACCAACAGCTAAAATAAGGATTAACGGTAATTTATCATCATCTTTTGAGCTGGAAAGAGGATGTCGTCAGGGCTGCCCCTTGTCTCCACTGCTCTTTGCAATCTTCATAGAACCTCTGAGCCAATGGATAAGAGAGAATCAAAAAATTCAAGGTATTACACTTGGTCAGAAGGAACATAAAATAGCACTCTTTGCTGATGACATTTTAATATACCTGGGGCAGCCGGACACCTCTTTTCCAGAACTAATCTCAGTTTTTTCAGAGTATGGAGATTTATCGGGGTACGAATTAAACATGCATAAAACCCAAGTTTTAACATTCAACTATGACCCAAATCAATATTTACTAAGCAAACTCAAAACTAACTGGGAGATGGAATCTATGAAATATCTGGGGGTCAATATCCCGAAACAACTCAACAAAATTATAACACTAAACTATGATCCACTGGTGGCAAAAATAAAATCTGATCTAGCAAGATGGAATATGATACCATTCTTGGGTAATGCACAAAGAACTGAAGCAGTCAAAATGAATATATTTCCACGTCTTCTATACCTTTTCCAAACAATACCGGTAGAACCTCCCAAAAAAACATTGCAAGAACTGGACAGAAGGATCTCAAGATTCATATGGCAGGGCAAGAGACCTAGAATCAGATATAGAACCCTACAGCTAAACAAAGACAAAGGTGGGCTCGCGCTGCCAAATATCAGGGACTATTTTAAAGCCGCACAAATTAAAACTTTAGTAGAGATATGTAACCCAGTCTACACTGCACAATGCAAGGAGATGGAATGCCAAATAACAAGTGACATCCCCCTACAGGCGATAATAGGGAATAATGTCTTACCTAAACTTTTGAATAACACTAACCCGTGGATAGAGACCCCGCTAAAAATTTGGTTTAAGATAGTCAGAGAGAATCAAACTAAAGAACCCTATCGATTTCTGCAATGGATTGCCTATGATCAAGACTTTACTCCTAATAAAACAGACACTAGATTTAAAAAGTGGAAAGAGAACGGACTGATAAAATATTATGATTTTTTTAAAGGGCAAATTTTAAGAAGTTTTGAAGATTTGAAAAAACAAGGTCTAATAAATCAAGACCTTTACAGGTTCTTTCAGCTTAGACACCACATAAACAATATACTTAAAAAGGAGGATTTGGAAAGGGCCCAGTCAAGAGTTTTGAAGGTCTTCTTAATGGCGTATAAAGGGATCCCAGCGATCAGATACATTTCTATAATATACCAAGGTCTTCAAGACTTAAAAGGAGACAACGCATCATATATAAAAGAGAGATGGGAAAAAGAGGGGAATTTCACTTTACAACTGGAAAAATGGGAAAAGCTAAATAAACAACAATGGAAAAGTACCTCATTCCTGCAGTGGAGAGAATTTGGATGGAAAAATTTGATAAGATTTTTCAGAACACCTGCACAAAACAAATTTACTCATAAGGGGTTGAATTGTTGGCGCTTGTGTGGTGAAGAGACTACAAATCATTTTCATGTGTTTTGGTCATGCCCAGTTATCCACCAATATTGGACCAATGTACAGACAATATTGGGGAAAATATTCAAAATAACAGTCCCCTTTTCTTTTGTAACTTTGTATTTGGGTTTACTACCGGATTCACTGGAAAGACGAGGAGAAAAATACTTATTCACTGTTTTAATATTGGCAAGTAAAAAAGCCCTAACTAAAAAATGGATGTTGAAGGACTGTCCTACACCTGAAGATTGGATTAACGTGATCCAAGACATTTACTCGATGGAAAAGTTGACATTTCCACTGAGACAGGACATGGATGGGTTCTTGAACTTTTGGCAACCCTGGATCGCATATGTGTCTTCCATCAGATCTAATCTTTGACAAATACCATTTCAATAATGGCACCGCTCTTTGTTCCAACACTACTCAGATGCTCTTTTATTTTTATTTATTTATTTTTATTTTATTTTTATTCTTTCTTTTTTCTTTTTTTTGTTTTTTGCTCTTCTGTTTTTTTTTTTTTTTGTTCTTTCTTTAATTTCACTTTTTCTTTCACTTAAAAAAGGGGTGTTGTAATAATTATTCTTCCAATGTTGTCAAACAACAAAAAAAAGGGAACATGTGATGAAAATGTAAACAATGCAATGCTGTAATGACGTGCATACCCTTTACAAAAACTTAAATTAAAAAAAAAGTCTTAATTTGATCCAAAATGCTGCTGCAAGAGTTTTAACTGGTTCTAGAAAGAGAGATCATATCTCTCCGGTTCTGGCCTCCCTTCATTGGCTTCCCATAGAGTTTAGAATTAAGTTTAAAATCTTTTTTCTCACTTACAAAGCTCTTAATAATCAACCCCCCTTATATATAAAAGATCTGATATTACCCTATCATCCTAACAGAGCACTGCACTCCCAAAATGCTGGATTACTTGTAATACCTAGAATCTCCAAAAGTACAATGGGAGGCAGAGCCTTCTGCTATCAAGCTCCTTTCCTGTGGAACCAGTTACCAATCCGGGCTCGGGAGTCAGACTTGATCTCTGTTTTTAAGAATAGGGTAAAAACCTTCCTCTTCAATATTGCCTACAATTAGGGAGGGATCTTGTGTCTCTAAACCCTCCTTTTGTTTTGCTGTTAATAGATTCTGATTGCCGGGTGACTTCCAATAATGTACTTGGCCTCTCACCGTTAATGTTTGCTCTCTTTATGTCTGTTCTTTTCATCTTCTCTATCCCCTCACCCCCAGCCAGTCACAGCAGATGACTGCCCCTCCCTGAGCCTGGTTCTGCTAGAGGTTTCTTCCTGTTAAAAGGGAGTTTTTCCTCTCCACCGTCGCTAAGTGCTTGCTCACAGGGGATCGTCTGATTGCTGGGTCTTTCTGCAATTGTGAAGTTTTCCCTACATTGAAAGTGCTATAAAATTACTTTTGTTGTGATATGGCGCTATATAAATAAAGTTGAATTGAATTGTTGCCAACTCCTCAGTAAGGAAAGTAGCTATTTGCTGTTGTAAAATTTGCTAGAAGTCACTCAATGACATCACTGCCTATTTGCATAATTGGTCATTTGCATGTAATTGTAATGGACGCTGTGGGACAGAAGAATAATGTCGTGGGAGAGACAAAAAGTGAGTAAAAAACAGCATAAATATGTTTAGAGCTCCAAATTGACTTTCTTCTGTTGATACTTGGTTTGTTTGTTTTAATTTGGCATTTAAATAGGTCATCACTTCTGTATCATCTCCAATAAACGTCTTCAACCAGCCTTTGAATTCAGAGTGTGATTCCCACTCCTTTCTGTATTTTTGAGCGTATAGTTTAGACTGCGACATGACGAGCTAGCTGCTAGATTTTTAGCTTATGTATCTCTCTCTCTCACTCACACACACACACACACACACACACACACACACACACACACACACACACACACACACAGAGTGGACCAAGTGAGTACGTGACTGAGGCTGTTAATCAGATTCGGCCGCACCTCGGACATAGTCCAAGGACGGATAATTTTTTTGCACATAAGGAGTTGTTCAGAGCTCCTTATACAAAGATATAGAATGATGATAACACTGGTCAACACCAAATTTATTGTCTTGTAGAGACTTGGGTGAGTCATCTCAGACAGTGTCTCAGTCAGGATGCAGAGGGTAAACAGAGGAGGACAATAGTCAGGGAGTTCATGGGGAGATGGCAGGAAGAAGGAGTCGGGGGATTTAAGGGTGAATGTATTGTGATGTTAAATGTCATGCAATGTGATGTGAAATGTCATACAGATGTGAGATGAGCGGTTGGGATAAAAGGAGAAACCGTGCGTGGTTGTATCATGCTTTTCTGTGTATGACTGATGAGAGAGTGTAATATATGTCGTCTGTTTGTAAACCTGCTGTAGCGTAAAATAGAAATATTAATAAATAATAAATATGATCAGGTATGAATTATTTAATTTAAGATAAGATAAGATAAGATAAGATAAGCCTTTATTAGTCCCACAACGGGGAAATTCCAGGATTGCAACAGCACAGGGATAGCAACACTCAGAGCAACAATCAGAAGGCAAGAAAAAAAAAACAAGCAAGCAAGAGCAGCTAATAAACATATGTACGTATTACTATAAAATATATATATATACACACACACACAGACACACAGTGCAGAGCATTGTAGCTGGATGGAATAATATATGAATATATGAACACACAGTGCAGAGCATTGTAGCTAGATGGAATAAATATGTAAATATATAAACACCCACAGTACGGAGCATTGCAGCTAGGTGGAATAAATATGCAAGTATATAAACACACACAGTGCGGAGCAATGTAGCTAGATGGAATAACATGTAGATATATAAATATATAAACACCCACAGTACGGAGCATTGCAGCTAGACGGAACAAATATGCAAATATATAAACACACACAGTGCAGAGCATTGCCGCTAGATGGAATGAAACAGCATAACCGTCTACCCAGCTATCCTGCATGGTATGATTATGTGCCCATACACACTCTCACCCTCCATAGCGACCGGCATGCTCCTAGTTGTATGCCGGAGAGGACCACTGTGTAAGTCTATTGCATCTTCTGCATTCAAAAAACTATTAGTTTGTTACGTCTTTTTTGCTATCTCTGCGAGCAGCCCTGCTTAGGTTGTACAGTCTGACAGCCGTTGGTAGGAAGGACCTACGAAACCTCTCGGTTGTGCACCTGGGATGATGTAGTCTGCTGCTAAATGAGCTCCTCAGTGCATTCAGTATGTCCTGCATAGGGTGGAACTCGGACTCCAGCAGAGATGACAGTTTAGCCACCGTCCTTCTCTCTCCTATCTCCTCCATCGGATCAAGGCGCTGCCCCAGGACAGAGCTAGCTTTCTTAATCAGTTTGTTCAGTCTCTTCCTATCGGCTGCAGTAATGCCACTGCCCCAGCAGACCACTCCAAAAGTGATGGCTGATGCCACCACCGTGTCATAGAATGACTTCAGCAGCGCCCCTTGTACACCAAAAGACCTGAGTCTCCTCAGCAGGAACAGCCTGTGCTGTCCCTTCTTGTAGAGTGCATCAGTATTGTGTGACCAGTCTAGTTTATTGTTCAGATGAATACCCAGGTACTTATAGGATGTCACCATCTCGATGTCTGTTCCCTGTATATTTACTGGTACTGTGAGGGGCTGCCCATGCCTGCGGCAGTCCACCACCAGCTCCTTAGTTTTCCTCGCGTTGATCTGGAGGCAGTTCCGATGGCACCAGTCCACGAAGTCCTGGATAAGCCCTCTGTACTCAGCTTCATCTCCATTGGAGATGAGGCCAACGATCGCAGAGTCATCAGAGAACTTCTGTAGATGGCAGTGTGTTGTGTTGTGTGAGAAGTCCGCAGTATAAAGAGTGAACAGGAAGGGAGCCAGCACCGTTCCCTGGGGGGCCCCCGTGCTACTGATGATCGTGTCGGACACACAGTCCCGGGTTCTCACAAACTGAGGCCGGTTCGTGCGGTAGTCCAGGATCCATGATGACAGGTGCTGGTCCACCCCTGCGCGCAGCAGCTTGTCCTTCAGGATCATCGGTTGGATGGTGTTGAAAGCACTGGAGAAGTCAAAGAACATGATCCTCACCATATTCCCGGGCTTCTCCAGGTGGGACAGAGAACGGTGAAGGAGGAAGATCACCGCATCCTCCACCCCAATGCCATGCTGGTAGGCGAACTGGAGTGGATCCATCGCTGGTTCCACCAGGGGGCGGAGGTGAGCAAGGAGCAGTCTCTCCAGGGTCTTCATCAAGTGGGACGTCAAGGCCACCGGTCTGTAGCTGTTCAGGTCTTTGGGGTGGGAAGTTTTTGGTACAGGTACCACACAAGATGTTTTCCACAGCTGTGGTACCCTCCCCAGTTTCAGGCTCATGTTGAAGATATACGTCACAATCCCACACAGCTGGTCTGCACAGGACTTGAGGAGCTTTGCGCTGATGCCGTCCGGTCCCGGCGCCTTCCTCGCCTTGATCTTCCTCAGCTCCGTCCTCACCTGGGTCCTGGTCAGGGTCAGGATGGGGGGCTGTGTGTTGGGAGTGGGGGGGTGTTGGCAGAGTGGGGAGTGGGCAGCAGGACTTGATTTCTTTAGAGGCAGCAGTGGTTGTTGTGCAGTCAGGGGGGAGGGCGGTTGGTCAAATCTATTGAAAAACAGATTCAGGTTGTTCGCCCACTCCCTGCCCCCTGTGGCCTGGGGGGAGGTATTCTGGAGCCCCGAGATGGTTTTGAGGTTTCTCCAGACCCCGCTGATGTCGCTCTGTTGCAGCTTGTCCTCCATCTTCTTCCTGAAGCTGTCCTTGCCTTCTCTGATCTTTCTCCTCAGCTCCCTCTGTACGGACTTCAGCATCTCCCTGTTCCCTGACCTGAAGATCCTCTTCTTCTCTCTCAGAAGTGTTTTAATCTCAGGGTTGATCCAGGGTTTGTTGTTTGAGTGACGCCGTATGGTCTTGGTGGGAACGGATTTGTCCACACAGAAGCTGAGGTAGCCCGTGAAGGTGTGAATGAGGCCATCGATGTCCTCACCATGTGGATCGCAGAGCTGCTTCCAGGCGGTGGCTTCAAAACAGCCCTTTAGGGTGTCCATTGTCTCCTCAGACCATAACTCCACAGTGTGCATGGCCGGAGGTTGTCTGTGCACTAGGGGTTTGTACACCGGCCGGAGATGAACCAAGTTGTGATCCGATCTCCCGAGTGGGGGTAGTTGTGATGAGGTGTACGCCTCCTTAGTGTTTGCGTAGAATAAATCCAGTGTTTTATTGTCTCTAGTGTGGCATGTGACATACTGGGTGAACGTGGGTAGAATGGGAGACAGTGAAACATGGTTGAAATCGCCTGAGATGAGGAGAAGAGCATCTGGGTGTTCTGTCTGCAGCCTGCTGGTTACTGAATGGATGACGTCACGTGCTGTCCCAGCGTTCGCCGTCGGATTTGCATAAACAACAATGCAGATCACGTGTGAGTGTTCTCTCGGGAGATATGTAGGCCTCATGCTAACAGCTAGCAACTCAATGTCTTTGCTGCAGTGTCGTTGTTTAACAGTGATATGTCCCGGTCTGCACCAGTTGTTGTTAACATACATGATCACTCCACCGCCCCTAGCCTTGCCACTGTCTGGTGTTCGGTCAGCTCGTATCATGTGAAAACCCTCCAGCTCAATGTTAGCATCTGCTGCTAGTTCAGTTATATTATATAACTGAACTATATATATATTTATATTGATGTATTGGAATCTGAGCTCAAATCTCATTTCATATACATCAGAAAAGTTAATAACACTCGTAAGGGGCACCAGCTTCTATCTTTAAGAAGCAATTTGATCTTTAATTTCACTTTATACTTGTTTAATCACTCAATAAATTAATCAATAATCAGTCTCAAAAATTTTCCGTGAATTCGATATTCGAATTCTGGGCTTGAACAGACTCAGAATGAAATAAATTCCCAACAACTTCTCTCATTTTTAAATATTTATTAAACGAAAGGATTAACAGACATTGCAGTAATTTCATTAATCATAGAATCAATCTTGTAAATGATAGATTAACAATATTAATATTTTCGGAACCAGGGTTAACTGAGAAACCAATTTCTATCAGTTTGTGTTAACATATTATGGAAACAACGCAAATTTATGGAGAAAGTTTACTAATTATATGAAAAAGTCCTAAATTAATCTTAAGAAAATAAAAACGGAATTTTAATGAAAAGAAGAGTTATGTTAAGGGCTTCTTAATTTGCATCTGATTAGATATACAAATTATTACCGAACCTCAGAAGTTTAATTCAGCAGATGAATTAAAGTTTTTGCAGCTCACGTGATCCTCGGTGATGATGGCTCTGGCGTCGTCCTCAGCCCAAGATTTCGTGGATGTTAGAGGAAATATCTGCCCGCAGATATTTCAGCATCCACAGTTCGACCTTTAAAGTCAAGCGGTCGAAGGGGCTGGATCTTGGCCGTATGACCCACAGTTGAAACTGGGCTCTAAGCCAGATGGTGCCGATGCTTCTTCAGCGTGTGATGGACAGCTGCGCGTTGATTCCTCAGCTGCGTCTTTTCTTCCTGGTAGACAAGCAGCTGCAGAGGTCTTCGGGAATAATTAAAGATATCTAATCCGATCTCAAATTAAAAAAAAAACTTTCGGACTTTAGATAAAAATAGTAGTTTCTGGTGGGTGCTTGGTCAAGAAAAATATTATAAAAATAAAGTCAAGATTAAAGTTTACATTAAAATTAAAACAAACGGTGGTTTTACAGAAAGTTTAACAAAGAAAAAGTGATGAATAAAAATTGGAGTTTAACTCCGATTAAGAATTGAGCTCAAAGAAATAGGAATTCCTAGGTATTTAAGAGAAAAATAAAACATTAAGATACAAAGTTACATAAACAAATTACGAGTTATCTGCTCTGTGTTCAGAAAAGCGACACGTGGTTGAGTCTTTGTTCAGATGGTCCTTTGTTCTTCCTTGCTGTGTGTAGACAATAGAGAGAGACGGACCAGTGGAAAGGGGAGCCGGACAGAGAAGAGAGATCTGGAGCAAAAGAGGCAGAAGCAGGGGTCCCTCTGTTATTTAAGTCCCGTTGAGCTTCGCGGGCTTCCGGGATCTCAGCCAATGAGCGTCCTTCGTGGGCGGGCTCGATGAACTTTTAGTCCAATGAACAAACAGTCTATTGTTTGGAGTTCTTTGGGATGAAGAGTTGTCATGCAGAGGTTGGCTGCTGGAGTCACATGGTTTTAGAGGCAAAACTTTGATACATACTGGAAGTTAATATTTCCCTTTATGTATTAAACTAAGATAACTTTAGTGATTAGTATAAATTATAAGCAGTGCTTCTAAATCAACATGCAGGAATAAACATTCATTTAAACATTAACATGCATATACTGTATATAAAATCACAGATTAATGCATTTCACACATATTATGGATTTTCCACATTAAAACATCAGAGTCCATTTTCTTTTCATAGTTCTGAAAAGAAGGAGGTTTGGAATTGAGTGTGCAATAATGTACTTTAAAATTCACTGGTTAAATCCAGCATGTCCAGAGTTTAAGGAAATTAGCTGAGTCGTGGATCTGTTGCATGTTTTATGGGGGCAATAAAAGTGAAGCCGGACATTGGGGACATTCCTTAGGTTGGTTTTAACAAAAGAAGGGGGATTTCAGCTGTGGCCTGGAGGAAGAAAATCCATTTTTTTGTCTTACTCCTGGGTGAAACAAAAATGTCTTTAAGCAGAAGAATAATTGTTGCTGAGCCAAAGTGAGATGATGCTACAGTCCCCCCTCTGGTATCAATGGTGACGTTGATTCAGCGTTGATAGCAATCCTAGGCATCAAATTCCAATTTGGCGAGGCTTGATCCAAATGCTGAACTAAAGTTCTGATGTCGATAAGTGTTAAGCTTGTAAACAGTATCTATTCCATAGTGTAGGTCCTTAAATTTGGTTTTCTGAAAAACTTCTGGAAATTTCAAAAATAATTTGGGCATGACCAAATATAAACATTGTATAATTGTCTAGGATATACTAAAGTTCTGTATAAGCCTGTAAAGACTTAAAAATTCTGGGTACAAAAAAAAAGTGAACTAGAAGTATGTGGGTTTCGACATACTTGATATAAATGTTTTGGGTTTGCTGAAAAATATCTATTCAAGATTTCAAAAACAGTTTAAATGTGCATAAAATCTAAATAAAGTATAAAGGATTATTTATATATACACAAGCATGTATCCAAAAATCTTAGTCAAAAGCAAAAATAAAATTCTTTCATACTTGAGGTAGATTCAGACTAATCAATATTGAGGTGACTCAAGGAGGTTCAAATTGAATTTGTTTAGTTAGACTAAACCATGGTTCCACAGATGTCCAAATCATAGGGTGTTTGAGGCTTTTGTTCAGAAAGACTGAGTGGGAATAGGATGTCATTATCATTCTTTGGATGGCAATGAGAAGTAAATTTGGATTTACTGCAAAAAGGATATGATGAGAGAGCATATTCATTGCTAAAGCGTTAACTGAGAAGCTAATGTTTCTAGCTACTTCTGAGAGTAACATAGACATTGGCTGTGTGTGAGCATAGTCAACCTTCAACACAAAGAGCAAAGAGTTCAAGACCTTGTTGAGTTTGATTGAAGCTTCGGAGCAAGCATTCAAAACCAACACAGTGTCTTGTAAGATTTTGGTAACAGTTTGTGTTTCGACAACCTGGCATTTCGGTTTAGTAGTGTTGGCCGAGTTAACAGTGGGCATGCTAAGGTTAACTAGAGGCTCTAACGATGAGGCTGTTATTAAGAATCCATCCGAGGATCTTTGACCTTTCGTTTTGGCTTGGCCCAATTCTGACTGGGTAACAGTGGGTGTGATTGCTAGGCAGATGGCTAAACTGATAAACAGGAGGGCCATCATCTTGGCAAACATAAAAGTGAGTGGTTTTGAATCTTAATCTTCTTGTTGATCTTTCTTTAGATACCTGGTTGGCAAATGAAAATTCCTCTTAGAGGTGGAATGATTTCTTTAGATGGATGTACTTTATTGATCCCAAAACTGGGAAATTACAGAATAGAACTTGAGAGATTGAACTCTAAACCTTGTGCTTGTTTTTCACCTTTGATGGGAGTTTTAAGATTATTAGCTCAAGCTAATGGTGTTGAATGTCTTGTGTATACTATTTTTTTTTTTTTTTTACTAACTACTTAACTACTTTTTTTTTTACTTACTATTTGGTAATAGTAAGTTGATTGAAGTTTATTAGATTTTACAGAGGTCTTTGAACTTAGTTTAAGGGCTAATTTGGTTTTAATATACCCTTTCCTTCTGGAAGTTTGATGCAGTTAACTAATTGTTTGGAGAGATTTGACTGAGTGTACCTGAGGCTAGTAGTTAGCTACAGTTATTTCTCAGACGTAGGTTTAATTTTAATCTTATTTATGGACTTACTTTGACAGTGTTGTACCCGACAAGTCCCATGGGGTTTTGGTAAAGGTTACTCTGATTTTGGTGAGCCCATTTGAAAATGGGGTCCTGGATTTGGCTCTTGGGTGGCCAAAGATTGTTGTTGACAATGTGTGGATTCATCCACTTGGGCAGGAATTTAGGAGTGATTTTCCTTTCCTGTGAATTTATTTCAGGTGTCTGCGGTACAAATGTAGGGTGGAAGATCTTGTCCCCCCTTCGCAGTTTGTCATGCAAGAGTTTTTGATCGTTGTACGCCTTGTGTCGTTTGGCGAATCGGTCCGAATGTTTTGGAAATACAGCCTTGGGAGCTTTGTATGTCGTTTTGACGCTTTTGTGTTCTGTAACTGGAATGTTATGGGCATTGGCAGTCATCACCCCCCTCTGGTTTCGAGGAACTCTGAGTGGTGGCGATGATGGTTCGTTGGAAGCATGATCAGGAGTGCCATTGCATAGCTGCAGAGAAGATTGTGTCGCATGAAGTGGTATCAGTTTTGGTATGTCATAGGGTTTAGATGCGGGTAGCACATGTACCGTTTTATCCGACCGGTGTTTGACGGTTTCATGGATCATTTGGTTGCAAGGTTGAGTGACTGTGCGCCTTGCGTTTGCAAAAGTTGGGTCCGTTGTCACAAAACATTGAGGTTTTAGAGGGTCTAGAGAGCCGGTTGGTGTGGCTCTTGTGACCATGCAGGCCTCATGGGTGGGTGGGTGGGTTTCAAAATGTGACACCACCATTGAATCATGGGTATCAAGGGTTTCAAGGGGGCCGTTTGGGGTTTTCTGCTCGGCCATTGAGTTTTCAAGATCATTTGAGTGTTTGGCTTGACCTTGTGTTTGAAGGTGACTTTTGACTTCTTTAGGACAGTACTCACCTTGGTCTTGGCGGTCGCTTTCACTCGGTTGCAGTTGTTCCAACAGTGCTAGTTGTGTGAGACTTGGGGTGTCTAAAGTGTTCAGAACAAAGCACTGTGATTCAGTTGTTCTTGTTGGGTCAAATGGTTGAGGGTGTTGTGTTTGAGCCCATAGTTTGAGGTTCTTGAAATCAATCAGTGGCTCAAAACGGTTCAGTAGGTCTTTGCCAACAAGCAATGGAATGGCGTCAAGTTTGGACACGTAGACCGGATGTGTCAAGGTCATGGGTCCAATGGACATGTTTAGTAGTGATACGCCCAACAGGGCTGTTTTAGTGAGCGCATATGGTCGCACGGCTAATGAACAGGGTTCCAGTTTCAAATATTTGTTAGCGCGGTTAGCGGCTACACGTAGTTTATCAAAAAAGGTGTGTGACATGAGAGTGATGTCAGCAGCGGTGTCTTAAACAGCGTCCTGACACACCATGTCTTCAAGGGTCAGTGGAAGGTAGAATTTCCGTGCCACCCCCCTCTCGTTTAAATCGCATAGGAATTGTGGAACCGGTGGTTCGACACAGAGTTGCGACACGTTGTTAGAGAAGTGGTCTGTGACCTGTGGTTGGGCTGGTCCAAAGTGATATCCAGAGGACCTAGTGTGGTTTTGACCTTGATGAGGTCGCTTGGGAAAATGCTTCGGCTGTTGATGTACTCGCGGTGTAAGAGGTGGAGAAGAGCGAGGAGCTCCTTCCAACTCCAAAGTGTTAGATGCATCGCTAATAGCTAGCACTGTGGCAGGCTCAGCGTGCTTGTTGCGACTTTGTTGCTGTTTTTGGAACGCATAGTGTGCAAACTCTCTCAGCTGACTTATTGAGTTTGACCTTGGGTTAGCTGTAACTCCTAGGTAATGACTCACAGTGGGATGGAGGTTTTGGATGAAGAAGGTCTTGAAATTGTGGTCTTCTTCCATCCCTGGTGTATTTTGAGATCCAAAATATGCAAGTAGGAGTCTCTGGTAGTAGGCTTGTGTTGGCTCTGAGCGTCCTTGCTTCACGGCTAGGGCTGCGGTTAGCCCTGCCTGTAGGCAGTCGTCGGAGAACTCCTTTTCAATGGCTTCGCGGAGCAGCGTGTAATCTGCTTTGATGTTTGTTGGCTGTCTGTCTATGAATTTCGATACTGACCTGTTAGATGTTAGCTTAATCAGATAGATGCGATCGTCAATTGTAGCATCAGGATACTTACGCAGGTAGTAATCAATGTCCTGTAAATAGACTTTGGCATCAGGTGAACCCGTAGGTCCTGGATCAAATTTGGTGATATTTCGCGCAATCTTGTCAAGGTCGCAGTCTGAAGGGGCACACACACGCTGTCCACGCGGTCGTCCGTATTCGAAATAGGAATCGGGCGAGGGAGCGCGGTGGATGTCCCGGTGTTCATGTCTTTCCTTTAGGAGCAGTTGACATTCCTTGTAGTCCTTCTTCACATTTTCAAGTTGACCTTCAACTCTTCTGAGTTCCTTCTTTGTGTCTTGAAGGGCATCTTCAAGTTCATTGTTGTCTTGGTGAAGCACGTCATTGTTATGCATCAACCGTTCCTTTTCTGACTCTGCACGGTCCAAATCTTGTAATGCTTCATCCAGTTGATTTTGAGTTTTGTCATTCTCCTCTTGAGATTGTTCCAAATTTCCTTTCAGTGTCTCGTTCTCTTCTTGGAGAGATAGGATCGTTGTTTGTTGATTTGCTAGTTCGTTCTCAGCTACCTTTAATCTTGCAACTAATGTTAGCGCAAACTTACCTAACACACTGGTGAGGTCCTTGCCTCCTGGTGGTTTTTCAGTGCGTTCATTCAAAAGTTCTTCAGAGAGTTGCTCCAATTCTTCGGGCTGAGTTTCCTTGACCCGTGTTGTGAAGCTAGAAATTAAATCAGAAGTCCATGCTTCCAATGTTGTTTGAAGGTCATCCAGTTTGGCAAACTGATTGGTTGTCTGATGACTCATCATGTTTGACTGTTGTTGTTATTTAGCCTTTTAAAAAAAAAATTCAACTTGTTGATTATTCTTAAATTTGTTCAACAAGGTTTAACCTTGAGATTTTTATGTTACAACCGTGATAGTTGAAAATTCCTTTTAGAATTTGTTTCAACTTGTAGGCTTGCAGGATGGGAAATAGAATTTTGAAATTATTTAGAAATGTAGAGATGCTTCAGTTAATTCGTTCGTTGAAACTGTATTGATAAATAAAGTTGAATTGAAATTGGATTGAATTTGTTTCACAAAACAAAACAGGAATTTCACTTGTGTGGATTGACTTCTTTACTTTGATTTTCAAAGTCTAGTATTGGAATTTGTCATCAATAACTAGCTTTGGAATTTTGCAAAATGTCACTTTGAAAGTGAGGATTTTATTTACAAAAGAAATACAAAAACAAAAGAGGCTAAATGCTTTAAAGATTTAAGATTATAAGTTTCCACTTTCTTTTAAAGTTAAGGCTTTCCTTTGGTTTTATTTGTTAAAGCCTATTTTCATTTGAAGCATTAAATGTTTAAAAATTTTACAAATTAGAAACAAGTGAATCGTTTGAGTATTTGATATCCAAGGATTTCTTAGGATTGAAGCCAATAGTGATCTTTCTTGATTGTGATCTATAAATTTCTTATTTACAGAATAATCAATGTTTGCACCTTTTTGACTTTTCTTTTAAATCCTGGGAAAAATTTGAAAATTATGTTGGTTGGTTAAATGTTTTTCTTGATTTTGTCCACTTTATTTGCCGTTATTCTTATACGTTCTTTGATGAGGTCTTTCCGTGCTTTGTTGATAATTTTTTCTGCGTTTTTGGTCGGGATTGGATTTCTTATGTTGAGGCTTGCTGGTGTGACATCCTCATCTCTGCAACGGAGGTTAAATCGCAGGTGGTTTCTGAAGCGTGCCCGTGTTTTCTCCAATTTCTCCAGCCGGCGGAAGTCTTTGATGCAATCTTGTCCATAACTTCTACGTAATACTTCAAATAGGTTCATTTTGTCTTCTTTTAATTATTTATCTTTTGTTCATATAAAAGACAAAAAATAAAATAGAAAGATGTCTTTACCTTCTTTACATGTTTCAACTGCACTGCAGCCTTCATCAGAAGAGTCAGCTGATTGCTGCCAGGTGACATTTATCAGCTGATTTTTCGTAGGCGGGGCCAGCTCAGCAGATCTGTTGAATCCACTGAGCTGGCCCCGCCTCCCGCCATCAGATGGTCTCTGGAGAATGTGGTCCCAGGTGTGGGAAAGCATAAAGGCCCCCTCATCACGGTTCATGGTGTCTTTTTCCATCTTTTTCCAACTTTTTCCATCTGTCTTTTTCCATCTGACGGCGGGAGGCGGGGCCGGCTCGGTGGATCCGACAGATCTGCTGAGCTGGCCCTGCCTACGAAAATCAGCTGATAAATGTCACCTGGCAGCAATCAGCTGACTCTTCTGACGAAGGCTGCAGTGCAGTTGAAACATGTAAAGAAGGTAAAGACATTTTTCTATTTTATTTTTTGTCTTTTATATGAACAAAAGATAAATAATTAAAAGAAGACAAAATGAACCTATTTGAAGTATTACGTAGAAGTTATGGACAAGATTGCATTAAAAACTTCCGCCGGCTGGAGAAATTGGAGAAAACACGGGCACGCTTCAGAAACCACCTGCGATTTAACCTCCGTTGCAGAGATGAGGATGTCACACCAGCAAGCCTCAACATAAGAAATCCAATCCCGACCAAAAACGCAGAAAAAATTATCAACAAAGCACGGAAAGACCTCATCAAAGAATGTATAAGAATAACGGCAAATAAAGTGGACAAAATCAACAACCAAATCAAGGAGGAAATGGACATGTTCAAGCAACGCTACCCGATCGACCAGGAAACGCAGGAACAGATAAAAGCACACTTAAAACACGCACACCAACAAGAATTCATTACAACGAAAAACCGCCAATAGAAAAAACTCACAGAAAGGAAGAATGGACGAAGACAAACACACACGGAAATGAACGCTAAGTGGGTCAAAAACCTATCACAACGCACACTCACGGACATGGAGAAAACAGTGCTGAGCAGAGGACTGAACTTCGCCATCACACCAGCTAAAATACCCCATGAAGAATACATCCTCGCAACAGAACTGGCATGTGAAAAAATCCAGGACCAAGGAGAAAAGGCATCACTCCAGAACGCAGTCGCAGGAATCCTAAAAATGGCCAAATTACCACAAAGCAACGTTACAAGAAAAGAAGAAAAAGCATTAAACTCACTCAAGACAGATAAAACGATCACAAGCCTCCCAGCAGATAAAGGTAGAACAACAGTAATTTTGGACACGGAAACATACGAAAAACAGATGGAAACCATGCTGGCAGATGAAAGCACATATGAAATCATTAAAACAAACCTCACAGAAGAAAAGAAAAAAATGCTAAAAGCCCTTCTCAAACCTCTTAGAAAGCAAAAAGATCACAAAGGACGCATATGATCACCTGATACCCACAGCCAGCATCACCCCCCGGATCTATGGAACTCCGAAAATACATAAAAAGAATATCCCACTGTGGCCAGTAATAGACAGTATCGGATCAGTCACGTACAACTTATCAAAAGCCCTAGTTGAAATCATCAAACCCCTCCTTGGACTATTAGACTTCCACTGCAAAAATTCAAAAGAGCTGGCACAAGAACTCAAAGATACAAAAACAGAATCAGACGAGATCCTCATTTCACATGACGTCATCTCTTTATTCACAAAGACTCCTGTTGACGTCACACTACATATAGTGCAAGAACGCCTCAACAATGACAGTACCCTAAAAAGACGCACCAACCTCACAGTTCATGACATATCCAAATTATTACAGTTTGTTGCAAAATCCACTTATTTTCAATTCAGAGGAAAAATTTACAGACAAAAAGAAAGATTTGCAATGGGAGACCCACTATCAGCCATCATGAGCAGCTTTTTTATGGAGGATCTGGAAAACAAAGCCATCAACACAGCACCTACACAATGCAAACCCACCCTTTGGAAGAGATACGTAGATGACATTCTGGAAGAAATAAGGAAAGGACATACACAAGAACTCACTGACCATCTGAACAGCATGGACAGCACTGGGAACATAAAATTCACACACGAAGAGGAGGAAAATGGCATCATAGCCTTTCTGGACATGAAAATCCACCACAACGATGACGGCAGCATAAAAATCACAGTCTACAGTAAACCAACCCACACAGATCAATACCTACTATGGACATCGGAACACCCCACAGCACACAAGCTATCAGTTGTCAGGACGTTATATGAACGAGCCACCATCATCACGGACCAAGAAGACAGACAGGAGGAGGAAAACCACATAAAACATGCACTTATACGCTGCCAATATCCAGTATGGGCTATAAACAAAGGGAAACAGCAAGTCAAAAACAAAGAAAATAAACAGGAAATAAGACATAGAACAAAAGCCGAAATCAAAAACAAGGACACCATAACTATACCATACATACGAGGGATCACAGAACCAATTCAAAGGATCATGAAAAAATACAAAATAAACACAGCAGTCAAACCACACAAAAAATTAAGACAGTTGTTAGTACACCCCAAGGACAGAATAGAACAAGACAAAAAATGCAAAGTAATATATGAAATATCATGCAGATCATGCAACAAAACCTACATTGGAGAAACTGGAAGATTATTCATCACAAGAAAAAAAGAACACCAGAAAGAATGTGAGAAGGAAACACAAGGACGACTCACACGATCACAAAAAGAAAAGGCAGAACAAGAAACATTAAAATCAGCAATATCAGATCACTGCAAAAGAAATAATCACATCATGGACTGGGACAACACAAAAATTATTGGATCGGAGAGCAACAGACACAAACGCTGGATGAAGGAGGCCATAGAGATCAGGAAGCGGGGAAAAGACACCATGAACCGAGATGAGGGGGCCTTTATGCTTTCCCACACCTGGGACCACATTCTCCAGAGACCATCTGACGGCGGGAGGCGGGGCCGGCTCGACGGATCCGACAGATCTGCTGAGCTGGCCCCACCTACAAAAATCAGCTGATAAATGTCACCTGGCAGCAATCAGCTGACTCTTCTGACGAAGGCTGCAGTGCAGTTGAAACATGTAAAGAAGGTCAAGACATCTTTCTATTTTACTTTTTGTCTTTTATATGAACAAAAGATAAATAAAAAAAGGCCCATGAGCATCCCCGCTACACATGGTCCCTAAGGCTGAGGGGTCGTGGCGACCGTGCGATTTTCGCAGATTGAATAACGCCACAGCGCACGACCGCTACCCAATTCCCCACATTCAGGATTTTTCTGTTCACCTCGCTGGAGCACGCATTTTTTCTAAAATAGACCTGGTCCACGGTTACCACCAGGTCCCAGTGCGCGCGGAGGACGTACCCAAAACAGCGGTAATAACTCCGTTCGGCTTGTTCGAGTTTCTGCGCATGCCATTCGGATTAAAAGGAGCGGCACAGACGTTCCAGCGCATGATGGATGCGGTGCTGCGCGATCTCCCATTTGTGTTAGTCTATCTGGATGACATCCTGGTAGCCAGTGCGTCCGAGGACGAACACGTAACCCACCTCAGGACGTTTTTCCAGAGGTTGGAGGAGCACGGGTTAATAATCAACTCCGCGAAGTGCCAGTTCGGCGTGACGGGGATTGATTTTTTGGGGGCACCGCGTCTCACCGGAGGGAGCGATACCCTTGCCCGACAAAGTGCGCACCGTGGCGAACTTTCCCCGGCCTCAGACGGCCAGGGCGCAGCAAGAATTTTGGGGGATGGTTAACTTTTATAACCGGTTCCTCCCACGCGCAGCTCAACTCATGCAGCCATTGTATGCCACGCTCAAGAGACGTAAACCCGCGGATGGAGTCGAATGGACTCCGGAGCGAGAGCAGGCATTCTCTGAGGTTAAAGCAGCCCTGGCAAATGCCGCACTGTTGGCGCACCCAGACCCGGCGGCCCGGATAGCGCTCACTACCGACGCCTCGGACGTGGCCGTAGGGGCCGTCGTGGAGCAACGTGTCACCGGTTCTTGGCAGCCACTCGCTTTTTTCAGCAGGGCTTTGCGCGACAGTGAGCGGAAATACAGCACGTTCGACAGGGAGTTGCTGGCTCTCCACCTGGCCATACGCCACTTCCAGTTTTGGCTGGAAGGGCGCAGCTTCACCGCGTTCGTGGACCACAAGACGCTGACGTTTTCGATGGCCAAGGTTTCAGAACCATGGTCGGGCCGGCAGCAGAGACAGCTGGCCACGATCTCGGAGTTTACGCGCTCCAGTCTGGACCAACAGGGTTAAGGCTGGAGAGCAGAGTACTGCAAGACGGCAAGCCCCCCCTAATCTGCGACATTTCCACAGGACGCCCACGTCCGGTGGTCCCGGTCGCGTGGCGCCGCCGCGTGTTTGAGTCAGTTCACGCACTGGCGCACCCAGGAGTGCGCGCATCAGTCAAAATGGTGGGAGCGAAGTTTGTGTGGCCAGGCCTGCGCAAACAAGTGAAAGAGTGGGCTGCAGCCTGCGTAGCCTGCCAACGAGCCAAAGTGCACAGACACACGAAAGGTCCTTTGGAGCCGTTTAGTATACCGGCTAAAAGACTCGACCATGTTCACGTGGACCTCGTGGGCCCCCTCCCGCCATCGCAGGGGTGCACGCACCTTCTGACAGTGGTGGACCGCACCACACGCTGGCCAGAAGCAGTCCCGCTGGCGGCAACCACATCCGCGAACGTGGCGCGCACCTTTTTGACAACATGGGTGGCGCGTTTTGGAATCCCGTCGGACATCACGTCCGATAGGGGCCCTCAGTTTGTTTCCGACCTTTGGTCTGCGATGGCCCACAGCCTGGGTGTTGCAATTCATCGCACAACCGCATACAACCCACAGGCCAATGGGTTATGCGAGCGTTTTCATAGGTCACTGAAAGCAGCACTCAGGGCTTTGTTGATGGATGCAAATTGGGTAGACTGGTTGCTGTGGGTTTTATTGGGGTTGCGTTCCGCACCAAAAGAGGATTTGGAGGCTTCCCCGGCAGAGCTGTTTTTTTCTCAGCCACTGCGGCTGCCTGGGGAATTTTTGCCAGATAATCCCGCGCCGGACAACTACCCGTCTCAGTGTTTGCAGCATAGTGCAGACACAGGCACGCTGCCCGGCCTGGCCCACCACTGTTTTCCACGTGCTTTCGTGCCAAAAACTTTGAAGAACACAGAGTTTGTGTTTGTCAGGCACGATGCCCACCGCCCTCCATTGCACCCACCCTATGATGGCCCGTTCAGAGTGCTGGAAACAGGGGACAAGCATTTTTTGTTAGACTTGGGGGGTTGTCGGGAGAAAATATGCATTGACAGACTTAAGCCCGCCTTTGCAGTGGCAGACGAGCAAGTGCTGCTGGCTCGGGCCCCTCGGCGTGGAAGACCCCCACTGAGAACTCCCCAGGCAAACGATTCACAGGGACAGCCACACGGGCAAAGCGGAGTTTCCCCCACCCCTCGCCATGGCCCACCCGCAGTCAGACACACTCCCAGCAGCCCCCCGCCGACACGGAAACCCCCGTTACAGCAGATATGGGAGGAGACTGAAGCCCAAAAGGCGTGAGGACTGAAACTCTGTCTGGAGGGGGTGGTGTAGAGACTTGGGTGAGTCATCTCAGACAGCGTCTCAGTCAGGATGTAGAGGGTAAACAGAGGAGGACAATAGTCAGGGAGATCATGGGGAGTTGACAGGAAGAAGGAGTTGGGGGATTTAAGGGTGAATGTATTGTGATGTTAAATGTCATGCAATGTGATGTGAAATGTCATGCAGATGTGAGATGAGCGGTTGGGATAAAAGGAGAAACCGTGCGTGGTTGTATCATGCTTTTCTGTGTATGACTGATGAGAGAGTGTAATAAACGTCGTCTGTTCGTAAACCTGCTTCATTATTCACACTCTCCACAGTCTGGTTTTTTTTTAGCTGATTCAGGACAATTTTGATGTGCTGAATCCAAAAATCACATTGGTTTTGCTCAATCAAGTCAACTTTTTGAACTATGGCCACATGTTTTTTACGTTTTTGTTTTCATGTACGGGTATTTTCGCTTTATATGATGCAAAATTCCTTTTTATTTCTTGAAATTCTCTGAATTTTGAACAATGATGATGTAAAATTCAATTTACATGTACTTACCTTTATCAGTGTCTACTATTCAATTTACAGTACAACTTTACAACTGCTGTACAACTGCTTACAACTTAGCATAAAAACCTGACCTGATCGAAAGAAACAGGTGTCATTTTCAGATTCAGCGGTGCAAAATTGTCTTAAATCAGTTGAAAAAACACAGACAGCTTACAAAAATATTATTTTTGTTATGCTGTGTAATCAAGTCAGTGGGGGTAATGCACCTGTAAGTTGGTTGCCAACTGCCAATCAAATCTAAAAGAAGAAGAAGAAATGCAGTGATTTATTAGTGTGACACTGACAGTGACGAAACATTTACATCGATTGGTTGGTGGGGGGGTGCAGGCGCAATTCATTTGCAGTCTGGATGTGAGTGGCATGGGCATGGGTCTCCTCTCTGACTGCAACTAACTGCTGCACGAGGCTACTGTGAGACTGACCACTTGTGAGTGCTTTGGGATGGGGAGAAGCTCACGGTAGCACCCACTGCTTTTTGAGGATAGTAACTTTAGAGCAATAGTGCTTTCATGTCAGCAGTCACTGTGGCTAGTGATTTTCCAAAGTTACTAGCCACTCAGCCTTTTCACTAGCCACAATTTTGTAGTTGGAAAATTATGTTTAATATGATCAAATTTGATTATCGCATGCTAAAATGTAACTGAGTTAAACGTACAACCTTTTTAAATGTAATGACCCTTATACATATATGTTTGGCTGGCTCCTGACGAGTCTGGCTTGGGAGATTCGTCTCCGCTCATGATACGTCTTAGGGTCACCAGTGTGGAGAAGTGTGGAAGGACGAGGCTGAGTTTATTTCTCAAGTCCGGTTTTATTCACATTCACATTCTCCAACATCCAAAAACAGAAAGAGAAAGGAATCCCCCAACATCTGTTCCTTTAATACCTCAGGACATCAAAGCACACAGTCACATTGTCTCTTAATCCCAAATCACAATGCATCCCCCTCCAGGTCTTCTCGTCTCCACCTAAAGTCCTGGTGGTCAGGAAATCTCTCAAGGCCATCTCTCTGCATACAAAAGGCCAGACTTCACATCCTCCTGTTACCCCTAGGAGGTTCAGACCTTTTGTTCCTCTGAGACGTGAAGCACACAATAAGCATACAGTAATACACATGTGAAGCATATGAAACCCACATATGTGCATCACATGACCCCCCCCCCCAAACGTCTAAGATGGAACAACATAACCACAGATTGCATGTCATAATAAAATCACTACATATCAGTCCACGTGCCGCTTGGGTCTCAGCCTTCTCCCGTATTTGCTGTTAGCAGGCTGTACCACTTCCACGGCGTCTTCCTGCTGTGGAGCTGCTGCCTGGGGATGAGAACTGTTAGTCAACCTCTGTGGGTGTTCTGGGGAATGCTCTCTAGGGGGTCTGCCGCGCTGAGGAGCCTTAGCCAATTGCACAACTTCGTCAGCTACCACAAAAGCGGGTTTGAGCCTGTTAATGCCAATCATTTCTTTTCTGCCCCCCAAATCTAGCAAAAAATGCTTATCCCCTGTTTCCAGCACTCTATATGGTCCGTCATAAGGTGGGCGTAAAGGTGGACGATGGGCATCATGCCTGACAAAAACAAACTCCGCATTTTTTAAAGCCTTAGGCACAAAAACACGCGGAAAACTGTGGTGAACGGGGCCAGGTAGCGTACTCGGGCCCGTGCTATTCTGTAACCGCTGAGCCGGGGAGCACTCTGGCGCTGGATTATCTGGGAGAAATCCCCCGGGCAGCCGAAGTGGCTGTGCGAAAACTAGCTCAGCTGGGGAGGCTTCTAAATCCTCTTTAGGTGCAGAACGCAACCCCAATAAAACCCATGGTAGCTTGTCCACCCAATTTGCATCTGTAAGCGACGCTCTGAGAGCCGCCTTCAGTGACCTGTGAAAACGTTCACATAACCCATTAGCCTGTGGGTTGTACGCGGTCGTGCGGTGGATCATTGCCCCCAGGCTGTGGGCCATCGCTGACCAAAGTTCGGAAACAAACTGAGGGCCTCTGTCGGACGTAATGTCCGACGTGACTCCAAAACGCGCTACCCATGCCATTAAAAATGCGCGCGCAACCTCCTCGGCTGTGGTTGACGACAGCGGAACCACTTCCGGCCAGCGCGTGGTGCGGTCAACCATTGTCAGAAGATGTGTGCACCCTTGTGAGGGCGGGAGGGGGCCTACGAGGTCCACGTGGACATGATCAAACCTTTTAGCTGGGATGTGAAACGGCTCCAAGGGAGCTCTCGTGTGTCTATGAACCTTGGCCCGCTGACAAGCCATGCAGGCTGCCGCCCACTCTCTAACTTGTTTGTGCAGGCTCGGCCATATAAATTTCTCTCCTACCATTTTGACCGAAGCACGCACTCCCGGGTGCGCCAGAGAATGGATCGAGTCAAAAACGCGGCGGCGCCACGCGGCTGGAACCACAGGACGCGGCCACCCAGTGGAGAAATCGCAGATTAGGGGGGCATACCGTCTCGCAGCACCCTGTTCCCCAGTCTTAACCCTGTTGGTCCAGACTGGAGCGCGCGCACATCCGCGTCGCTAACCTGTTCCGCGGCCATGGCTGCATAATCTATCCCCACGCGGACCGGGGCCGCGCGCACTTCCGCGTCGCTAACCTGCTCCGCGGCCATGGCTGCAGAATCTACCTCCTCGTGGGCTGGAGCCGCCACGGCGTGCGAGAGGCAGTCCGCCACTACATTAAGTTTACCCGCCACATGCTGGATATCGGTAGTAAACTCCGATATCGCGGCCAGCTGTCTCTGCTGCCGGCCCGACCAAGGTTCTGAAATCTTGGCCATCGCGAAAGTCAGCGGCTTGTGGTCAACGAACGCGGTGAAACAGCGTCCTTCCAGCCAGAACTGGAAGTGACGAATGGCCAAGTGGAGAGCTAACAACTCCCTGTCGAATGCGCTGTATTTTCGTTCGCTGTCGCGCAGGGTCTTACTGAAAAAGGCGAGCGGTTGCCAGGCTCCGGCTACATACTGTTCCACGACCGCCACTATGGCCACATCTGACGCGTCAGTAGTGAGCGCCATGCGGGCCGCTGGGACTGGATGTGCCAACAACACAGCGTTTGCCAGGGCTGTTTTGACTTCAGAGAATGCACGCTCTCGCTCCGGAGACCATTCGACTCTATTTGTGGGTTTTTGTTTTTTTAGGGCAGCATACAATGGTTGCATGAGCTGCGCTGTGCGGGGGAGGAAACGGTTATAAAAATTCACCATTCCCAAAAACTCCTGTAACGCTTTGACTGTTTGTGGCTGGGGAAAATTTGTTACTGCGCGCACTTTGTCAGGCAGAGGGACCGCTCCTTCTGGGGAGACGCAATGCCCGAAAAAATCAATCTGCGTCACCCCGAACTGACACTTCGCTGGGTTAATTATTAACCCGTGCTCTGCCAACCTCCGGAAAACTGCCGTGAGGTGGTTTTCGTGTTCGTCTTCGGACGCACTGGCTACCAATATGTCGTCCAGGTAGACGAACACGAAGGGGAGATCGCGCAAAACCGCGTCCATCATGCGTTGGAATGTCTGCGCCGCGCCTTTAAGCCCAAACGGCATGTGCAAAAACTCGGAAAGCCCGAAAGGAGTTATTACCGCTGTTTTGGGTATGTCCTCAGTGCGCACTGGGACCTGGTGGTAACCGCGTACCAAGTCTATTTTAGAAAAAACGCGCGCCCCTGCCAAATGAACTGAAAAATCTTGGATGTGTGGGATCGGGTAGCGGTTGTGCGCTGTAGCGTTGTTCAGCCTGCGGAAATCACTGCAAGGTCGCCACGAGCCATCAGCTTTCGGGACCATGTGAAGTGGTGAAGCCCATGGGCTCTTCGAACGCCTGATGATGCCCAACCTTTCCAGGTTGGTGAACTCCTCGCGTGCTATGGTCAGTTTAGCTGAATCCAAGCGCCGAGCTTTTGCAAAAACGGGCGGTCCGGTGGTAGTAACAAAATGTTCCACCCCGTGTTTAGCCACGGCCGCCGAAAATGTTGGAACCGTGAGTGCTGGGAACTGAGTGAGGAGTGTGTGGAACTTACCACCTGCAGCTGTGACGTTGGCTTGTGCTGTTGGCGGGGCCACTCGAGCTGTACAGGGAATAGAATAAAAAGAGAGTGCATTAACCAGGCGTCTGTTAGCAAGATCGACCAACAAACCATGTGAGCACAAAAAATCAGCCCCTAACATGTTGAAATTGACTGCCGCTATGACAAAAGTCCACTCGAATGTACGGCCGTGTAAAGACAGAAGCAGAGTCCTCTCACCGAAGGTCTTAATCGCCGAGCCGTTCGCTGCTGACACCCGGGGACCACTGGAAGGCGCCAGCCGGTCAGCGTAGGAAGGTGTGATGAAACTCAGCTGGGAGCACGTGTCCACGAGGAAATGCCTCCCCGAGTGCGCATCCCTCAAGTAGAGCAGCTTGTTCTCCTCTCCGAGGGCCGCAGCTGCTACCGACCCCCGGTCTTGGCATTTCCCGAGCGCTTGAAATGGCACGGTGGAATGCACTTGCGTGCCCTCTCTGCGAAGCAGCGATGGTAGAAGCAAAGGACATCGTCTGCTCCGTGTTTCCTGGCCCCTGCCGCCGCCGTCGTCGGTGAGTCTGGTGCTGCAGCCTCTGGCCCTCTGGACGTTGCGCCTGGCTCCGCTGCCGCAGCCGTAGCCGCACACTGTCTATTGGCGTCGACGAGTCGTTGTGCCTCCTGGCCCAGCTCGTGGTAGTCTCGTCGGGCCAACAGTGGTGAACTGGCCAGGGTCACTCTCACCGCTGACGGTAGGGTCCTGAGGAAGAGGTGTGTCAAGATGAAGTTATCATCTTCGGAGTCTCTCAAACTCAACATCTTCCCCATCAGGTCTGCAGGTCTGTCGCTCTCAAATTCAGTCAGCGCCAGAAGCCTCTCTGCTCGCTCCTCCACCGAGGGGGTGAAGTAACGGATGAGTGCAGCCTTCAACGTGTTGTACTTGTCGCTGTCTGGCGGGTGGTTGATCAGGCTCTCCACTCGCTGGGCTGTGTGGTTGTCCAGCTTTGCAACCACATGGTAGAACTTTGTGGCGTCTACCGAAATCCTCCGGAGGTGGAACTGTGCCTCGACTGCGCTAAACCAGGAGCGCGGATTGTTCGGCCAGAAGTCCGGTAGCTGAACTGTGGCTGCATTCGTTTGGCTGGCTCCTGACGAGTCTGGCTCGGGAGATTCGTCTCCGCTCATGATACGTCTTAGGGTCACCAGTGTGGAGAAGTGTGGAAGGACGAGGCTGAGTTTATTTCTCAAGTCCGGTTTTATTCACATTCACATTCTCCAACATCCAAAAACAGAAAGAGAAAGGAATCCCCCAACATCTGTCCCTTTAATACCTCAGGACATCAAAGCACACAGTCACATTGTCTCTTAATCCCAAATCACAATGCATCCTCCTCCAGGTCTTCTCGTCTCCACCTAAAGTCCTGGTGGTCAGGAAATCTCTCAAGGCCATCTCTCTGCATACAAAAGGCCAGACTTCACATCCTCCTGTTACCCCTAGGAGGTTCAGACCTTTTGTTCCTCTGAGACATGAAGCACACAATAAGCATACAGTAATACACATGTGAAGCATATGAAACCCACATATGTGCACCACAACATAAAAATAGCAAGAGAAACACTGTCTAAGTAGTCATTAACAGCAGTAAATACTGTAAAACATCGAGAAAAATATTTGCAATGTGAGAGTGAAGTACAGGTAGATTTGGGGTCTGTCCCAATTCTCATTTCTTTCCTTTCCCCTTCACCTACTCCTTGGTCCTTTAAATGAAGGGCCCCTTGTTCTCATCAGAAAAAAGAAGAAAAAGTTAACTGATGAGAAAAAAGTGTCATCTTACAAAGAAGAATGTCTAAGATTTATACAAACTATTGTAATCAGTAGAAAGTCAGAAATTTACTAGAAATAAAGCTGTAAATTCACAGAGAAAATTTTGGATCCCCCGGTGGGCCGTTTTTGGCCCACGGGCCATATGTTTGACACCCCTGCACCAGCTCATTAAAAATGCATATTTAGAGGATTTACTTTCATGAAATAGTTGCATATCACAACAGCATGTAAATGAATAAGATAAAATAGAAAGCACAGATAAATGAAAGTTCACCTTAGAAGAAGCTTCATTTGTTCTTTACAGCAACAAATCAGAGTCACTTTTTCCTCTGTGTGGTAAGAAAACTTACATTTGCACAACTGCGGACATTAAATACGAGCTTCTTGCTCAAAAAAATACTCATGTTTAACCACAGAGGTAGGAGCTGATGTTGGGGGCTACTCACCACTCAGACACAACATTCTTCCGGGTTGTGGTGTGAACTGGGACAGGACAGGAGACCAACCACTGTTGCCAACTCCTCAGTAAGGAAAGAAGCTACTGGCTGTCCTAAAAGTCAACAAAAGTCATTAAATGACATCATCACCAAATTTGCATAATTGGTCATTTGCATATAATTGTCATAGATGCTGTAGTAGAGAAGAATAATGTCACAGGAGAGACAAAAAGTGAGTAAAAAAACAGCCTAAATATGTTTAGAACTACAAATTAACTTTCTTCTGTTGATTCTTGGTTTACTTGTTTTAATTTTGCCATTTAAATAGGCCATTACTAACTGACAGTGAAGAAACATTTGCATCCCTCTCTGTAAAACAGGGCAGGTTTGGCGGGGGGGGTACGCATGCGCAATTCATTTGCACTCTGGACGCGAGTGGTGTGGATCTCCTCTCTGACTACAGCTAACTGCTGCAGTGTTGTGTTGCTAGCTATATCATAGTTTTAGGGCCTATACAATATACGATCAAATTTTTTAAAAAGGCCAAATATAGGATAGTTTTGCCATTTCCATGCACCCCCTCCCCCCAAAAAAATGTTTTGATTTACGTGAACACCCACACATCACCAGAAACTGAAGCTTGCTCTTACCCGATCAGCTCATACCTGGGCTGGCAGGCTGGCTTCTCCTCACTGTCTGCCACTGCCAGTCAGTCACATCAGCAGCACTCAGCTCATGTTTCTTTACTGTGCAAGCACCGTAACAAACATAAAAAGTGAACATGAGTTTGGACTCGGAGGAAAAAACAGCAGCACTGACACAGACGCTAGTAAGAAAACAAAGGAACCCTGCCAGGGCGGTCACAGCAGCTTTATCGCCCTGCCTTGGCGTTATACCGTTCTGTGTACATTTAAGGGATGGCTTCAACCTGTTGCTGGGAAGAAGGCTAAAGCACTTTGCCGCTGCTGCAGCATTCATTTAGTATCAGACATTGCAGCTCTGAAAAAAACTATTAATTTATTGTAACTGCATCACTACTGCTGCACGAGGCTACTGTGAGACTGACCGAGACTGCTTGTGATTGGCCGCTTTGGGATGGGAAGGGGACAGGAGAGCCTCACGATACCACCCACTGCTTGTTGAGGGTGATAACTGCAGAGTAATTGCGCACTTTCACGTCAGTGTCCAAAACACCAGAAAAGTCATTAGATTTATCGCTAGTTGCTTTTGAAAAAAAAAAAAGTCATTGAGGGAGGCTAAAAAGTCGTCAGATTTAAAGATAAAATTTCCAAGTTGGCAACACTGTTCATGACTTGCAGCGACTCCCTACTTGGTTTGATGTGCTGCCAATCGTTCGCCAGCTCTATGCTCTCCTTCGGTCTGGTGCCTTCGTTACACCGTGGCAGTTCAGCAGTCACCTTTGTTGCAGCAGACCCCTCACCCTTTGCTGGCTGAAACTCAACCTGAGCGCTGAAGGTGTCTGGTGCTTCCCCAGTGTCGCTCGCCGGAACAGACCCTCCACCCGCCAACTCGTTCGCTCCCACTGCAGCCAGCTGAGCATGGGCACTGAAGTCATCCAGTTCCTCCACTGAGCTGTCCCGAGGTACTCTGCTGTGCTGTGCAGCGCACTGCGTCCGCGTTCATCTGCTGTCGCTGACCGTCATTGCCCCCTGCATGCTCAGCAACCCCCCACCACCACCCCAGGCAGCTCTTCCCCTGAGAGCGCAGAGGAGATGCTCCAGTTTCTGTGCTGTCCATAAATACAGTAGGGAAAAAAGTATTTAGTCAGCCACCAATTGTGCACGTTCTCCCACTTAAAAGATGAGAGAGGTCTCCAATTTTCATCATAGGTATACCTCAACTATAAGAGACAAAATGAGAAAAAAAAAATCCAGAAAATCACATTGAAGGATTTTTAAAGAATTTATTTGCAAATTATGGTGGAAAATAAGTATTTGGTCACCTACAAACAAGCAAGATTTCTGGCTCTCACAGACCTGTAACTTCTTCTTTAAGAGGCTCCTCTGTCCTCCACTCGTTATCTGCATTAATGGCACCTGTTTGAACTCTTTATCAGTATAAAAGACACCTGTCCACAACCTCAAACAGTCAGACTCCAAACTCCGCTATGGCCAAGACCAAAGAGCTGTCAAAGGACACCAGAAACAAAATTGTAGACCTGCACCAGCCTGGGAAGACTGAATCTGCAATAGGTAAGCAGCTTGGTGTGAAGAAATCAACTGTGGGAGCAATTATTAGAAAATGGAAGACATACAAGACCACTGATAATCTCCCTCGATCTGGGGCTCCACGCAAGATCTCACCCCGTGGGGTCAAAATGATCATGAGAACAGTCAGCAAAAATCCCAGAACCACACGGAGTGACCTAGTGAATGACCTGCAGAGAGCTGGGACCAAAGTAACAAAGGCTACCATCAGTAACACACTACGCCACCAGGGACTCAAATCCTGCAGTGCCAGACGTGTCCCCCTGCTTAAGCCAGTACATGTCCAGGCCCGTCTGAAGTTTGCTAGAGAGCATTTGGATGATCCAGAAGAGGATTGGGAGAATGTCATATGGTCAGATGAAACCAAAATAGAACTTTATTGTAAAAACTCAACTTGTCATGTTTGGAGGAGAAAAAACACCATACCTACTGTGAAGCATGGGGGTGGAAACATCATGCTTTGGGGCTGTTTTTCTGCAAAGGGACCAGGACGACTGATCCGTGTAAAGAAAAGAATGAATGGGGCCATGTATTGTGAGATTTTGAGTGAAAACCTCCTTCCATCAGCAAGGGCATTGAAGATGAAATGTGGCTGGGTCTTTCAGCATGACAGTGATCCCAAACACACCGCCCGGGCAACGAAGGAGTGGCTTCGTAAGAAGCATTTCAAGGTCCTGGAGTGGCCTAGCCAGTCTCCAGATCTCAACCCCATAGAAAATCTTTGGAGGGAGTTGAAAGTCCGTGTTACCCAGCGACAGCCCAAAAACATCACTGCTCTAGAGGAGATCTGCATGGAGGAATGGGCCAAAATACCAGCAACAGTGTGTGAAAACCTTGTGAAGACTTACAGAAAACGTTTGACCTCTGTCATTGCCAACAAAGGGTATATAACAAAGTATTGAGATGAACTTTTGTTATTGACCAAATACTTATTTTACTGAGGAATTTATCAATTAATTCATTAAAAATCCTTCAATGTGACTTCCGGTTATGGCTGCCACGTAAGACGGACGTGTCTCACTCTGCTCTGCTCCTGGAGAAAAAAAATCGGCAAATAACTCTCTCATTTGGGACAGAACGTATCCCAGCGTTTGGGCGAGGATATGTCGACGAAGCCTAAGGCTGGAAAACCAGGTAGAGGAAAAAGCGAGCCGCCGAAACAGTCCAAATTAACGGACTTTCAGGTCTGTGACGCAGCAAATAAAACTCCATATATGGCGGAGGAGGCTGGCAACGGTGCGATGTCTGCGGGGAGCGGCGCAGATGCGCTGATGGCTGCCATGAGTTCAATGAGAGCGGACTTTTCCTCTAGATTTGATGGGATTATGGCAGCGTTGGAAGGAATGAGAAAGGAATTGGGTGACTGTGTAGAACGAATGGCGCAGATGGAGCTCCGTCTCTCTAGTGCTGAAGATGACGTCACCCGTCTTCAATTAAAGGTGCGCACTTTGGAAAAAAAAAATAAATGTCTGGAAGATAATATTTTGGATTTGGAATCTCGGTCGAGACGGAACAACTTGAGGCTGGTGGGTCTTCCAGAGGAATCAGAAGGTCGGGACGCATGCTCCTTTCTGGAAAAGTGGATTCCGGAGGTGCTGGGCAGCGCGGAGTTGCAACCAGCAGTGGTTCTGGAAAATGCACACCGTATTGGCCCACAGAGAGATAAGGGACCGCCGAGGACCTTAATTATGAAGTTTCTCAGCAACAGAGACAGGATGAAGATCTTCAACGCTGCACGAGCTAAAGGAGAGATTAAACACCAGGACCAGCAGGTGCGGTTCTACCCAGATTTGGCCACAGGAATCCAACAATTGAGGAAGCAGTTTGATCTCATACGTAAGGAGCTGCGCAACCTTGGGATTCGTCATGGTGTAATCTATCCTGTGAGACTGTTGACCACGTATGAGGGCAGAACCCACATCTTCAAGACCCCAGAGGAAGCGCAGGAGTTCATCAAGAAGATCAAAGAAGAAGAAGAGACTGGTGGGAGCTAAGCATGAACAAAATATAAGGTAGAATAATTAAGCATTTGCACAGGCATCTGACTGACTTGAAGTAAATAGCAAGTTTACAAAATATAGATTGTATTATATATTAAAAAAAAAAAAAAACAAAAAAAAAAAACAAAACTATGATGTACAAAGTTGCTAAAAATTTTGGAGTTAAGTTGGAAAACTACAGAGGAGAGTTAATGTTACGTCATTAAAAGCAGTAGAGTTAGGGTGATTGGGAGGATGAAGAAGGAGTGGCTTAGGCTGTTCCCCGTGGATGTGGAACGGTCGATGGCTATATCGGGAGACGGAATTTTTCTTTTGATTTTGGGGGGATCACCACAAGTGTGGGAAGGGGGAATTTGTTTGTGTGTAGTTTGTAGGATGAATGTTCAACCACTCATGTTTTTGCTTCTCTGTATGAGCATGTTTACACTGCAAGGTAATCCCAAACTCTCTATTGATCATCAACCAAAGCGTTAATCTTAATTTAACTTCATGGAATTGCAGAGGTCTACAAAATTTAAAAAAAACTTAAACAAGTTATGAATAAAATAAAAGACATGGGTTCAAAAATTGTGTTTTTACAAGAAACTCATCTAATAGAGGAGGATATAAAAAGAATTAGGAGTAGATGGCAAGGAAGTGTCTTCACCTCATCATTTTCATCCCGGGCCAGGGGAGTTATGACTCTCATACATAAATCAGTCCCTTTTCAAGTGAAAAATGTAATTGGAGACAAATTTGGAAGATATGTAATCATTCAAGGTTCTTTGCTATTAGAAAATATAAATCTTGTGAACTTATATGGTCCCAATATAGATGATCAAAAGTTCTTTGCTAATTTATTTCTTATCTTATCATCACTTACAGGGCAACATATAATAGCAGGGGATTTTAATTGTACATTGAATCCAGGTATAGATAGATCAACAGGACTGGATTGTACGCACAATGGATGTAGGATGACTATTAATCATTTTATGAAAGAATTGAGATTGTTAGATATATGGAGAGAAATGAAACCACAAGTTAAAGCCTATTCTTGTTATTCCAGTACCTACAAGACATTCTCACGTATTGATTATTTTTTGATTTCCACAGAATTAAGGTCCAAGATTCAAAACTGCTTCTATGATAACATCGTGATCTCTGATCATGCACCCTGCTGTCTAATATATGTAGATAAAAAATTGACAAAGGAATCAGGTAGATGGCAATTTCAGCATAAATGGCTTCAGGATGAGGAATTTGTCAGGTATATAGAAAAACAGATAGATGAGTTCTTTGACATCAATACTACACAAACATCAGCATGTGTAAAGTGGGAGGCTTTCAAAGCTTTTATTAGGGGACATATTATTAGTTATACAGGATCAAAATCTAAGAAGACTCGAGAGGAGAGAGCCAAATTGGAACATAAAATAAAAAGTCTTCAGGAAAAAGTGTATGCAGGAAGTGATCCAAGGTTGGAGAAGGAATTACTGATTTTGAGAGCTGAATACGACAAAAAATCAGCGAATAGAGCTGCCTCGAGTCTTCTAAGATTGAAACAATCTTTTTATGAACAAGGTGAAAAATCAGGAAAATTATTGGCATGGCAGATTAAACAATTAGAAATTAAAACACCAATTACCAGTATTATAAGTAACGGACAGGTAGTTATAGATCCTTTAGAAATTAACAGAGCCTTTAGAGATTACTATGAAAAATTATATGATACCAAAAATGAATCTGATTTAACAAAACTAAATGGGTTTTTGAACGAACTATCTATACCGTGTATTCCAAATGAAAACAGGGAGATATTGGAGTCTAAAATTAGTCAAGAAGAAGTTGGGCTAGCCATTGATAATATGAAATCAGGAAAAAGTGCAGGACCAGATGGTCTTCCAGTTGACCTTTATAAAAAATTTAAGAATAAATTAATAAAACCTTTTTTGGAAATGGTTTTAGAAGCATTTCAAAATAATAATTTACCATCATACATGAACAATGCCTTAATTATACTGCTGCCAAAACCAGGTAAGCCCTCTAATAAATGTGAAAATATGAGACCAATAAGCCTATTAAATGCCGACCTTAAGATAATCTGTAAAATTTTAGCAAGACGAATACAAGAAATTTTACCAAATATTATTAATCGAGATCAGAATGGCTTTATAAAGGGAAGACAAGGCTTCCATAATGTAAGAAGACTATTTAATATTATTTATTTTAATAAAGAAGCACCGGATACAGCTCTCCTATCACTGGACGCCGAAAAGGCCTTTGATAGAGTTGAATGGCACTTTCTTTTTGAAGTCTTACAAAGGTTTGGACTTGGAAATAATTTCATAAAATGGGTTCAGATAATATACAATAATGCTACAGCAGAAATCCTAACAAATAACAATATTTCAAAATCAATAAAAATCAATAGAGGATGTCGACAAGGCTGTCCACTTTCACCTTTACTGTTTACTATGGCAATTGAACCTTTAGCGATAGCGATACATTTACATTCACAAATATATGGAATTAAAGTTGGACCAACAGAACATAAAATCTCCCTGTACGCCGATGACATAATTTTGTTTATGTCGAATCTAAAAAAATCAATTCCAACCTTGTTGAATTTAATAAAGAATTTTGGGGAAATATCAGGATATAAAATAAATAAAACTAAATCTTCAATATTAATGCTAAATGAGACCCAGAGAAATTACCCAGACCCTGAGGTAAATCAATTCAATGTTGTAAACCAGTTTAAATATTTAGGAATCCAAATTGTGCCTAAGCTAGAATCAGTCGGCAGTGTCAACTATGAAGCCTTAATGTCAGATATCAATGAGTTAACTCAGAGATGGATGTCACTACCAATGTCGATGATCGGGAGAATCAATATACTTAAAAGTAATATTTTACCTAAAATACTTTATTTATTTCAATACATTCCCTTATCACCACCTTTAGATTTATTCTCAAGAATTAAAAAAAGTTAGTGGAATTTATATGGAACAACAGGAGGGCTAGATTACGTCTGTCTTTATTATATTTACCATTTGATCGTGGAGGTCTGAAATGTCCAAATTTTATGTTGTATTATTGGTCGGCACAACTGAGGTCTATGACATATTATTTTTCATCAAATGATCTCCCTCACTGGACTGAAATGGAATCATACAATTTACCTTTACCTCTTCCCATATTCATATACTCAGATTCGGCAAAAAAAATTACAAAAACAAGTTAAAAATCCATATGTAAAGCATATGATCAAAATATGGTGTGAAGCTAAAAACTATTTAAAAGAACCACAGTTATTGTCACAATTTAGTCCAATTTGGGGTAATCAATATTTTAAACCAGGGAGAGCGGACGCTGTATTTAAAGTATGGAATTTAAAAGGGATACAAAAGATTCAGGATTTATATTTGCCATGTGCAGATAACATAATGTCTTTTGAAGAGCTGAGGATCAAATTTAATCTCAATAGAACACATTTTTTTAAATATCTTCAACTTAGAAACTTTATTCGATCAAATCAAAATAAAGCTCTCACTCGACCTATTTATTCATCCTTGGAAAAAATGTTGATGAAAGATAGTAAAAGAAAGGGTATTATTTCAGAGTTTTATAACTCATTAACACTATCTTCAAGTGAAAATTCACTGAAAAGATTAAACTACTGGAAAGAAGATCTGCAAACTGAAATTTCAGAGGAACAATGGGAATTGGCTTGTACAGAAGCTCAAACCAAATCAATAAATGTACGTCTTAAATTGATACATTTCAAATGGTTAATGCGGATGTATGTTACACCGGAGGAGTTAAATAGATATAACAAAAATATACCAGATACGTGCACAAAATGCATGGAAAGTAAAGGAACCCTATTTCATTGTGTATGGGAATGTAGATTAACAAGAATGTTTTGGGAAGAGGTGAGGGTAACAATTGAAAAAATAATCTCAAAACAAATCATATTGAATCCTAAACTGTTTTTGTTGGGTCTGTACCCAGAAAAGCATAATTTTAATAAAAGTGAAAGAACATTCATAGACCTTAGTTTGCTTAATGCCAAAAAATGTATTGCACTATTATGGAAAAAGACTCATAGACCAGATGTGACTCAGTGGTTAAGACAGATGTTAACAAACCTTCCATTAGAAAGAATAACATATATACTGAAATCAAAGGAAATTGTGTTTGAGAATATATGGAGACCTTTTATTGATTATGTAAAAAATTTAAACATAACTCTTGAAGAAGAAGGTGAATGATGTGTGTGGACCTTGTAAATTCCAAATTGGTGAACATAATATGTATACTTATGTATTGGATTGTCTAGACTAAACAGAGGAGCATTGTTGAAGATTTGATTTTGTTGGTGGTTGCTGGTGTTTTTAGTGCATTTTTTTTTTGTAGTACTTTAGTGTTAGTGTTTGATTGTTTGTATCATGTTTGTTAAAAAAAAAAAGGTTCAATAAAGATATTGTGGGAAAAAAAATCCTTCAATGTGATTTTCTGGATTTTTTTTTTCTCATTTTATCTCTCATAGTTGAGGTATACCTATGATGAAAATTGGAGACCTCTCTCATCTTTTAAGTGGGAGAACTTGCACAATTGATGGCTGACTAAATACTTTTTTGCCCCACTGTACCTCATCGATGTCGGTCTTGTTAAACCTGGGCTCCCTCCCCTCCAGCATCAGCTCTGGCTGTGCGAGGGATGGAAGCGAGTCTGGTTTCTGTTCTTTCTGCATGTCATCTTCACCATCTGTGCTATATCCACTCTGTGCATTATGTTCACTGTCAACACAGTGCTCTTCAATTGCATTCACGCCCGCAAAGCTTGGGTGAACTGGGCCTGGGCCATTGATCGTTGTAAGAGTAAACCCCACTCACTGAATAAATCCCACCCCATAACATTTAAACCCTGGCATGTCACACGAAACCGGAACGCTGGAATCACTTTTTTGCCGTATTGCACTGCAAATGTGATGTTCCTGCCGGCACCAGAGGTCCCGTAGTCCAGTAGTTCCACCGCATCAGAGCACTGGGTGGTGAGCCTCCGAGCCATGGCCTTGCTCACTATGGACTGCGTGGCAGCAGTGGCCACCATCATGGGCACACTCACGCCATCTAACTTCACCACATGTGGTAGACCTGACCAGCCTTCGGGGCCCACAATGTTTATACATCACCTTAGGGTGTAGGAATATTTAGCTTAGCTTCTCGTCCATGGCGGTGAGTTTTCGCGTGCTGTGCCACGTTTTTGGGCTTAGCAAAGTAGCTAGTTAGCATCTCGATAGCCTCCTTATTACAGTCCGTCAGACCAAGCATTTGAAAAATTCTCTGACCTTCTGTGCCCAGGTTGTGGACAAGTAGCACTAGCGTCCTCATTCCCTCCAGCTTCCTGAGGCCCACAGCTGCGATGTAGGTTTGGAAAGCCTCCAACCAGTGGAGCCATGGCACCGGCGGCTCGCTGGGAAGCTCCAGGAAAGGCCGCAGTGGTGTAACGCATGCCTCCATCCGTTAATCCTCAGTTGCCAAATGTTATGTCCACAAACCTGGTGATAGACGAGGCAGACGAAGATGTAGCACTGAACTGGGCTTTACTGATAACAGTGAAAACACTACACATGAGGCACCATAGCAACATCATCCAGGGCAAGAGGAACCCCTCATAGCGGCTGTCCCCTAATATAGGGCGGTGTGATGATGCAACAGGAAGGCAGCATCATCACACCTGCCCTTCACATTAAAACCCCTATACAACATGATACTCACTACAGCCATACATTCAGGCCCAGAAAAAAGTCAGTCCAGCATAAATCTTATAAGTCCATTTCATAGCTGTTCAATATAGGATTTTTTAAAGAGTATTTTAATTTTGGTGAGTGAGCCACAGGTTTTCACTTCATCAGTAAAATTATTCCATAACTGAACTCCTTTGGTTGAGATACAATGATATCTTGCATTAGTTCTTACTTGTGGTTTTTTTGAATAAAAGTAACCCCCTCAGTTCATGTTGGGTTTCTCTTGAGTGAAACAACCCTTGGACACTGTCAGGTAATTGTTGTTGTTTTACTTTAAACATGATGTGAGCTGTTTTAAAATCCACCAAGTCTTTTGAGTGTTTTTAATTTGATGAAGAGTGGGTTTGATGGTCCTTTTTAGCTGGATTTATTTACCATTCTTATTGTTCTCTTTTGAAGGTTGAATACTGGATTTGTGTTGGTTTTATGTGTGTTAATCCACACACCTCCACACAGTAGATAATGTATGGAAGGATGAGGGAGCAGTACAAAGTATACAATGTTGCTGATTTTAGAAAATCTGGGTATTTATAGAGTATTGCAACTGTTTTGGATATTTTGGTTCTTATATAATTTATATGTGGTTTCCAATCTAAGTATCTACTATTATTCCAAGAAATTTTGTTTCAGCAACTCTCTCAATTTCTACATTATTTATCATGATTTTCTTATTCGAATCAGTTCAGTTTCCAAAGATAATATATTTTGTTTTACTTATATTCAGTGTTTGTTTATTTGCATCAAACCAACTTTTCATCTTTTTTAATTCCATTTCTACAGTATCCAAGAATCTTTCCAAATTATGACCATGGCAAAGCAAATCTGTATCATCAGCAAACAAAATAATTTTCAATGATTTTGACACTTCACACAAGTTATTGATATATAAGATGAACAATCACGGTTCCAACATTGACCCTTGAGGGACCCTACATGTAACTCAATAATTTTGATTTTTTTGTTGTTTAATTCTATATACTGCTATCTATCATGTAGATAGCTGGTTAGCCAGGAAAAAGCAGTTCTTCTGACTCCGTATCTTTGTAGTTTTTGTAATAGCAATTCATGGTCTACTGTATCAAATGCTTTTTTTAAGTCCAGAAATATTGCGACTGCATGCTCCTTGTTTTCAATTGCTGCTGTAATTTCCTCTACAAAATCTATAAGTGCATATGATGTCATCCTATTTGCCCTGAATCATACAGTATTTTATGCTTCATGATGAACTCTTCTAACCTTTGAAATAACATTTTTTCCAGTATTTTTGAAAATTGTGGAAGCATGGAAATGGGTCTGTAGTTTGTGATTAAATGTCTGTCTCCAGTTTTATATGTTGGTATGACCTTGGCTATTTTTATTTTACCTGGGAATAAGCCAGTTTGTAAGGACTGATTACAGATGTGAGTCAGAGGTTTTGCTATGTATTCAATAACTTCTTTAACCATTGACATGTCTATATTGTGACAATTGGCTGATTTCTTGCTTTTAAAATGTTTAACAGTGTTGATAATTTCTTTTTCATCAGTCTTCCTTATAAATATTGATTCTCTAATAATTATATATTTGCTTTCCACATAGTCTTTGCCATCAGTCTTTGCAATTTCACTGGCCAGACCAGGACCAGCACTGACAAAAAAATTGTTAAATTCTTCTGCTGCTAAGCCTATATCACTAATCGTTTTGTTATTGTAAAATGATTAGGGTGTCCTGTCTTCCCTTTTCCATTTTTAATTATTTCATTTAATACCTTCCACATATTTTGGTTGATATTTTTATTGTCTTCCAGTAATTTGCTAAAATAGTCTTTTTTGCTGTTCCTTTGCTTTTAAAACTGCTGTAATTAAACCCTTACTTAAAAAGCTAACGCTGGATCCAGGAGTTTTAGCTAACTATAGACCAATCTCTAATCTGTCTTTCATTTCAAAAATTTTAGAAAGAGTTGTTGCTATGCAATTTTTTTGACCACTTGCAGGGAAGTGGTTTATTTGAAGAGTTTCAGTCTGGGTTTAGAATCCATCATAGTACCAAAACAGCTTTAGTGAAGGTCACTAATGACCTCCTTATCACATCTGATAATAAACTTCTTTCTGTACTTGTCCTTTTAAACCTTGTAAAAATTAAAATAGGACAGTTAGCAGAGTCTTTTCAGTTAACCAACCGATAATCACTGAAGAAATATTATTTCTCAGCTTATCTTTTTATTGAAGCACGCAAAGAGTCAAACAGAGCCATGGATCTTAGCAGCACAACTTGGTTAAGACCCAGAACAAAGAAATCCCACCCTAACTATAGCTTCTGGTTGGTGGGCGTTCCCAGCAACTCTCCAACAATACATGTCCATTGTCCAAACTGGTTCAAACTGGTCTTCTCAGTGTCCAAATGGCTCCCACATCCTGTTGTTTTGGGTCTAGTCTGGACTCTTCAGCTTTGCACAACCCCCCATGCCCATATGTGGAAGCAACAACAGAGAGACTAGAGTTTGTGTGTGTGTGTGTGTGTGTGTGTGTGTGTGTGTGTGTGTGTGTGTGTGTGTGTGTGTGTGTGTGTGTGTGAGCACTGTGTAATATCTAACTAACCTTCACTATTTATTTATTATAGAATATCCTCTTTTGACTCCATTTTTATGGAGTCAATAACTATGGCAGGCACAATAATAAACAAGCATTAGACAACTGATATTATTTTCATGTCGGATGAGTGAAAAACCTGTAGGCAGTATATACTTTCATGAGTAATCATTGTAATTCAATTTCTTTATTCATTCAGTACATATTCACAGGCGAAAATTCTCATCTCAGGCCCCACTGCCCTTGGTGGCCTTTTTTGGAAAATTTATTAAAAGGAACTCCGATTATATTGGCATGTTAGCTCTATATGCTTTATTTTTATGTTAGTAACATAACTATAATATAATTTTTTTTGAAAATAATTCCCAGTTTTATATATTTTTAAAAAACTTTATTACAATGTAAATTGCCATTTTTGTTTACGTCGCAATGCATTCTGGGTAGTGACGTAGAATGGTTGCAGCCGTTTTTTCTGTCTTATACAAGCCAAGAAGCGAAGCTACGAACTACTGCCATTTGTCAGTGAAAATGCCACATTGCGCGGCTTTTGGATGTAATTTCCAATCAAAGGGAAATAAAGAGAGCGGGGTAAGCCTCCATAGCTTTCCTAAAGAGGGAAAGTTGAGGAAAAAGTGGGGGCGGCAGCGGCTCAGGAGGTAGAGCAGGTCGTCTAATAACCCAATGGTTGGCGGTTCACATCACGCTCTCCCCAGATATCCTGCCGTTGTGTCCCTGGGCAAGACACTTCTCCCGCATTGCCTCCAGTGCCCATAACACTGGGTATGAATGTGTAAAAATGTTTAAATACTCGGTGGTGGCCGGAGAGGCAGTTGGCACGGATTGGCAGCCACATTTCCGTCACTCTATGAGTGTCTATGATCACGCGCTATAGCGCACGCTTGATAAAGCTGACATATATATTAATCACGCTATGATAAAGGACTATACTGCTCAAAGCGCGCGCTTGAGACATGTCTATAATCACGCGCTATAGCGCATGCTTGATAAAGCTGACATATATATTAATCACGCTATGATAAAGCACTATATCGCTCAAAGCGCGCGCTTGAGACATGTCTATGATCATGCGCTATAGCGCACGCTTGATAAAGCTGACATATATATTAATCACGCTATGATAAAGCACTATATAAGATAAGATAAGATAAGATAAGATAAGCCTTTATTAGTCCCACAACGGGGAAATTCCAGGATTGCAACAGCACAGGGATAGCAACACTCAGAGCAACAATCAGAAGGCAAGAAAAAAACAAGCAAGCAAGAGCAGCTAATATACATATGTACGTATTACTATAAAATATATATATATACACACACACACAGACACACAGTGCAGAGCATTGTAGCTGGATGGAATAAATATATGAATATATGAACACACAGTGCAGAGCATTGTAGCTAGATGGAATAAATATGTAAATATATAAACACCCACAGTACGGAGCATTGCAGCTAGGTGGAATAAATATGCAAGTATATAAACACACACAGTGCGGAGCAATGTAGCTAGATGGAATAATATGTAGATATATAAATATATAAACACACCCAGTGCTGAGCATTGTAGCTAGATGGAATAAATATGTAAATATATAAACACACACAGTGCAGAGCATTGTTGCTAGATGGAATGAAACAGCATAACTGTCTACTTAGTTATCCTACATGGTATGATTATGTGCCCATACATATTCTCACCCTCCATAGCGACCGGTAAGTTCCTAGTTGTATGCCGGAGGGGACCATTGTGTAAGTCTATTGCATCTTTTGCATTCAAAAAACTATTAGTTTGTTACGTCTTTTTGCTATCTCTGCGAGCAGCCCTGCTTAGGTTGTACAGTCTGACAGCCGTTGGTAGGAAGGACCTACGAAACCTCTCGGTTGTGCACCTGGGATGATGTAGTCTGCTGCTAAATGAGCTCCTCAGTGCATTCAGTATGTCCTGCATAGGGTGGAACTCGGACTCCAGCAGAGATGACAGTTTAGCCACCGTCCTTCTCTCTCCTATCTCCTCCATCGGATCAAGGCGCTGCCCCAGGACAGAGCTAGCTTTCTTAATCAGTTTGTTCAGTCTCTTCCTATCGGCTGCAGTAATGCCACTGCCCCAGCAGACCACTCCAAAAGTGATGGCTGATGCCACCACCGTGTCATAGAATGACTTCAGCAGCGCCCCTTGTACACCAAAAGACCTGAGTCTCCTCAGCAGGAACAGCCTGCGCTGTCCCTTCTTGTAGAGTGCATCAGTATTGTGTGACCAGTCTAGTTTATTGTTCAGATGAATACCCAGGTACTTATAGGATGTCACCATCTCGATGTCTGTTCCCTGTATATTTACTGGTACTGTGAGGGGCTGCCCATGCCTGCGGCAGTCCACCACCAGCTCCTTAGTTTTCCTCGCGTTGATCTGGAGGCAGTTCCGATGGCACCAGTCCACGAAGTCCTGGATAAGCCCTCTGTACTCAGCTTCATCTCCATTGGAGATGAGGCCAACGATCGCAGAGTCATCAGAGAACTTCTGTAGATGGCAGTGTGTTGTGTTGTGTGAGAAGTCCGCAGTATAAAGAGTGAACAGGAAGGGAGCCAGCACCGTTCCCTGGGGGGCCCCCGTGCTACTGATGATCGTGTCGGACACACAGTCCCGGGTTCTCACAAACTGAGGCCGGTTCGTGAGGTAGTCCAGGATCCATGATGACAGGTGCTGGTCCACCCCTGCGCGCAGCAGCTTGTCCTTCAGGATCATCGGTTGGATGGTGTTGAAAGCACTGGAGAAGTCAAAGAACATGATCCTCACCATATTCCCGGGCTTCTCCAGGTGGGACAGAGAACGGTGAAGGAGGAAGATCACCGCATCCTCCACCCCAATGCCATGCTGGTAGGCGAACTGGAGTGGATCCATCGCTGGTTCCACCAGGGGGCGGAGGTGAGCAAGGAGCAGTCTCTCCAGGGTCTTCATCAAGTGGGACGTCAAGGCCACCGGTCTGTAGCTGTTCAGGTCTTTGGGGTGGGAAGTTTTTGGTACAGGTACCACACAAGATGTTTTCCACAGCTGTGGTACCCTCCCCAGTTTCAGGCTCATGTTGAAGATATACGTCACAATCCCACACAGCTGGTCTGCACAGGACTTGAGGAGCTTTGCGCTGATGCCGTCCGGTCCCGGCGCCTTCCTCGCCTTGATCTTCCTCAGCTCCGTCCTCACCTGGGTCCTGGTCAGGGTCAGGATGGGGGGCTGTGTGTTGGGAGTGGGGGGGGTGTTGGTGGAGTGGGGAGTGGGCAGCAGGACTTGATTTCTTTAGAGGCAGCAGTGGTTGTTGTGCAGTCAGGGGGGAGGGCGGTTGGTCAAATCTATTGAAAAACAGATTCAGGTTGTTCGCCCACTCCCTGCCCCCTGTGGCCTGGGGGGAGGTATTCTGGAGCCCCGAGATGGTTTTGAGGTTTCTCCAGACCCCGCTGATGTCGCTCTGTTGCAGCTTGTCCTCCATCTTCTTCCTGAAGCTGTCCTTGCCTTCTCTGATCTTTCTCCTCAGCTCCCTCTGTACGGACTTCAGCATCTCCCTGTTCCCTGACCTGAAGATCCTCTTCTTCTCTCTCAGAAGTGTTTTTATCTCAGGGTTGATCCAGGGTTTGTTGTTTGAGTGACGCCGTATGGTCTTGGTGGGAACGGATTTGTCCACACAGAAGCTGAGGTAGCCCGTGAAGGTGTGAATGAGGCCATCGATGTCCTCACCATGTGGATCGCAGAGCTGCTTCCAGGCGGTGGCTTCAAAACAGCCCTTTAGGGTGTCCATTGTCTCCTCAGACCATAACTCCACAGTGTGCATGGCCGGAGGTTGTCTGTGCACTAGGGGTTTGTACACCGGCCGGAGATGAACCAAGTTGTGATCCGATCTCCCGAGTGGGGGGAGTTGTGATGAGGTGTACGCCTCCTTAGTGTTTGCGTAGAATAAATCCAGTGTTTTATTGTCTCTAGGATATCGCTCAAAGCATGCGCTTGAGACATGTCTATGATCACGCGCTATAGCGCACGCTTGATAAAGCTGACATATATATTAATCACGCTATGATAAAGCACTATATCGCTCAAAGCGCACGCTTGGCTTGACATGTCGAAGATCTGGCTGGCACTCATTTGGAACGACTTTGGAGCACTGCTTATGGACGTTCAACCCGCAGTCTGAGAAAGCAACAGAGAAATTGCTTTATGTTGCTGAGAGTCCATGTTTATCAATTCAGTGCCCATCATGCTTGTAGACAATTTTTTGTGTTTGAGCATTCTATTGTAAGTAAATCAACAATATATAAGTTTCACCTTAAAATAATGCTTCCTCAAGCGCACGCTTGAGACACTCAAAGCGGAGAGACACTCGCGGAGCGAAGAGACACTCAAGCGCATGCTATATCGCTCAAGCGTGCGTTTGAGCGATATAGAGCTTTATCATAGAGTGATAAATATATATATATATATATATCAGCTTAATCAAGCGTGCGCTTGATAAAAATTCGAACCGTGACAAAATTCGAACCGTGATTCGCTTGAGCTTGCGCAAAGCGCACGCTCATGCGCTTTGAACGCTTTGAGCGATATAATGCTTTATCATAGCGTGATTAATATATATGTCAGCTTTATCAAGCGTGCGCTATAGCGCGTGATCATAGACACTCATATAGTGATGGAAATGTGGCTGCCAATCCGCGCCAACGGCCTCTCCGGCCACCACCGAGTATTTAAACATTTTTACACATTCATACCCAGTGTTATGGGCAGTGGAGGCAATGCAGGTGAAGTGTCTTGCCCAGGGACACAAGAGCAGGATATCTGGGGAGAGCGTGATGTGAACCGCCAATCATCGGGTTATTAGACGACCTGCTCTACCTCCTGAGCTGCTGCCGCCCCCACTTTTTCCTCAACTTTCCCTCTTTAGGAAAGCTATGGAGGCTTACCCCGCTCTCTTTATTTCCCTTTGATTGGAAATTACATCCAAAAGCCGCGCAATGTGGCATTTTCACTGACAAATGGCAGTAGTTCGTAGCTTCGCTTCTTGGCTTGTATAAGACAGAAAAAACGGCTGCAACCATTCTACGTCACTACCCAGAATGCATTGCGACGTAAACAAAAATGGCAATTTACATCGTAATAAAGTTTTTTAAAAATATATAAAACTGGGAATTATTTTCAAAAAAATTATATTATAGTTATGTTACTAACATAAAAATAAAGCATATAGAGCTAACATGCCAATATAATCGGAGTTCCTTTTAACGCACGTTATATCAGGAAAATAAACATATGCAAAACAAAACATTTTCAGTCAATACATTTCTTATTCTACATTCTACATGACCGCAAATAGCACAATATTTTGAAGATACCTGCAAGAAAACAAAGAAAAGGAAGGGGTCAGAGGTTACTAGCATATGACCCACCTCAGGAGGGTGCCTTCAGCGCACCCCCTTTTCGTGTAAGATTATACTGTATGTATGTGGGCAGTGTTGGATGTGTGAACAGTATTTAGAATCATGGATAGCAGAAAGACACAATATATCCATTTCAAACAATGGCCTCTCCTTCATCACTGTCAGTACCAAATTCATAGTGATCCTTGTTATGAAGGAGAGACCTAGACTACTCCTGGGAGTAGACTTGGGCCATCATCCTCTGGATTGGCTCCTTGGATAGGGCTGTGATAATACATCTCTCCAGCAATGCTGTCAAACATGGGATGCAGCAACACCTCACCCCGAGTATCACTGCCAGTGAGATGACTACAATCAGGATTACTGAATGTATCACACCCGCCCAATGTCCAAAAGATGGATTAGAGCCAAGTTGTGAAGGCATCTGGCTCATATCCAATATTTTGGCCAAATTTTGTGTGTAGGCCTTCTAATGCCTATGCACTATAGGTGACATTACTGCTATTCGCACTATGTCAGCAACAATCTGCAGTGGAGGTCGATTTGGCTCAACAGCTCTAGCACAATGAGCCACACAAATCCAATTGCTGAGTTTTCCTTTTTTTTCCCCCACAGTTGTACTGCATGTGAAGTGGCTTTTATTACTTTAAAAAGACCTTTACTGTGACAGTTGTACAGTTTGGCTATTCCTGAGTGCTAAGGGTGAGGTAGACCGGAGTGGTGGCTCAGTTGGTAGAGCATCCGCCCCACACCCGGGAGGCAGGGGTTCAAATCCCGGCCGGGTCATACCAAAGACCATATAAAAATGGTGCTTTCTGCCTTCTAGCGTGGTGCTCCGCATAATGGAATGGGGAAAGTAAAGTTACACACAGAGCTACCAGAGGACTGACCCCCCGCTGTAGCTTTCATTACTTACAGTAGCTGTGTGGCCTAGGGTCAGAGAAACGGAGATAGGCGCCGCCCATATACACCTTCAGGTGTGAAGGGATTAACTAACTAACTAAGGGTGAGGTAGTAAATGGTAAATACTGCAGCTGGCATTTTCTTCCTGTTAATAACTTACGGGGAATCAGGTAGAGCGTTGTATTGGGGGTGGATTGCAGTGCCATCAGCGCTAATGGCAGTGCATACACCCATGCCATACCTGTTCCCTTGTATTATTTGGCTATCACTTGCTTTAAAGTGGCACTTGCCTGTACTGAACCAAACCTATGCTTTACGCCTACAACTTGTTCAATTTCCTTCAAATGTTTATTGGCAAAATGACTTCCATTGTCTGATCTGATTGTTCTGGGGAAACCATGTCTAGGAATCACTTCTGCTGTTAGCTACCTTATCACTTCTTTTGCACTTTCATTTTTACAAGCTTTGGCTTCCACTCATCTTGCAAATGTGTCCACACAGATCAACAAATATCTGTAACCACCACACCTATTTTTGGGGCCATTATCTACTCAATTCAACCTTATTATAATTATTTTTATTACAATTCAACCTTATATTGCCATTTCACCACAACAGTCCTCTCATAGCACTTTCAACTGTAAGGGAAACCCCCACAACTGCAGAAAAACCCCAGCAATCAGGTGCAAAACCAAGCTCAGGGAGGGCAGTCATCTGCTATGACTGGCTGGGGGGTGTGGGGACAGAGAAGAAGAAAAAAAGAACAGACATGTAAAGAGCAAACAGCACGATGGGGACTCAATCTATGGGAGAGAATAAACAGATGTTAATAACCAGCAAAAATATTTCATTGAGAGTGAAGAAAGGAGTGAAGCCCAGTGCATTTTTGGAGATCCCCTGGCTGTCTAAACCTATAAGCAGCATAACTAAGGGAGGGTTCAGGGGCACGTGATCCCACCCTAATTATAAGTTGTAGCAAAAAAGGAAGGTTTTAACCCTATTCTTAAAAACAAAGATCGAGTTTAACTCCTGAATCCAGATTGGCAGCTGATTCCACAAGAGAGAAGCTTGGTAACTGAAGGCTCTGCCTCTCATTGCACTTTTGAAGATTCTAGGTATTGCAAACAATCCTGCATTTTGGGAGTGTAGTGCTCTATTAGGATGATAGGGTAGTATCAGCTCTTTTAAATAAAAAAAGGGGCCTGATTATTTAGGGCTTTAGAAGTAAGAAGAAGGACCTTAAACTTAATTCTAAGGGAGGCCAGAACCCGAGAGATATGATCTCTCTTTCTAGTGCCTATTAAAACTCTTGCTGCAGCATTTTGGATCAGATGAAGTTTTGTTTTTTGTTTTTTTTGTTTTTTTTATGTTTTAGGACAGCCTGATAATAAAGAGTTACAATAATCTAATAAAGAACTACCAAAAGTGTGGATTTGGTTCCCAGCATCACTCTAAGACAAGATGCTCCTAATCTTGACAATATTACGCAAATGATAGAAAGGAGTCTTGGAAACAAATTTAATATGTGAATTCATAACAGATCTAGATCAAAAATTATCTGTGAAAACAATCACTATTTCTTTCCTTTGCTCTGTAGGGGCAGGGAATGCACCAAAGAAGGCCTCCCGTGTGTGCTTTGGGCTGACCTTTTGACATGCGTCACACTAGATTAACCTTTAATATGTGACCTCTCTCATGTTCCTCTTTGCATAACAACAACACTTTAGCAGGGGCTACTATTCCTGTATCTACAGTTTGAAATGCACCTGTCCTCTCATCATATTTTACAACTGCATATGGGGCACTCAGAGACCCATCTGCTTTCCCGTAGCAACAGTCATCACAAAAAAAAGGTTAAAATCTGGATGATCAATAGGTTCAGATTGAAGATTAGAGACAGCTTTCATGTCAACCTCCACAGCTGCTGGACAGTCATGAGGTTAACCTGTAAGCATGTCCTCTGCCATGCTTACAGGTTACTTCCGCTCTTCAAGGAGAGTAGACGCTTCTCTCTTTTCTCTCTGCTCTAGCTCCCCACTTCCCTAACTAACTGGATCCCAGCTTGCTGTTGTCTGTCTGCGTCTACTGCTGATTATCGAAAGAAATTATGGAATTGATAAGCTGGGCTTTGAACGCAATTGACACTTTTTTTTCAACAAGGAATAGTGCTCCGGGGGAAGCTGTTTGCCCCGCAGGGACGGCTCCAGCGGGCTATTTACGGGTGACAAGTGTTTGGAGGATCTTGTGCCTGAGTAATCTCTCTATCGAAGATATTGAAGATTTGTATATCTTCGTAATAATGGTGACTGGGATCGTTCTGATTGGAACTGGGATTGTCCTGGTGTACCGCAAATTGCTGAAGATGGATACAACCTATCAAAATGCTGGCCACGCGAGGTGCATCCATCAAATTGGAAAAATGGAGGAGACTTTGATAGCGACAAATGGAGAACTGTCTCGGAAGGTGGATTACATCATGTTACGCTTAAGTCTATCCACGACGGACTCAAAGCCCCGCAATGAAGGATTAAGCACTGAATCTGCAGAAGAAAATAAAGTTCTTTCTCTGTGTTCAGTCTATTTGGCTCAATTTCCCTTACAAAAATCCTCCTGATAATCCCCAGTCTTTGTTTTTCAAAACACTGAGCACACGGCCTCTGGACAGTAGCTGCTTGGGACAATTGCCAAGGACAATTGCTGCAGCCAGACAAAACATCTTCTGCCAAAGTGTCCTTGTGCTCATATTGATACAACATTGCTTCAACACTACATCCACACTGACCCAGAAACTGACAACAAGATAACATTCACTGCTCTCCTTGTGTCCTGTGAACTCTGGTCTTGAATGTGCATCGTGGGCTTTTTTTGTCTTTGTAATCATAATATTGATTACTTATGGTCAATATTCTGAATTCAATGATTTTTTTGCTCCTTCCTATTGTATGATTTCTTATCTGTACCATCCTGTTGGCAGGCGCGTTCCCGATGCAGCCGTGTCACTGGAAATGCAGGTTCATTTTCTGTGTCAAGTCAAATTCTCTCGTATGTTATCAGTGATCTGTTAATGTACTTGGCAATAAATCTTTTTCTGATTCTGATTCTGATTCTGATTCTGATTCTGATATTTGTCCCTTCTCTTGTGTAAATGACATTTGGTGCATGCAGTATTCTTTTCAACCTTTGTATTCTTTTAGCTGAGAGTGTAAACAGTACACTTTGTAGGTAGGAGGCTACTCCATGCATGGTGTGTACAACCACAGTGTGCTGCATTGTTATGTGAGAAGTTTTTTCTAATGCTTTAGCTATTGATCGAATATGGCGTGTGCATAGTGGATGTCCTGTCTCTGTGTTATCTAATGTTGAGCTGTAATACCTTAGAACTGACCTGGGCCCTGTACCTTCCCCCTTCTGATACAGTACAGTGTTCACAGCACCAGACTGTTCAGAAATATCAAGATGAATTGGGGAAGAGTAATCAGGTGGTTTTAGTGAACACGCATGTGACATCAGTTGTTTGAGTTTGATAAAAGCACCCTCAGCCAAAGTGGTCCATTGCAAAGGTGATGTGAGGTTTTTGTGTTCTGCTTCCTTAAGAAGGTCATGTAGTGGTTGTATAAGCACAGTGTAATTTGGAACAAAATTTCTGCTGTATCTGGTAAAACCCCAAAATGACATCATTTCCCTCTCAGTGTGTGGTATAGGGTGTGAGAGAATTGATGACCTTTGCGACGGAGACACAGCGGAGTTGCCGGATGTGATTAGTCTGCCCAAATAGTGAACTCTGGGGCAACAACACTGTACTTTTTTGCAGCTTAATTTATAACCTTTCTGGTAGAAATGTTTCAGGAGGAGCTCCATGGCTGAGAGCACAGAAGCAGCAGTGGGGCCTGCTAATAGCAGATCATCAACATATTGCAACAACAATGTGCTAGGGGGCAGGAATAAATCTTGCAAATGTTGACACAGTACATGATTAAAAATGGCTGGTGAGTCAACAAAACCTTGTGGTAGTCTGCTGTAAGTACATTGCTGACCCTGGTATGTGAATGCAAAAAGAGGCCTGCTGTCTGTATGTAGTGGGATACTGAAAAAGGCATTAGATATATCTACTACAGTGAAAAACTTATGTTGTGAAGAAATGTTATTCAGAAACAGGTAAGGATTTGGAACAGTGTAATTTGTAGGCACCACTATAGCAATGATTGGTCTCAAATCATGAACCATCCTGTAGTCCCGTTTTCCAGGCTTCTCTACAGGAAGAATAGGTGTGTTCCATGGGGACTGTGTTGGCACTAGAGCCCCTGCCTGGAGAAAGCTCTGTATTGTTCCTGCTATGCCTGTTTCCTTCTCTTTTGGGAGATGGTACTGTTTTTGCCACACTGTCTGAGTATTTGTTTTGAGTGAGATTTTTACTGGTGTTCATGTAATCAGACCAACATCTGCAGAGCCGTCTGACCATAAAGAGAGGGGCAAAGCTTCCAACAGTGCATCAGAATCTGGATAGTCAGTGTTTTCTCTGCTATGTGTTCTGTCAAGGTGCAATGTTTGTGGAGTGGTCTGTATTGTTACATTGCATGAAATGCGCTAACAATCAGCAGATGGTGAATAATGTAGGTCCCTACACTGTGTGACAACCCAGTCAACTTAAGACAGTTTTTCACCATTTGTCTCACTGCCCTTGCCTCCTCCCCTGCGGACAACCCCAGCGTCACATGAGGGGCAACAGTGTCCGAGAGGGCATACAGAGGCAACAAGTCCTTGTCCAAATAAACTGCAGCAACAACTACTTGTGGTCCCACATAAATGTCTTTGCACACCAAATCCTGAACCCCCACCGAAGTCTCCCACTGATCATCATACAGTTCTTGATCATCATATGAATAGTTCATTGTACAGTGGAGTGGATCATGTGAGGGTCATATGGCCAAACAGAGTCTATCCATGGGGAACATCAGGCAGACACACCACAGTCCTAGTAGAAGCAAAGTAGATGTGTGCTTTTACTTTCAGGAATACATCTCTTTCCAGAAGATTTATAGGACAGTCCCCTCTTCAGTGTGGCTCCCTACGCCCCATCATTGTTGGCTGGGCATCATGTTCTGGTTGGGAGCCATATGACATTGTTGTAGTTGCTGTGGTGCAGAAGACTGGTCAGGCCACACCCCTGGTGCTGGGGGTGGGATGGGTGTGTACGTCATCTGTGAGCACCCTCTAGTAGTAGGCAGACTTCGGTAGTCACGTGCCCAGTGTCCTGAGCTCCCACACTGGTAACATATGTCTTGTGCCAGGGCAGGTGATTTCATGCCTCCTTTGTATGGTGGGGTAGGTATATAGGCCATCCAGGCACGTCCTCTACCAGGATGTGAAGCCCTACAGTCACAAGCCCAATGGCCTCGTCTGCCATACCTGAGGCACATATCCTATGGCAGGCCAGGTGGTTTTCTATTTCCTCTGTATGCACCTCTACCACACCCTGTTTGTGGTGGACAAGGATACCATGGTTGTTGGGGTGCCAACACAAAGGGTTCAGCAGGGACTGGGCCAATAATGGGCTGAGGGGTTTCCACTGTAACGGCTGGAGCCTGTAGAGTAGATTTTTGTTTTTTGTCTTTATTCATTACATCCCTAGCTGCTTTCAGCTGGGCTTTTACCAGCTGATTTGATAAATCTGCTGTTTCTGTCTCTCTTTCATTTTGTTGTTTATTGTATTGTTTCACATAATGATGCACATGTGAGAGTCATTCTGCCCAGGGATGGGTATTCAATCCCACTACCCCTTCCAGTGCGGCTCTGACAGGCGGTGGTACTGATGTCTGTTTTACATTGCGGAATACCGCAAGTGTAATGGGATTGTTACAAGGGTTTTCTCCAGTCATATCAGTTCAAAGTGCCAAACACCTAGCCACATACGGTCCTGCCTCTTCCTCTGGCTTCATATGTATATCTGTTAACTCAGCACTTGTGAGATCAACAAGGAACATTCTCTTCATTACTGTAAAAATTTCATTAGTGTGATCTCTGAATGGTGCTTCATCTACAACATCAATAGTGTGTGCCTCTTCCTCTATATTTTTAAGCATAGAGGGTGAAATGTGGCTGGCAACTATTCATCTCATGTCTGCCATGCACAACTGGCAGCCCACTGTGGCCCTTTGTATTGTTCTAATCCTGGAAGAACCTCCAAAAGTTAAAGGAAGCAGTGTGTCACAAATACCTTAAAGGTCCTTAAATGACCATTCAACAAAATATTGGGCAGACCCATCTTCAGTTGCAATCATGGGTGACATATTTGAATAGTTTTTCCTCAGTATATCACCTGTTTTAGTGCGAGTAGTTCTCTCATCTAGATTATCATGTGTGGTACCATAAGCATTAAATTTCCACTTTCTTGGACCAACATTTTTATTCCTGGATTCATCATATTCTCCAATATGTCTTTTTTCCAACACACTCTGCAGTCTGCTTATATCATCCTCAGACAACTGACTTATCATGTGTGAAACCTCCTGTCCTAATTCACCATTCTCATCCTGTAAATTGTCCTCCTCCACAACATCTTTCAGCTTAGCCTGAAAATATACTGGAGTTGATGTAGTGAGAGACACCCTAACCTTATCCTGTTGACTTAATCCTGACTGTGATGGGTCAGTGGGTTCACTAAAGGGCCTTTTCCACTAGCACGGCTTAGCACGCCACGGGACAGTTCAGCACGCTTTGTAAGTCTTTCCACTAGCCCCAACATGGTTTAACAGCAGCGATTCTCGGCCTCGCTCAAGGGCAGGGTACAGTCGTGCCGAGTCGTGCCGTGTTGTGACGTTAAAACACTGGTCGCCGCAGATTGGTCAGGTCTTAACGTCACGAAAGCGACCGTCTTCGCCGTCTTCTGATACATGACCGCCATATGCAATATTTCACGGATTAACTCGGTCACGGAGTAAATACGATATTAATACAGACAGCATTGTAGGTTTTGCGGAACTCTACACCGTGGTCCAATGAAGAGGTGCGGAGTTTTCTCTGCTTGGTGGCAGATCCACAGTGAGGAGTAACCCGGACCCATACAGATGGCTGGCCAGCATAGAAACCAGACTATGGGCAAGCTGAAGACGATCGTGAGAGAACCATCGATGGTGAGTGATTTGTAATAATGTGCATCCGTTTGCTTATTTATCCTGTTGGTGGTAAGCTCACTTTTTTTGAGCCATACAGCGCCGTTTTGTGCTGGCTAACTCGTTTTAGCTAACGTTTTTTTTGCTAGTAGCTAGCTAGTACCAACTGCTGATTCGTGCTTGTTTTCTCCTAAATATTCGCTTGTGAGAGCAAAACGATGAAATATGTTAATCCTGGTTAAAGTCCTGGTTTTTGTTTTGTATTGCACTTTGGTGCTGCGCATTAAATTGTGTGCAATTTAATGCTAGAATGTGTTTCCACATGCCAGGGGTTAGCCTCCCTGTTGTGGATACTGGTGAAATGGACCATACAAGCCGAAATCTCGTCATATTAAAATTGCTTTTTCAAACCAGTGATTTATAAAGTCATTCATATAATTTTCTAAAGCATCAGAATAGACACACACACCTATTCTGTGGATCCTGCAGTGCTTGTCAGGGAAATGAAGCATGTCACATCCCACCACTGAATTTCACAGGTGTATTTCCCGAATACAGTTACATCTCCAAAAATTAGGATGTCATGAAAAACTTCAATATTTTTTGTCACTCATTTCAGAAAGTGAAATCCGTATATTATATAGATTCATTACACAGAGTGATATATTTCAAGCATTTATTTATTTTAATTTTGATGATTATGGCTTACAGCCCCTGAAAACCCCAAATTCAATTTGGCAAAAAATTAGAATATTACATAAAATTAACTTTAAAAAATAGTTTTTAAATATAAATTTTGGCCGCTGAGGTGTTGGTTAATATGGGCTGTAGCCGTAATCATCAATATTAAAATAAACACTTGCAATATATCACTGACCCTGTAATGAATCTATATATGGGTTATATACAGTATATGGTATATATGGTGACAAGCCACCGGGCAGCCGGTGGCTTGTCACCAGACTGCAAACCAAATCTACCTACGGGTACAAATAAGTAACAAAAAAAAAAATGGGTTTCACTTTCTGAAATGAGTGAAAAAAATATTGAATTTTTTCATGGTATTCTAATTTTTGAGATGTGCCTGTATAAGTGTTGAACTTGCTTGAAACTAACCATCATCCACTCCACCACTGGCTTTTAGCAACAAGTGTATTTCCCAAATATGTTTTACACTTGCTTTAATTAACCACCACCCATTTGTCTTTTGTCTAGGCAAGAGGGAAACTGTCACCCCAACTGGACCTTGCCTCACTATTTACAGAGATGCAGACTGAAGATCTGCTGAACCAGGACCAGTACGATGGGCCGATCCAGTTGCTTCTCAGTGAGGCAGCGTGGCTGCCGTGTGTGACCATTCCAGTTTTTTTTTTACAGTTTGAATTTTGCACATTCTGAATAATCTGGAATTTGCTGCTGATTGTAATAAACAATTTAGTGACTTATGTGTTTGCATCATGATTTTCTATTTTGTCTGTTAAGACACCAGTGGGAAAAGCATCAACTGTACAAAGGATTTATCGGTGACCTTGAAAATAATGGCTCATTTTTAAGAAAAAAGTAACCAAAACAATTATTTTATTAACTGAAGACTGGATTGTTAGAAGACTGTACAGAAGACCCTGCATACTTTAGTGACAGTACCAGTATATGGAGGAATTCTGGGTCATGTTAGCATCTGCTCTTCATCATAATGGGGTTTGGGCAGGGGTGTCTAATCATGTGCCATGGAGGGCCAAGACCCTGCAGGCTTTACCTCCAACCAGTGTCTTCAATAGCAGATTCCACTGAACTTCTTCCACTGACTGATCAGTGAGAACACCTGCTGAAGAGACTGGGTAGAAGAGAGAACCTGCAGGGTCTTGGCCCCCCATGACACATGATTGGAAGCCCCCGGATTAGGTTTAATGGGATTTAACATTTTAACACAAACTGCTTTATGGTTCATAATTCTGTTGATAGACTTACACCAAACCAAAATTGATTTCTCAAACTGCTGGATTATTCTTAGCTTTTCCAATCTTTCAGTATTTAATTTATGCCACATGGTGGTAACCTTCACATATAAAAAAAGCCATCTGCAAAAAATTCAGAGGTTTATTGTTAGTGTAATTCCCAGTGCAATACTACATGAATGCATGTCTAGTACATTGTTGATGCAGAGAATATATATTTCTACAGTACATGTATCTAGTAAATCAAGTATTTTCCATGTAACCTTGTGACTGCATTATTTTAATTGCTTTTAATCCTAGATCAAGTTTGTTTTGGCCTAAAATGCATGATAACTGTCAAATATATCTTATTATACCTAACTCAGTAATGTTTACTTTTTGAATATATATTTTGTGGCTAATATAGTTATTAAAATGGTGATCAAGTTGTGTCAGCTGATCATTTTTTTCTATGACCATCTCAGACTCTGCTGCAGAAGCAGGTACGTGCATGATGTCTCAACAGTCTCTCCATGATTTTCACGCAGATCAGAGCAATTTGTTGTACAGGAAATAAATGTTTCTACAGACATTCTTAAGCTCTATAACCACTGATTGTTTGTGAAGCTGTGCTGACATCAGTGACAGGCTGATGAAATCCGTGACAGGCTGTGCTGAACGCCCAGACTGAATGAAGCGGTAATTTCCCCACAACAGAGCCATCTGAAACACACACACAGTGTACATATTTTAGTACCTAACAGCGATAAGATAAGATAAGATAAGATAAGATAAGATAAGCCTTTATTAGTCCCACAACGGGGAAATTCCAGGATTGCAACAGCACAGGGATAGCAACACTCAGAGCAACAATCAGAAGGCAAGAAAAAAACAAGCAAGCAAGAGCAGCTAATATACATATGTACATATTACTATAAAATAAATATATACACACACACACAGACACACAAAAAAAATAGTTACAAAAAAAAATAATTTTAAAATTTTAAAAATAATTTTCTCCCCTTACTTGACCAGTGCAAGTTAATACTTTCCAAATGGTCCCCATTATCCTTGTCTTTAATTGGCAGAATCAATTCTGTAAAAATGATGTTACTTCCAAAGTTTTTATATTTGTTTCAATGTCTCCCCATTTTTATTCCTAAATCCTTTTTTAAGTCTTTGGACTCTCTGATTACCTCATTTATTTGGAATGGTAAACATCCGAGATTGAGGAAAGTTTTTCTTCAAAGACCCAAATCAGTAGGTGGCATGGCTCTGCCTAACTTTCAATATTACTACTGGGCAGCAAATATCAGGTGCATGTTATATTGGAAACATTTTTATCTGGAACCCAAATCACCTATTTGGATCCTTATGGAGTCACATGTGGACAATCAAACTTCCCTACCGGCAATTTTAGGTTCACCACTTCCCCTTGCTTTGTCTACACTGGGTAATAATAAAGTAGTTCGTCAGTCTCTTAGAATTTGGTCTCAATTCAGGAAAAATTTCGGTCTTCAGTTTTTTTCCATTAGAAGTCCAATTGCCGCAAATCATTTATTTACCCCATCAACTATTGATAGTGCATTTCATATATGGCACAGAAAAGGTTTAAAATCTTTTGCGGATTTATATTTTGATGGTCAATTTGCAAGTTTTTCTCAACTTTCCACCAAATTCGACATCACTTCTACACATTTTTTCCGCTTCCTCCAGGTCAGACATTATGTGCAAACCATGACAAAACAATTCCCTCAAAAACCTTCTGATAATCCTCTAGATGATTTTTTATTAGTTAAACCAACTTCTAAGGGGGTAATGTCAGTTTTATATAATTTAATTTCAAATTTACAATCTTCTTCTCTGGCCGCTATCAAATTGAACTGGGAACAAGATCTTAATTTTACTTTTACTGATGAACTGTGGGACTCTACTCTTGGCCAGGTTCACACTGTATCAATGTGTGCTCGTCACGCTCTTATTCAATTTAAGATTGTACACCGGATGCACCTGTCCAAGGTTAAGTTAGCACGTATTTACTCGGATATAGACCCAACTTGTGAAAAGTGTGGTAGCGCTCCTGGCAGGACATGTATTGGTCCTGCCCTGCATTGATGAATTTTTGGCATTCTGTTTTTATCACTATGTCTGAAGTGAATCCATTATGCGCCATTTTTGGTGTGGCTCCAGAACTTGTCTTGCCAAGTTCCAAATTAAAAGTATTCAAATTTTCATTATTATTGGCCAGACGTGCTGTATTACTGAAGTGGAAAGACTCTTCGCCCCCTTCACATTTACAGTGGATAAAAGATATAATGTCCTGTTTGGATTTAGAAAAAATCAGATATACAGTCTGTGGCTCTGAAAACAAATTCTATAAATTATGGCGCCCGTTTCTTGATTTCTTTGAAAGACCCACGATTATAGTTTCTGAGTAGCTCATATCCCCTTTACCCCACCCCCACTTCACACACACAATTTTTCTTTGTATTTTTTTTTTTATTGTTTATTTAAAGGTTTTTGTGCTTTGAAGCATTTACATTTGTTGACTTTAAGTTCTAGTTTTTTACTGTTTGGTTGAAACAAAAATGAAAATTTGTAATACTTTGTATTGTATTGATACTTCAATTAATAATAATAAAAAGACCTTTGAAAGAAAGATAAGATAAGCCTTTATTAGTCCCACAACGGGGAAATTCCAGGATTGCAACAGCACAGGGATAGCAACACTCAGAGCAACAATCAGAAGGCAAGAAAAAAACAAGCAAGCAAGAGCAGCTAATATACATATGTACATATTACTATAAAATAAATATATACACACACACACAGACACACAGTGCAGAGCATTGTAGCTGGATGGAATAAATATATGAGTATATGAACACACAGTGCAGAGCATTGTAGCTAGATGGAATAAATATGTAAATATATAAACACCCACAGTACGGAGCATTGCAGCTAGGTGGAATAAATATGCAAGTATATAAACACACACAGTGCGGAGCAATGTAGCTAGATGGAATAATATGTAGATATATAAAAACACAGTGCGGAGCATTGTAGCTAGATGGGATGAAACAGCATAACCGTCTACTTAGTTATCCTACATGGTATGATTATGTGCCCATACATATTCTCACCCTCCATAGCGACCGGTATGTTCCTAGTTGTATGCCGGAGGGGACCATTGTGTAAGTCTATTGCATCTTTTGCATTCAAAAAACTATTAGTTTGTAACGTCTTTTTGCTATCTCTGCGAGCAGCCCTGCTTAGGTTGTACAGTCTGACAGCCGTTGGTAGGAAGGACCTACGAAACCTCTCGGTTGTGCACCTGGGATGATGTAGTCTGCTGCTAAATGAGCTCCTCAGTGCATCCAGTATGTCCTGCATAGGGTGGAACTCGGACTCCAGCAGAGATGACAGTTTAGCCACCGTCCTTCTCTCTCCTATCTCCTCCATCGGATCAAGGCGCTGCCCCAGGACAGAGCTAGCTTTCTTAATCAGTTTGTTCAGTCTCTTCCTATCGGCTGCAGTAATGCCACTGCCCCAGCAGACCACTCCAAAAGTGATGGCTGATGCCACCACCGTGTCATAGAATGACTTCAGCAGCGCCCCTTGTACACCAAAAGACCTGAGTCTCCTCAGCAGGAACAGCCTGCGCTGTCCCTTCTTGTAGAGTGCGTCAGTATTGTGTGACCAGTCTAGTTTATTGTTCAGATGAACACCCAGGTACTTATAGGATGTCACCATCTCGATGTCTGTTCCCTGTATATTTACTGGTGCTGTGAGGGGCTGCCCATGCCTGCGGCAGTCCACCACCAGCTCCTTAGTTTTCCTCGCGTTGATCTGGAGGCAGTTCCGATGGCACCAGTCCACGAAGTCCTGGATAAGCCCTCTGTACTCAGCTTCATCTCCATTGGAGATGAGGCCAACGATCGCAGAGTCATCAGAGAACTTCTGTAGATGGCAGTGTGTTGTGTTGTGTGAGAAGTCTGCAGTATAAAGAGTGAACAGGAAGGGAGCCAGCACCGTTCCCTGGGGGGCCCCCGTGCTACTGATGATCGTGTCGGACACACAGTCCCGGGTTCTCACAAACTGAGGCCGGTTCGTGAGGTAGTCCAGGATCCATGATGACAGGTGCTGGTCCACCCCTGCTCGCAGCAGCTTGTCCTTCAGGATCATCGGTTGGATGGTGTTGAAAGCACTGGAGAAGTCAAAGAACATGATCGTCACCATATTCCCGGGCTTCTCCAGGTGGGACAGAGAACGGTGAAGGAGGAAGATCACCGCATCCTCCACCCCAATGCCATGCTGGTAGGCGAACTGGAGTGGATCCATCGCTGGTTCCACCAGGGGGCGGAGGTGAGCAAGGAGCAGTCTCTCCAGGGTCTTCATCAAGTGGGACGTCAAGGCCACCGGTCTGTAGCTGTTCAGGTCTTTGGGGTGGGAAGTTTTTGGTACAGGTACCACACAAGATGTTTTCCACAGCTGTGGTACCCTCCCCAGTTTCAGGCTCATGTTGAAGATATACGTCACAATCCCACACAGCTGGTCTGCACAGGACTTGAGGAGCTTTGCGCTGATGCCGTCCGGTCCCGGCGCCTTCCTCGCTTTGATCTTCCTCAGCTCCGTCCTCACCTGGGTCTCGGTCAGGGTCAGGATGGGGGGCTGTGTGTTGGGAGTGGGGGGGTGTTGGTGGAGTGGGGAGTGGGCAGCAGGACTTGATTTCTTTAGAGGCAGCAGTGGTTGTTGTGCAGACAGGGGGGAGGGCGGCTGGTCAAATCTATTGAAAAACAGATTCAGGTTGTTCGCCCACTCCCTGCCCCCCGTGGCCTGGGGGGAGGTATTCTGGAGCCCCGAGATGGTTTTGAGGTCTCTCCAGACCCCGCTGATGTCGCTCTGTTGCAGCTTGTCCTCCATCTTCTTCCTGAAGCTGTCCTTGCCTTCTCTGATCTTTCTCCTCAGCTCCCTCTGTACGGACTTCAGCATCTCCCTGTTCCCCGACCTGAAGATCCTCTTCTTCTCTCTCAGAAGTGTTTTTATCTCAGGGTTGATCCAGGTTTTGTTGTTTGAGTGACGCCGTATGGTCTTGGTGGGAACGGATTTGTCCACACAGAAGCTGAGGTAGCCCGTGAAGGTGTGAATGAGGCCATCGATGTCCTCACCATGTGGATCGCAGAGCTGCTTCCAGGCGGTGGCTTCAAAACAGTCCTTTAGAGTGTCCATTGTCTCCTCAGACCATAACTCCACAGTGTGCATGGCCGGAGGTTGTCTGTGCACTAGGGGTTTGTACACCGGCCGGAGATGAACCAAGTTGTGATCCGATCTCCCGAGTGGGGGGAGTTGTGATGAGGTGTACGCCTCCTTAGTGTTTGCGTAGAATAAATCCAGTGTTTTATTGTCTCTAGTGTGGCATGTGACATACTGGGTGAACGTGGGTAGAATGGGAGATAGTGAAACATGGTTGAAATCGCCTGAGATGAGGAGAAGAGCATCTGGGTGTTCTGTCTGCAGCCTGCTGGTTACTGAATGGATGACGTCACGCGCTGTCCCAGCGTTCGCCGTCGGATTTGCATAAACAACAATGCAGATCACGTGTGAGTGTTCTCTCGGGAGATATGTAGGCCTCATGCTAACAGCTAGCAACTCAATGTCTTTGCTGCAGTGTCGTTGTTTAACAGTGATATGTCCCGGTCTGCACCAGTTGTTGTTAACATACATTATCACTCCACCACCCCTTGCTTTGCCACTGTCTGGTGTTCGGTCAGCTCGTATCATGTGAAAACCCTCCAGCTCAATGTTAGCATCTGCTGCTAGTTCAGTTAGCCACGTCTCAGTAAACAAAAGGAGAGAGCACTCCCGGTATGTGCTATCATAACGGGAGATAGCCGCTAGCTCATCTAACTTTCCCAGTATCGACCGTACATTTCCCATGACAACAGATGGAAGGGAGGGTCTGTACCTTATATTTTTTGTCCTCCGCCTTACTCCAGCCCGGCAGCCGCGGCGTTTTCGCCTCAGTTCTCTCGGTATGTCGAGTTTTTCCAATGGGACCGGGTGGCGGTTGAATGCTAGCAGCTCTTCCCTGCTGTATTGTATCCTGCTATAAACAGTGGCTCCGTCCACCGGCTCAGGAGACATTTGGGACGATCTGTGTGTCCGTGATATAACTTGCAGACATTAAAGTGTAGTACAACGTACTTATAGCAAACTAGCATTAGCAACATTAGCTTACCGTCACATATGACCTAGTTTGTATCCTCACGCCTTTGGCTCTCCCAGAAGCTGCAGAACTATTCCAGAGTGTTTCGCTGCCTGTACCCTTGTCTGGCGGTCCTTTTTGGCATTTACGGTGAAAAAAGCCGCAGACCGAGGAGTGGCCTTGTACAGCTGTATGTGTTTATGTTTTGCTTGGGTTGCGTGTTCTACGTCACGGGAGTGTGGCGCCGCCTCGCTGTTATAGAAATCCCACCCACCCCAGCTCAACACGGTTGTAATGGAGACAAAAGCATGCCGAACCGTGTTGAAGTGAATCAAGACGTGCCGAGGTGTGCTGGGCTAATGGAAAAGTGCCTTAAGGGAATGAGCAGCTTTTATACCATGCATTCCTTTTCCAGCATTTTCCTCAGCTGTTATGTGACTTTGTATAATTGTTTGCAAAACTTCCACCAGTTTAGCTGGTTGGGGCATTAGGTTATGTGACCCTGGCAAATATCCCTGATCCTGCATTTCACCTACCTTCACTGCTTTTGGCATATAAACTTTAAATTGGTTTTAAATTTAGGTTATTCTGAATAATATGGATTGCTTTGAAGTTAATTTGGAAGCTTGATTTGGTTATAAATCAGCTTAATGGATTTGCACTTTGTTTAATTTGGAGGTAAATTTATGAAAGAATGCAATTCTTATAGTTGACCACAAGATGGAGGCAGTTCCTTCTGTGCTCAAGGAGGAGGAGACACAGTGACATCGCTTGGAGGCGGTCTAGCTGTCTCAGCTCCAAGATGGCGCCCAGGACAATTCACCCTGGTGATTTTCAAAATGGTGTTTGCACTGCTTAATCTGCACATGTGCAGTTCTCATGCAATGGGAATGCTACGTGGCTGTTTTGGTCACGCGCAAATGTGAACGTGCAACGTGGCTGCAAAGCCTGTTGACCACAAACCAAGCCTTGTTTTTTCAAAGCAACTAGAGAGTTTTCTCCCTTAAATTCGGTTTTATTCATCCAAGAATAAACTTACAACTTTAACTTCATGTACAATTCAGCTCTGTTACCTCAAACAATTTCCTCTCAGTAACTCTTATCATGCTTTAAACACAATTTCTCAGTTCAACTCAGGCGAGCGGGTGAATCACCCCCTCCCCTTCATGATCAGAGATACAGACTCGCCCCCGTTTCCTGCACGGTGAAAAATGGTTTTGTTGTCGCCATTTTAGTAATATCGCCTGTGTATACTATGGGAAAAAGAGTTAGTAGATTTTTACAGCCCTGCGGTCCAAACTCCAAATTTCAACTCTTTTTGGGAAATTGCAGCCTCTCCAAGCTTGTACCTGAATCCTATTGAGACAGGCAGGACAGCATATGGCCTGCAATGCCAGTGTAAATTGTAAATTCTTTGTTTCTGGTAGACCAAAAAATATATACAGTCCCCAGGATTTCGTCTTTATTTCCCAACCACACAATGCAGAAATTCCTCTTTTTCCAGACAGCCAGAAGTGGGAATTCGAGATCCAAGCTAATCTTTTCTCTCTACACTGGGACGGCAGTGGCTCAGGAGGCAGAGTAGGTCGTCCAATAACCACATGGCTGGCGGTTCGAATCCCGCTCTCCCCAGATATCCTGCCGTTGTGTCCCTGGGCAAGACACTTCACCCCAATTGCTCCTGGTGGGTCTGGAAGCACCATGTTAGGCAGCATGCCACCATCAGTGTGTGAATGTGTGTGTGAATGGGTGAATAGCAGGATCTGTAAAGCGCGTTGGTCATCAAGAGATGAGAATAAAAGCGCTATATAAGTGAGTGCCATTTACACCACTCTTCGTGTCTTGACAAAAGAGGTTAAACCACCCTCACAGTTTACCCACAAAATTTACAAAATCAACACAGAGTTATTTGTGTTTATTTTTCCCTTCCGCTTTATTTGCATATACTCTTTTCTCTTAGCTTAACTTTATGTAGAGGATACTTTCATTGAGCCACATCCGGTCATCAATACAAGCAGCATCGTATCATAAAGTTCAGTCCCGGACTGATTTTAACAAGCTATCTTTATTGCTACGGACAGTCATTCACTACTGATGTATTTAAGATCTCACACTGTACCATAAATTATTACAATCATTAATACTTTTACTCACTCGGTTATTAAGTTCTTGTATTAGAATTCAATCATTAATCCTTTTACTCACTTGATGTTAAGTTTTTGGATTAGAGTTTATGCTCACAAGTTGATGTAAAAAAAAGTTCTTGCATTGCAAATCTTCCTTATTTATAAAAAGCAGCTCTTTGATCTGTCCCTAACATGTGAATGCATGCTTATGAGACCCCCTGCGTGTTCTTGCAATCATAAAAAAATAGCCACAAAATATAACACTATCTTTATATTAATTTTTTTCAATAAAATTTAAAAACAGGACAAAAGGCTTACTCTGGCTGAATGTCGCAGACAATCCTACAGAGATTTTTAGAAGAGGTTCCCTGCTCACCTTCTGATCAGTGGGGCCCTGGTTTGTCCACAACACCCAGACAAAGGCTTTTTGTCCTGATGTCCGTCGTCAAAAGCAGTTGGCTAACTGCCTACATCCTCCACCAAGAAAGTGTAAAAATTAAAATAGGACAGTTAGCAGAATCGTTTCAGTTAACCAACCAATAATCACTGAAGAAATATTATTTCTCAGCATATCTTTTTATTGAAGCACACAAGGAGTCAAACATAGCCATGGGTCTTAGCAGCACAACCTGGTTAAGACCCAGTACAAAGAAATCCCCCCTGCATATAGCTTCTGGTTGCTGGGCGTTCCCAGCAACTCTTCAACAATACCATAATGTCCATTGTCCAAACTGGTTCAAACTGGTCTTCTCAGCATCCAAATGGCTCCCACATGCTGTTGTTTTGGGTCTAGTCTGGACTCTTCAGCTTTGCACAACCCCCCATGCCCATATATGGAAGCAAGAACAGAGAGACTAGAGCTTGTGTGTGTGTGCATGTGTGTGTGGTGGAAATTTACTGTCTATGCATTAATCTGTTGTTCATGCATTAATCTGTTGAGTAACCAGGGATCATATGTTTTACAAGTGTGTCCCAATATATGAATTGTGTGTGTGTGTCTGTGTGTCTGTGTGTGTCTGTGTGTGCTTCAACAAATGAATTGTTCTTGTAGCCATATATGAACTGTTTTTATACACTGCCTGTTGTAACCGTATTAGGGGGTAAACCGCATAGTGTCTCTGAGTTGCATCCTCCTCTTCTGCGCCTGTGTCTTATCAAACATTCCAGAGACTTCACTGAAGGTCATAAAAAGGCTGTGCTTTTCTCTCTGGGAAGCAGAGCTGACTTTTTCCTCCCTGCTCTCGCTCCCCTCATTGCTGGCAGCAATAAAAGGCTATTTAACCTGCAGATCCGTCTGATTTTTATTCCAGGACCTTTAAAGTGTTTAGATAAAAATTCGGTTACACCGGGTTGTGGGGTGTTTGGTTGGGAGTGTTCATAGCATGGTGTGAATGTAAATATTGACTTATTTGTTACTGGGTTGTGGCGTCTTACCTGTTTGTATATATGTTCATGGGGTTATTTTGTATATTATTATTAGGAACACAGCAGGTTTTATTTTATGGACTGTACATTGATGAAGATGGCAGAAAAACCTGTTTGGCCATGTGGAGGTGGGACAGTAGTCCACCTGCCCCCCTCTAGTTTTAGTTATTTGTGTGTGCATGGATAGGCCTAATTATCGTTTATTATTAGTGTGATTCGGGCACTAAATTTGGGAGGGTCTAATTGGTGTGTATGCATTTTGGACTTTTTTTTTGGGGGGGGGGGGTGTAGTGTTGTTCTTAGGACTCCTTATGGTGTAACATGGGTGGTGACCAGTGATGTGCAGTTAGCGGAGGCATTTGAGGCTGAAAATCACAGTCAGAGGCTGTGCAGTACCAATGCCCCAACAAGAGGGGGCGTGCTTGAGCACCATAAGCACAGGGTTTTGTTTTTTTTTTTTTTTTTTTAAATAAAGGACGATAAGGACGTTTTTTAAACAAAGTCACAGTGATTTTTGTCCAGAAGGATAGGCAAATTTACTTCATTTACAAGTAAAGGTAAGATCATGCATGCATAGTAGTTGTAAATACTAATAATAATTTGGAATAATGAGAGTTAATTGTGGAGTTGCAACACAGAAAGATGAAGCTCTGAGCCACTATAATTTCCATTATTCTTTGACGAAAAACAAAGTATAACAAATTTTGTCCTCAAAAACAGTTGCTTGTAAAATAACTTGTTATACTTGCGTAACTGAGGGTCTTTGCATGCTGTCTATAGTCAAGGAGTTATAAAATGAAAACATGGACTTTATTACTGCCTTTTCTGTGTATTCCATTAAGAGGTAATTCAATAAAATACCTTACACTGGTTTTGTTAAAATTATTTATAAAATCCGATTTGTAAATCTAACTCTGAAAGCATCATAGCCTCACCAGAAATGAAACTCACCGCACGTCACTGGTGGTGACATCACCCGGAGTATAAGAGGGCTGTGTGGTAGAGGGGCGGTCTCTTTGACCACCTCTCTGCCTAGCGGGAGCATCTGTCTGTACCCAGTGAGTTCTATAATAAAGTCCTGATCAGTTTACCACTCGCCTCATTATTGTGCCACGTCTTACGGACATAACACTATCCACCTTATTCCTGGGGGTGCCGCTGTAGGAACGATTATGGATGGTGTTATGTCCATAACTTGAGCATTCAAGGAGAAGGCTGAAGGATTAGTTGAACATACTTTATTATTAGAACTACAACAACAATAGGTGCTCCGTACAGGCCAAGGGGTCAATGACGAAAGAGACCATGCTCTTCCGGTCTGGCCCCTTATACCCCTGGTGACAGTGGAACCGGAAAGGCGGGCCGTCACCCCCCACTACACCCAGGGTATACATGCCGCCATCTTAGGTTCATAGGTTCATCTACAACATTTGCTTCAGACAGCAAGATGGCTGCGCCGCCTGTGTTTCTGGCTGCTGGTCGTCTCCGCTTGTTGCCATGCTTGTTTGTCCTGTTTTTGATTGTGTTATTGTGTCTGGATTATGTGCAATCAGCCATTGTTTATGATCGCCAAGTGCTGCTGGATATTCGATCTTCCATGATGGGGTTTGGCTGTCATAATCAGGAGGGAAGATTCTTCCATCAGTCTCTGCGTTTGCAACTTCCCGTTGGTACCTGGGATCCCCGCTGTGGTTATACCGGCAGAAAGCAATCCAAACCTCGAGGAAGACGTGCAGGTGCTGCAGTGAAATCCAGAAGGCTTGCTCGGCTTCACCGTCTTGCTCGCTCCACCTCTCTTTCCTGGATCCTGGCCCTCGGGTGTGCCCGGAGTGAGGCCATCATTTCTCCGGCCTGTTTTCCCTGTTCTACGGTGCCAACCGGCCTTCTCCCTGCTCCGAGCCAGCAAATCCCCTGTAGGTAGCGGGTGCCTACGTCAACTTTCACCGGCCCCCAGTCCTGGCAAGACTGCCGCTGTTACAGAGCCCATCCAGGTGGTGTTGCTTAACGCACGTTCCATCTCAAATAAATCATTCTTTTTGAATGATTTATTCATTACTGCAGGGCTGGACTTTTTATTTCTTGTTGAGACTTGGCAGAGAAGTGAGGAATTTACCTCCTTAATTGAACTTTGTCCACCGGATTGTACCTTCTCCTGTGCCCCGAGATTGACAGGCCGCAGCAGTGGTCTGGCCATTGTGAACCGGCACCGCTTTGTTACACGGACGGTGAGCCATGGAACTTTTTCATCATTTCAACTGATGATTTTAAAAATTGGCTCCTCAAACCCATTTTATTGTGTTTTAATTTACCGCCCTCCAGGAGTTTATGCCTCTTTTTTATCTGAGTTTAGTGATTTTTTTAACTTCTATTATTAAATTTGAGCAGACTTTATTACTTGAAGATTTTAATTTGCATATTAACGATCCCAGTGACAGTTTTGCAGTTAATTTCTTAGGTATGATTGAATCATTTAATTTTGTTTTGCATCTATCTGGCCCTACGCATATGAAAGGAAATACACTTGATCTTGTTTTTACACTTGGTCTTAATGTGAATGATGTTCAGACTAAGGAGCTTCTTGTGTCAGACCATTTTTGTGTTCTTTTTAATTCATCAGTTAAATCAGTCTGTTACACTGGCAAGCGGGTAAAATGCTCTCGTGTCATTGACCAATTTTCAGCTGTGAAATTTTCTGCTGCCTTTGACAGCAGTGTGGTTTTATCCTCTGATGACGACACTGAGAGCTTGGTCTGCTCTTTTAACTCACACTGTTCAAGCATCTTAGATGTTGTTGTTCCCTTTAAAACCAGGACTGTACGTGCTGTTAATTCATCCCCCTGGTTAAATGATGATCTCTATTGTTTTAGACGTAAATGTCGGAGGGTGGAAAGACTGTGGAAGTCCACAAAACTTGAGGTGCATCGATTGTACCTTAAGTAACTGTTAATTGAATTTAACAATATGATTAAAATGGCAAGAACTTCTTATTTTTCCAACATCATCTCCTCCAATAGTAACAATCCAAAGATTCTCTTCAGCACAATAGACAGTATAGTTAATCCTGTCAGTTCTGCTCCCCCTGTTTATTCAATTAATGACTGTAACAAGTTTCTTTCCTTTTTTGTTGACAAGGTCACTGCTGTTAGGGCTGGTTTTACTCATTCCTTTCCCCTAATCCTTGATTGTCCTAACAGACAGGCCTTTTTAAGTGATTTTACCCCAATTTCTTTTGAGGATTTGTAAGTGTTGGTGAGTTCCATGAAATCCTCCTCCTATGCTTTAGATATTTTGCCTTCCTTAATGTTAAAAGAGGTAATTGGCTCAGTGGGTACATCTTTGGTTAATATCATTAATAGTTCACTTGAATCTGGTTGTGTACCCTTGTATTTTAAACATGCAGTTATGCAGCCACTTTTAAAAAACCTAACCTTGATCCATCTGTTTTTAAAAACTTCAGGACAATTTCTAAGCTTCCTTTTATTTCTAAGCTTTTAGAAAAAGTTGTTGCCAAGCAGCTCACTGACTTTCTGATTGAACACAATATTTTCGACAAATTTCAGTCAGGTTTTCATCAGAAACACTCAACAGAGATCGCTCTTCTCAGGGTGTCGAATAATATTTTAATGTCATCAGACTCTGGCAAATCCTCTGTTTTAGTGTTATTAGATCTTACTGCAGCATTTGATACTATTGATCATTGTATTTTGTTATAAAGGCTTAGAGATTGGGTAGGTATTTCTGGATTGTTTTTTCTCCTACCTTTCTGGTAGGAGTTTTTCCGTGGCTGTTGGCTCTTATTCATCTGACTCTGCTCCTTTAACCTGTGGGGTGCCTCGGGGTTCTATTCTGGGTCCACTTTTATTTGCCCTATATATGCTGCCACTTGCTGCTATGCTGACGATTTACAGATACTTTTCTCTTTTAAACCTGACCATGTTGACAATTTAAAAATTATTCATGATTGTCTGTCTGCAATTAAGGACTGGATGTCAAGTAACTTTTTGCAACTTAATGCTGATAAAACTGAAGTCCTTATTGTAGCACCTGATAATCTAATTCCTAAGATGGTTAATAGCATTCGTTCATTAAGCTCTAATGTACGGTCTAATCTAAAAAATCTTGGTGTCATTTTCGATCAATCGATGAGTTTTGATCAGCATGTCAAAACTCTGACCCGGAGTTGTTTTTTCCACCTTAGGAATATATCCAAAATTAGGTCATTGGTTTCCTACAGTCAGTTAGAAATCATTATTCATGCCTTTGTTTCTTCACGTATGGACTACTGTAATGCTCTTTTCACATGTCTTAGCAAATCCTCTTTACACCGCCTACAGTTAGTCCAGAACTCTGCTGCAAGATCACTAACTTGATCCAGTAGATTCTGTCATATCACTCCTGTTTTGGCCCCCTTGCATTGGCTTCCTGTAAATTATAGAGTTGATTTTAAAGTTCTTGTTCTTACTTACAAAGCCATTCATGAAGAGGCGCCTTTTTATATTAGTGACCTGCTCTTTCTACACCAGCCCAGCAGGTCTCTCAGATCTTCTCATCAGAATCTATTGGTAGTCCCTAGCACTAGGCTCAGAACCAAAGGCGATAGAGCCTTTGCTGCTGTTGCTCCCAGACTATGGAACTCCTTACCTTTTGAACTTAGATCTGCACCTTCCATTGGTGTTTTTAAGAAGCAACTAAAGACCCACCTTTTAGCCTGGTTTTATAATTAACTATGTGTTGATTGTATTTTTATGTGTTTTTACTGTCTACTTTGTTTTGGGTTTTTTTGCTGTTTTATGTGCCTGTGTTTTTATTTTGTTTTTTACCATGTTAAGCACTTTGTGACTCTGTCTGTGAAAAGTGCTCTATAAATAAACTTATTAAACTTATTATTATTATCTTGGTACACCACATTTTCCCTCCCTTGTAGAAAAATGCCACACACACCAATTAGGCCCTCCCAAATTTAAACCTGATTCACACACTAATAAAAATAACACTTATGTACAAAATTATATATATATATATATATATAGGCCTATCCAATCACACAACATAAACTAGAGGGGGTCAGGTAGCCTGCCGACCCACCTCGACACGGCGAGACAGGTTATTCTGCCGTCTTAGAAGTAAAGAGTGTCCTTAAAATAAAATAGCCGTGTTTCTAAAACTAAAATAATCCCATAACAATATATACACAATCAAATTCTTAAAACTCACTATAATAGAACAACAGTTAATATGCACAACCACAGTTCCGTTGCCAGCCCCTCACCCCAAAACACCCACCACATAACATGGGCAATTCACTAATAAACAAAACAGATTTCAAACATAATATAAACAGTGCAGGAGGGTTTTTTTTGTATATTATATATATATATATATATATATATACGCACAGTGGGGCAAAAAAGTATTTAGTCAGCCACCAATTGTGCAAGTTCTCCCACTTAAAAGATGAGAGAGGTCTCCAATTTTCATCATAGGTATACAGTGATCCCTCGCTACTTTGCGTTTCACCTTTCGCGCCCTCAGTGCATCGCGGATTTTGCAAAAATATTCATCAAAAATTCAAAATTGAGAAAAAATGGCACGAAAGTTGCCCGGGCGGTAGCAGAAGGCAGGGAGACTACATTAGAACATCAGGTATCAACACGGAGAGCCCGCACAACTCAAAATCCACCTCTCTGACCACCGCTCCACTCCTCTCCGCCCACCTCTTCATCGCTCGGGAATCTCGCAAGCTGATTGGCCGAGACGTTTTACCCAGCTTCTCTCCCTGCAGAGCGCCCATACCCAGCGAAGGAAGACCGCATTCATTGTTCTTTATCGCTCGTGTTGCTTAGTGGCACTTTTCGCTGTTCTCTTGTGCCTTTTTGTGCAAAATAGTGCTTGTGACGCCCTTGGGGTGGGGGTGACGCTACTTCGCGGTTTTTCACTTTTCGCGGTCAGTTCTGGTCCCCATTAAACGCAATAAGTGAGGGATCACTGTACCTCAACTATGAGAGACAAAATGAGAAAAAAAAAATCCAGAAAATCACATTGAAGGATTTTTAAAGAATTTATTTGCAAATTATGGTGGAAAATAAGTATTTGGTCACCTACAAACAAGCAAGATTTCTGGCTCTCACAGACCTGTAACTTCTTCTTTAAGAGGCTCCTCTGTCCTCCACTCGTTACCTGTATTAATGGCACCTGTTTGAACTCATTATCAGTATAAAAGACACCTGTCCACAACCTCAAACAGTCAGACTCCAAACTCCACTATGGCCAAGACCAAAGAGCTGTCAAAGGACACCAGAAACAAAATTGTAGACCTGCACCAGGCTGGGAAGACTGAATCTGCAATAGGTAAGCAGCTTGGTGTGAAAAAATCAACTGTGGGAGCAATTATTAGAAAATGGAAGACATACAAGACCCCTGATAATCTCCCTCGATCTGGGGCTCCACGCAAGATCTCACCCCGTGGGGTCAAAATGATCATGAGAACGGTGAGCAAAAATCCCAGAACCACACAGGGGGACCTAGTGAATGACCTGCAGAGAGCTGGGACCAAAGTAACAAAGGCTACCATCAGTAACACACTACGCCGCCAGGGACTCAAATCCTGCAGTGCCAGACATGTCCCCCTGCTTAAGCCAGTACATGTCCAGGCCCATCTGAAGTTGCTAGAGAGCATTTGGATGATCCAGAAGAGGATTGGGAGAATGTCATATGGTCAGATGAAACCAAAATAGAACTTTTTGGTAAAAACTCAACTTGTCGTGTTTGGAGGAGAAAGAACACCATACCTACTGTGAAGCATAGGGGTGGAAACATCGTGCTTTGGGGCTGTTTTTCTGCAAAGGGACCAGGACGACTGATCCGTGTAAAGGAAAGAATGAATGGGGCCATGTATCTTGAGATTTTGAGTGAAAACCTCCTTCCATCAGCAAGGGCATTGAAGATGAAACGTGGCTGGGTCTTTCAGCATGACAATGATCCCAAACACGCCGCCCGGGCAATGAAGGAGTGGCTTCGTAAGAAGCATTTCAAGGTCCTGGAGTGGCCTAGCCAGTCTCCAGATCTCAACCCCATAGAAAATCTTTGGAGGGAGTTGAAAGTCCGTGTTGCCCAGCGACAGCCTCAAAACATCACTGCTCTAGAGGAGATCTGCATGGAGGAATGGGCCAAAATACCAGCAACAGTGTGTGAAAACCTTGTGAAGACTTACAGAAAACGTTTGATCTCTGTTATATACCCTTTGTTGGCAATGACAAAGTATTGAGATGAACTTTTGTTATTGACCAAATACTTATTTTTCACCATAATTTGCAAATAAATTCTTTAAAAATCAGACGATGTGATTTTCTGGATTTTTTTTTTCTCATTTTGTCTCTCATAGTTGAGGTATACCTATGATGAAAATTGGAGACCTCTTTCATCTTTTTAAGTGGGAGAATGTGCACAATTGGTGGCTGACTAAATACTTTTTTACCTCACTGTATATATATAGGGCAAAAGCAACGTACATATTATTATGACCTTAGGGTAAACTGCATATTGGCGTCTCCACCATATCATGCCAATAGCACCCCCTTCCAGTCACAGTAGGAAACTCACCCTAGGATTTCCGTCAGGCAGATCCCTCCCAGAGCGTTTTCGCCTCTTCTCCTCTGTGGACAAGCCATGCCGGTGTCTCTTTTCATCCACCCGCCGCAGCTCGTTAGGGTGTCTCCACAATTCATCAGACAGCCTCAGGTAGCCATCCTCCCGGGCAGCCATCACCCGCAGCCATCCCTGGTCATCTTGTCACTTCCTTTTCACATGCACGCCCCACACCCGAGCTTCTACCCTGGGCCGGACCGCTTCACCGATGCACAGAGGAGCTTGATTGGGCTTCCGATGACCATCATGTTGCAACCGGGCTCTTGCCCTGGGTCGGACCTCGTCACCGACCCGATCTGGAGCCCTCACGGGACTCCGATGCCGTCGCCTGGTGCATCTTGGAATCGCTCCGGTCGGTCTCGCCCTGCTCTTTCATTTCCAATGCTGGCACAGCCCCCGCAGCTCCTCGCTTCACGGTACCACCAGGACACACTTCGGAGGTCAAGTGAGCTGGCGTCTTGGCTCCTTCAGCCATCCCAGGCGTTCTGCTGTGCCGTCCAGTTCCTACATCCAGGGCAACTTGGACACTGGCATCGGAACCGGCCTGAGATGGTGCTTCATGTTGTTGATCCTGCACTAATACCAGGCCAGTCACTGTCCCACACTGCGTTGTCCACCATGTGCGGCGCAGGTCGGTCCCACAATCCACAGCCTGACCACTCCTCTCCAACGCTGCAGGCAATCGAGAACCCCAGGCCGTAGAACATATCACACTCCAAGATGTTCGACCCAGTGGCGGTCACCACAAACTGAACACTCGACATCATCGCTGACTTGTACCTCACCGTTTGTTCCAGTGAACCCACGGAGGCCAACTTCATTCCACCGTAGCCAAAGTAGGGTGTCGATAGGTCACTCATACAGTAGTGCGGGAACAGACTCCTCACAGTGGACCAATTTAATACCGAAGCCACCACTCCCATATCCACCATTAATGGCACTTCCACGCGTCCAGTGAAACGTTGCAGTAAATTTGTCAATCTGTGCTCGGGGAGACGGTATGAATAATCGTAGGAGTCATTGTGGGGGGGGGGGTCTGTCTTCTGTCCCCTTGCTCAAAATTCTTGCAGGCCCTGGCAAAACGGTGCAGCAGACCACACTTGCCGCAGTGTTTGCCTTTCGCCGGACACTCCCTTGCTTTGTATCAGTGCCTAGTGAACCCACAGCCATAACACCTTGGCGTACCCGGGGCAGACCTAATCTTCACAGCGGCAGCATATTCTTCTTCATTCATGCTTTCTTTGCTGTCCGAGTCCACAGCTAGCGCCTTTAAATGTGGTTCAACGCGCCTTAATGCGTTTCTGTCACCAAGGTCTCTGGATAATTTTTCCGCTGCTTCGAATTGCTGCACTAACTCAACAGCCATGGCTAACATCAGTTTACCCGGGTAGGTCAGGAGCCTCGATCTTGTTGCCGAACAAAGAGTGTGCTCCACTAGTTGATCTCGGACCATCTCTTCCTCCAGAGCTCCAAATTGGCATTCCCCCACCAGCTGCCGTAGGTCTGCGACATAGTGTTGCACTGATTCTCCTGCCCGCTGGTGGCGCTGCTGAAACTGAATCCTCTGGACTATAACGTTTTCTGGAGCGCAAAAATAGCGTGCCATTAGCCCGACCACATCTTCAAATGTATCAGCTACTCCTAATGTACCGAGGATCTTCTGACCCTCCATGCCAAGATTTTGGACTAAAATAGCCCTCGCACACAGCTTCTTGAGCTCACCGAGGTCCAGGGCCACCAGATAGTTCTGGAAAGCTGCAAACCACCTAGTCCAGGGGAAGGGTGGCTTGCCCGGAACCTCCAAAAACGGCCAAAATGCGATTGCAGCTCTCTCCATACCTTTTTAATCCTCGTCACCAAATGTTATGTTCATAACTTGAGCATTCAAGGAGAAGGCTGAAGGATTAGTTGAACGTACTTTATTATTAGAACTACAATAACAATAGGTGCTCCGTACAAGCCAAGGGGTCAACGACAAATGAGACCAAGCTCTTCCGGTCTGGCATTTTATACCCCTGGTGACGGCGGAACCGGAAAGGCAGGCCATCACTCTCCACTACACCCAGGGTATACATGCCGCCATCTTGGTACACCACAGGCAGAGCTTCTGGTTTCAGCTGACCTAGTGTTAAATCAGTCAGTCAGAGTGGAGTAGCAGGGGCATTTAAAATAGTGTTTTAAAAAGTTTTTCAAATTCATTTTAATGTATAGTCCACATACGTGTTTTGCACTCAAGTGGCAGCTAATTTCAGCTCTTCTAGTTTTTGGCCATCCATCCATCCATCTTATTCCGCTTAATCCTTTTCGGGTCGCGGGGGGGCTGGAGCCTATCCTAGCATCTTTGGGCGAGAGGCAGGGTATACCCTGGACAGATCTCCAATCCATTGCAAGGCCAACACAGACAGACAACCATTCTTGTTTTAAGATAAGATTGATTGCTGGTTGATTACCGGAGTGGTGGCTCAGTTGGTAGAGCATCCGCCCCACACCCGGGAGGCAGGGGTTCAAATCCCGGCCGTGTCATGCCGAAGACCATATAAAAGTGGAACTTCCTGCCGTCCAGCTTGGTGCTCAGCAATAATGGAATGGAGGAGGGAAATTTGTGGCGGCACCTTGCATGGCAGCGGCCTTCTGATTCTACACTTAGGGTGTGTGTGATTAACACAGTAGATAGGTAAAACACAGTCTCGTTCTACTGTACATGATTGGATGTACAGTTGAATGACAATAAGGGTGATTTAATTTAATAAGATAAGCCTTTATTAGTCCCACAATGGGGAAATTCCAGGATTGCAACAGCACAGGGATAGCAACACTCAGAGCAATAATTTAGAAGATAAGAAAATAAGAGCAGTGAATATACATACAGTATGTACACATAAATATACAGTATATACACAGTGCGGAGCATTGTAGCTAGAGGAACTAAACAGCATAACCATCTATTTAGTTACCCTACATGCTATAAATATGTACCCATACATATCGTCACCCTCCATAGCGACTGATATTGTCCTAGTTGTATACTGAAGGGGACCATTTGTGTACAGTGGGGCAAAAAAGTATTTAGTCAGCCACCTATTGTGCAAGTTCTCCCACTTAAAAGATGAGAGGTCTCCAATTTTCATCATAGGTATACCTCAACTATGAGAGACAAAATGAGAAAAAAAATCCAGAAAATCACATTGAAAGATTTTTAATGAATTAATTGGTAAATTCCTCTGTAAAATAAGTATTTGGTCAATCCCAAAAGTTCATCTCAGTACTTTGTTATATACCCTTTGTTGGCAATGACAGAGGTCAAACGTTTTCTGTAAGTCTTCACAAGGTTTTCACACACTGTTGCTGGTATTTTGGCCCATTCCTTCATGCAGATCTCCTCTAGAGCAGTGATGTTTTGGGGCTGTCGCTGGGCAACACGGACTTTCAACTCCCTCCAAAGATTTTCTATGTGGTTGAGATCTTGAGACTGGCTAGGCCACTCCAGGACCTTGAAATGCTTCTTACGAAGCCACTCCTTCGTTGCCCGGGCGGTGTGTTTGGGATCATTGTCATGCTGAAAGACCCAGCCACGTTTCATCTTCAATGCCCTTGCTGATGGAAGGAGGTTTTCACTCAAAATCTCATGATGCACGGCCCCATTCATTCTTTCCTTTACACGGATCAGTCGTCCTGGTCCCTTTGCAGAAAAACAGGCCCAAAGTATGATGTTTCCACCCCCATGCTTCACAGTAGGTATGGTGTTCTTTCTCCTCCAAACACGACAAGTTGAGTTTTCATCAGAAAGTTCTATTTTGGTTTCATCTGACCATATGACATTCTCCCAATCCTCTTCTGGATCATCCAAATGCTCTCTAGCAAACTTAAGACGGGACTGGACATGTACTGGCTTAAGCAGGGGGACACGTCTGGCACTGCAGGATTTGAGTCCCTGGGGGCGTAGTGTGTTACTGATGGTAGCCTTTATTACTTTGGTCCCAGCTCTCTGCAGGTCATTCACTAGGTCCCCCCGTGTGGTTCTGGGATTTTTGCTCACCGTTCTCATGATAATTTTGACCCCATGGGGTGAGATCTTGTGTGGAGTCCCAGATCGAGGGAGATTATCAGTGGTCTTGTATGTCTTCCATTTTCTAATAATTGCTCCCACAGTTGATTTCTTCACACCAAGCTGCTTACCTATTGCAGATTCAGTCTTCCCAGCCTGGTGCAGGTCTCCAATTTTGTTTCTGGTGTCCTTTGACAGCTCTTTGGTCTTGGCCATAGTGGAGTTTGGAGTCTGACTGTTTGAGGTTGTGGACAGGTGTCTTTTATACTGATAACAAGTTCAAACAGGTGCCATTAATACAGGTAACGCGTGGAGGACAGAGGAGCCTCTCAAAGAAGAAGTTACAGGTCTGTGAGAGCCAGAAATCTTGCTTGTTTGTCGGTGAAAAAATACTTATTTTACAGAGGAATTTGCCAATTAATTCATTAAAAATCCTTCAATGTGATTTTCTGGATTTTTTTTTCCTCATTTTGTCTCTCATAGTTGAGGTATACCTATGATGAAAATTGGAGACCTCTCTCATCTTTTAAGTGGGAGAACTTGCACAATTGGCGGCTGACTAAATACTTTTTTGCCCCACTGTAAGTCTGTTGCGTCTTTTGCATTCAATACTATTAGGTCGTCACATTTTTTATTTATTTATTTTTTTTTTTTTTTTGCTATCTCTGCGAGCAGCCCTGCTTAGGTTATACAGTCTAACAGCCGTAGGTAGGAAGGACCTGCGAAACCTCTCGGTCAAGCACCTAGGATGATGTAGTCTACTGCTAAATGAGCTCCTCAGTGCATTCAGTATGTCCTGCATAGGGTGGGACTCAGACTCGAGCAGAGATGACAGTTTAGCCACCATCCTTCTCTCTCCTGTCTCCTCCACTGGGTCAAGGCGCTGCCCCAGGACAGAGCTAGCTTTCTTGATTAGTTTGTTCAGTCTCTTCCTATTGGCTGCTGTCATGCTGTTGCCCCAACAGATCACTCCAAAAGTTATGGCTGATGCCACCACAGTGTCGTAGAATGTCTTCAAGAGCACCCCTTGTACACCAAAAGACCTGAGCCTCCTCAGTAGGAACAGCCTGCACTGTCCCTTCTTGTAGAGTGCATTGGTATTGTAGCGAACTCAATATGAGCACCCTACTTGGCTTGCCAAGTGGGTTGACCCTATTGGCGACACAGGTAGAGTGCGGGACTCCGGAGTGGGAGGCGTGAGTTCGAATCTCCCGGTGGGACATTGCCATGTTGAGCAGCACGTTACATTGGTGTCAGAAGTGGAATCTCCTGTCCAAAGCAGTAATGGGGCGCTGACATCGGGACGATGTCGAGAACCAGAGGGGAGTAGTGTAGCGAACTCAATATGAGCACCCTACTTGGCTTGCCAAGTGGGTTGACCCTATTGGCGACACAGGTAGAGTGCGGGACTCCGGAGCGGGAGGCGTGAGTTCGAATCTCCCGGTGGGACGTCGCCATGTCGAGCAGCACGTTACATTGGTATCAGAAGTGGGATCTCCTGTCCAAAGCAGTAATGGGGCGCTGACATCGGGACGATGTCGAGAACCAGAGGGGAGTAGTGTAGCGAACTCAATATGAGCACCCTACTTGGCTTGCCAAGTGGGTTGACCCTATTGGCGACACAGGTAGAGTGCGGGACTCCGGAGCGGGAGGCGTGAGTTCGAATCTCCCGGTGGGACGTTGCCATGTCGAGCAGCACGTTACATTGGTGTCAGAAGTGGGATCTCCTGTCCAAAGCAGTAATGGGGCGCTGACATCGGGACGATGTCGAGAACCAGAGGGGAGTAGTGTAGCGAACTCAATATGAGCACCCTACTTGGTTTGCCAAGTGGGTTGACCCTATTGGCGACACAGGTAGAGTGCGGGACTCCGGAGCGGGAGGCGCGAGTTTGAATCTCCCGGTGGGACATTGCCATGTTGAGCAGCACGTTACAGTATTGTGTGACCAGTCTAGCTTATTGTTCAGATGAACACCCAGGTACTTGTAGGATGTCACCATCTCAATGTCTGTTCCCTGTATGTTTATTGGTGCTGTGAGGGGTTGTCCTTGACTGCGGCAGTCCACCACCAGCTCCTTAGTTTTCCTCGCGTTGATCTGGAGGTAGTTCCGATGGTACCAGTCCACGAGGTCCTGGATAAGTCCTCCATACTCAGCTTTATCTCCGTTGGAGATGAGGCCGATGATCGCAGAGTCGTCAGAGAACTTCTGTAGATGGTAGTGTGTTGTGTTGTGTTGTGTGAGAAGTCCACAGTATAAAGGGTGAACAGGAAGGGAGCCAAAAAAGGTCCCTGGGGGACCCCCGTGCTGCCGATGATTGTGTCGGACACACAATCCCAGGTTCTCACAAACTGTGGCCGGTTGGTGAGGTAGGCCAGGATCCATGATGACAGATGCTGGTCCACCCCTGCACACAGCAGCTTGTCCTTCAGGATCATTGGTTGGATGGTGTTTAAAGTACTGGAGAGGTCATAGAACATGATCCTCACTGCGTTCCCGGGCTTCTCCAGGTGGGACAGGGAATGGTGAAGGAGGAAGATCACTGCATCCTCCACCCCAATGCCATGCTGGTAGGCAAACTGGAGTGGATCCATCACTGGTCCCACCAGGGGGCGGAGGTGAGCAAGGAGCAGTCTCTCCAGGGTCTTCATCAGGTGAGACGTCAGGGCCACCGGTCTATAGCTGTTCAGGTCTTTGGGGTGGGAAGTCTTTGGTACAGGTACCACACAAGATGTTTTCCACAACTGTGGTACCCTCCCCAGCTTCAGGCTCAGGTTTTTGTATTTTTTGAATCTTTTGACATAGTTCTGGCACTTGCTGGTGTTCATGGTTGTGCCAAGAGACTGGATAAATGGAGGCTGAGGTTGTGGTGTGCATCTGCTCTAAGGTAAGTTGATTATGTCAAACATATTTTAACAAAATGCAGCCGACTTTACTGCGATGGAGATGCACTGGTCTGAACGTGCACCGCGTCATTATGAGTACAGGTAATGAGAAGTCATAAATCATGACTCTCTTTGTTTGATAGCGGCAAAGTCCCGGGAAAACCCCATGAGTGCCTGGCATCATTGGAAAGCTTAGAAATCGTACTTTCTAAAAATATCCATGTTTTTGCGGAAGACGTAACTGCCGACCGATCGAATGCAAGTTTTCAACTGAGCTAAAATATAAACAAATCGTCTTTTTCTGGGTCAGTTTTCACGTACTTCCTACAAATTAAATATCATTTTGAAGGTCTTTCAATACAGAATATGGAAATAACGTTACATCAGTCTTGAAAATGTCCTCAAAGTGACTCATTTTGCCAGCATGGATCATTTGTTTACAGCATTAGCATGTTAGCAGCGGCGCTAACTAACGGAGCTACTATCTACGAGACCACTTTTTAAGGTCATCTTCCCATCCCTTCATCATCCTGGTAAGTGGTATATTGTAGCGAACTCAATATGAGCACCCTACTTGGCTTGCCAAGTGGGTTGACCCTATTGGCGACACAGGTAGAGTGCGGGACTCCGGAGCGGGAGGCGTGAGTTCGAATCTCCCGGTGGGACGTCGCCATGTGCCATGTGGGTGGACCCTATTGGCGACACAGGTAGAGTGCGGGACTCCGGAGCGGGAGGCGTGAGTTCGAACCTCCCGGTGGGACGTCACCATGTCGAGCAGCACGTTACATTGGTGTCAGAAGTGGGATCTCCTGTCCAAAGCAGTAATGGGGCGCTGACATCGGGACGATGTCGAGAACCAGAGGGGAGTAGTGTAGCGAACTCAATATGAGCACCCTACTTGGCTTGCCAAGTGGGTTGACCCTATTGGCGACACAGGTAGAGAGCGGGACTCCGGAGCGGGAGGCGTGAGTTCGAACCTCCTGGTGGGACGTCACCATGTCGAGCAGCACGTTACAATATTTATATTACTGTTTTGAGCTGCAAGAGGCCGTGTTCCCGCATTTCTGATGCTGAAGTCATTGTTTTTGAACAAGGAAAAGTGTCCCGTTTCAGTGACAACCATATGTTAACTAGTACCGGAAGTTGCTACCATAATTCACGCAAGGCATCATGGGGCCTAGGAATAAGGTGGATAATAAGGAGTTGTTGATTCCCTACATGAGACGAGACTCCGACTCCCTTCCTCATACAGAACACCCTCCACTCACCAGGCCACATCCCTAACCATTAGACCACCACTGCCGTTTAGTGACGTCATAGCAGACCCTCTGTTTGCTTCATTTAGAAAATTAGAACGTTTGACGGCTGCTAGTATCTTTGACAGTGGTGTGTGGAAGAATGTGACGTCATTGCAGCGCACGCATACTTCCAGTGTTGCAGGGACGGGGGGGTCGACTCAAGATGGCGGAGGGAGCAGAGGGGGTTTAACAAAGGAGCCGAGAGCTTCTGCAGAGAAGGTGAAGAGAGTTTAGTTGTTCACCAGCAGATGTGAGGAAGGTTTGTAAGAGGACAACTGATCAGACCCGGACAAGGTTCTGGTTCCGTTTGTGCTTCCTGACAGGATTTCAAAGAGAGAAGCCAGCTAACAGCAGCTAGCTGAAGTAGCCTAGCTTCTGGCTGTGTGACGACCTGGTGGTGGTGGACAGACGTGACCAGGCTTCGCTGTTCAGTCAGGAAACAGACCCAGAACACCACAGCGGTGTGGTCACCGTCTCCGGATCTGGTTCCGAGGGCTGACCTGGAAAAGTAAAGCAGTGAAGTCTCAGGGGTCAGCAGACAGGAGAGAAGATGTCACAGCGTCCATGATCTGCAGATACCAGGTCAGTGGTCAGGTGTTCCAGCAGCTCATCGTGGAAGCAGAACATCAGACGTCCTCAGCTTTTATGAGGAGCAGCATCAGTTTAGCACTGAGATGATTGAGGCTTTCCACACCTGTGTTTGATTGCTCTGGTGTGAATCAGATAATTTCATTAGTTTTTAACAGCTGACTGGTTTCACCAGACAGCATAGCAGCTTAGATGTGGAGCAGAAACCACAGCCTGAATCTTTCAGAATCCTGTGGATCCATGACACATTATACACCAGAACTCTGAAATGAAGACTGCTGTAGCTAACGATTATTTTGGTAGTCCACTAATTTAACAACTATTTTTTTCAATTAGTCGATTAATGGTGATTATTTCTGTCATGTCCGCCATCTCAGCTTCCTGTTAGCGTAGCTGCTGTTCAGGCTTCAAGTCATGTTCTACCTCATCTGTTTAAGCCTGCACACCTGTGAACACCACTTGGTTGACAGTCTCTGATTTAATATAATGGAGCCTATTATAAAAAGTTCCCATAGCTAAATAAAATAATGACCCATCAGACATGAGGTGGAAACTTGACAGTTTAATCAGAAGTGTTTGTAGCAACGCAATTAAATAATAGATGTTAAAGTGTAAAAACTCCAGCATCAGCTCTGCTGCTCCATAAAGGCTGTTGGAACTGAGTGTTTAAAACAAACTAGAGGAATATTCAACTCCATTAAAGTATAAAAGAAAATAACAAGGGAGTCCATCCTGTTTGAAACCTTGCTGGGTCTAGAAGTTTAAAAGTTTAATTAGGCTTCAGGTGAAAATTAAAAGAACTTCTTCCAGTCCAGAATAATAAAAAAATACTTTAAGTGTCAGTGCAGGAATGTGAGCCTTCACTACACATACAGTGAAATATTTAAGCTGTTTTAAATTTATTTGTGATCATTATGGTTATTTTTTAAATTACAAATCACAATTTCTAATTAACCGGGATGCACTAATATTCAGAATGAAGGCTGATATTATGGTGACAGTAATAGAGAATACAGAAAAGAGTAAGTTGCCCTCCTGTAATCCACCCATTTACTGCAGCTAACATGTTAGCTAGCATAACTGAAGCAGCTCAGCTGTCAGCAACCATCATAAGACAGATGACTGTCCAACAGCTGGTGAACTATTTAAACAGCAGGTAAACTATCTAAACAGCACACACTAACAGTGTGGTCAGTTTTCCAAAGCTGAGAGAGTTGCTCATTAAAAATAAGCGTTAACATTACTTGCTAACCTTGCCGGTGCAGTGAGCTGACAGGTGGGCGGAGAGGAGGAGGATATGGATGCATGGCTGTATTGCAGCTGTGAGATGACAACACTGCTTTACAGTCTACATTTAACTGGTTTCAGTTATTAATTTTCAGTAAAATCCTCCCATACTTTGGAAACTTTTTGGCTTCTGTCTGATTTCTCTCTGTGTCGCCATGATGCACTCCTCCCCTTCTTCGCTGGAACAGTTAAACTGAACAGTTCCATGGCATGCATATAAACTTTGAAATTAAAGGATTTGACAACAATAAAAATCTGCGTCGACAAATTTTTATGATCAACGTTATTGACAACATCAACTAATGGTTTCAGCCCTAGTGACAGAAGGTGCTACAGCCATGAAGACTTCATTCCCTGGATAAAGCCCTGATCAGAGTCCCTCCAAGAGGGAAAGGTTTGCTTCTGTAGACACAGCAGTATTCAGAGTTGTCTTTGAGCCTTTCACGCATACACAGTTCTCATTAGGGCTGCAACAAAGGATTATTTTGATAGTCGACTAATCTAACAACTATGTTTTTGATTAGTCGACTAATTGCGATTATTTTGGTCATGTCTGCCAGCTCAGCTTCCTGTTGGCAGGGCTCCTGTTGGGGCTCTAGTCTGTGTTTTACCTCACCTCACTTTGTTGTTGGTCTCTGCTTTAACATAACATTTTATAAGGACTTTCCAGAGCTAAATAAAATGACCCATAAAACACAAATTTGAAACTGAAGCTCAACAGCTTCGTGAAATGTATTTTTAGCCAAAGAACTGATGCAAATTAAAAGAGCAGTCTTGAACCAAAAAAAACCAGAGTGGTGGCCTAGTTGGTAGTCATCCGTCCCACAACCAGGAGGTCCGGGTTCAAATCCTGGCCGGATCACACCACAGACCATATAAAAATGGTACTTTCCGCCTTCTTGCTTAATGAGTACAACTCTTTAATCGATTGTTTCAGAATCTCTTTATCAATCAGCTAATGATAACGGCATCTGAACCACATAAAACAAAGTAGCACAGTTACCTTACGAGTCAGTTCTCTATGCCCCTCCAAGTCTTTAGAAGTTAAAGATGGAAATTTTAAAATGAAAAGAGGAGTATGGAATATATAACTGCAATAAAGCTCGAATAAAATAAAACGAAATTCACTTCACTTCTTGATAGTTCATTCATGACTCAGCTAATAAAGTTTGCTGAGCCGCTTAAGTATTTCATTCATGACTAAGACTGTGTCTGCTGGGTCCATGCAGAAAACACTAGTGATAAGCTGAACAGTCAGTGATAGAACTGAATGTTCACGGTCACATCAGCATCCTTCAATCTGTTTTTTCCACTACTCAACAACTCCAAATATGGTAACAGGATTTCCTAGGTATACACATTAAGCTTTATAAAGAAAAATTCATATTCATAAAAATTCATATAACTCAGTGTAACATAGAATTTTTCCATCACAGATGTAGGTTGAGAAGCTCAGTAATCCAGGAGAGCCTCAGAGCCTCCATGATGAAGGGACCCAGTTAGACCCAGGGCATGGTGGAGAGACTGTCTTTCAACTTGGCTGGGAACACCTCGGTAAATTCCCTGAAGCGCTGGAGGAGGTGGCTGTGGAGAGGAACATCTGGCCTTTTCTGCTGCCTCCACAACCTCAACCCTCTGACAAGTGGTAGAAGATGGATGGATGATGAGTTAAAATTCTCAGTAGACTTTGTATTTTCTGTCTGTCAGTGTGGTGCTGGAGTCATCCTCCACACAGCTGCAACATCTGTCAGCAGGTTCCAAAAAGGTCATTTTTTTTTTATTGTTTTAGTCCTACAGTCATTCTGGTTGTTCAGCAGATGTTTAGCTTGTAGCACCATGCTGCATGGATTCAAACTTTGGTCCAATCAGAGTACCAGAACACATGAACATGACATGGTGGAATGCACCTAAAATAGTTAGTTCCATATTTATTTGGGGCTTCTCTTTGCTGTCCTAACACTTTTAATGTCGGTACATGTGTGTTTATCTGCTGTCCAGCACAGTGTTGTCTTCTGCTGCAGCTGAAGGGAAGGAGAACTGGATTTGAAATGACTGGAAGCTGCATCTGCTGCTCTGTTTCACATGTATGTAGAATTGATACTAGATCATCTCATCTGTAATAAATGTGGAACTGTTGGGTCTTTGTTCCTCCAGACTTCAGACAGTAACCTGACGGAGAGGAGGAGGCGGTTCAGCAGACCTAGAACCAGGAGACAAATTCTGTTTCAGAATAGAAGGAACCAGAACATCCACAAATGAATGAGGATCATGAGGAGCCAGAACTTCCACAGATCAATGAGCAACAGGAGAAACTCTGCAGCAGCCAGGAGGAGTCAGAACTGACTCCAGTGAAGCTGGAGGCTGATATGAACCAAGAAGAGGAAGGAAGCCATCATGAAGACTCGGGCTCAACTAAAGAAGAAGAACCCAAACCAAAGATGAGACGACTGAGAACAAGAAGTCACAGGGACAGTCATGACAATGCTTCGACCTCAAAGACCTTCTGTGATAAGGGAACAGGTAAAATGTGAGAACATGTTCAGTGTTTCTTCTAGGTGTACAGCCTTGAAGGTCGACGATGACAACCTCTTAAAGGAATCCTGGTGTTCTGGTGCTGTATAGAAAAATAAAATTAAAAACTTGTGCATTGTAGAACCAAGTATTCCTGTGTGACACAGGTGTCCCATTAAGGCTTCACAGGAATACAGTGGTGAAGCTTTAGGGAGTTGATAACGTTGACGGTGCAGGACCGAGAGAAACAGTTTAGGATGTTGATTATGCTCAGGTAGATATAAAGAGGTTTCAGATCACAGTTTGAATTTTTTTTAAAATAATTACATGGGTTAAAAAATGACCAGCCCCAGACAGTTGTTTCTAAAATCTGGACAGTGCATATTAAGTTGAAAAGATGTTCACACATTCTCTGTGAGACATAAAGGTATATGAAGAGTTGGTTTGCAAAAACAGACAAGTCCAATTGTTTTAATAATGAAAAAACAACATCTGTTGGTTTATGTGTTAGTATTTCAAATTCAGCTTCTAAGACATGTTCACTTGAAATATGAATATCTCAGACATAATAAACCAAAAAATTGAACATCATCTCATTGTTATTTTTTTGGCAGTTTATGAGTACACAAACAGATAAGTCCATAATACATACTTTTGCAAAAACAGACATGTCCCGAAAACCATGCTGGTTCATCTGCTTCATCAAAATTATCCATATTTGACATAAAATGCAACAAAATTGTAAAAAAAAAAAAAAAAAAAAAAAAACTGGCAGGGAAATGATGCAAAGCAAGCAGGCCCAAGTAGAGGTCTCTGCAGAACGCTGCCACAGCATCTAGACACGCAGTTGGCTGATCCTTGCTGCACCATTGAGTCACGTTACCCAAATACCAAGCGCTGATTTGCCGTGTGTGGACTTATCTGGTTTTGTAAAAACAGGGCCCCGGCGTTTATCGGCTTTTGGGAAAAAAAAAAACCCATGAACTTCGTAGTGTATATAACAGCGGATATAGCAGATTTTTAGAAATAACAGTTTGAACTTCTATAAGTAGGTAATGTGAACAGTTGTTTGTTGTACAGAGGGAAATTTTCTTGGATGTGGCATTTATCGGTTTTTGCAAACAAACTCTTCATATATTAACTGTTTTTAAAAAATGATCAGAATACAAATTTTTCTTCTTCCAGCTGCTCCTTTCAGGGGTCTCCACAGTGGATCATCTGCCTCCATCTCACCCTGTCCCTTCATCTTCCTCTGGAACACCAACCCTCTCCATGTCCTCCTTCACTACATCCATGAATCTTCTCTGTGGTCTTCCTCTTTTCCTCCTGCCTGGCAGCTCCATCTTCAACATCCTTTGTCCAATATCTCCACTATCCCTCCTCTGCACATGTCCAAACCATCTCAGCCTTGCCTCTCTTACTTTGTCTCCAAACCACTCAACCTGAGCTGTCCCTCTGATATACTCATTTCTAATCTTGTCCCTCCTAGTCACTCCCAGTTACAAGCTTGGCATCTTCAACTCTGTCACCTCCAGCTCCACCTCCTGTCTTTTTGTCAGCACCACCATCTCCAAACCATACATCATAGCAGGTCTCACGACCATCTTGTAAATCTTCCTTTCACTCTTGCTGCTACCCTTCTGTCACAAATCACCCCTTACACTCATCTCCACTCACTCCACCCCACCTGCACTCTCTTCTTCACCTCTCTTGTTCATTTCCCATTGCTTTGGATTGTTGACCCCAGGTATTTAAACTCATCTACTTACACTACCTCTACTCCTTCCATCTTCACCGTTACACCTGCCTCCCTCTCATTCACACTCATGTATTCTGTCTTGTTTCTACTGACTTTCATTCCTCTTCTCTCCAGAGCATACCCCCACCTCCCCAGGTTCTCTTCCACCTGCTCCCTACTCTCACTACAGATCACAATGTCATCTGCCATCATCATGGTCCATGGAGACTCCTGCCTGACCTCGTCTGTCAGCCTGTCCATCACCATGGAAACAAGAAGGGGCTCAGAGCCAATCCCTGATGTAACCCCAACCCCACCTTGAATCCATCTGTCACTCCTACAGCGCACTTCACCACCATCTCACTGTCCTCATACATGTCCTGCACCACCCTCACATACTTCTCTGCAACTCCTTACTTCCTCATACAGTACCACACTTACTCTCTTGGCACCCTATCATCTGCTTTCTCTAGATCCACAAAGACACAGTGCAAGTCCTTCTGACCTTCTCCATACCTCTCCATCAGCACTCTTAGAGCAAGCATTGCATCTGTAGTACTCTTTCTTGGCATGAAACCATACTGCTGCTCACTGATTGTCACCTCTCCTCTTAACCTGGCTTCAACAACTCTTTCCCATATCTTCATAGTGTGGCTGATCAGCTTTATGCCTCTGTAGTTACTACAGCTCTGAGCATCACCTTTGTTCTTGAAAATTGGTACCAAAACACTTCTTCTCCACTCCTCAGGCATCCTCTCACTCACCAAGATTCTGTTAAACAATCTGGTTAGAAAGTCCACTGCCATCTCTCCTAAACATCTCCATACCTCCACAGGTATGTCATCTGGACCAACCACCTTTCCATTCTTCATCCTCTTCAAAGCTGCCCTCACTTCTGCCTTGCTAATCCTCGGGACTTCTTTGTTCACCATCTTTCCTTCATCCATCCTCCTCTCTCTCTCATTTTCTTTATTCATCAGCTCTTCAAAGTTCTCCTTCCACCTTCTCAACACACTCTCATCATTAAAATTAATTGCATAAATAAATAAACAAACAACTGTGAAAGTGCAAAGGTCCAGGCACCCCACATCCATAATTAATTACACACACAAAGTCAGCCACCAAAATCTGCTATTTTTCAATGAGTGGCAACATTTTTGAATAAGCCCACAGCATATTACATTATAGTAAATTTTTTATTGTGTTTCATTTATGACCTATGTCGGGTGCCTGATTTTTTACAATGCAATAATTGTGTATTTATTAATTTATCAGGTTTTTAATTCATGAAATAAAAAAATAAATATATGATATCTGATAATACTGTAATCGTTTCCTTATCCTACAGAGACTGTGTTCACATATTGTCAATTTCAAAATATCAGATTATCTCAATATTTTATCAAATATGCTATTCAACAAGTTCTGGCCATTTTTTGCATAACGCTGTATAGCCAGATAAATATAGAGATACAGGTAACAGTTATAACCAGGTTAGTATAATAACTATGCCCAGGTTAAAAAAAAAAAAGAGTGATAGATCATAAATATAAGCTGGTATGCCCTGGATGTCCTGTTTGGATTGCCAGTGAATCTCAGAAAATTTTAATCTTAAAAAAAATGGGCTTAGCCAAAATTAGGAATGATTTTTCCTTTAAATGCAGTGCTCTTACTACAGCTAGATTTGCTAACATCTGTTATGGGAACAAACACAAAGACAAATAATTCATAACACTTACCTTCTGGCATGTTTCACCCAGCCACAGGGGGTGCACAAGCCAGTGTACTCCTAGTGCAGGTCCCAAGCTCGGGTAAATGGGGAGGTTTGTGTCAGGAAGGGCATCCGACATAAAACCTTTGCCAAATCAAACATGCGGATCATGACGAATGAGACTTTCACAGCAAATCGGTCGAGGCCCGGGTTAACAACAACCACCACTAGTGCTGGTAACTCACAGGGTGCCAGTGGAAATTGGGCTACTGTTGGTCGAAGATGCAGGAGGAGGAGAGGGGAAGGTGTGTTAGGAGGGAGATGGAGAAAAGGAAAGGTAGAAGTGTGGAGTTGATGGTAGGGACGTTAAATGTAGGGACTATGACTGGTAAAGGTAGCAAGTTGGCTGATATGATGGAGAGAAGAAAGGTAGATACACTGTGTGTTCAATAAACCAGATGGAAGAAAAGCAAGGCTACGAGCATTGGAGGTGGATTTAAACTGTTCTACCATGGTGTAGATAGGAAGAGAAATGCAGTAGGAGTAATCTTGAAGGAAGAGTTTGTGAAGAGTGTTCAGGAGGTAAAGAGGGAGTTAGACAGAATCATGAGTTTGAAGCTAGAAGTCAAAGATGTGATGTTGAATGTTGTCAGTGCGTATGCCCCACAAGTTGGGTGTCAGGTAGAAGAGAGAGGAATTCTGGAGTCAGTTGGATGAAGTGGTAGAGAATGTTCCAGGGGGGAGAGAGTGTTGATTGCAGCGGACTTTAATGGACATGCAGGTGAAGGAAACAGAGGTGATGAGGAGGTCCTGGGTAGGTATGGTCTTAAGGAGAGAAATGTGGAAGGACAGATGGTTGTGGATTTTGCTAAAAGGTTGGAAATGGCTGTGGTGAACACATACTTAAAGAAGAGAGAGGAACATAGGGTGACTTACAAGAGTGGAGGAAGGTGCACACAGGTGGACTACATCTTATGCAGAAGGAGAAATATGAAAGAGATGGGAGACTGCAAGGTGGTGGCAGGGGAGAATGTAGCTAGACAGCATTGCATGGTAGTCTGTAGGATGACTTTGGAAAGCAAGAAATGGAAGAGAGTGAAGGCAGAGCCAATGATTAAGTGGGGGAAATTACAGAAGGAAGAAGGTCTCACAGAGTTCAGGAAGGAGTTGATAGAGGCTCTGGGTGGTAGGGAAGAATTTCCAGATGACTGGGAAAGTACCGCAAAAATATTGAGGGAAACTGGTAGAAAGGTATGTGGTGTATCCAGTGGACAGAGGAAGGAAGACAAGGAGACTTGGTAGTGGAATGAGGAGGTACAGGAGAGTATCCAAAGGAAGAAGTTAGCAAAGAAAAGATGGGATAGTCAGAGAGATGAAGAAAGTAGACAGGAGTATTTTGAATTTAGGCACATGTCAAAGAGAGAGGTGTCAAAGGAAAAGGAAGAGGCATTTAGTGAGCTTTATGAGTTAACCAGAGAGATGGTCTAGAGGTAGAGCATCCACCCCACAACCGGGAGGTTGGGGTTCAAGTCCTGGCCGGGGTCATGCCAAAGACCATATAAAAGTGGAACTTCCTGCCATCCAGCTTGGTGCTCTGCAAAAATGGAATGGAGGAGGGAACTGTGAGTGGCAGTGGCTCAGGAGGTAGAGCGAGTCGTCCAATAACCAGAGGGTTGGTGATTCGAATCTTGCTCTGCCCAACCATCCTGTTGTTGTGTCCCTGGGCAAGGCACTTTACCCACCTTGCCTCCAGTGTCCATGACACTGGGTATGAATGTGTATAAATGTTTGGTAGTGATCAGAGAGGCTGTTGGCATGGATTGGCAGCCACATTTCCGTCAGTCTGCCCCAGGGCAGCTGTGCCTACAGTAGTAGCTTACTGCTACCAATGTCTGTCTGTGGAGTGACTCAATCATGGACTCACTGTGAAGTGCTTTGGGCAATCTTGAAAGGCGCTATATAAATCCAATCCATTATTTTTGTTATGAGAGGCTGGACACGAAGGAAGGAGAAAAGGACTGGTATCGTTTGGCTAGACAGAGAGATGGAGCTGGAAAGGATGTACAACAGGTTAGGTTGATTAAGGACAGAAATGGTAATGTACTAACAAATGATGAGAGTGTGGTAAGAAGGTGAAAGGAGAACTTTGAAGAGCTGATGAATAAAGAAAACGAGAGAGAGGAGAATGAATGAAGGATAGATGGCGAACAAGGAAGTCCCGAGGATTAGAAAGGCAAGTTTGTTTGTATAGCACATTTCATGTACAAGACAATTCAGTGCTTTGCATAAAAACATTAAAGCATTGGAGCAAGTCGCAAAAGGAATACATAAGAATTTAAAAGCTAACTCAAAAAGCTCTCTTTTAAAAAAGCTAACTCCTGGAATTTCCCCATTGTGGGACTAATAAAGGCTTATCTTATCTTATCTTATCTTAAAAGTAAATTAAAGTGAAACAAAAGCACGCTAAGATAGAATAAGACAGAATTAAAATTTACACTGCATTGTAGGAGATTAACAATTGTTCTCCTGAAAGGCCACAGTAAATAGGAGCGTTTTTAACCTGGATTTAAAGCAGCTGAGAGTTTCAGCAGCCCTGGTGCTTTCTGGGAGTTTGTTCCGTACGTGAGGGGCATAAAAAGTAAACGCTGCCTCACCATGTTTGGTTCAAACTCTGGGCTTAGATAGTAGGCCTGACCCTGATGACCTGAGGACTCTGGGTGGTTCACAATGGACCAGCAGATCTGAAATGTATTTTGGCCCTAAACCACTCAGAACTTTATAAACCCACAGCAGTATTTTGAAATCTATTCTTTGACAGACAGGAAACCACTGTAAAGATTTGAGAACTGGAGTTATATGATTTACTTTCTTGGTCTTAGTGAGAACTCGAGCTGCAGCATCCTGAACCAACTGCAGCTGTCTGATGGACTTTTTAGGGAGACCTGTGAGGATAGCTTTACAGTAGTCCAGTTTACTGAAGATAAATACATGGATAAGTTTTTCTAGATACTGCTGAGACATCAGACCTCCAATCCTCGCTATGTTGTTTATAATAGGCTGATTTCACTACTGTCTTAATGTGGCTGTTAAAACTCAGGTGTGAGTCCAGAACCACACCCAGATTTCTGGCTTGGCTGTTGATTTTTAGCATCCCTTGATTGAAGCGGAGTACTAAATTTGAGTCTTTCTTCTTTTGCTCCAAAAACTATTATTTCAGTTTTGTCTTCGTTTAACTGAAGAAAGTTCTGGCATATCCCCTTTAACATTTAATGAGGGTTTTAATTGGACCATAGTCTCCTGGTGAGACGGTTATGTAGATTTGTGTATCATCTGCATAATTATGGTAATATATTTTGTTGTTTTTTTATGATTTGAGCTAGTGGGAGCATATATATATGTTGAAAAGCAAAAGTCCCAAAATGGAACCTTGGGGAACCCCACAACTTATTTTTGTTGATGCAGATTTGGTTACCTATAGACACAAAATAGTCCCTGTCTTTTAAATACTGTAGGACTCAAACCAGCAAAGTACTGTACCAGAAAGTCCCACTCAGGTTTTTAGCTGGTGTAGTAAGACGCTATGGTCGACCGTGTTGAATGCAGCACTGAGGTCCAGAAGAAACAAGACTGAAATGTTGCCATTATCTGAATTTGAGTGGATGCCATTAAGGATGTTAACTCGAGCTGTCTCGGTGCTGTGGTATGGCCAAAAACCTGAGTGGAAGACATCAAAACAGTTATTTAATGTCAGGAAGTTGTACAATTGTTGAAAAACAGCTTTTTCTATTATGTTACCAAGAAAGGGGAGGTTTGATATGGGCCTAAAGCTGTTCATGAGTGAGGTGTCTAGGTTGCTCTTTTTTAGAAGTGGCTTGATAACAGCTATTTTAAAGCACTGAGGGAAGACACCTGAATGCAGAGACATATTTATGATCTGTAGTAGATCTGACGCCATCCATCCATTCATCCATCTTCTACCACTTTTCCGGAGGTCCGGGTCGCGGAGGCAGCAGTTCAAGCAGAGAAGCCCAGACTTCCCTCTCCCTAGCCACCTGCTCCAACTCTTCAGAGAGGATACCAAGGCGTTCCCAGACCAGCTGGGAGACATAGTCTCTCCACCGAATCCTGGGTCTGCCCTGGGGTCTCCTCCCAGTGGGACGTGCCTGAAACACCTCAAGTGGGAAGCGTCCAGGAGGCATCCTAATCAGATGCCCATACCACCTCAACTGACTCCTTTCAATGTGGAGGAGCAGCGGTTCTACTCTGAGCCTCTCCTGGATGACTGAGCTTCTCACCCTATCTCTGAGGGTGAGTCCAGCAATCCTACGGAGAAAGCTCATTTCTAGCCGCTTGTATCCGCGATCTTGTTCTTTCGGTCATTACCCAAAGCTCGTGACCATAGGTGAGAGTAGGAACGTAGATTGACTGGTAAATCGACAGCTCTGCCTTAGAACTCAGCTCCCTCTTCACCACAACAGACCGGTACAACATCCGCATCACTGCAGATGCTGCTCCAATCCATCTGTCAATCTCTCACTCCATTTTTCCCTCACTCGTGAACAAGACCCCAAGATACTTAAATTCCTCCACTTGGGGCAGGAGCCTGTCCCCAACCCAGAGAGGACAATCCACCTTTTTCCAGCTGAGGACCATGGACTCGGACTTGGAGGTATTGATTCTCATCCCAGCTGCTTCACGCTCAGCGGCAAACCGTCCCAGCAAGAGCTGTAGGTCATTGCTGAATGAAGCCAACAGGACATCATCTGCAAACAACAGAGATGAGATCCTGTGGTCACCAAGCATGACACCCTCCATTTCCTGGCTGCGCCTAGAAATCCTGTCTGTAAAAATTATGAACAGGATCGGTGACAAAGGGCAGCCCTGGCGGAGTCCAACTCTCACTGGGAATGACTCCGACCGACCGAGTGTTGGCAATACGAACCAAACTCTCACAACGGTCGTACATACGGTCGTATTCGAGACCGAATAGCTCGTAACAACAAGCCCGATACCCCATACTCCTGAAGCACCCCCCACAAAAAACCACGAGGGACGCGGTCAAATGCCTTCTCCGAGTCCACAAAACACATGTAAACTGGTTGGGCAAACTCCCACGAACCCTCAAGAATTCTCGAGAGGGTAAAGAGCTGGTCCGATGTGCCACAGCCAGGACGAAAACCACATTGCTCCTCCTGAATCCGAGGTTCGACCAACGGCCAGACTCTCCTCTCCAGTACCTTGGCATAGACCTTCCCAGGGAGGCTGAGGAGTGTGATCCCTCTAAAGTTGGAGCACACCCTCCGGTCCCCGTTTTTGAAGAGAGGAACCACCACCCCGGTTTGCCATGCCAAAGGCACTGCTCCTGACCTCCGCGCAATATTACAGAGGCGTGTCAACCATGATAGCCCAGCAACATCCAGGGCCTTGAGGTACTCAGGGTGAATCTCGTCCACCCCCGGGGCCCGGCCACCAAGGAGATTTTTAACCACCTTGGCGACCTCAGCCCCTGTGATAGGCGAGTCATCCCCCTTGTCCCCAAACCCTGCTTCCTCTGTGGAAGGCATATCAGTGGAATTGAGGAGATCCTCGAAGTATTCCTTCCACCACCAGACGATAGCCCCAGTCGAAGTCAACAGTGTCCCATCCGCACCATACACAGTGTGGACAGGGAGCTGCTTTCCCCTCCTGAGCCGCCGGACAGTTTGCCAGAATCTCTTCGAGGCCGACCGAAAGGCTTGTTCCATGGCCTCACCGAACTCCTCCCATACCCGGGTTTTTGCTTCAGCAACCACCCGAGCTGCACTCCGCTTGGCCTGCCGGTACACCTCAGCTGCTTCGGGAGTCCCACAAGCCAACCAAGCTTGATAGGACTTCTTCTTCAGCTTAATGGCCCCCCTCACCACTGGTGTCCACCACTTGGTTCAGGGGTTGCCACCACGAGATGCACCGACCACCTTGCGGCCGCAGCTCTGGGCCGCCACTTCAATAACAGAGGTGGAGAACATGGCCCATTCAGACTCCACGTCTCCAGACTCCCTCGGAATGTGGTTGAAGTTCTTCCGGAGGTGGGAGTGGAAGACCTCCCGGGCAGGGGCCTCAGCCAGATGTTCCCAGCACACCCTCACTATACGTTTGGGTCTACCAGGTCTGAATGGCTTCCTCCCCTGCCATCGGATCCAACTCACCACCAGGTGGTGATCAGTTGACAGCTCTGCACTTCTCTTTACCCGGGTGTCCAAGACATATGGTCGCAGGTCTGATGACACGATAACAAAATCGATCATCGACCTGCAGCCTAGGGTGTCCTGGTGCCAGGTGCACATATGGACACCCTTATGCTTGAACATGGTGTTCGTTATGGACAAACTGTGGTTAGCACAGAAGTCCAATAACTGAACACCACTCGGGTTCAGATTGGGCAGGCCGTTCCTCCCAATCACCCCCTTCCAGGTTTCACTGTCATTGCCCACATGCGCATTGAAGTCCCCCAGGACAATGGAGTCTCCAAGAGGAGCACCCTCCAGCACCCCAGTCAGAGACTCCAAAAAGGGTGGGTACTTTGAAACATCATTTGGTGCATAGGCACAAATGGTGGTCAGGACCCGTTTCCCAACCCGAAGGCGCAGGGAAGCAACCCTTTTATCCACCGGGGAAAACTCCAATATAGAGGCAGCAAGGTGGGGGGATGCAAGAATACCCACCCCTGCTCGTCGCCTCTCGCCCGGGGCAACTCCAGAAAAGGCCAAGCTCCAGCCCCTCTCCAGGAGACTGGTTCCGGAGCCGGAGCTGTGTGTTGAGGTGAGGCCGACTATATCTAGTCGGTATCTCTCAACCTCGTACACCAGCTCAGGCTCCTTCCGCACCAGAGAGTTGTCATTCCACGTACCAAAAGCCAGTTTAGAAAGCTTGGGATCAGTCCGCCAAGGTCTCCGCCTTTGACCGCCACTTAATCCATATAGCACCGGACCCCCATGATCCCTCCTGCAGGTGGTGAGCCCACTGGAGGGCGGGCCCATGTAACTCCTTCGGGCTAAGCCTGGCCGGGTCCCATGGGTGTAAACCCGGCTACCAGACACTAGCCTTCGAGCCCCTCCCCCAGGCCTGGCTCCAGGGTGGGGCCCCGGTAACTCCATACCGGGTGGGGTACACTGAATCCTTGATATAGAGTTTATCATGAGAGTCTGTTGGATCGTTCTTAGTCTGGCCCTTCACCCAGGACCAGTTTGTCTTGGGTGACCCTATCAGAGGCACATTGACCCGGACAACATACAGTGGGGCAAAAAAGTATTTAGTCAGCCACCAATTGTGCAAGTTCTCCCACTTAAAAGATGAGAGAGGTCTCCAATTTTCATCATAGGTATACCTCAACTATGAGAGACAAAATGAGGGAAAAAAAATCCAGAAAATCACATTGTCTGATTTTTAAAGAATTTATTTGCAAATTATGGTGGAAAATAAGTATTTGGTCAGTAACAAAAGTTCATCTCAGTACTTTGTTATATACCCTTTGTTGGCAATGACAGAGGTCAAACATCTTCTGTAAGTCTTCACAAGGTTTTCACACACTGTTGCTGGTATTTTGGCCCATTCCTCCATGTAGATCTCCTCTAGAGCAGTGATGTTTTGGGACTGTCGCTGGGCAACACGGACTTTCAACTCCCTCCAAAGATTTTCTATGGGGTTGAGATCTGGAGACTGGCTAGGCCACTCCAGGACCTTGAAATGCTTCTTACGAAGCCACTCCTTCGTTGCCCGGGTGGTGTGTTTGGGATCATTGTCATGCTGAAAGACCCAACCACGTTTCATCTTCAATGCCCTTGCTGATGGAAGGAGGTTTTCACTCAAAATCTCACAATACATGGCCCCATTCATTCTTTCCTTTACACGGATCAGTCATCCTGGTCCCTTTGCAGAAAAACAGCCCCAAAGCATGATGTTTCCACCCCCATGCTTCACAGTAGGTATGGTGTTCTTTGGATGCAACTCAGCATTCTTTCTCCTCCAAACACGACAAGTTGAGTTTTTACCAAAAAGTTCTATTTTGGTTTCATCTGACCATATGACATTCTCCCAGTCCTCTTCAGGATCATCCAAATGCTCTCTAGCAAACTTAAGACGGGCCTGGACATGTACTGGCTTAAGCAGGGGGACACGTCTGGCACTGCAGGATTTGAGTCCCTGGCGGCGTAGTGTGTTACTGATGGTAGCCTTTGTTACTTTGGTCCCAGCTCTGTGCAGGTCATTCACTAGGTCCCCCTGTGTGATTCTGGGATTTTTGCTCACCGTTCTTGTGATCATTTTGACCCCACGGGGTGAGATCTTGCGTGGAGCCCCAGATCGAGGGAGCTTATCAGTGGTCTTCCATTTTCTAATAATTGCTCCCACAGTTGATTTCTTCACACCAAGCTGCTTACCTATTGCAGATTCAGTCTTCCCAGCCTGGTGCAGGTCTCCAATTTTGTTTCTGGTGTCCTTTGACAGCTCTTTGGTCTTGGCCATAGTGGAGTTTGGAGTCTGACTGTTTGAGGTTGTGGACAGTTGTCTTTTATACTGATAACGAGTTCAAACAGGTGCCATTAATACAGGTAACGAGTGGAGGACACAGGAGCCTCTTAACCTCTTGCGCTCTGTTGTACCACGGGCGGGCAAGTCTCTGCGTCTCTGCAAGTCTCTGCGTCCTAGAGCGCACGAGAGCGCATAAGGGCGCTCTCGTGCGCTCTAGGACGCATGGTGTAGATGGTGATGTAGGTGGTGATGGTGATGTAGTGGCGTCCAAGCGCGCACTGAAAATAAAAGCTGCAGACACAGCCGCGAACAGATTAGTTCATCTGATTGACCTCTCATTCGACTAATACGAGCTTTGAATTGGGTTTCTGAAACCTTGAAGAACCAATGAATGAAAACCTAGCCAGAAGGACCCGCCTCCCAACGCTTTAAATGCAGTGAGCCAACTGAAGCAGAGAAGTTCGCGAGCTGTTTTTTTTTTAAGGCTGGGTGAAGACTGGCTGCTGGAGCAGATCAAAAAAGGATGCAGGAAGAGCCCCACAGACCCAGCAGCACGGAGACCATCCACAAATGCAACCTGTGTGACAGGGAGTGCCATTCGTGGATCAGCATGTTCGGCCACAGGCGGTGCTTATTTTGTTTTGGTTCCAGCAGAGTAGACGTTATGATTTCTTCCATGGTCATCATAGACCGACGGAGGCTGACGACGAAGGCTGAGTGACACACACGCCTTCGCCAGTCTTTTTTTAATTACTACTGTTATTTGTTTTGAAAAATCGTTCGCCAAAAACCGCAATCATGGAAGCACAAAACCGCAATAATGGAATTATGTTTTGATCGGGTCGCGAGACCAGAACCACGAGTGGACCAGCGTCGCCTTTGTCTGACAGTGAGGAAGAGAAGTTCGCCAAGACTCTGCTGCTGTGAAGAGGTAAGGTGTTATAAGCTAAATTATTATTTCTCCCTGAAAATTGTAATCCAAAATGACTTTTGACCGATCGGTAAATTACAACTGTGCGTCGCGGCGCAGTTCGTGCGCCGCTGTACAAGGGGTTGTTCGCCGCGTTCAGACCGTGAACGCCCCCCCCCCCGCTATTCTTTTGTAGCGGGGGGGGGGGGGGAGCCGCGATGATTGCGCTGCTGTCCCACATCACCACATGAGGCTAATCCGTTGTGTAGCGATGGCCGAAGTCCATCCTATGTAGCGGGGGGGGGGGGGACAAACCCCCCCCACACACACACAGACAGCCCCGAGTGTGACCTTTCATTAGAGCCTAAAATGAAGGTTCTACATTGAACCATTCAAAGGTTACAGACGTTTTTCCAAACTGTGCCATTTGGCACAATTTGGCACAGTTCCAAAACGCCTGGGAACAGCCTGAGAACAAAGCTGTGTAATATATTCATTTTTTGTGGTATTGTTACAAAATTTGGACCTCAGCTGGATAACACTTGGTTCTACATTTCTGTTGCATTTTCCAGCCCGGATCTGAAGCTGTGTGTTATTTGCAAGCATTTGTATCCAAAAAAAACACCCAGGCCAAATTTATTTTCTTCAAGTTCACTATGTTTAGATGACTGTAACTCAGTGGCCGGAGCACTTAGAGAGATCATGTTTTTTTGGCCAAAAAATTCAAAATGTTTTCTTTTAAATGAGACCAACCCCAAGAAGATGCTGCAAAGGGTTGAATAACAGCTTTCGATTTACTTTGGGCACATTATTTTTTGGCATTTTTAGGAAAATTGACCAGAGTGTAAGGGGTTAAAGAAGAAGTTACAGGTCTGAGAGAGCCGGAAATCTTGCTTGTTTGTAGGTGACCAAATACTCATTTTCCACCATAATTTGCAAATAAATTCTTTAAAAATCCTTCAATGTGATTTTCTGGATTTTTTTTTTTCTCATTTTGTATCTCATAGTTGAGGTATACCTATGATGAAAATTGGAGACCTCTCTCATCTTTCAAGTGGGAGAACTTGCACAATTGGTGGCTGACTAAATACTTTTTTGCCCCACTGTAGCTCCTGGAATCACTGGGGCACCCCCACCACGATAAGGTGACGATCCATGAGGGGGAGATCTGACGCCATACAATATGATTTTTTTTTTTTTTTTTTTTTAAATATTTCAGATCTGACGCCATACAATATGAAATGTTTTTAAAAACCCTGTTGGGAGGGTATCAAGGCAGCAGGTAGTGGATTTCAGGTGGTGTATGATGTCATCCAAGATTTTATGATTGATTGGAAAAAATTTTGCCGTGGTGTTTACGTCTTCTCTAGGTGGACACTGAGGAAGAACAAGTCCAGCACCTGGCATAGGAGCACTGACTGACTGTCTAATTTTCTGAATTTTGTCAGTAAAGAAAAAGGCAAAGTCATTGCAGGCACAGTTGGATAGAAGTTTAGGAGCTACTGACACAGGGGGATTTGTTAGCCTGTCAACAGTAGTGAACAAGGTGCGTGCATTATTGTTCTTTTTAGCAGTGATGTCAGAAAAGTATGCTTGCCTTGCATTTCTCAGCTCCAAATTAGAAATGCTCAATCTCTCATAGATTTCATAATGGACCTGTATTGTAGTTTTAATGCAAGGCAGAAGTGAGGGCAGCTTTGAAGAGGCTGAAGAATGGAAAGGCGGTTGGTCCAGATGACATACCTGTGGAGGTATGGAGAGGTTTAAGAGAGATGGCAGTAGACTTTTTAACCAGATTGTTTAACACAATCTTGGAGAGTGAGAGGATGCCCGAGTAGTGGAGAAGAAGTTTTGGTACCAATTTTCAAGAACAAATGTGATGCTCAGAGCTGTAGTAACTACAGAGGCATAAAGTTGATTAGCCACATTATGAAGATATGAGAAAGAGCTGTTGAAGCCAGGTTAAGAGGAGAGGTAGTGATCAGTGAGCAGCAGTATGATTTCATGCCAAGAAAGAGTACTACAGAACCAATTTTAGGGGACAGGAACTCGATCAGATCTGGTTCTCTGCCCAGTCATGTCTCCATTATTGGGGTAGGAACCATCAGTCACTAAAGGATTTGTTGGTGACATAATCATCTGACAGTTTTGACTGCGACACAGCATGGCAAAGTAAAATGCATTGAAATTATACAGAAATAATTATGTAAGAAAGGAATGTGGAGTGGAGTGGTGGACCAACTTATCATCAGCATATTTGCACAGCAGCAGCTGGGATTGGGTCCTGGGCTTGCTGATGGTGTGTAGTAGATTAGTTTATTTGACAGGGACAGTGCAATAAACATAGACAATTAATCAAAGACAATCAATCTGATGTGTTGCACGTAGAGTGTATAGCTATTAGCTAATTTGCAACTCTTGTCCCTGGATGGGCTTTAGAAAAAAGAATCAAGATAAAAAATATACACAATAACCACATACATCAATGCAGAAAAATTATAAATACACAATTATAAATATTATAAATACACAAATATAACAGCCTGACTCACATTTAACATAAATATTATAAATACACAAATATAACAGCCTGACTCACATTTGACACATATAACATAACTCACATTTGCCTATTTCAGGCCTTCCTCCCTCCGTCACTCACTATAAACAAACACATTTATTCCTTCCCTTCATTCACTCTCACTTTGCAGACAATTAATTCATACATGAGTACATTCTTGTTTATTTTTCAGCCAGTTTTTAACATTTTTAGTGAATGTTTTAAAGTCCGTTATTATTTTAATTTCATTTGGCATTGTGTTCCAGATGTGACTGCCCTTTATAGAGAAAGCTGTTTGTCCAAATGTGGTTCTGCGGTGGAATATTTTACAGTTATTGTTAACAGAACTCCTGGTGGCTCTGTTGCTGTCCTGTCTTTGGACGAAACCAGCAAGTGGCTCGGGTGCTGATTTATGGAAACATTTGAACGTTAATTTCAGAAGACAGAGGTCAATGAAGTTCTCAAAACTCAATAGGTTGTATTTTTTTAAAACATTACAGTGATGCCACCTAATGGGCTTTTTGTCCAAGATTTTTAGGGTTTGATTATATAATGAACCTATATGTCTTATTGTGGAAGGGGCTGCTTGAGCCCAGACTGTCAAACAGTATGATATATGAGAAAAAACCATAGAATGCATATACAGTGCAGCTGCTTCGTAAGGTATGTAATATCTAATTAATTTAAAGCAGTTCAGATTTTTTTTTACTGTTTTTGAAATTTTCTTTATATGAAGATTAAATTTGAGTTGAGGATCTAGTACAATGCCAAGGTATTTGAATTCTGTAGCTAAACTGATGTCATGATCATGTATATTAACTTTAAAATGTTGCAGGTTACATTTTTTGATTGAAAAGCACATTGAGACTGTTTTCTGAAGGTTCAGCAATAGATGGTTCTTGAGGAGCCACTCTTGGACATCAACCATACTTGTAGACAGTACATCTGCAGCCTGTGCTGGAGTCTTGGCAGCTGTGTAAATAACTGCATCATCTGCATAAAGTTGGCATGTTGCAGCTGAGCAGTGTAACGGCAAGTCATTAATAAAAATGCTGAAAAGTAAAGGACCAAGAATGGACCCTTGTGGGATACCCATGCGGTTGTTTAAAAATGAGGATTTATCCTGGTGAACTTTTACACACTGTTCTCTATTCTGGAGATAAGATGCAAACCATTCTAATGTATTTGGGGAGAAGTTAAAAGATACCATTTTGGATAAAAGCAAACTGTGGTTTACAGTATCGAAAGCCTTTTTGAGATCTAGAAAAACAGCTCCTACCACATTACCCCTGTCCAAGGACTGTTTGACGTTTTCAATAAGGCAACAATTTGCTGTTTCTGTTGAGTATCCTGGTCTAAAACCAAATTGATGTGGATGAAGAAGTTGACTGTCTTGTAAGTAGTCTATCAGCTGTGTAGCTACAACTTTTTCAAGAACCTTAGATAGGACTGGTAAGATAGAGATTGGGCGGTAATTGCATATATCGTCTTTACTGCCTGATTTATGAACTGGTATGACGACAGCTTTTTTCCAGCCAGATGGAAATGTACTAGACCTAATGGAGAGATTAATGAGATGAGTCAGTGGTTTGATTAATATTTTGCTGTGCATTTTGAGAAAGGAGGTGCTCATATTGTAGATATCATTAGTTTTTGAGTTTGACAGTGTTTTAACAATACCAGCAATTAACTTCTCATTTACCTCATCGATGTGAAAAGTATCTGTTGGAAGTATGGAATTTGTGTTGTTGAGCACATTTGGCAGCACAAAAATTTTTGTTAAGTCTTCCACAGAGCCCACAAAGTGTGAATTAAATTCATTTGCCAAAGTAGCCTTGTCACTGACGGTCTTGCCATTGATTCTAAGTTCCTTTACCCCCTTCTGATCGTTTTTTTTATTAGTTAAGTTATTTAAATGCCTCCATAGGGAACTGTTGTTACCCTTTGCATGATCTATCAGTTTATTGTAATAAGATATTTTTGATTTTCGCAGCTCATGTACCACTTTATTTCTTAAACTTTTGTACACAAGGTGATCATTTTGTAGTTTGGAGGTTAGTGATGTTTTCAGTGCATAGTCTCGCCTCTTCATAAGTTTTCTTATTTCATTATTTAACCATGGTAGGCTAATCTTCTGTTGTCTACTTTTAATTTGCTTTGAAAATTTTTCTATAGACTTTGTGATTGTTGCAGTTATAAAATTACAACAATCATCTACTTCACATGTTGACATGAGCTGCTCCCAATTTTGATTCTCTAAGTAATGTTCAAACTCCTCATTTTTTGATTTGGGGATAATAAAATTTGATTTGTCAATATCGACTCCCCCAAAATACTGTAGTCGCTTTTTAGTAAGTTTCCTGACAGCAAGAACCATGTTATGATCTGAGAGACCAGTTACAAGATTATAGGTTCTGGTTATTCGTTCTGGTTTATTAGTAAATACCATGTCAATAAGTGTTCTCGATTGTTTGGTTATCCTGGTGGGTCCTTTGATGATTTGCTGGTAATTAAATTTAGTCATGAGGCTTTTCAGTTTTTGTTTGTCTTTTTTATCAGACCAGTTGATATTAAAGTCACCATGAATTATTGTTTCTCTGTTCTTCTCAAGTTGTTTAACCAGAACATTTAATTCATTATAAAAGGAAGAGTTGTGTGACGGTGGGTTGTACACTACTGCAATGTTGAAATTCATTACCGGAGAGAGACATACATTAACAGCTAAACATTCAAGTGAAGTATTCAAATCAACCAGTTGACATTTATATTTCTCTTTGATGTAAATTAAAAATTAAAAGAGTGTTATCACTCTCTGACCACCAGTCCTGTGCCTTGCCTCTCTGCCATGTTTGTGCTACCCCGATGCTTGTGTGGCCACATATGATATACAGTCGATCTGGCTGCTCCTCTCCACAGTTATGGCAGCGGTATTAGCTTTTTTAGCCGTTATATGGTATAGGGTTAGGGTTAGGTACTTAATCCTAAGTACAGTACGACATCGGCTTTCAACAACAAAATGCAGAGAACAAACCCACCCCACAGGTAAAGGAGGCCAGTATCTCTTGTACACAAGTTACCTGAACAACGGATGCGCCAAACCGCCAACTTACCACGGGCAATCCTGCACAGTCAACAGCTTTGTGAGATTATTCCCCCCCAGCGTTATCTTGCTCCTGGCTGGCGACGTGGAAATAAATCCAGGACCGGTGGCCGTGGACCCATGTGTGGGAAAAATGCCACCAATGCTAACAGGACTAGCGTGGCTAATGCCACCATCATCAGTCGAGACAACAAGACCACAATTGTTTCGGGATCAGCATGGACACGAACAATATTGCCAGCGGAATTAATGCCGTTTCCACGACCAATATTGGCAGGGCTAAGGTGGCCCACACCCACACCAACCAGCACAGCTGCAGCCCTGCAGCCCACCAACATCACCATGGTGTAGCAGCCTGATGGCGTCATCATGGACCAACAGTAGAACAGAGCCGGGGTGGACTGGTGGTCGACCGTCGTCCCCGTAGCACAGCAACAAGCTCACCTCACCACGGCACAGCGGAGAATCCACATCACCAGACAGCCAGACAGCGCGGCTCTGTAGCCGGCCCTCAGCACTGATTCAGCGGCTCGTCCCTGCTGCAGGAGTCCAGTAATCTGACTCCACCACAGCCACAATGCAACAACCAGCCATCCGTGAGTGTAAAACTCGTCAGAGAAATCCAGTGTTTAAAAAAACATGGATCGCACAAAGTTTTTCAAACTCTGAACCAGGCAAAATGAATTTGGGACCCTCAAAGTAAAAAAAAAAAAAAAAAAATGGTCTGCTTGAGGGGCACTTAAATGTACAGAGTATGGTCTCCAAACTTGAACAGCTAAAACATCTATGATAAACTCCAATATTGATTTTATTGGTCTGTCTGAAACCTGGTTATCATCCTGGTCACCTGAAACTGTTGTTACCATGCCTGGCTATAATGTGTGTAGGAAAGACGGGGAGCAAGGAAGAAGTGGAGGAGTCCTACTATATGTTAGACACCTTAAAATGTAGTCAGATTGAATGGTCAAAGGAGTTAAGTCTAGAATCTGTAGGAGTTAACATTAAGTTGTCAACCAATATGACCTTCTCTGTTATTTGTTTCTACCACAAAAACTCCTCTAATGCAGATTTTTGTGACCAATTAAAAGCACTTCTTAATCACTGTAATCCTAAATATGAATTAATCTTATTGGGTGATTTTAATATAAACTGGGATGACAAAAAAGACAGAAAAAATCTAAAAATCATTACAGATCACTATAAACTAACTCAGTTAATAGATAAGCCAACCAGAGTCACAAACCAGTCAAAAAACAAAACTGATTTACTTTTTACAAATGGACCTGGAAGAATCTTCCAGACGTATAACCTTTTAACAGGACTGTCTGACCACAATATAATATTAGCAACAAGAAAACGTCCACAGAAACACCTTTCATATCCATTTAATAAGTCATCAGGTAACACAGTAGATTATATAATTCCAAAATCCAACAACAAAGTGTAACAATGGCAATAAATGAAATTGAATGGAAGGAAATCACCTCCTCAAATTACATAAATCACAGCAATGAATTTTTTATAACAAAAATCAAAGAGGTTATCATGGCATTTTCAAAAAAAGGAAATGACAGAAAAAGAATCAGTTTATCATGGCTCAACTCCGAATGTCTACAACTGATGAATACCAGAGATCAGCTTCTTTAAATAGCTCTAAAATCAGGTTTAACAACAGACAGACAAAAATTTACATCTGCTAGAAATGAGGTAACACAAATTCTGAGGAAGGCGAAGGCAAATGTTTTTATAACCATTACTGAAAATGGAAAAGGAGATGGCAAAAAAATTTTGAATAATATTAACAAATTGACTAATAAACAGAACAAAAAAGATGACGGAGACATGGAATTTAATATTAATAACAAACTGGTGCAGAATCCCACAGTCATTGCTACAGAGTTTAACAACTTTTTCATAAACTCTGTACTAGAAATATCCAACTCATTTAATCCACCTGATCATAATTCTAGTCCTATTAACCCCTCACAACCAGTTTTTAATATATTAGAAATAACTGAAAATGAAGTTGTGTGGCGGCATGAAATAATAAGGGAGCGAACTGAGAGTTTAAAAGGGTGTTTATTAATCATACTGCCATCACAGAACTCACCCCAGCGCCGTGCAGCGTACCAGAGCGAGCCCGGAGGCTCTTGTCAGGAGACACAGAATGCGTGTGTCAGAAGCAGTGGTCAGAGAGTTACAGAGCAATGCAGTTTTTATACCCCACTACAGACAATGCATTCACAGCAGTAGGTATGGACATTTGCATTTGAGAGGCACACATAACAATAGGAAGATTACTGGCCGGAATTCGCCTCTGCTCCGGAGCTGTAGGACAAAAGAGGTTACAAGGCACATCTACATATTGTTATCAGTCCATAGATCACACTGCTATGTTAATTGCTCCCGCTGAGCGCTCTGCTTGTCTGTGGCTGATGTGGGGGTTACCCATAGTTGCAAATATCATCAGCTCATTGAATAGCTCAAAAGCAACAGGTGAGCATGGTCTTACCACCAAATTTTTAAAAGAAAATAAAGAATCTCTCATTTGTCCAATTACTCATTTAATCAATCTGTCAATCAAACGTGCTGTCATCCCAACTGCTTGGAAGGTAGGAGTGGTCAGACCAATTTTCAAAATAGGGAGTAAAACTGATATAAACAACTACAGACCAATCAGCATCTTACCTGTCATTTCCAAAATAATGGAAAAATGGGTGGCCACACTATTATGTGAACATCTGAATTATGGAAACGCCCCCCTGCATTATGCACAGTTTGGGTTCTGTGCCCACCACTCAACAGAGTCTGCAATAAGCTTGTTCCTAGAAAAAACTAAATCTTTCTTAGATAAGTGCAATTGTCTAGGTGCTGTGTTTTTAGATCTGAAGAAGGCATTTGACACCGTTGACCACAACATCCTTTTAACCAAACTTACTCAGTTTATCTTTTCAGAACATGCTATCAAATGGATGAAATCCTATTTAACTGACAGACAGCAATGTGTAATTGTCAACGGTGTCAAATCGTCATATTTGAAATGTCAAATGGGTGTCTCACAAGGCTCCATACTTGGACCAATATTATTCTCCCTATACATAAATGATTTACCAAATGCATGCAGAAACATTCATACACAAATGTATGCAGATGACACGGTAATATTCACACTTGCCAAAACACATAAGAAGCCGCCTTTATTCTTACAACAGCGATGACCCAAATCCATGATTGGCTGAATAATCCATGTCTCCTACTAAACACTAAAAAATCTGTTTGCATGATGTTTACCAAACAACGGTCAAATATTACAAACTCAAACATTTTCTTAAAACGGGAGGAGCTACAACTAGTCAAGGAATTTAAGTACCTTGGCGTGATTTTAGACTCCTCGTTAACCTTTAAAAAAACACCCCAGCTGCTCCTGGTGTCCAGGCTAGCGCCTGTGTGTATGGCAGCTCTGCCGCCATAAATGTGTGAATGTGTGCGTGAATGGGTGGATAGCAGGATCTGTAAAGCGCTTTGGTCATCCAGAGATGAGAAAAAGCACTATATAAGTAAACGCCATTTACCATTTACATCAAAAAAATCTCAAACATTATCAAATTCAATCTCAGAAATTTTAAACAAATTAGACCATCTCTGACAGTTAGTGCGGCCAAAATGTTTCTGCATGCAATGATCTTCTCACACATCGATTACTGTTTTACCAACTGGTCACTCACTGATGTAACCATTATCAAACCCATTGAATCTTAATACAATAAAGCCATCAAAATCTTTGATAAGAAAGATCCCACATATCATTGCTGTCATATTTACAAGAAATAAAATTTTCTGTCTTTTGAAAATTATAAAACTCTCAAATTTGACTGTTCATTCATTCATCTTCTTCCGCTTAATCCTTTTCGGGTCGCGGGGGGCTGGAGTCTATCTCAGCATCTTCAATTTATAAAATATTAAATGGCTATGCACCACCCCCTGGGAGAATATGTTAAACTGAGGACTGTCACCGGTACATCTACCAGAGCAATCACTAGAGGAGACTGTGAGGTCCCCCACAGACGCACCACATTTGCTCAATTTGTGCTATCAGTGAGGGGCACCAAGATCTGGAATAACATACCACCTGTAATCAGAGAACGTACCACACTAAACACTTAAAAGACGCATTGTAAAAATTGGCTTTTAAACAACCAAAACTGTATCCATAACTAGTGGTTGCTCTGCAGCATGCGCATATACTCATATACACTACTCACAAAAAGTTAGCGATATTTAGCTTTCGGGTGAAATTTTAGGATGAACCTAAAATGCACTATAACCTTTCCAGGTGAACTTAATTTGACCTTCTCTAACCTTTTGAGTGCACATGTCCAGCTGTTCAGTGTTTCAGTACTTTTTTCATGACTTGCTGCTCTCTAACAAGGTGCTTAACGGCAAAATACACAACAGGTGTTTGATCCACGAATCAACCAATAAATTTTCTGGTTCAATTAGAATTGGTATTTAAACAGTGCTCTTCATCATGCTGTTCACATTTTGACATCATGAGACCGAGACAATACCTCACAATTGATCAACAGTACCTTACCATTGCGAGTCAATACAGAACTGCCCTACACCTTGTGAATGGTACAGTGACAAGCCGATACTACCTGAATGACATCATTAATCCAGTCATTGTGCCCCTGCATGAACATCACAGGCCTAATTTTATCTTCATGGACGAAAATGCTCCAGCTCGTCAAGGTCACATCATTAGGGAATGGCTGCTGGAGGCTGGGGTACTTCAAATAGATGGCCTGCACTTTCTCCAGACCTGAATCCCATAGAAAACTTATGGGATCAGCTGAGTCGCCGTGTAGAGGCTCATAACCCTGCACCCCACAACCTCAATGACCTGAAGGCCGCCCTTCAAGAAGAGTGGAATGCCGTGCCTCAGCAGACAAAAAGTCGACTTGTGAACAGCATGAGACGTCGTTGTCAATCTGTAATTGATACTCAAGGGCACATGAGAAGTTATTGAGACATTGACATTTTTTGTTGTGGTATACCCACCGCTGTTGTTTGCTTTTGTTTCAATAAATTGTTTGAGATGAGGAAATCACCATTGCATGCTTCTACTTAGATGTCCTACTTTCATGATATAATATCACTATAGTGTGAACTTTTTTACATTTTCCATAAATTTTACCAGAAAGCCAAATATCCCTAACTTTTTGTGAGTAGTGTATGTGCCTGTGTGTCACACACATATGCCCCACTTCTTGTTTGTTGTTGTTGTTTGTTGTTGCTGTGAGGTGCTTGGGTGCATGTGTGTGTATGCATACACAGCACTTCACTCATGTGACATTTGAATGTTTTGTTTTGTAACACCTTAAAGAGTCTGTGGCATAATTCAACCAAGACATCATTAGAAGGAAGAACTACTGTTTTTATTCTGTGTAGACAAAAAAATTCAATAAAATTTTGTTTCCATATACAGTGGTACCTCTACTTACGAACGTCTCTACATACGGAATTTTCAGGTTACGACACGCCTCAACGGGAAAATATTGCCTCTTGTTACAAACGAAATTTCAGGATACGAAAGGCAAAAAAGTACGTGCTCCTCGTAGCTCCCGTAGTTTACCAAACGTAAACATACCTGTAGCTGCTCTGCCATTGGCTATCGCCTAGCATCTTCCTGGTATCCCATTGGCCACGAAGTTTGTTTGTTTTTTCCAAAACTTTATTAAGAACAAGGTGAAAGTTTTACGTGTGTGTACAGTACAGAATTAACATGTATTCGCTATGGGCCCCAAGAAAGTGACAGAGATAAGTGGAAAAGGAGAAAAGAAGAAGAGAGTTTTTTTGTCCATACAAACAAAGGAGATAATCGAAAGGTATGAAAAGGGGATGCGTTTGGTTGATCTCGCCAAAGAATATGGCCGTAATACATCAACGATCAGCACGGTATTAAAACAAAAGGAAGCACTTACAAGCCGACAAAAGCAAACGTCCTTGGATCAGAACATGAACTAAAGAAGGCAAAAGGTGACGACGTCGACGACGATAGCAGTTAAAGGGTTAATGAACATAATTTTTATTATTCTTTCTCTTTTATTATTCTCTTTTATTATTCTTTCTCTCATTTTAAACTCTCATTTTATGTTTATTGTGCAGTAATCTAATTGTAACATGTATTTGTTACATGTTTTGATGCGTTTTTATGATTTATAAAAAAAATTATGCCCGAATTTTGGGGGGCTTGGAACGGATTACGGCATTTACATGTAAAACGCGCCTCTACTTACGGAATTTTCACGTTACGAGAATACTTCCGGAACGAATTAATTTCGTAAGTAGAGGTACCACTGTACTACCATAAATTACATCATGATGCAGACTATTGCGATGTTTGTTTGTCGAAATTGGGTTAAACGGCGCCGCCATTTTGTGACATAATGAGGTGAACCAAAGATGTAAACAAGCATGGTGAGTACACTGAAGCGGAGGAAGTTGTGAGCAATTTCAGCAAAGATTTGAGCGATTTGTCCATTGTTGTTGAGGAAGAAGCAGGATCGAGTGATGAAGAAGAGCGAGTTGGTTCTGCCAAAGATCTGCAACCCTATTTATTTGAACCATATCGTTCAGGAAGCGAAGATGACTCGCACGTTTCAGAGGATGAAGGGTCCAACGGTGAAGGGTAAGAGATAGACATCGGTCGCCTCCAAAACACTGAATGGTAATATACAGATAGATCTAAATTTCCCCGATCGGGTGGTCAGGGAAATTTTAAAAAAAGTAGAGGTACCACTGTACTACCATAAATTACATCATGATGCAGACTATTGCGATGTTTGTTTGTCGAAATTGGGTTAAACGGCGCCGCCATTTTGTGACATAATGAGGTGAACCAAAGATGTAAACAAGCATGGTGAGTACACTGAAGCGGAGGAAGTTGTGAGCAATTTCAGCAAAGATTTGAGCGATTTGTCCATTGTTGTTGAGGAAGAAGCAGGATCGAGTGATGAAGAAGAGCGAGTTGGTTCTGCCAAAGATCTGCAACCCTATTTATTTGAACCATATCGTTCAGGAAGCGAAGATGACTCGCACGTTTCAGAGGATGAAGGGTCCAACGGTGAAGGGTAAGAGATAGACATCGGTCGCCTCCAAAACACTGAATGGTAATATACAGATAGATCTAAATTTCCCCGATCGGGTGGTCAGGGAAATTTTAAAAAAAAAAGCTCAGATATTCAGTTTTGGTAGGCAATGAGATTTATAAAAATGAAAACTGAAAAAAGTAATATAATGTTTTTTTAACACAAAGTTGTTCCATTTGGAGTAAAGTCAACACTCGGCTTCAAAATTCATAGGGGAGGATTTTACTTTCGGCAGAAAAAATTAATAAAATCACGATCGCCTAATGTGGAAAAAAAAAATCAATTACACAAACTCCTTTCCAGGCTAGTTTTGACACTGTTGCTTCTCTGCGCTGTTTTGTTATGGGCGATCGTCTGTATCTCTGCGCTGTTTTGATATAGGCGATCGTCCGTATCTGCGCAACAATCGTCCATATCTCTGCACTGTTTTGATATGAGCGATCGTCCGTATCTCTGTGCTGTTTTGATACAGGCGATCGTCCGTATCTCTGCGCAACAATTGTCCGTATCTCTGCGCTGTTTTGATATGGGGGATCATCCGTATCTCTGCAACAATTGTCCGTATCTCTGCGCTGTTTTGATATGGGCGATCGTCCGCATCTCTGCGCTGTTTTGGTGTGGACAGTCGCCAATATCAAAACAGTGCAGAGAAGCAACAGTGTCAAAACTCGCCCGGAAAAGAGTTTGTGTAATTGATTTTTTTTTTTTTTCCCCACATAAGGCGATCGTTATTTAATCATTTGGTTTACAGGAATTTTGGCTTCAATTTTTTTTTTTTTAATTTCCCCAATCGGGTGGTCGGGAAAAAAAAAAAAAAGTGCTTAGATATTCAGTTTCGGTAGGCAATAAGATTTATATAGTTATAAAAATGAAAACTGAAAAAAGTAACAACGTTTTTTAACGTAAAGTCGTTTCATTTGGAGTAAAGTCAACACTCGGCTTCAAAATTCATAGGGGAGGATTTTACTTTTAGTGGAAAAAATATAATAAAATCACGATCGCCTTATGTGGAGGGAAAAAAAATCAATTAAAGCTGCAAGCAGCTGTAAGCGGACTTTCGTCCCCCGCGCACCCGCGGAACCCGGCGTCCGTCGTCCCTTGCTGGCTTGGAAAATGTGCCGTCATCACTGCAAGGGCTGCATAAATAATAAAGTAAACCATTTGGCGCAGATCTTCCTGTGAGCAGTAAGTGGCACTATCCCTTTTGTCAAATATTTTTATGTAGGAGTGCATGAAGTGGGACAAATCTCCATCATAGCAATTCCGGCAAAAAAATTGATCAAGTGGAAAAGATATGTGCACCTCCACCCCTCATTTTTGTGGGTGGGGCCAAATGTGCGGAGTGGGATTAATCTCCATCATAGCAATTCCGGTGACAGTCCGACACAGTTTGTCCAAATTACAGCTATCCAACATATTGGTAGTCCAATGCACTCTGAGAAAAGAACACCATACCTACTGTGAAGCATGGGGGTGGAAACATCATACTTTGGGGCTGTTTTTATGCAAAGGGACTAGGATGACTGATCCATGTAAAGGAAAGAATGAATGGGGCCATGTATCGTGAGATTTTGAGTGAAAACCTCCTTCCATCAGCAAGGGCATTGAAGATGAAACATGGCTGGGTCTTTCAGCATGACAATGATCCCAAACACACTGCCCGGGCAATGAAGGAGTGGCTTCGTAAGAAGCATTTCAAGGTCCTGGAGTGGCCTAGCCAGTCTCCAGATCTCAACCCCATAGGACATCTTTGGAGGGAGTTGAAAGTCCGTGTTGCCCAGCGACAGCCCCAAAACATCACTGCTGTAGAGGAGATCTGCATGGAGGAATGGGCCAAAATACCAGCAACAGTGTGTGAAAACCTTGTGAAGACTTACAGAAAACGTTTGACCTCTGTCATTGCCAACAAAGGGTATATAACAAAGTATTGAGATGAACTTTTGTTATTGACCAAATACTTATTTTACCGAGGAATTTACCAATTAATTCATTAAAAATCCTTCAATGTGATTTTCTGGATTTTTTTTTTTCTCATTTTGTCTCTCATAGTTGAGGTATACCTATGATGAAAATTGGAGACCTCTCTCATCTTTTAAGTGGGAGAACTTGCACAATTGGTGGCTGACTAAATACTTTTTTTCCCCACTGTATGTATATATATATATATATATATATATATATATATATATATATATATATATATATATATATACTGTATATATATACATAAATTTGAAACAGATTGTGGTAAAATGTTGACTTTTTTCCTCATACAATTTACACTTTTGACCATAATTTTGCAGAACCAGAACAGAACAATAATTTAACTCTGATTTCAAAGAAATATAATTATTAATAAAATAGTATTTAATGAAATAAATTCACTAAATGACCAAAGATGCAGTTATTTCTGTTATAATATTTATATATTTATAGTTTTTTAGGCCTCTCCTCACCACCCAGACAGCAGGAAAAACCTCCCTTATTTTAAAATCCAAATGTTGGCATGTTTACTTTGTCTGAAGGCTGTGGAGGATTAAAGTCATTGACTTGGTGAATTCCGGTCATCTTAACCTGCCAGGTACATAATAGTGAACATAAATTAGTTAATATTGTAGTGGATGGTGAAGTAAATCCTCAGCGATTCAGTCACTCTTGCGTTTCCCTGCACATGAATCCTAACCACACTTGTTAGCTAAGCGACCCTTCATTATTGTTCCCGTTACCAGCGGGTTAAAACTACCATAAATCACTGCTTACATTCCTCTTCTGCTTTTTTCCGCATTTAAACTACTTTAATAAACTCATACTTCTCAACAGCAGCGCTAGTGAGACGCTGCCTACCGACTGGAACGGTCACGCAGGCAGGGCGCTTCTGAACACTGCACAGATGACGGTCATGCCCATTGTTCCTGTGCACGCTTGCGGCACGTCATTCATTTATTTTTCTTAAATTTATCTTTCCGTTACATGGTGCCATAGTTTCAGGGGTGGTGGCCCGCCATGCAGAAATGTTACCAGCGGAAACTCTGTGTATAGCTGCTTGAACACACCGGGAGAAGCACCAGCAGGTTCTCTTATCTGCTGTTGCTCGGCTGGTTGGGTTCACATCTGTGAAGGACAGTGGTAATTTTTACATTTCTAAGCGTTAGCTTTTCATTGTGATCTTTTTTTTTCTGGTCACTTGTTGCTTCTAATTTCCTTGTTTTTTTGGGTTTTTTTTTGTTGTTGTTGTTTGTTTGTCATGATGCTGACTTTTATCCAGTCAGCACTGAGCCAATTCTAAACCCCACCCAGCAGTTTTTGGGGCTGCTCTGAAGTACCTTCTACTGACCAAGGTCTTATTTCGGCCACTACAAGTTCCTGGAAACTTAAGCTTTCATGGAAGTTCCTGTAGTGGAGACACGCACCAAGGGTGAAGTTCCTGTAAAATTGGTTCTAGTCGTGAAACTGCTCTAATATATCACTGGATAACCGGGTCCTGTTTTCTGCAGCGACTACTAAAACCTGTGACATGGAACATAACAAGATGTAACGAGGTTAGACTGAGACGTGGGACGGGATGATAAAACATGTGTTTAGGCTGTTCCAGGTGAAGTCAGCTGATCTGTGTGACTTTATTTTGGATTTTCTCATTACTCAGGAGTGTGTTCTCATCTTCCATCCCTTCCTCACTGTTACTTATTGCCTTGGATTCCTTATGGACCATAGGGCCTCGCCAACAGTCCTTCACCACATTTTTGTTTTTTAACTCTCCCCATGACCACCCACAGTTCTTCATCTCTTCATCACAGGATCTTCTCCAGGTGGTCTTTGGGCTGCCAACTTGTCTCTTTCCTTGTGGGTTCCACTCTAGGGCTTGTCATGTGATATCTTCTGCTGGCTTTCACAGGTCCTCATTTCTAATCCTCTCCATTAGTGATGGGAATTCCGGCTCTTTTTAGAGAACCGGCTCTTTCGGCTCGGCTCACTAAAAAGAGCCGGCTCTTTCGGCTCCCAAGCGGCTCTTCAGGTTGTTTTGTTGCTTTAATTTATTAATTTAATTTATTATCAACAACAATATAAAATTATGCACAAAATAAATTACTAATGTAAAAAAATGTTTTTTATTTATATATGTTATATAAATATGCTTTTATTTATTCACTCCACATAAAATGTAAAAAGTAAATTATAAAACAAAAAACAACCATTTACAATTCAACTTTTAACTCTTTAAATTTTCAGCTTTTTCCTTTTAAACAAATTTAAAGTGAAACAACACAAAACACTGCAAACCACAACACAATAAAATATAAAATAAAATATGCAAAATAAAAAGGAAAAAAATGAACACCCAGATCTTTAATTAAGGTAAAGGTTGGCATTTAGAAATATCAAGTGCCTCAGCTTTGAGGAGCTGATCCGGTTTCTTCTTTCAGTAATTATCTGCCCTGTTTTGGAGAAGATTCTCTCAGAGGGGACTGATGTTGCCACAGTGCACAGTCTCCGTGTCATCACCTGGGTAAGATGTGGATAAATTGAAGCCTTGGTCTCCCACCAGCTCAGTGGGTCTGCACTTCTCTGGCAAAGGGGCTCATCAGTGTAAGATCTCACTTCCAGTATTGCATCTGCTGAGGGATTTTCTGGCAGACTCTACACTCTGCCTTTGTATTGTCAATAAAATTGAAATGGTTCCAGATTTTGCTTCTTTTCTTGGTGTTGCTCATTTTCTTTGCTATGCCTTTCTAATGTGTCGATGTCGTCTCTTCTTGTTTCCCGTGGCTCTCTTTCTCTCGCTCCCTCCTGCTCTGTTTGTGTGCTACTGCTGCTGCGAGTGTAACTACCGCCCCTCCCCCCTCAGCGCAAGCACAAGGCACAAACACATATTGACCAATCACGTGCGGCTTGAAGAGAAAAAAAAGTGAGAGAGAGAGGGTGAGAGAAAGGGGGGAAAAAAACAAAAAACAAAAACAAAACACGGCTCCCAATAAGGAGCCGGCTCCCAATAAGGAGCCGGCTCCCGTCGTTCACTTCAAAGAGCCGGCTCTAAGAGCCGTTTCATTCATGACTGACCCATCACTACTCTCCATGTGGTGCTGAGGATGCGATCTGTTGAGGTCTGGAGTGTGTTGGTCAGGGTGTTGGTGACTCTCCAGGTCTCTGAGCCACAGAGCAGGACAGCCTTTCCTTCCTCGCTCCGAAGGATCTTTTTTTAATTTGAAGATTTCTTCTGCAGCAGCCGTTTGTGGCTCTTTTATAAACCCCTCAGATGTTGACTGGTAACATCTTCACTTCAACAACATAAAAATTTTGATCAAACACTAATTTTTCTTCATGCACCTGAACCAGTGAGTGAGGAAGAGGCCAAGCATCAGCACATTCTGCTGAATAATGGGGGAACTCAAAATAAAGCCACACAGATCAGGATGGGACGGGGGTCTTATTACAGTCAGTATGCTTGACATGGAATATGATGTGATGAGACAGGCCATGGCAAGAGGACAACCCAACGGAGTGATAGTGCATCATGTAAGGAGGTTTTACTAACTGGCATTCTGTGGAGTCAGATGAGCCAAGGCAGCATTAGAGATATGGAGACAGGCTCTCATCCAGCATTTTTAACATGTATCAGTGTTTGACAGATATCTGGTCAAACACGACACACAAAACCGTATATTTCAGTTAAAGTCCAACCACTTTTTTCTACCTTAGAATGTCTTCATCATGGTTGTCTCTGTTTCTTGTGTGTCTTTGTCCCTCCAGATGCTCCACAGCTGCATGACTGTAAGGAGGAGAAGGATATCACTGTCCAGCAGCTGTGTGACCAGGAGAGGAACTCCAGTCTGGACCAAGAGGAACAAGATGCTGCGCAGGTTAAAGAAGAAGAAGAAGAATTTATCAAACAGGGGCAAGAAGACATTGGACAGACAAAAAAGACTGATAAGCTCACAGTGACACCTGAGGACAATGACAACAGTGAAACTGACTCAAACAGTGAGCAGCTGCTCTCTCATACAGCAGATAAGCATCATGTTTGCAGCATCTGTGGGAAAACATTCAGACATAGGGGAAGTTTATCAGCCCACAAGAGAATTCACACAGGTGAGAAGCCCTTTTCTTGTGGAACATGTGGGCAAAGATTTAATCGATGTGGTAATTTGAAAAAACACATGAGAATCCACACAGGGGTGAAGCCGTACTTGTGCGAAACATGTGGGAAATATTTCACCTCACGTTCTAATTTGACTACACATATGAGAATTCACACAGGTGAGAAGCCATTTTCCTGTGAAACATGTGGGCAAAGGTTCACTGTACGCGATAGTTTGAAAACTCACATCATGAGAGCCCACACAGGTGAGAAGCCTCATTCTTGTGACATATGTGGACAAAGTTTCATAGTACGTGATCATTTGAAAGCTCACATGAGAACCCATACAGGTGAGAAGCCATATTCTTGTCAAATATGTAGGAAAAGTTTCACTTTGCGTGGTAGTTTGAACACTCACATGAGAATTCACACAGGTGAAAAGCCATATTCTTGTGAAACATGTGGGAAGTGTTTCAGTTCACGTGGTAATTTGAAAAAACACACAGTTCACATAGGTGAGAAGCCATATTCTTGTGGAACTTGTGGTCAGAGTTTCAGTAAACGTGGTAATTTGAAAATTCACGTAAGAAGTCACTCGTGTGGGAAGCTGTATTGTTGTGAAACATGTGAGCAAAGTTTCTCTTTGCAAAGTGATCTGAAAAAACACATGAGAATTCACATAAATGAAAAGCCTCATTCTTGTGAAATATGTGGTCAGAGTTTCCCTTATCGTGGTCGTTTGAAACTTCACATGAGAATCCATACAGGTGAGAAGCCGTATTTGTGTGAAACATGTGGGAAAAGCTTCACTGTACGTGATAAATTAAAAAACCACATGAGGGTGCACACAGGTGAGAAGCCTCATTCTTGTGAAATATGTGGTCAACGTTTTACTGAACGTGGGTCTATGAAAATTCACATGAGACTCCACACAGGCGAGAAGCCGTATTCTTGTCAAATATGTGGCCACTGTTTTACTGAACGTGGCCATTTGAAAATTCACATGAGAACCCACACAGGTGAAAAGCCTTATTCTTGTAAACTATGTGGGAAATGTTTCACTCAGCGTTCTAATTTGACTACACACATGAGGAAACACACAAGTGAGGTGCTGTAGGCATGTAACCACTGTAGATTTTTATTTTTAGTTTATTCTGGCCAAGCAGGAGGTAGCTAATGCACTGGTGCAGCATCCATCCACATTTCACAGGGATTGCTGCTCCTAGCCAGTTGTCCCAATGGTCACCAGATTTACACAATGATCCTCAGGTGGGTGTGCATCCAAGTTGTGGTCAGGGTGAAAAGTCAGAACATCTGAGCACTCTGGTTGATTTTTATCAGGCTGGAATGAGCTACTTTGTCATTGACAGTCTGGTTGGTTTAAATCTTTGTAGTTTGTTGAAGCTGTAATGTAAATCTAAATCAGTTTGGTAACGTCAATCATTTTGTCAGTATGATCAGCCTGCTTTGGGCCCTCAGACCTTCATTCTTTAATGTACTGGATGCACTTTTAGCAATCTTTATCATTTAGTGTGTTTCATGTTCTTATTAGTTTTCATGGGGAAAAACAGGGGTACTGGTACAAGTGTGAATCATGACTAGTGGCATTTATGACAATTTATTTTTGTGTATGACCATTATGTAACCTAATAATTAGATTTGTCCCCTATCAGCTCTTTACGTCATTTTATAACCAGACCCCAGTGACTGTAGGATCACCCTCAGTGATTTGATATTTGCCTCTTGGATAGTTTATCGTTTCTTCTATTAGTAGTAGATGTGTTATTACTCGGCTTATGATTACAAAGTAAACTGTTGTAAAAAAAAAAAAAAAAAAGGAGAAATCAGTGAATAAAACATGTTTTCCAATTGTATACTGTAATAATTTTAGCCAAATATCAGTTTTGTTTTAACCATTTTGAGTCCATTCCCTCCACAGCTCCTCTGACAGCTGACTGGTTTTCACTTCCAACCACCATGGTTCTCACCCGTTTTTCTTGTTTGTTTGCTGAGGAAAACTGATTTATACACGTGTGATACTACAGTCTTTAAGACCAACATAATCAAATAATAGCATGTTATTATAGATGTCATCATCTTCTAACATTAAAGTGGTCCAATTTCTCTAAAAAACCCCTGAATGTTCAGGGGTTTTTCCTCCCACAGCTTCACATTAACTTATTGCGTCACTACAGCAGTGTAAAAGTCATTTTTAAAGTAAGGTCGAACAATCATGCATGGATGAAGGAAGGATGAATGGATGGATGGATGGATTGATGGTTGAATGAATGACCAACTGAATGAATGAATGAATAGATGATGGCTGAATGAATGAATGAATAGATGAAGGAAGGAAGTAAGGATGGGTGGGTGGATGGATCAGTGGATGGATGGATGGACGGATGGATGATGGAAGGAAAGGTGGATGGATGAATGAAGGATGGATGAATGGCTGACTCGATGAATGAATGATGGATGGATGAAGGAAGGAAGGCTAGATGGATGAATGAATGAATGACTGACTAGACGGATGGATGGATAGATGAATGACCGACTTAATGAAGGATGGATGGATGGATGAATGAACGAATAGATGAAGGAAGGAAGGAAGGAAGGATAGGTGGATGGATGGATGGATGGATGGGTCTTCTAAGGAAGACCCAGTTCCCAAGCTTGGATCGGACCCAAATTTTTTAACATTTTATCCCACCAGCCTCCAGAGTTTGCCCTATGAAATTCAATCCCCCAACTCCCAGCAGTTATCCTCTTTCCACCTCTGTGTTTATTTAATAGCTCCCCTGTGGACGTTCAATAAGGATTTCCCCTCCTAAACTTCCACATATCTGGGGAGGCTGAAATTCAGGGATGACACCCTCGTAACCTCAGCAAAGAACGTATCAAATCGTCGGTCCGTCTGACAAATGGTTTGAGAGATATGCGCGGAAGACACAGAATGACACACACAGAATCCTTGCATTATAATATGATAATATGATTGAAATAGCAAATGAATAGTATTATGTAACTTGGCTACAGAAATTCTGGTGTAGCAGCAAAAGTAAAATTCAACCAAGGTGATGCTGATTTTTCCTAAAAATTCCAGGATCCAGGTGGTGATCCGGGTCACCACAAAAATGTAATCATCTGTTCCCCACGCCATTACACACTTCCTGAAAATTTCATCAAAACCCATTTATAACTTTTGGACTAATGTTGCTAAGAGACAGACAGACAAAGCAATGCCGGTGTCATGGCAAAAAGTGATCAGCTGCTAAAAATTGATCACCAGGTGCCATATTGTAGTTATGGGGTTATATTAACTAAAATATTTATTTCAACAGGTAAACAGTACTGAGTTAGGTATAATATGATATATTTAACGCTTATGATGCATTTTGAACTGGAAACAAACTTGATGTAGGATTAAAAGCAAATAAAATAATTCAGTCACAAGGTTACATGGAAAATACATGGATTTTCTGGATATATACACTACCGTTCAAAAGTTTGCGGTCACCCAGACAATTATTTTGTGTTTTCCATGAAAAGTCACACTTATTTACCACCATGAGTTGTAAAATGAATAGAAAATATAGTCAAGACATTGACAATGTTAGAAATAATGATTTGTATTTGAAATAATAATTTTTTCCTTCAAACTTTGCTTTCGTCAAAGAATCCTCTATTTGCAGCAATTACAGCATTGCAGACCTAACATGATTGCACAAGGGTTTTCTAATCATCCATTAGCCTTCTGACGCAATGAGCAAACACATTGAACTATTAGAACACTGGAGTAATAGTTGCTGGAAATGGGCCTCTATACACCTATCTAGATATTGCACCAAAAACCAGACATTTGCAGCTAGAATAGTCATTTACCACATTAGCAATGTATAGAGTGTATTTCTGATTAGTTTAAAGTTATCTTCATTGAAAAAAGGTGCTTTTCTTTCAAAAATAAGGAAATTTCTAAGTGACCCCAAACTTTTGAACGGTAGTGTACATGTTGATACTGTATAAATATATATTCTATGTGTCAACAACATGCTTGGCCTGCTTTGGAGTTGCCCCGGGCGAGAGGCGACGAGGAGGGGTGGGTATTCTTGTATCCCCTCACCTTGCTGCCTCTATGTTGGAGTTTTCCCCGGTGCATGAAAGGGTTGCTTCCCCGTGCCTTCGGGTTGGGAAATGGGTCCTGACCATCATTTGTGCCTATGCACCAAATGATGGTTCAGAGTACCCACCCTTTTTGGAATCTCTGACTGGGGTGCTGGAGGGTGTTCTTGGAGACTCCATTGTCCTACTGGGGAACTTCAATGCGCACGTGGGCAACGACAGTGAAACCTGGAGGGGCGTGATTGGGAGGAACAGCCTACTCGATCTGAACCCGAGTGGTGTTCAGTTATTGGACTTCTGTGCTAACCACAGTTTGTCCATAACGAACACCATGTTCAAGCATAAGGGTGTACATATGTGCACCTGGCACCAGGACACCCTAGGTCGCAGGTCGATGATCGATTTTGTTATCATGTCATCAGACCTGTGATCGTATGTTTTGGACACTCAGGTAAAGAGAGGCACCGAGCTGTCAACTGATCACCACCTGGTGGTGAGTTGGATCCGATGGCAGGGGAGGATACCATTCAGACCTGGTATACCCAAGCGTATAGCGAGGGTGTGCTGGGAAGGACTGGCTGAGGCCCCTGTCCGGAAGGTCTTCAACTCCCACCACTGGAAGAACTTCAACCACATTCCGAGGGAGTCTGGAGACATGGAGTCTGAATGGGCCATGTTCTCCACCTCCATTGTTGAAACAGCAGTCCAGAACTGTGGCCGCAAGGTCGGCGGGGCATCTCGTGGTGGCAACCCCCGAGCCAAGTGGTGGACACCAGTGGTGAGGGGGGCCATTAAGCTGAAGAAGGAGTCCTATCAGGCTTGGTTGGCTTGTGGGACTCCCAAAGCAGCTGAGGTGTACCGGCAGGCCAAGCGAAGTGCAGTCCGGGTGGTTGCTGAAGCAAAACTCGGGTATGGGAGGAGTTCGGTGAGGCCATGGAACAAGACTTTCGGTCGGCCTTGAAGAGATTCTGGCAAACTGTCTGGCGGCTTAGAAAGGGGAAGCAGCTCTCTGTCCACACTGTGTATGGTGCGGATGGGGCGCTGTTGACTTCCACTGGGGATATCGTCAGGTGGTGGAAGGAATACTTCGAGGATCTCCTCAATTCCACTGACACGCCTTCCATAGAGGAAGCAGGGCTTGTGGACGAGGGGGACAACTCGCCTATCACAGGGGCTGAGGTCGCCAAGGTGGTTAAAAATCCCTTTTGTGGCCGGGCTCCGGGGGTGGACGGGATTCACCCTGAGTACCTCAAGGCCCTGGATGTTGTAGGGCTGTCATGGTTGGCACGCCTCTGCAACATTGCGTGGAGGTTGGGGGCAGTGCCTTTGGCATGGCAAACTGGGGTGGTGGTTCCTCTCTTCAAAAAAGGGGACCAGAGGGTGTGCTCCAACTTTAGAGGGATCACACTCCTCAGCCTGGACGTGGCACATCAGACCAGCTCTTTACCCTCTCGAGAATTCTCGAGGGTTCGTGAGTTTGCCCAACCAGTTTACGTGTGTTATGTGGACTTGGAGAAGGCATTCGACCGTGTCCCTCGTGGTTTTTGTAGGGGGTGCTTTGGGAGTATGGGGTATCAGGCTTGTTGTTACGAGCTATTCGGTCTCTGTATGACTGTTGTGAGAGTTTGGTTCGTATTGCAAACACTCTATCGGACTCATTTCCAGTGAGAGTTGGACTCCGCCAGGGCTGCCCTTTGTCACCGATCCTGTTTATAATTTTTATGGACAGGATTTCTAGGCGCAGCCAGGGAACGGAGAGTGTCATGCTTGGTGACCACAGGCTCTCATCTCTGTTGTTTGCAGATGATGTTGTCCTGCTGGCTTCATCCAGTAATGACCTACAGTTCTTACTGGGACAGTTTTCCGCCAAGTATGAAATGGCTGGGATGAGAATCAGTACCTCCAAGTTCGAGTCCATGGTCCTCAGCCGGAAAAAGGTGGATTGTCCTCTCCAGGTTGGGGACAAGCTCCTGCCCCAAGTGGAGGAATTTAAGTATCTTGGGGTCTTATTCACGAGTGAGGGGAGAATGGAGCGAGAGATTGACAGACGGATTGGAGCAGCATCTGCAGTGATGCAGACGTTGTACCGGTCTGTTGTGGTGAAGAGGGAGCTGAGCTCTAAGGCAAAGCTGTCAATTTACCAGTCAATCTACATTCCTACCCTCACCTATGGTCACGAACTTTGGGTAATGACCAAAAGAACGAGATCGCGGATACAAGTGGCTGAAATGAGCTTTCTCGGTAGGATCACTAGACTCACCCTCAGAGATACGGTGAGGAGCTCAGTCATCCAGGTGAGGCTCAGAGTAGAACCGCTGCTCCTTCACATTGACAGGAACCAGTTGAGGTGGTATGGGCATCTGATCAGTATGCCTCCTGGACGCCTCCCACTTGAGGTGTTTTGGGCACGTCCCTCTGGGAAGAGACTCCGGTGCAGACCCAGGACTCGCTGGAGAGACTGTCTCTCAGCTAGTCTGGGAACGCCTTGATATCCTCTCTGAAGAGCTGGAGCAGGTGGCTGGGGAGAGGGAAGTCTGGGCTTCTCTGCTTGAACTGCTGCCTCCGCGACCTGAACCTCCAGAAAAGTGGTAGAAGATGGATGGATGGATGGATGGATGGATGGTGTCAACAGACAATTACAGTGTACTTTTTGGCACGACACCAACAAAAACATTCCCTCCTCCTCTTGGTGGAGGTAATAAAAATGAAATCTTGTCCAGTGCTGTGTGTTTACATATATGTGGGTAATGTGCCTTGCGAAACATCCTTAGCTTGTCTGCCAGTACTCTGTTCCTCCTGCCATTACACACCTTTCCTGAAAATGCCATCAAAATCTGTTCATAAACCACAGTTTACTTGCTTTTTCTTGGTGTCTTCAGATGAAATAATGTGAACCATCACATACAAGCTGCATTCCGAGCCACGGTGTACTTCAACTGTATTCCCTACTCCCTGCTCCGTTCTCAGGGAATATCAGTTAACTGCCATTCACAAAATTTCTCCCATTTGAAACACCCTGTAACCGTCGGCTCCCTCCTCCATGCATTATTGCGCTAACCATGGACACATACTGGTACTTTGGTGGATAATTTATATTTCTTAAATAGAATATTAATACAAGTATATTTGTATTACTATCAGTAATAAACAATATTAATTATATCAGTAATAAACAATAACCAACATCAGTTTAGCTTGTTAAAAACATTAGCAACAATAGTTTGTTTTACTCGTATTTGAGGCGCAATGGCTTATGGGTAATCTTCTTGTCAACTTTCAGTGAAATGATGTCTGGTTGTTCACTTCTTCCCTTCGCTGTTCTCAGTTCCCTTTGAACTGAAGACCCTTCGCTGCCTTCAGTTTGGAATCTCTGTTAACGTGACAGAATACTCTGTACAGTCCACTTCGGAGTACACTATTGGGTCATCAGAATGCACCCACTGTGTATGGGTGTGGAGGTGAACTAACGCTATGGACATGTCTTAAAGGGGAAGCCAATATTATTATTATTTTCCCCCAAAAAACTTCCTGCACCCACATCGTAATCTGGATCACCACCAAAATCTAATCATCCATTCCCCGTACCATTACACACCTTTCCTGAAAATTACATCAAAATCTGTTCAGAACTTTAGAGTTATATAGCTAACAGACAAACCAACCAACCAACACTTCCAAAAACATTAGCTCCTCCCCTTGGCAGTGGTAATAAACCAGAATTAGTCGGAAGGTTGTTTTTTATCTGTAGTTGTTAGATGATAGTGTCTTCATAGCATAAAATAAGTCTCAAACACATTAAAACATGAGAAGAATCAGCACACAAGTCCTGTTTGTTTCTCCAGTTAGTGAACCATATTCACTCTGCTCTAGTCACACATTCAGTTTTTATACAACCATGAAGATCTTTTTTGGTGATGGTTCAGTTTGTAATTACAGCTCCCTGTTGAGCGTGGGGCCACCACTGCTGAATACTAATCTCTCTCTGATGTTTGCCGACTCCTACTTCCTGTCACGTTCCTCCACAGTCACATGATGGTAGAGGGTTGGTTGTTGGTCTTTAATTGGTTGGTTTCACATGCTGTAAGCAATCAAACTAAACATCAGCTGGTATGAGTTCTGTGAAGGGGCGGGGCCACCAAGTGGGGTGGGGTGATTAACTAAAAAGTGAACCAAACCGGCATTATCTTGTCCTCGATGATGTAGTAAATTGTTTTTCCCTGTAATTACTGCCCCACTCCGAGTTCATGTCCTTTTCTTTTGTGTATGTGGATACTGAATAAATGCTTGACTAATTTCTACATGAAATAAATGTTGTGTGACGGTAAATACATTTTTTTATGTCAAGTTTATTTGATTAATTTTACAACACATAAAAATACAAGAGAAGATAAAAACAACAAAAAATCTTGAAAGGGTGTAGGTGGAAGCAAAGCTTATATAACCTACCCCTTTTTCCATTACATAAACTTGTACATCATCAACCTCTACAGCAGGAAAAGCACCAAAAAACATGAATTCATGTTGAGGCAAAAACAAACAAAAAACACAACTAATGTCATAGTCTAAACAGGTACATGATACTGAGAAAGTAACTTTTCCTTGTACATTTTCTGTCTGTTCTACACATTTTAATCTTGTCAGGACAATTGTTCCAGAGTTCAACGCCCTTAACAGAAACACAGTGTTGCTTTATATTCATTTTAAATGAGGTTTTACCAAAATAAGAGTTCCTCGTAAATTACAGTGGGGCAAAAAAGTATTTGGTCAACCACTAATTGTGCAAGTTCTCCCACTTAAAAGATGAGAGAGGTCTCCAATTTTCATCATAGGTATATCTCAACTATGAGAGACAAAATGAGAAAAAAAAAATCCAGAAAATCACATTGAAGGATTTTTAATAAATTAATTGGTAAATTCCTCAGTAAAATAAGTATTTGGTCACCTACAAACAAGCAAGTTTTCTGGCTCTCACAGACCTGTAACAACTTCTTTAAGAGGCTTCTTTGTCCTCCACTCATTACCTGTATTAATGGCACCTGTTTTAAATCGTTATCAGTATAAAAGACACCTGTCCACAACCTCTAAACAGTCAGACTCCAAACTCCACTATGGCCAAGACCAAAGAGCTGTCAAAGGACACCAGAAACAAAACTGTAGACCTGCACCAGGCTGGGAAGACTGAATCTGCAATAGGTAAGCAGCTTGGTGTGAAGAAATCAACTGTGGGAGCAACTATTAGAAAATGGAAGACATACAAGACCACTGATAATCTCCCTCCATCTGGGGCTCCACGCAAGATCTCACCCCGTGGGGTCAAAATTATCATGAGAACAGTGAGCAAAAATCCCAGAACCACATGGGGGGACCTAGTGAATGACCTGCAGAGAGCTGGGACCAAAGTAACAAAGGCTACATCAGAAACACACTACGCCGCCAGGGACTCAAATCCTGCAGTGCCAGACGTGTCCCCCTGCTTAAGCCAGTACATGTCCAGGCCCGTCTGAAGTTTGCTAGAGAGCATTTGGATGATCCAGAAGAGGATTGGGAGAGTGTCATATGATCAGATGAAACCAAAATAGAACTTTTTGGTAAAAACTCAACTTGTCGTGTTTGGAGGAGAAAGAACACCATACCTACTGTGAAGCATGGGGGTGGAAACATCATACTTTGGGGCTGTTTTTCTGCAAAGGGACCAGGACGACTGATCCGTGTAAAGGAAAGAATGAATGGGGCCATGTATCATGAGATTTTGAGTGGAAAACCTCCTTCCACCAGCAAGGGCATTGTAGATGAAACGTGGCTGGGTCTTTCAGCATGACAATGATCCCAAATACACGGCCCGGGCAACGAAGGAGTGGCTTTGTAAGAAGCATTTCAAGGTCCTGGAGTGGCCTAGCCAGTCTCCAGATCTCAACCCCATAGAATATCTTTGGAGGGAGTTGAAAGTCTGCGTTGCCCAGTGACAGCCCCAAAATATCACTGCTCTAGAGGAGATCTGCATGGAGGAATGGGCCAAAATACCAACAACAGTGTGTGAAAACCTTGTGAAAACTTACAGAAAACGTTTGACCTCTGTCATTGCCAACAAAGGGTATATAACAAAGTATTGAGATGAACTTTTGTTATTGACCAAATACTTATTTTACCAAGGAATTTACCAATTAATTAATTAAAAATTCTTCAATGTGATTTTCTGGATTTTTTTTTCTCATTTTGTCTCTCATAGTTGAGGTATACCTATGATGAAAATTGGAGACCTCTCTCATCTTTTAAGTGGGAGAACTTGCACAATTGGTGGCTGACTAAATACTTTTTTACCCCACTGTATATGCATTTTTTCTCATTTTAAACAGTTTCTGGATATTCGGTGGCAATTGTCCATCATTTGCCTTATACATTATTTGAATTGTACTGTAATTTACTAAATCAGAAAATTTTAATGCACCTAATTCAATAAATAGTGAGTTTGTAGGCTCATGATAAGATTTATTAGTTAAAGCCCGTGTAGATTTTTTATGTTGTGAAAAGATTGGATGTGTGTTTGTTTTATAAGTATTTCCCCAAACTTCTATACAATAGCACATATATGGAACAATAAGTGAACTGGATAAAATACATAATGATTTATCAATCAAACTTTATTTGTATAGCACTTTTCAAACGTTAGATGTTGCGCAAAGTGCTTTACATAGATTAAAAACAATAGACACATTTAGTTACATATATTTACAGGATACATCCCCACCCCTTCCAACCCTCCCATAGACATACCCACAAAACAAACACACACACAGGCACATACACCACCCTCTACTTCTCTTACATATAAAATAAAAGAGACATTGCTTGGCACTGAGGCACCATGTGAAGGAGCAACCATCCTGTGGAGCTCCCCCACACCGGGAGACCACACAGCACGCCACGGAGGCCACCCCAACCAGGACAGGCTGGGGCCTGCACCACAGCTGGAGGCAGTGGCATAAAGCCCCCACCCACCTAAGCTAAAGCAACCCACGAGACCAAAACCCCTGCAGATGAGCCAAGCAGCATCCGGCATGAGGATCTCCACTGAGGAAACACTGGAGCTAAAACACATAAAGTACAAGAAAAAACAGCAGCTGTGACAGTTCGTGACTAGTTGGAGCATGGCTTTCATGGGGGATTTTCCAAAATGTCTTCAAGCATTCACAGGGGTTCAGTGTTCAAGTGTGAGAAAAGTTCGACAGCTCTGTGAAGGGTGGGGGACCTGTGAATCTAAACTGTGACTGACTGAAGACAAAAAAGAACAAAACATTTTGAGATGGGTGCCAACGGCTCGGTCATTTTCTAGCACATGCTGACACAGCTGTGGCCGACAGTGTCACCATGCCACACAAGAAAGGCAAGGCTAGGGGTGCGGGGGGCTGCTGTCCATGGACCCAGTCCCAGGACCTACTGTGTCTGAGAGGAGGACCTGAGGCAGCCTCCTCATCCAGCAGTCTCTGCACTTCGTCTCTGTGGTCTATCTGATGTCTGATGATAAAATGACTGCTGGGATGAGGAGATATGGTCTCACTTTTGCTATTTTCACAGATAACAATCACGTGAGCATGGCACAGGATTTGTGTGGCTGTCGTGAGACAGTCGTAAGTGCAAAAAAGCACAATTTTGTTGTGCAGCACGTGCATGGCATGTTTGTAAATACCCATCAAATTTTGGCCAAAAATTCACCGGGAGTTTGTGTGGCATTCGTGTAATATTTGTGTGACACACAAATGTGACTTCCTAATGTGATTCAAAGTGAAAATTGTCGATAATTTGTGTATTTGTCGCAAGATTTTTATCTCCAACTAGTCACAGGCCAATGAGATGTTACCGTTAGCTACTTTAGCTTCACATTATGAAGTTAAAAAAGAGCTGTATGCTAGCTGAGGACAAACAACAAATTTGGATGACGTTCAATATCTGAGCGGAGGTAAAAAGTTGAGCTGATCATGATGTTTATGATGAGGTCACATGGTCCAACCCTACCTCAGGCAGGTGGGAGTTGTATGTGGGCGCGGCCTCTGTAGTCACTGAAGCAAGGTGGGCTGATTGGTTGATGATCATTGTTGGTGGCTAAAAAAAACATCAGTGTTTTTAATCAGAAAGAAGATGATGTTCAAGTTCACCAAGCTCCTACTGCAGCAGGACTCTGGTGGATTTTGGTGGACTTACTGGATCTGTGGAGCAACAGGAAGTCAGATGGCACAACGAAGCAGCGATGTAGAATGAGGGGATCAACTCCAGGAAGCAAAATACAGCAAGAATGCAGGAGACTCCCATATTGGGACGCTGGGAAAATTCAAGGTTTCAGTTTAATTCCTCTGAAAGTCTCTACAGTGAAAACATTGATCCACTGGAAGATTAATGTCTGATATGTCTTATCAAATATGCAATGCAGGGCCCATAGTTATTAGTGATTATAAATAAATAAGGACTAATAACAGCATCTATACTGTAGATGATGACGGCAGCAGCTGCAGTAAGGACAGCCAAAACATTGAAGACAAGAGTTCCAATCACCTGCAGAGCAGAAACAGGTCAGAACATCTGGAACACATGGATGCCACCTCTGAGCAGAAGGAAAAAGGAGGACTCACCAGACATCTTGTCAAAGATTTTCCCGCAGCTACTGTCAGAGATCCAGATGTGATGATCTACAAGAGAAACAGACTATCAGAACACCAGTGGGAGGATCGTCCTGTAAGACCTGTCAGTCATGAGCCCAGGCCATTGGCTGTTCCAGATCTTATCATCAGACACCCTCACCCAGGCAACCCAGCTGAGGGTGATGAAGCCTCGGCTATGCTACTCTTCACTCCATAGAGCCAGCAACAACCCTCATTTTCCAAGATGTTTTTGGTGGCTCTTTGTCACAGCTGTCCACAGGTCCCAGAACCCTGAAGAAAGATCACCCTGAGAAAGCCCTGCATCACCCATATGGGGTTGAATTCTGAAGTGGGTACCCATGAATGTTAAAAATCTCATGACTATTTTAGCATAACTTTAATACTGTGTCTGACAATGAAATCATATTGCTGGGTCACTGTGACCTGAAATGTCTTTACATCATGTGTTTATCCAGACTGTTTGAAGCTTCATGTCCAGAGGGTGTCCAAACGTGTTGATCACAGAGTGGAGAACAGATTCCAGATGTGGAGAGTGTGTGTGCTCAGCCTGATCATATTACACTAAGAGACTGTGAGACTGGGTTCAGCAGAAACATCCTATTTTGCTATACAACTTATGTATTGTTGCTGTTTGGGGTCTTCTGATGTCCATGGACGGGGACCCTGTTGTATCTATGCTGGCTGCCTTCCATCATGTAAATAAATCTATGGTTTTATAAGAAATCTGCTGTACGGTTTTTCTTTGAGAAATTCTTCCAGAGAGGATCAGAGAACCCAACCACATTCTCTTCAACCACATCTACAGTGGTGTGAAAAAGTGTTTGCCCCCTTCCTGATTTCTCCTTTTTTGTATGTTTGTCACACGTACAGTGATGTGAAAAAGTGTTTGCCCCCTTCCTGATTTCTCATTTTTTGTATGTTTGTCACACTTAAATGTTTCAGATCATCAAACAAATTTAAAAATTAGACAAAGGTAACACAAGTAAACACAAAATGCAGTTTTTACATGAAGGTGTTTATTATTAAGGGTAAAAAAAAATCCAAACCTACATGGTCCTGTGTGAAAAAGTGATTATCCCCCTCTTAAAACATCTTTGTTTGCATTTATCACATCTTTGGAAAGCTGAGTTCAATTTCTCTAGCCACACCCAGGCCTGATTACTGCCACACCTGTTCTCAATCAAGAAATCACTTCAATAGGACCTGCCTGACAAAGTGAAGTAGACCAAAAGATCCTCAAAAGTTAGACATCATGCTGCAATCCAAAGAAATTTAGGAACAAATGAGAAACAAAGTAATTGAGATCTACCAGTCTGGAAAAGGTAATAAAGCCATTTCTAAAGCTTTGGGACTCCAGCGAACCACAGTGAGAGCCATTATCCACAAATGGTGAAAACATGGAGCAGTGGTGAACCTTCCCAGGAGTGGCCAGCCGACCAAAATTACCCCAAGAGTGCAGCAATGACTCATCCAAGAGGTCACAAAAGACCCCACAACAACATCCAAAGAACTGCAGGCTTCACTTGCCTCAGTTAAGGTCAGTGTTCATGACTCCACCATAGGAAAGAGACTGGGCAAAAATGGCCTGCACGGCACAGTTCCAAGACAAAAACCACTGCTGAGCAAAAAGAACATAAAGACTTGTCTCAGTTTTGCCAGAAAACATCTTGATGAGTCCCAAGACCTTTGGGAAAATACTCTGTGGACCGACGAGACAAAAGTTGAACTTTTTAGAAGGTGTGTGTCCCATTACATCTGGTGTAAAAGTAACACAGCATTTCAGAAAAGGAACATCATACCAACAATAAAGTATGGTGGTGGTAATATGATGGTCTGGGGCTGTTTTGCTGCTTCAGGACCTGGAAGACTTGCTTTGGTAAATGGAACCATAAATTCTGCTGTCTACCAAAAAATGCTGAAGGAGAATGTTCTATCTGTTTGTGACGTCATGCTGAAGCGCACTTGGGTTCTGCAGCAGGATAATGATCCAAAACACAACAGCAAGTCCACCTCTGTGGCTTAAGAAAAACAAAATGAAGACTTTGAAGTGGCCTCATGGATCGTCACCGTATCGTGGTGGAGGGTTTGTGTGCCCCAGTGATCCCAGGAGCTATGTTGTCTGGGGCAATTTGCCTCTGATAGGGTCACCCAAGACAAACTGGTCCTGGCTGAAGGGCCAGACTAAGAACGATCCAACAGACTCTCATGATAAATACTAGATCAAGGATTCAGTGTACCCCGCCCGGTATGGGGTTACCGGGGCCCCACCCTGGAGCCAGGCCTGGGGGAGGGGCTCCATGGCTAGCGTCTGGTGGCTGGGTTTACACCCATGGGACCCGGCCGGGCTCAGCCCGAAGGAGTTACATGGGTCCGCCCTCCAGTGGGCTCACCACCTGCAGGAGGGATCATGGGGGTCTGGTGCTATGTGGATTAGGTGGCGGTCAAAGGCGGAGACCTTGGCGGACTGATCCCAAGCTTTCTAAACTGGCTTTTGGTATATGGAATGTCACCTCTCTGGTGGGGAAGGAGCCTGAGCTGGTGCATGAGGTTGAGCGATACCGGCTAGATATAGTCGGCCTCACCTCAACACACAGCTCCGGTTCTAGAACAAGTCTCCTGGAGAGGGGCTGGAGCTTGGCCTTCTCTGGAGTTTCCCCGGGTGAGAGGCGACGAGCAGGGGTGGGTATTCTTGTATCCCCCCCACCTTGCTGCCTCTTTATTGGAGTTTTCCCCGGTGGATGAAAGGGTTGCTTCCCTGCACCTTCGGGTTGGGAAACGGGTCCTGACCATCATTTATGCCTATGCACCAAATGATGTTTCAGAGTACCCACCCTTTTTGGAGTCTCTGACTGGGGTGCTGGAGGGTGCTCTTTTTGGAGACTCCATTGTCCTACTGGGGGACTTCAATGCGCATGTGGGCAACGACAGTGAAACCTGGAAGAGGGTGATTGGGAGGGACGGCCTGCCCAATCTGAACCCAAGTGGTGTTCAGTTATTGGACTTCTGTGCTAACCACAGTTTGTCCATAACGAACACCATGTTCAAGCATAAGGACGTCCATATGTGCACCTGGCACCAGGACACCCTAGGTCGCAGGTCAATGATCGATTTTGTTATCGTGTCATCAGACCTGCGACTGTATGTCTTGGACACTCGGGTAAAGAGAAGTGCAGAGCTGTCAACTGATCACCACCTGGTGGTGAGTTGGATCCAATGGCAGGGGAGGATAACATTCAGACCTGGTAGACCCAAACGTATAGTGAGGGTGTGCTGGGAACGTGAGGCTGAGGCCCCTGTCCGGGAGGTCTTCAACTCCCACCTCCAGAAGAACTTCAACCACATTCCGAGGGAGTCTGGAGACATGGAGTCTTAATGGGCCATGTTCTCCACCTCTATTGTTGCAGTGCCTTTGGCATGGCAAACCGAGGTGGTGGTTCCTCTCTTCAAAAAAGGGGACCAGAGGGTGTGCTCCAACTTTAGAGGGATCACACTCCTCAGCCTCCCTCGGAAGGTCTATGCCAAGGTACTAGAGAGGAGAGTCCGGCCGTTGGTCGAACCTCGGATTCAGGAGGAGCAATGTGGTTTTCGTCCTGGCCATAGCACATCGGACCAGCTCTTTACCCTCTCGAGAATTCTCGAGGGTTCGTGGGAGTTTGCCCAACCAGTTTACATGAGTTTTGTGGACTTCAAGAAGGCATTCGATCGTGTCCCTCATGGTTTTTTGTGGGGGGTGCTTTGGGAGTATGGGGTATTGGGCTTGTTGTTACGAGCTATTCGGTCTCTGTACGACTGTTGTGAGAGTTTGGTTCGTATTGCCAACGCTCGGTCGGACTCATTCCCAGTGAGAGTTGGACTCCACCAGGGCTGCCCTTTGTCACCAATCCTGTTCATAATTTTTATGGACAGGATTTCTAGGCACAGCCAGGGAACGGAGGGTGTCACGCTTGGTGACCACAGGATCTCATCTCTGTTGTTTGCAGATGATGTTGTCCTGTTGGCTTCATCCAGCAATGACCTACAGTTCTTGCTGGGACGGTTTGCCACTGAGTGTGAAGCGGCTGGGATGAGAATCAGCACCTCCAAGTCCAAGTCCACAGTCCTCAGCTGGAAAAAGGTGGATTGTCCTCTCTGGGTTGGGGACAGGCTCCTGCCCCAAGTGGAGGAGTTTAAGTATCTTGGGGTCTTATTCACGAGTGAGGGGAGAATGAAGTGAGAGATTGACAGACGGATCGGAGCAGCATCTGCAGTGATGCAGACATTGTACCGGCCTGTTGTGGTGAAGAGGGAGCTGAGTTCTAAGGCAAAGCTGTTGAGTTACCAGTCAATCTACGTTCCTACTCTCACCTATGGTCATGAGCCTTGGGTAATGACCGAAAGAACGAGATCGCGGATACAAGCAGCTGAAATGAGCTTTCTCGGTAGGATTGCTGGACTCACCCTCAGAGATAGGGTGAGAAGCTCAGACATCCGGGAGGGGCTCAGAGTAGAACCGCTGCTCCTCCACATTGAAAGGAGTCAGTTGAGGTGGTATGAGCATCTGATTAGGATGCCTCCTGGACGCCTCCCACTTGAGGTGTTTTGGGCACGTCCCACTGGGAGGAGACCCCGGGGCAGACCCAGGACTCGCTGGAGAGACTATGTCTCCCAGCTGGTCTGGGAACGCTTTGGTATCCTCTCTGAAGAGCTGGAGCAGGTGGCTGGGGAGAGGGAAGTCTGGGCTTCTCTGCTTGAACTGCTACCTCCGTGACCCGGACCTCCGGAAAAGCGGTAGAAGATGGATGGATGGAAGTGGCTTAGTCAAAGTCCTGACCTGAATCCGATTGAGATGCTGTGGCATGACATTAAACAGGTGGTTCATGCTTGAAAACCCTCCAATATGGCTGAATTACAGCAATTCTGCAAAGAGGAGTGGGCCAATATTCCTCTACAGCGCTGAAAAAGACTCATTGCCAGTTATTGCAAATGCTTGATCGCAGTTGTTGCTCCTAAGGGTGGCCCAACAAGTTATTAGGTTTAGGGGGCAATCACTTTATCACACAGGGCCATGTAGGTTTCGATTTTTTCCCCTTAATAATAAACACCTTCATTTAAAAACTGCATTTTGTGTTTAGTTGTGTTATCTTTGTCTAATATTTAAATTTGTTTGCCCCCTTCCTGATTTCTCATTTTTTGCACGTTTGTTGCACTTAAATGTTTCAGATCATCAAACACTTTTTCACACCACCATAAATATACATCTCTGCTACCAGAAATGCACAGTATATTTATGGTTTATATTTTTTCTTTCTCTCTTTAGCCTTTTCAATCCTGGCATCATACACACACACACACACACACACACACACACACACTCCTCTGTCGGCTGCTCCCTTTTCGGGGTCGCCACAGTGGACTATGGGTCCACATATTTGATTTGGCAAGAATTTTACACTGGATGCCCTGACAAAACCCTCCTCATTTACCCTAAAGAGATGGTGTCTGCTACTGCCACAGAACCTGGTCATGGGACTAGTGGTATTGTTCCTCTCTCAGGGCCTTTAGACAGCAGCTGGGAATGTGCTCCACTGTCCCCCTCTCTGAAGGGTACTTTCACACCTAAATTTGTTTACTTTAGTCCAAATCAGTTGATAAGTTTGTTACTTTGTATCATTTTCTCCTTGGTTCGGTTCCCTTCCATACAGGCAAAAATTTAACCAGACCAAATTGTGTCATGTTAAATCCCAGGAGACTTATGTTAGAACATTCTCTGTTCTTATTGGTCAGATTTTTTGCTGTGAGAACAGGAAAGGTAAATACAGGAAGTAGGATGACTACTGTGTATTTATGCATTTCTGGGAGAAAATAATACAAATTGTAACGTAATCTAAAGGGTGGGGGGGTTCATCGCCCTGGTTATCGTTTATTACATTACATGCAGTCCTCAGCTAGAAAAAGGTGGATTGTCCTCTCCGTGTTGGGAACAAGCTCCTGTCCCAAGTGGAGGAGTTTAAGTAGCTCGGGTCTTATTCACGAGTAAGGGGAGAATGGAACGAGAGATTGACAGACGGATCAGAGCAGCATCTGCAGTGATGCGGATGTTGTACCGGTCTGTTGTGGTGAAGAGGGAGCTAAGCTGTCAATTTACCGGTCTAGCTACGTTCCTACCCTCACCTATGGTCATGAGCTTTGGGTAATGACTGAAAGAATGAGATCGCGGATACAAGCGGCTGAAATGAGCTTTCTCTTTAGGATTGCTGGACTCATCCTCAGAGATAAGGTGAGGAACTCAGTCATCCAGGAGAGGCTCAGAGTAGAACCGCTGCTCCTCCATATCGAAAACAGCCAGTTGAGGTGATTTGGGCATCTGATCATGATGCCTCCTGGATGCCTCCCACTTGAGGTGTTTCGGGCACATCTCACTAGGAAGAGACCACGGGGCAGACCCAGAGCATGCTGGAGAGACTATGTCTCCCAGCTGGTCTGGGAACATCTTGGTATCCTCTCTGAAGAGCTGGAGCAGGTGGCTGGAAAGAGGGAAGTCTGGGCTTCTCTGCTTGAAAAGCGGTAGAAAAGTGGTATAGATGGATGGATATTACATGCATTTACCATTTTCAGCAAATTGTACAGTTTGAAAATGAAGCACAGCTACGGGAGAAAAATAACATGTTAACATTCATTAATCCTCCAGAACCGTGACATGCTCAGCCACAGATATTTTCAAAGGTCCATCAGGTATGTACAGTGGCATAAATGTTTTACCGTTTGCCATTGGTCCTGTTTTAGTGTGGTCCCTTTCTCACCTGCAGGACCGCACCAGAATTCACCAATTGATTCGAATTGAGACCATCTCTTTCAGGAGGTCTCGGTATGGTTGGTTTGGTGTGCATCTCAGTGTGATTACCATGTTCTCACCAGACAAAACAAACCGCACTAACGGAGAAAACAAACTTGAGTTCGATTGAAACGAACTAAAGCCTGCAGGTGTGAAAGCACTGTAAGTGTACAAGCAGGTGAGGCCACCAAATCCTAGGTGAACCAAGTGGAAGGACTCAGGACAGTATTGTACAACTGGTCCTAGAGCTTTCCACAGATCTTCCCAGGTGATCTTGTGGCCAGCAGTATGGTCCCACTTAAAAAGATCATTCAGGATTATAGGTGAGCGAAAAACAAATTCAATTTTGGATTCTGTTCTACATCTTTTTGTCTTTCAGACATTCCATTAGCTTTTCCATTTTCTGACTTTAACCTGTCAAAAGGTTTTTCAGTGTATTACAACACATTATGTGATTACTAAAGTGATTATCCCAATCATTTAAACAGGCATTTATTACAGACACTCCTTTACTCTATTATGATGACAGTTCAGCACGTTGTTAGGGCTCATTCTGGGAAAGGTTCAGGTTTAGAGTCAGGTTACTGTGTTCACACCTGTAGGTAAATTTGACCCATAGTAAAAGAGTCATCTGTCCACACATTTACAGTCCAAACAAAAGACAAAAATGCAGTACAACATAATGAAGAAACACATAGATTAGTTATTTGATTAATAAACAATCCCCACTACATTGTAATATCAGATCTATGATCTGCTGATCTGGAGCAAATTCAGTTCTGTGTCATGTTGTTCTTCATGTTGGGAACATGAGCCTTTAGAAGGAAGAAGATGAGCCTTATTATGAGTAAATGAAACTGTCTGGGGTACAGGGACGGTGTGTCTCTTCCATCAGCCTGTTTGACCGTTGAACTCATGGCTTCAATCATGTTCTCTTCATAAAGAGCCCCTGTTCTGCTTTTGGGTTCCATCTTTATTCTAGAGTGTTCAGGATTTCTGTGATTATCTGGCCTGTAAAGTCAAACAGGCCAAAGTCCTCCTCCACAGGAGTTCTCCTCTCTCTGTTGTGGTTTGAAGCTGTATCATTGTTTTTTTCCCTCTCCACTGCAGCTCTCTCTGTCACTGATTAGGGGCAGCGTGGTTAATTGCCTCACCTGCAGCTGCCTATTTAAGATGTGGAGGCTGTCACACACTGTGAGATCATCAGACGTTTTTCAAGCCGTCAACCTCACTCCTAAACTTGAAATTCACTCTCCCTTTTGACTGCCTGATTATCCTTGTGCATCTGCCTCCTCTTCCAGCTCCCTGTATTCACAGACCTGCCTCTTCAGCCCTAGTGCCTACTGCCTGTCCTCCTTGGAATCACATCAGGAACAAATTGTCTTCTAATCCTTGTCCTCACCTGTTCACAGGTTCCCCAGATCCTCCTGGTGGATATGGACTCCTTTTTCGGCAGACACCTCTGGAAGGATACGTAACTATTACCCTCTGCATTATTATCTTCGAATTCCCCTGTTCTCCCCTCTCCATTATAGAAACCGACCAACCGCCTTGTCAACATGGCCTCCGTGCCTTTTGTAGGCACAGCTGTGATCAGTAATCCATCTCCTTTCCCCACACGAGGACCACCGAAGCTTCATTCCAGCCAGACGCTGAGTTCCTGCTGTCCTTTGTTTCCTGCCGTTGTCTGGAGAGAAACTCATCCTGTTTCCCTTCTCTCCCCGCAGGGCTGTCAGAGCACGCACCTCACGAGCACCAGCACAAATAAACTTTAATTAAGATAAGATAAGCCTTAGTGAGTCCCACAATGGCGAAATTCCGGGATTGCAGCAGCACAGGGATAGCGGCACTCAGAGCAAGAATTAATAAGATGATAAGAACAAATGAATATACATATGTACACAGATATATACACAGTGTGGGAGCATTGCAGCTAGATGGTATAGACAGCTTTACGGTCTGTTAAGTTACCCCACAGAATATGAATATGTGCCCAGACAGTATATTTCGTCTTTGAATCAGCTGTGTTGTCACCCTCAGTAATGATTGATATTGCCGAGTTGTATAATGGAGGGGACCATTTATTGTGCAAGGTTGTTATGTTTTGTACATTGAATACGACCTCTACAAGCAGCCCTGGTCCTTAGGTTATAAAGTCTGACAGCCATAGGTAGGAAGGACCTGCGGGACCTCTCCGTCATGCACTTAGGATGGTACAGCGTACTACTAAATGAGCTCCTCAGTGCGTTCAGCGTGTCCTGAATGGGGTGGGACTTGGACTCCAGCAGAGATGACAGCTTAGCCACCATCCTCCTCTCTTCTATTTCCTCTACTGGGTCAAGGCGCCACCCCAGAACAGAGCTAGCTTTATTGATCAGTCTGTTCAGTCTCTTCCTGTCAGCTGCCGTGATGCCGTTACCCCAGCAGACCACTCCAAATGTGATGGCTGATGCCACCACCAAATCGTAGAAGGTCTTCAGGAGTGCCCTTTGCACTCCAAAAGACCTGAGCCTCCTCAGGAGGAACATCCTGCGCTGACCCCTCTTGTAGAGTGCATTGGTGTTGTGTGACCAGTCCAGTTTATTGTTCAGGTGAACACCCAAGTACTTGTAAGATGTCACCATCTCAATGTCTGTTCCCTGGATATTTACTGGTGCTGTGGGGGGTTGTCCTTGCCAGTGTCAGTCCACCGCCAGTTCCTTAGTTTTCCTTGCATTGATCTGGAGGCAGTTCCTTTGGTACCAGTCCACGAAGTCCTGGATAAGTCCTCTGTACTCTGCATCATCTCCATCAGAGATGAGGCTGACGATCGCAGAGTCGTCAGAGAACTTCTGTAGGTTGCAGTGTGGTGTGTTGTGCGAAAAGTCTGCAGTGTAAAGGGTGAACAGGAAGGGAGCCAGAACTGTTCCCTGGGAGGCCCCTGTATGGCAGATGATGGTGTCAGACACACAGTCCTGGGTTCTCACAAACTGTGGTTGGTTTGTGAGGTAGTCCAGGATCCACGATGACAGGTGCTGGTCCACCCCTGTGCACAGTAGCTTGTCCTTCAGGATCACCGGTTGGATGGTGTTGAAATGGACAGACTGCTCCTTGCTCACCTCCGCCCCCTGGTGGGACCAGCGATGGATCCACTCCAGTCCGCCTACCAGCATGGCATTGGGGTGGAGGATGCAGTGATCTTCCTCCTTCACCGTTCTATGTCCCACCTGGAGAAGCCCGGGAATGCGGTGAGGATCATGTTCATTGACTTCTCCAGTGCTTTAAACACCATCCAACTGATGATCCTGAAGGACAAGCTGCTGTGCGCAGGGGTGGACCAGCACCTTTCATCATGGATCCTGGACTACCTCACTAACCGGCCACAGTTTGTGAGAACCCGGGACTGTGTGTCCGACACAATCATCGGTAGCACGGGGGCCCCCCAGGGAACAGTTTTGGCTCCCTTCCTGTTCACCCTTTATACTGCAGACTTCTCACACAACACAACACACTGCCATCTACAGAAGTTCTCTGACGACTCTGCGATCATCGGCCTCACCTCCAACGGAGATGAAGCTGAGTACAGAGGACTTATCCAGGACTTTGTGGACTGGTGTCATAAGAATTGCCTCCAGATCAACGTGAGGAAAACTAAGGAGCTGGTGGTGGACTGCCGCAGGCAAGGACAACCCCTCACAGCACCAGTAAACATACAGGGAACAGACATCGAGATGGTGACATCCTACAAGTACCTGGGTGTTCATCTGAACAATAAACTAGACTGGTCACACAATACCGACGCACTCTACAAGAAGGGACAGCACAGGCTGTTCCTACTGAGGAGACTTAGGTCTTTTGGTGTACAAGGGGCGCTGCTGAAGACATTCTACGACACGGTGGTAGCATCAGCCATCCCTTTTGGAGTGGTCTGCTGGGGCAGTGGCATTACAGCAGCCGATAGGAAGAGACTGAACAAACTGATCAAGAAAGCTAGCTCTGTCCTGGGGCAGCGCCCTGACTCAGTGGAGGAGATAGGAGAGAGAAGGATGGTGGCTAAACTGTCATCTCTGCTGGAGTCCGAGTCCCACCCTATGCAGGACATACTGAACGCACTGAGGAGCTCATTTAGCAGCAGACTACATCACCCTAGGTGCGCAACCGAGAGGTTTCGCAGGTCCTTCCTACCTACGGCTGTCAGACTGTATAACCTAAGCAGGGCTGCTCGCAGAGATAGCAAAAAAAACGTGACAACCCAATAGTATTGAATGCAAAAGACGCAATAGACTTACACAATGGTCCCCTCCAGTATATACAACTAGGACAGTATCGGTCGCTACGGAGGGTGACAATATGTATGGGTACATAATCATACCATGTAGGATAACTAAGTAGACAGTTATGCTGTTTCATTCCATCTAGCTACAATGCTCCGCACTGTGTGTGTTTATATATTTACATACTTATTCCATCTAGCTACAATGCTCCGCACTGTGTGTTTATATATTCATATATTTATTCCATCTAGCTACAATGCTCCGCACTGTGTCTATATATTTATGTTTATATGTACATATGTATACTCGCTGCTCTTGTTTTTTTTTTTGTTTTTTTTTTCTTGCCTTCTGATTGTTGGTCTGAGTGTTGCTATCCCTGTGCTGTTGCAATCCTGGAATTTCCCCATTGTGGGACTAATAAAGGCTGATCTTATCTTATCTTATCTTACCTTAAATCACTGGAGAAATCAAAGAACATGATCCTCACAGTGCTCCCAGGCTTCTCCAGGTGGGACAGGGAACGGTGTAGGAGGAAGATCACTGCATCCTCCACCCCGATGCCATGCTGTTCGGCGAATTGGAGTGGATCCATTGCCAGTCCCACCAGGGGGCGGAGGTGGGCAAGGAGCAGCTTCTCCAGGGTATTCATCAGGTGTGATGTGAGGGCCACTGGTCTGAAGCTGTTCAGGTCCTTGGGGTGAGGGGTCTTTGATACGGGTACCACACAGGATGTTTTCCACAGCTGTGGTACCCTCCCCAGCTTCAGTAAGTAAGTAAGTAAGTAAAAATTTTTTATATAGCACTTCTCACAGAAAAAATCACAAAGTGCTTCACAATAAAGTAAAACACACAATCACAAATACAACAATAAAAGCATTAAAAACAAGTATAAAGACATTAAAAACATAAAAACCATAATCCATAATCAAGCTAAAAGGCCTGTTTAAACAGGAGTGTCTTCAGCTGCTTTTTAAAAGCATCAACAGAGTCTACTGAGCGCAAAGACAGTGGTAGAGCATTCCACAGTTTTGGTGCCGCTACCTGAAAGGCTCTATCACCTTGAGTTTTAAAATGGGTTTGAGGGACAGCCAGTAAAATTTGATCTGAGGATCTCAGAGACCGTGAGGGGTTGTACACTTTAAGCAGCTCAGTGATGTATTTAGGGACCTGGTCATGAATAGCTCTAAAAAAAAAAGAACTAAAATTTTAAACTGAATCCTAAAACCAACTGGGAGCCAGTGAAGTGCTGCTAAAACTAATGTAATGTGAGTCCTTTTCTTAGTGTGAGTTAAAAGTCTAGTAGCCGAATTTTGAACAACCTGGAGATGTTGAAGATGCTTTTGGCTCAGACAGGTAAAAAGACTATTACAATAGTCTAAGCAAGAAGAAATTAAAAAAGCATGTATAATCATCTCAAGTTCCGCCTTCGACGCTAGGGTTCTCAACTTAGAAATATTCTTCAGATGGAAGAAACCATTTCTATTTAATTGATTAATGTGATACTCAACCGACATAGCCGAGTCAAAACTAACACCGAGATTCCGAAGACTCATTTGGACAGAGGAACTTAGGGTACCCATGTGGTGCTTAATAAGTGGAATCTTGTTTTCAGGAGTGATAATTAATGTCTCTGTCTTGTCTGAGTTAAGCTGTAAAGAGTTTGCACTTAACCACTGTTTGATGTTAGACAAGCAGTTAGTTAAAGATGACAGCATGTGAAACTCAGACTCTTTAAAAGAGCAATACAACTGAATATCGTCAGCGTAAAGATGATAAGAAATATCTTTGAACTGGCTAATTATCCGTCCCAGTGGCAAAATGTATATTAGAAATAAAATGGTTCCTAGAACTGAGTCTTGTGGTACCCCACATGAATACTGTGCTATTTCAGAAAAGATCTGATTCACGGACACGTTAAAGGTTCTTCCGGTGAGGTACGATGAGAACCATTTTAAAACAGAACCAGACAGCCCTAGTTCTTTGAGTCTGTTGATCATTATACAGTGATCAACAGTATCAAAGGCAGAAGAAAGATCCAATAAAACCATAACTGTGTATTTACCAGTGTCAGCTGCCATCATAATGTCAGCTGTTTCAGTAGAATGATTTTTCCGAAAGCCCGACTGAAATTTATCCATGATATTACAGTTTGCCAAAAATGACACAAGCTGCTCAGCCACTACCTTTTCCAGAATTTTTGATATGAAAGGGAGTTTAGAGATTGGCCTATAATTATTTGGCTGTGATGGATCTAAACTTGGCTTCTTAAGAGTTGGTTCAACCACTGCATGTTTGAAGGAGCTGGGAACCACACCAGCTGAAAATGAAATGTTTACCAGTTCAACAACTGAAGGACCAATTGACTCAAAAACTACTAAAAACAGCTTAGTAGGGAGAACATCCGCAGGGGAAGAAGAAGGTTTCATCTGCAGCAGAGCCGTGATGTCCTGAAAGGTCACAGGATTAAAAGTGGACCAAGTAGAAGGTGAGGGCATAACACTGGCACAGTTAAAAGAAGATGATGGCAAAATGTTTTCCCTGATATCTCTGATCTTATCAACAAAGAAATTAAGAAATTTGTTAGTCTGCTTTACAGAACACAGGGATTAGAGAGGCAGTAGGTGAGACAAGAGCGTTAATTGTGTCAAATAATACTCTAGGATTTTTCTTATTTGTAAAAATTATTTTTGAAAATACTGATTCCTGGCATCCCTCAACATTTAAAGAGGCTCTAAGCTCCCTTAGATGGAGTCTGTGACCCTCCAATTGGATGGATTTCCATAAGCGTTCTACCTTACGACAAGCTTCAGGCTCAGGTTGAAGATGTGCTCCACAATCCCACACAGCTGGTGTGCACAGGACTGGAGGAGCTTCGAGCTGATGCCGTCCGGACCTGAGGCTTTCCTCGCCTTGATCTTCCTCAGCTCCGCCCTCACGTGGGTGTTAGTGAGGGTCAGCTTGTGGCAGGGGGGCTGTGTGCTGGGAGTGGGGGGTGTTGGGGGGGGCGTGGACAGCAGGACTAGATGATGGTGGAGGCAGCAGTGGTTGGTGGGCAGGCGGAGAAGAGGGCAGTTGGTCAAACCTATTAAAAAAACAGGTTCAGGTTGCCCCCCCCCCCACCCCCCCACCCCCGTGGCCTGGGAGGAGGTATTCTGGTGCCCAGAGATGGTTTTGAGGCTTTTTGAGGCCCGCTGATGTCACTCTGTTGCAGTTTGTTCTCCATCTTCTTCCTGTAGCTATCCTTTCTCTCTCTGATCTTCCTCCTCAGCTCCCTCTGTATGGACTTCAGCTCCTCCTTGTTTCCCGACCTGAAGATCCTTTTCTTCTCCTTCAGCAGTAACTTTATCTCAGGGTTGATCCAGGGTTTATTTGAGAAACACTGTATGGTCTTGGTGTTGTCCACACAGAAGTTGATGTAGCCTGTGATGGTGTGTGTGAAGCCATCGATGTTCTCACTGTGTGGATCACAAAGCTGCTTCCATACAGTGGATTCAAAACAGTCCTTCAGAGCATCCATCACCTCCTCAGACCTCCTCAGACAAGTATTCCTTCCACTGCCTGACGATATCCCCAGCGCCCCATCCACACTATACACAGTGTGGACAGGAAGCAGTTTCCCCCTCCTGAGCTGCCAGACAGTTTGCCAGAATCTCTTCGATGCCTACCGAAAGTCTTGCTCCATGGCCTCACTGAACTCCTCCCACGCCCAAGTTTTTGCTTCAGCAACCACCCAAGCTGCACTCCACTTGGCCTGTCGGTACACCTCAGCTGCTTCGGGAGTCCCACAAGCCAACCAAGCTCAATAGGACTCGTTCTTCAGCTTGATGGAACCTCCTCATCACTGGTGTCCACCACTTGGTTCGGTACATTTGGATCTACCAGGTCTGAATGGCATCCTCCCCTGCCAATGGATCCAACTCACCGCCAGGTGGTGATCAGTTGACAGCTCTGCACCTCTCTTTACCCGAGTGTCCAAGACATGTAGTCACATGTCTGATGACATGATAACAAAATCGATCATTGGCCTGTGACCTAGGGTGTCCTGGTGCCAGGTGCACATATGGACGTACTTATGCTGAAAAAAAAAAAAAAAAAAAAAGGACTCTTCTCTTCCGCCCTCCAAAGAGAGCAGACGCTTTTTCTCCCAGCTCCGGCTCCTTATCTCTCTCCTTCCCTAACTGACTGGATCCCAGCTTGCTATTGTCTGTCTGCATGTCTTTACTGCTGATTATCGAACGAAATTATGGATTTAATAAGCTGGGCTTTGAACGCAATTGACACTGTTTTTTCAACGAGAAAAACTGGCCCGGGGGAGCCGATTTGCCCTGCAGGAACAGCTGCCGCGGGTTATTTGAAGGACACAAGTAATTGGAAACTCTTGTGCCTGTGTGATCTCTCTATCGAAGATGTTGAAGATTTATACCTCTTCGGAGCAATGGTCATCGGAATTCTACTGATTGGATCTGGGATTGTTCTGGTGTACCGCAAATTGAAGAAGATGGACGGAGCCTATCAAAAAGCGGACCCGGCGAGGCTCTCCCATCAAATTGACCAACTGGGCAGGACTCTGACAGCGGCTAATGGAGAACTGTACAGGAAAATGGATTACATCACGATCACGCTGAGAGCCGTCCATGATTCGATTTCAACGTCCAGCCATGAAGGATTTGAGCACTGAATCTGTAAGAGAATAAAAAGTTTTTTCTCTGAAGTCAGTGCTATTCGACCTGTTTTGACGCCCTCAGCACACAGTTCCCCAGATTATCTTCAGTATACTTGTTTTCATAACATGGCGGGCAGCATTTGACTCTCAAGGACAGCCAGCTGTCTGGCAGACTATTCCATCTGCCGTGCCAAGGACATGCGCCTCTGCTCAGACGCCAGTCATAACATCTGCTGCGGGAAGAGCCTTTTGTTGTCCTTAACTGATATCACTGTTTGCACTCAACACACTCACTCACACTGACTCACTATACTGACTTGAAGATTCATTCATTCACTGCTCTCTTTGTGTCATTGTTTGGATTCTATTGTCTGCTAATTGTGCATTGAGAGTTTTTTCTTGTAATCATAATATTGATCATATATGAACTGTATTCTGATAAACAATGCTTTTTTCTCTCTCCTATCGTGTTTACCCTCTTTCTCCCCCATTGCTTCCTGTTCCCATTCTGCTGACAGGCGCGTCACCGAAGCTGCCGCGTCACTGAAAATGTCACCTATGTCGTTCTCAGTGTCAAGTCAAATCCCTCGTATATTTACCAGTTATTTACTTGTGAATGTACTTGGCAATAAATCTTTTTCTGATTCTGATTTCTGATGGTGTTCATTATAGACAAACTGTGATTGGCACAGAAGTACAATAACTGAACACCACTTGGGTTCAGTTCGGGCAGGCCGTTCCTGCCAGTCACACCCCTCCAGGTTTTACTGTTGTTGCCCACGTGCACATTCAAGTCCCCCAGTATGACAATGGAGTCTCCAAAAGGAGCACCCTCTAGCACCCCAGTCAGAGACTCCAAAAAGGGTGGGTACTCTGAACCATCACTTGGTGCAGAGGCACAAATGATAGTCAGGACCAGATTCCCAACCTGAAGGTGTAGGGACACAACCCCTTTGTCCACTGGGGAGATGTCCAATTTAGAGGCAGCAAGGTGGGGGCATACAAGAATATACTTTATTACATGTATAGTTTATTTCTCTTATCTTATCATGTTTAATGTTGCAGCATTGTACCGAGACAAATTCCTAGTTTGTGTACTACATGAACAATGGCAATAAACCTGATTCTGATTCTGATTCTGAAGAATACCGTGCCACCTTTTGCCTGGGGCAACTCCAGGGTAGGCCAAGCTCCAGCCCTTCTCCAGGAGACTGGTTCCAGAACCAGAGCTGTGTGTTGAGGTGAGGCCAACTATAACTAATCGGTATCGCTCAACCTCCTGCACCAGCTCAGGCTCCTTCCTCACCAAAGAGGTGACATTCCACATGCCAAAAGTCAGTATAGGAAGCCGAGGATCAGACCAGCAAGGTCTCTGCCTTCAACCACCACCTGATCCACAATAGCACCCGACCCCCATGGTCCCTCCTGCAGGTGGTAAGGCCACTGGAAGGCGGACCCATGTAACTCCTTCAGGCTGAGCCCGGCCAGGTCCCGTGGGCAGAAACCTGGCCATCAGGCGCTCACCATCAGGCCCCTTCCCCAGGCCTGGTTCTGGCGTGGGGCCCCACTAACCCCACACTGGGCGGGGTACACTGAATCCTTGCTCAAATATTCATCATGGGAGTCTGTTGGATCGTTTTTAGCCTGGCCCATCACCCACGACCAGTTTTATCTTGGGCACAGGTGTCAAACTCATTCCATGGAAGGCCAAGACCCTACAGGTTTTACCTCCACCCAGTGTCTTCATCAGGTGAGTTCACTGAATTTAACTTTCTTTTTGTTCTTTTTCTGATCTAGATCTTTTCTTTTCTCGTAACTTCTTCATCTAATTTCTCTTCCTCCTACTTTTTTTTTCTCTTTTCTCTCTCATGCAGGGCAGCTCTCACACATTTAACTGAAGCGTGCTGCTGGGTCAAAAACAGGGCCGGCCCCAAGACAGGCCAATCATCTTTCATAAAGAGGAGTTTGAATAGGCTTTTGTCCAATGAGGGAACATCTCTTTGTTTGGGGACAGCCAATCAAATCAAAAGGGGCATTATCCAGTGGAAGGTAGTCTAGGGAGTGGTTATCATGAATGATAGCGTACGGAGATTGATATCCATTCAGTTCTTATGAAATTATGCGCTCAATGTAAAAGAGTTAATTGGAGTTTGTTTCAACCTACAGTCTTGAAAGAAGGGAAGTAAATATTTTGGAATTATTTAGAAATGTGGAATATGTGTTAATTTATTGGTTGACACTGTATTTTGATTTGTATTTCACAAGACAAACAAAAAAAAATTGTGTGGATTGACTTCTTTCAGTTCAGTTATCAAGGTGTAGTTTTTGTGAAATTTTGTTGACTCTCACTTGAAAGTAATGATTTTATTTACAAAAGAAAAACAACAAAAATAGAAAAGGTAAAATGCTTTAGGGCTTTAGAGTTATAAGTTTTCACTTTGTTTTAAAGTTAGAATTGGCTTTGTTTTTATTTGTTAAAACCTATTTTCATTTAAAGCTTTTAAATGTTTTAATATTTACAGATTAGGAAACAAATGAATTGTCTTTGCATATTGTCACTAAGGCTTCCTTGGGATTAAAGTTCATGATGATTTATAAAAAAAAAATATTTTACAGACTGATCAGTGTCTTCACCTTTTGACTTCTTATTTTAAATTTTGGTGAGAAATAGTGAGTTGGTTAAATGTTTTCCTTCTCCTGTGGAGGAAACATGAATCAAAAGCAACAAACTGACTGTAACTAAGCTACAGCTTTCAAGTGTTAATTGCTGAATGTGGTTTCCTAATTTTGGAAAATTTTGGTTAAATATTTAGTAAATCACTAAATCCTTTACCAACATGCACAAGATTAACATTAACTTAAGTTTAAATAAACATTGTTATTTATTTGAATCCCTAAGTTGAATGGCTTCCTGTGAAAGAAATCGCGCAGTCGTATTTAAAACAAAACACAGATATATAGCTTCAAAAGTTTGCAAATTTTTAGCCCAAGATGTGTAAATATATACCTTTAACTTTAAAGATTAAAATATGTGGTTAACATACGTGAGTAAATACAAAGTCTATGCTTTTTTGTTCTTTCACTGTGTATATATGCAATCCAAAGCTCTCCCACCAATGAGAACAACCTCTAAAACCAACAAGTTTCTTTTTCCTTTTGTTCTTGACATAAAACTTTGAATTGGGTTTAAATTTAGGTAGTTCTGGATAATTTGGGTTGTTTTGAAGTTAATCTGGAAGCTCGATTTGATTATAAATCAGTTTAATAGATTCGCTCTGCTTTAATCTGAGTGTGCACTCATGTAAGAAATGCAACTCCTATAGATGACCACAAGATGGAGGCAGTTATCTCGGCACTCCCAAGAGGAGGAGATGCTAGTGACATCGCTCTGGGCGGGTCTACCGGTCTCACTCAAAATGGCGGCTAGGGTGACTCCCTTTTAGCGCCTTCAAAATGTCGTCTGTATGCTTACTCTGCTCATGCACAGTTTTTCGCCATATTGTATCTGCTTGCGTTTCTTTTTTTTTTTTTTTTTCTTATTCTGCCTGAATGATCGCATTTTTCACCCTCTGAACGTTAATCAAAACGTGATTTTTTTTTGACAAACCCCTCAGACCCGGCAAAAAATTTGATAAACTGGAAAACATATGTGCCCCCCCACCCCTCATTTTTGTGGGTGGGGCCAAACATACAAGGTCTATGGAGACTGGAGACCATAAACTTTGCCGTAGAGACATAAAATTTGGGTGCGGTGAGAACTCCTCATACACCCAGCAGCTGGAGAAGGCGTCGGAGAGGAAGGGGCGACAGCCAAGACGGGCCGGGCACGACGCACTGACGGGACAGAGGGGGAAGACGGCCTGGGGAGAGAGGCTGCGGGGGTTCCCTCCAGGTGAGACGCTGAAGAGACAGCTGTCGGGTCGAAGGGGTCAGTCCAGCGACTCGGAGCAGGATCCGAACGGGACTCTTGCTGAGAATGTCTCTGGCCGTGACGCCGACGTCTTCAACGGGCCATAGGTGGTGCGAACTCCTGGACTGGATCAAGGAAGGGATCGGGATCCCAAAGCGGGCAGCGGGGGTGCCGTCTCCCCCACCTCAGGTCATCTTCTTCCTCGTCCAACCGGAAAATCACGCGTTGGGCGGCAATGTCTAGCCTCCTCGCGTCGACTTCTGGGTGGTCGGCGTAGCGGGGGGGCAGTTGGCTAAGCACCCTCTCAGCGCAGTCCAGTGGATCTCAGAATTAAAGTCAAGGTCGGAGGCGGCGATGAGGATTTCATCAACTTCCTCCAGCACCTCGGTCAGCTGGTGGCTGGAACCCCGAGTACGACCCCTCCGCGACGGCATAATTCCAGTTCACCGTACCCAGACAGGAAAGAGCAGAGTTCTCCTGCATGCAACTTCACCGAGAACGGCGTCTCCTTCTGGCGGCTGTCTACTGTCACGGCTGGCCCTCACGAGCCAGCATAAGACGCCACAGACCAGTAAAGTTGCACAGAGGTTTATTCACAGTTCAAGGCAAGGGTAGGACAAGATAACTAGCTGCATGGGCTGAGCAGCAAGATTATCCATTAACATAACAACAATCAATGACGGCTGAGACCAGGAACGCTCGCTCACCGTCAGACAAAGGAAAAGGGCAAGGAATACGAGCAATAACTTCAACAATAAACACACTTACATTAGAGGAGACTAGTGGATGAACATTTGGAGAATGTTGACGGGAATGTTGACGAGACAGCCGCAAGATGCAGCCGCTGGCGCCGGCATTTAAAGCCGGCTGCTAACGACCACAAATGCAGCACAGCTGCTCAGACTCTGACAGCAGGGAACTCCCGAGTGTTTGACCAATCAGAGCCCGGGGAGCCAGAATGACAACACCGCTGTCAAAGCCTGACAGGAATGATGTGTAGACGGAGCGCAGACAAAATAGCGCTCGGGTTATGACAAATTGTTCATTTTAAAGGACTGCAGTGGCTTTGAAGTTCAAGGACAGAGATCAAGGACCACATACACATTCCTGCCCAGGGGAAAAAGCATTTTAGTGCATACTAAAAAGTGATTTTTTTTTTGTTAAGTCTATTTCTTTTTTATCTATTAATATCAGAGCGTTAAAAAATAGTGTTAAGCATAAGGCTGCTTTTCTTTTTGTAAAGAGCAAAAATCAGACTTTATTTTTCTGCAAGAAACTCATTCAGAAATAACTGATGAAACATTTTGGAAAACTCAGTGGAGGGACAAAGTATTTTTTGCACATGGTACATCACATTCAGCAGGAGTTATGGTATTATTCAACAGGTTTGAAGGGAATGTACATAATCATAAAAGTGATAACGAGGGGCACTGGTTGTTGGTTGTGATAGAAGTGATTAACAGACGTTGTCATGGTTAAGCTGACAGCTCACGTGCACGATGCTAGTACAGGAAGGAACCACACAAGGGGGGAACGTTCGACAGTTCTGTTAAATATGAAAACAGCACACAGTTAATTTAACAGCCACTCGCCAGAAGAAACAATCCACCTGTGGAGAGAAAACAAGAGCTGTCAGTGGAGGAACGGAGTAGGGAATATGGGAGAGCCAAACTGCCACATACTCAGGGTTCCAAGGATGGACCGGCAGGACTCCAGCGGGGAATAGACAAACCAGTAGGGTAGGGGGGAATGAGCTAGTAGTGCCTGACCAGGTGGAGATCAGTTGCTGTGGAAGTGATGAGGTGGCAGGAGAGCGCAGGCAGACCCGAGACACACCCACACAATGGCAGCAACCTGTAAGAGAGAAAGGAGAGCAAAGTTTAGACGACGTGTCTAAGCTTGGCAAAAACGACCTGCTTGCCTGAACTTAGGGCAGTATACCCAGACGAGCCAGCATTGACTGTGCGGAGGAGGCCTCCTTAAGTACGCTGGCTGATGAGCGGGCGCAGGTGTGTTGTCTGCCTCAGGTGCAGTGATGAGTTTGTGAATGTGCGACAGGATGGGAGGGGCGCGCTCTCACTGCCCATGACAGAGCCCCCTCCTTCTAGGAGCGCCTCCTGGCGGTCCAGAGGGCTTCTCAGGGTGAGTTCGGGGGTAGGCCCGGAGCATCTCCCTGTCCAGAACCCGCGACGAGGGGGTTCAGGATCATTCTTCTGGGCCATAGCCCTCCTAGTCCACCAAATACTGCAATCTTCGGCCCCGATGGGGAATGTCCAGAATATAAGATAAGATAAGCCTTTATTAGTCCCACAACGGGGAAATTCCAGGATTGCAACAGCACAGGGATAGCAACACTCAGAGCAACAATCAGAAGGCAAGAAAAAACAAGAGCAGCTGTCATGCCTCGCCGCTCATCTGCGGCGCCAGCTGCACGCACACCTGCACATCATCAGCGGCGAGGGATTTAAGCCGCCTCGCCCTGGGCTTCGGCCTGAAGCCGTCAGACTTCGCTCGTCACTACTGCTGTGAGTAACCTCTACCTCTTCAGCAATTATATCGGGAAGAAGCCCTTACCTTTTCCTCTTTAAGTCTGCTCCCCTGTGCACAGGTGGATTTCCCAGCGGCGGACCATTCCTCTCCGTCTCCACTCCCTCGCTGCTGCACCGGGCTCTCCAGGTCGCTGTCTACCGGACTCTGTCCTTGCTGTGCCAGCCACCTGCTAACTCCAAGTAAGCTCATCTCTATTTTATCATCTCCTGTGTTGGTGTGTGCCCGTCACCCTTCTCCTTGTGCTTCTCCCATAGGATTGTCCAGCTGTACGGTCTCCTGCCTCCGTGCCCGACGCAGTCGCCACCACCAATACATCCACATCTCGCAGACACACATCCATACACACTTGTTGTTAATAAAGCTATTTGAGCTACTCTGAACCTGCGTGTGTGTCTCCTGAGCCGTGCATTATGTCAGTACGGCTTCAGCAGAGCGGTTCGGCAGACGGTGGGCTCACACGCCGACTTACCACTCTCGAGGCTCGAGTGGACCAAATAGCTTACCAGCAACAGGTGATTCTTAACCAATTGATCAATATTACTAACCGATTGGACCGCTTGGACCCCCAACAGCCGTTCCCCCCGGCTCGTCAGGGTGGCGCGGCTCCTGCTGCTCCAGCGGCCGTCCAGCAGGCTCCGGTAGCACCAGCTCGGCTCACGCCCATTCCGACCCCCGCCCGCTTTAGCGGTAAGCTCGGCGGTACGCGGGGGTTCATAATGCAGTGTGAGTCCGTGTTTCACCGTGTGCCCGGAGACTTTCCTTCAGATCAGAGCCGAATTGGCTACATAGGGAATCTCCTAGAGGGGCGAGCACTAACTTGGACTTACGCCGTAATGGCGAGGCCCAGTTACGCCACCCTCACCTATGACCAATTCGTGAGACAATTCCTGGAGGTCTTTGATCATTCTCGTACCGAGACAGTCCAGGTCGATCGGCTTCTCAGTCTCCAGCAGGGAAGCCGGTCAGCAGCGGACTATGCGATCGACTTCCGGGTAGCGGCGGAGAAATTGGGCTGGGATGAACGTTCATTCTGCGGCCTTTTCCGCCGCAGTCTCAGTGATGATCTGAAGGATGAACTGGCTGGGCGGGACATCCCGGAGACTCTAGCGGAGCTAACGTCCCTAGCTATCAGTTTGGATAACAGGCTGCGCGAGCGCTCCTCGGGGCGGAAGTCGTCTTCTTCTCGCCCTCGTGGAGCCTCGTCGCGCTAGTTCCAAGCTCGCCTCCTGGCAACGCCGCCACCATCGCGCCCCGAGGAGTCAGAGCCGATGGTGACGGGCTGGACAAATCTCCCCCCTGCGGAGAGACAACGCTGCCGTGAGTTGAATCTCTGCATGTATTGCGGAGACAGCCAACACACGGTGGAGCTTTGCCCACAGAAGCCAAACAGCGGGGTCCGCGAGTCACTGTAGGGGGCCTCGCGGACATCAATCGGTTAAGTCCCCTCACCCAATTGAAGCTGCCCGTCCGATTTTGTCACAACTCCACTGGGCATCTCACTCATGCACTGGTGAATTCGGGCGTGGAGGGCAGTTTTATTTCACAAAGCCTGGCAACCCGATTGGGCATCCGCTGCCAAGCACTAAGAACTCCTCTCTCCCTGGTCAACCTCTCCCGTGTCTCCCTGGGGAGAGTAACACATCAGACCGTCCCTGTTCCCGTTATCATCTCTGGGAACCACCGGGAGGAAATAACCTTCTATGTCCTCCCCAACTCTGTGTCGCCCGTCATCCTGGGATACCCCTGGCTACGCCTCCACAACCCCGTCTTGGATTGGAAGTCTGCCAGGGTGTCGGCATGGAGCACATTCTGTATGAGCACCTGCTTACAGTCCGCTGCCTGCTCTCCGTCCTCTTCCCCAACACCGACGGACGCTGTGCCCCCGGACCTCTCCCTGGTGCCATCGGAATTTCACGACCTGGGTATGGTATTCAGCAAGTCCAAGGCGATGTCTCTTCCCCCACACAGACCCTACGACTGTGCAATAAACATCTGCCAGGGGGCACCCTTACCCTCTGGGCGACTCTACAGCCTGTCGGCGCCGGAGAAGGAGACCATGAATGCCTATCTCAAGGAATCGCTGAGTGCTGGAATTATCCGTCCCTCGTCATCACCATTGGGGGCAGGATTCTTCTTCGTGGGCAAGAAGGACGGTTCCCTCCGTCCTTGCATCGACTATCGCGCCCTAAATGATATCACGGAGAAGGATCGCTACACCCTGCCCCTCATGGACACCGCCTTCCACTCCTTCCAGGGGGCGACTTGGTTCACCAAGCTGGATCTACGCAGCGCATACCGCCTCGTCCGGATCCGGGAGGGAGATGAGTGGAAGACAGCCTTCCGTACCCCGAACGGCCACTTCGAGTACCTGGTGATGCCGTTCGGGTTGACCAACGCTCCAGCCGTCTTTCAGCGCCTAATTAATGACGTCCTCTGGGATTTCATTGGCCTTTTTGTGTTCGTCTACCTGGATGACATCCTCATCTTCTCCAAATCCAGGGACGAGCACCGGGTCCATGTGAGGCGGGTCCTCCAAAGACTGCTGGAGAACCGGTTGTATGTGAAGGCCGAAAAATGCGAATTCTATGCTAAGACAACATCCTTCCTCGGGTTCATCATCTCCCACGACCAGGTGCTTCCGGACCCAGTGAAGGTGAAGGTGGTGGTGGAATGGCCTACACCTGCATCGAGAAAACAGGTGCAACAATTCATCGGGTTTGCAAATTTCTACCGCCGCTTCGTCCCTAATTTTGGCACCATCGTCGGCCCGCTGACCCGCCTCACGTCTCCTAAGGTCCCGTTCCGGTGGACCGAAGAGGCCGCGGCTGCTTTTCAGGCGCTGAAGGCGGAGTTCTCCTCCTCCCGGGTCCTTAGCCAAGTCAACCCAGCGCTGCAGTGCATCGTGGAGGTGGACGCTTCGGACACAGGAGTGGGGGCGGTTCTATCCCAGCGGTCGCCAGGTGATGGAGTCAAACGGCCCTGCGCCTTCTTCTCTCGGCGCTTGTCCCCGGCGGAGCGGAATTACGACGTGGGGGACAGAGAGCTCCTCGCCATCAAGCTCGCGCTGCAGGAGTGGCGTCACTGGCTAGAGGGGGCGGACCTGCCGTTCGTGGTCCTGACGGACCACAAGAACTTGGAGTACCTGAGATCTGCCAAGCGTCTGAACGCCCGCCAGGCGCGCTGGTCCTTGTTCTTTGCCAGGTTCCGCTTTAACATCACTTTCAGGCCTGGCTCCAAGAATGGCCTGCCCGACGCCCTCTCTAGGCAATTTGCCCCTGAGGAGTCTGAGGACACGGTCCACACCATCCTGCCCAGGTCGTGCGTCGTGGGAGCCGTCACCTGGGACATTGAAAGCAAGATCCGGAAGGCGCAGGAAGTGGAACCTGACCCTGGCGGCGGACCGGAGGGGAGGCTGTTCGTGCCATCCACGGTTCGGGGGGAGGTCATCCACTGGTTGCATACGTCCAAGCTCACCTGCCACCCTGGTTCCTCCCGGATGATCGACCTCCTTCAACGGTCCTTCTGGTGGCCGGGCCTGCGGAGGGACGCTGCCCACTACGCCCGGGCCTGCCCAGTATGTGCCACCAGCAAGTCAGGTAATGCCCCTCCAGCGGGTTTGCTCCAGCCTCTGCCCGTCCCTGGCAGGCCCTGGTCGCATATCGCCCTGGATTTCGTCACCGGACTCCCAGTCTCAAACACCTTCGACACCGTCCTGACCATCGTGGACCGCTTCTCCAAGGCGGCACACTTCATCCCGCTACGGGGTCTTCCATCCGCCCTGGAGACGGCAGACCTCCTAGTCCAGCACATGGTCAGGCTGCACGGGATTCCAGTGGACGTGGTCTCGGACCGGGGGCCCCAATTTTCCTCTGAGGTTTGGAGGTCATTCTGCAACGCCCTGGGAGCCAAGGTGAGCCTCTCCTCCGGCCATCACCCCCAAACCAACAGGCAGTGCGAGCAGACCAACCAGGAGCTGGAGGCTGCGCTCCGCTGCGTCACTGCGTCCAAACCTACGTCCTGGAGTAACCATCTCGCCTGGGTTGAGTACGCCCACAACACCGCCCGCTCTTCTGCTACAGGGATGTCTCCCTTTAAGGCGTCCCTGGGTTACGACCCCCCTCTTTTTCCAGCGCAGGAGAGTGAGGTAACGGTCCCCTCAGTTCGGGCGCACCTCAGACAGTTCCACTCCATCTGGGCATCAGCACGCAGTGCGCTTTTACGCACAGCGGAGCGCAACAGAACCACGGCGGACCGGCACAGAAGACCTGCCCCAGCGTACCAGGTGGGTCAGCATGTCTATGTGTCAACCCAGGACGTAATTTTAAAGGGCGAGAGGAGGAAGCTGGCACAGCGTTTTATGGGCCCATACCCCATCACCAGGATTATCAACCCGGTGGCTGTGCGTGTAGCTATTCCCCCCTCCCTCCGCATCCATCCCACCTTCCACATATCCAAGGTGAAGCTGGCAGTCTCCGACCCCCTTTGCCCTCCTCCTGCTGCGCAACCCGCGCCCCGGATGATTGATGGCCATCCGGCCTGGCCTGTCTCCTCCATCCTGGACTCCCGGCACCGGGGTCGTGGGTTGCAGTACTTGGTGGACTGGGAGGGTTATGGGCCTGAACATCGGCAGTGGGTACCCTCGTCGTTTGTGTTGGACCCATCCCTCATTACTGAGTTCCACCGAGCGCACCCGGAGAAACCATCGCCAGGAGGCGCTGCTAGAGGGGGGAGTACTGTCACGCCTCGCCGCTCATCTGCGGCGCCAGCTGCACGCACACCTGCACATCATCAGCGGCGAGGGATTTAAGCCGCCTCGCCCTGGGCTTCGGCCTGAAGCCGTCAGACTTCGCTCGTCACTACTGCTGTGAGTAACCTCTACCTCTTCAGCAATTATATCGGGAAGAAGCCCTTACCTTTTCCTCTTTAAGTCTGCTCCCCTGTGCACAGGTGGATTTCCCGGCGGCGGACCATTCCTCTCCGTCTCCACTCCCTCGCTGCTGCACCGGGCTCTCCAGGTCGCTGTCTACCGGACTCTGTCCTTGCTGTGCCAGCCACCTGCTAACTCCAAGTAAGCTCATCTCTATTTTATCATCTCCTGTGTTGGTGTGTGCCCGTCACACTTCTCCTTGTGCTTCTCCCATAGGGTTGTCCGGCTGTATGGTCTCCTGCCTCCGTGCCCGACGCAGACGCCACCACCAATACATCCACATCTCGCAGACACACATCCATACACACTTGTTGTTAATAAAGCTATTTGAGCTACTCTGAACCTGCATGTGTGTCTCCTGAGCCGTGCATTATGTCAGCAGCTAGTATACATATGTACATATTAATATAAATATATGTATATAGACACACAGTGCGGAGCATTGTGGCCTGCTGTAAACAGAGGCTCCGTCCGCCAACTCGGGAGACCTTTGGGGCGATCTGTGTGTCTGTGATTTATGTCCAAAAACTCCTCTTTAAATCAGTTTGAATACAAATTCTCGGACCTACGTCCAAAAACTCCTCTTAATAATTAATGAAATATGTATATATATGGCGGACCGTGTAGGCGAGGTGACCGTCGATGATCCAAGGAGGAGGAGGCGGCTGCGGGGGGGGGGGGGGGGGGGGAGGGGGGGCAGAGAGGACTGACCAAGAGGGGTTTGATGTGGGACACGTGAAAAGTGGGGTTCACCCGTAAAGTGGGAGGAAGTCTCAGTTGAACCGACACGTTGCTGATGACCCGGGAGATGGCAAACAGTCTCAGGAAACGGGGAGACAGCTTCTTAGATTTCTCCTTCAGGGGGATCTGACTCACTGCCAGCCAGACTTGTTGTCCCACGACGTACTTAGGAGCTAGGACCGGCTTCCTGTCAGCGGTGGCCCGGGTACGTCCCGTGGTGCATGCCAGGGCAGCCCAGGTAGCCCTCCAGACGCGCTGGCATCGACGAGCATGGGCCTCTACGGATGGAACCGCCACCTCCCTCGCAGCCATGGGAAGAAGAGGCGGGGTGTAACCCAAGGACACCTCGAATGGAGTGAGTCTGGTGGCCGTGGAAATGGCCAAGTTGAGAGAATACTCCACCCAGGTCAGGTGTGAGCTCCAAGAAGCCAGGTTCTGAGCTGCTACGCACCGCAGGGTGGCCTCCAAGGACTGATTGGCGCACTCTGCCTGCCCGTTGCTCTGAGGATGATTCCCGGAGGAAAGACTCACTGTCATGCCCAGTGTCCGACAAAAGGCCCTCCAGACCTGGGATGTAAATTGTGGACCCCGGTCAGACACAATATCGATGGGGATGCCGTGGACCTTGATCACGTGGTCTGTCAGTAGAACCGCCATCTTCAAGGCTGAGGGGAGCTTCAGGAGGGCCACCAAATGCACCGCCTTGGAGAAGTGATCCACAATAGTATGGATAACAGTCTTCCCACGAGAGGGTGGGGGGGAGTCCGGTGACAAAGTTCACGGCGATATGAGACCACGACGGACGACCCAGGGTGGGAAGGGGATGGAGGAGTCCTGAGGGGGGAGAGGAGTCAGATTTCCCCCCGACACAGGTCTGACAGGCCCTGACGTAGTCCCGTGCATCCCGCCACACCGTGGGCCACCAGAATGCCCGCTGGACGAAGTCCACTGTGTGGGTGACGCCAGGATGACAAGTGAAGCAGCTGGTATGGGCCCACTGGAGAACATCACTGCAGAGGGCGGCAGGGATGTAGAGACGATTCCGGGGGCACCCTACTGGCACAGGCTCCTGGGACTGGGCCTGACAGACCCTCAGCTCGATATCCCAAGTAAGGGCACCAAGTACGAAGAAAGGGCATGATGGGTTTTTTTTGGGGGGGGGGGGAGTCTACCTCCCCAGAGTCAAACTGGTGCAATAGCCCATCCAGTTTGACGTTCCAGGCGCCAGGCCGGTAAGTGATGGTAAAATTAAACCACTGGAAAAATAAAGCCCAGCGAGCCTGCCTGGCGTTAAGTTGGCGGGCCAACCGCATGTACTCCAGGTTCTTGTGGTTGGTCCACACGATGATGGGGTGAATGGCACCCTCCAACCAATGTCTCCACTCCTCCCGTGCCAACTTAATGGCCAGCAGCTGTCTGTCCCCCACATCATAATTCCTCTCGGCTGGTGTAAGCCGACGAAAGAAATATGCGCACGGGTGGAGCTTCTGATCCAAGGACGTGCGCTGCGACGGCACAGCGCCAACCCCCGAGTCAGATGCATCCACCTCGAGGACGAAGTGGAGCTGTGTGTCGACCAGTGCCAAGATGGGTGTGTCTGTGAACAGGCGTTTTAATTTGTTAAACGCCTGCGCCGCTGCCTCGGTCCAGTGAAAGGGGACCTTAATGGAGGTCAGCTGAGTTAAACGCAGTGCCACCCCACTATAGTTCCTTATGAACCGGCGATAAAAGTTTGCGAACCCGAGGAAGCATTGGTGCTCCCTGCGGGAGTGGGGAGTTGGCCAATCCAGCACTGCCTTCACCTTGGCAGGGTCTGCAATCAGTCTCCCCTCGGCTACAATGAAGCAGAAGAAGGTGGTAGATGTAGTTGAGAACTCACACTTCTCAGCTTTGACGTAGAGCCGGTTCTCCAAGAGCCGTTGTATAACGGCCCTTATGAGGGCTTCATGCTCCTCTGGCGAGCAGGAGAAAATCAAAATGTCATCAAGATATACAAACACGAACTGATACAGCATATCACAGAGGACGTCGTTAATTAACCGCTGGAAGATGGCGGGGGCGTTAGTGAGCCCAAAGGGCATCACGAGATACTCGAATGGCCCCTGGTGTGTCTTAAATGCCATCTTCCATTCATCGCCCTCACAAATGCGTACCAAATGATACGCGTTCCTAAGATCCAATTTAGTAAACACCCGTGAACTCTGAAGGAGCTCTAACGCTGAATTGATCAAGGGTAGAGGGTACTTGTCCTTGATGGTAATAGCATTAAGCTCCTGGTAGTCAATGCACGGGTGCAGCGAGCCATCCTTCTTTCTGACGAAGAAGAACCCAGCTCCGAGAGGAGCCGAAGATGGCCGAATAAGGCCGGCATTCAGGGACTCCTTAATGTACCTCTCCATTGCCTCCCTCTCCGGCCCGGAAATGCTGTATAGCCGACTGGTCGGCAGCCTCGCCCCCGAGATGAGGTCTATAGCACAATCATAAGAGCAGTGAGGCGGCAGTGACAATGCTCTTGATTTGCTAAAGACCTCTCCAAGATCGTGATACGCCGGAGGGACGAGGCTGAGGTCCGGTGGCTCGGCCGGGGAGAGGGAGACAGATAGAGAGGGGGAGCACTCCGCTGAGCGCATACAGTGGGCTATGCAAAAGGGGCTCCAGGAGGAGATGGTGTTTTGGACCCAGTTTATAATTGGGTTATGCCTCCGGAGCCACGGGTACCCGAGGACCACCGGGGAAGAGGAAATGGGAAGAACTAGGAATGTAAGTTCCTCCCGGTGGTTCCCGGAAAGGAGGATGGAGATCGGCACCATGCTACGACTAGCATGACTACCGCGACCTCCTGGCAAGATATGGTTGTGATTTTCTGATCACTGGGCAATTTTCGTGTGGGAATACCACCTCCCTCCAACCCTGAGTCAACCAGCACCTTTATCCTCCTCTCGACCCCCGGCAACTGAATGAGGGCCAAAATAGAAACATTACTGGGGGGAGTGAATCTAGTCCCGTCAGCCAGACCCCCCATGGTTACTGACGGGCCGCCTCTTTTTGACCGCTGGTGGCATTTGTCCCGACTGTGGTTCAGCGAGCCACAGTGCGGGCATGCGCCAGCCCTTCGCCTTCACCGGCGCTCATCATCGGTGAGATGCCAAGCGAGCTCCATCGGCTCGGGCGAAGAGATGGTGCCGCCAGTGTCAGTACTCACGGTGGGTCTGTGCGCGGCGCACAGGTGAGTGGAGGACTCGCACTCCTTCGCACATTCACGATACCAGTTATCCAAACCGACTGCCTGATCTATTAGGCCGTCGAGGGTCTTTGGGATGGGGTGAACCGCCAGGTCATCCTGAAGCTGTTCGTTAAACCTGTGGAGGAATGTACTGCTCAAGGCAATTTCATTCCACCCTGAGTCTGCAGCAACAGCCCAGAACTCCACCAAGTACTCGGCCGCTGACCAGGTGCCCTGGTGGAGCGTCATCAGGCAGCTCATCACACTGCCCTCACTCTTGGTCCTGCCAAACGTGCAAGAGAAGGCATCAACAAATTGATCGAATGTATAGCGCCGCCCCTCGGTGTTGTCTAATGTGGACCGTGGCCACTCAAGGGCTCAGTCCTTCAATAACAGCGTGAAAAACTGTATGTTGGCCATATTCCCCAGGTACTCCTCCTCGACCTGCTCCAAATACATATGTACTTGAATTAGAAATTCTTTACATTTTCCCTACCTCCCCCGCGTATGGGGTAGGCATGAGAATGATGGTGGTACGCCGCACCGTAGTGCGGGGAGCAGGCTGAGGAGGCGGAGCCAGGGGAGAGGAATTTGACCAAAGCTGGAGAAGGTTCGTTACCTGCTGCGTCAACACAGCAAGCTGGTGCTCAGTTGCTGACAGGCAATCCAGAGCTGACAGCTCCTGTGGCAAAGCACCGGCTGAGCTACCGTCCTGGCTGGCTTGTTCTGTCATGGTTAAGCTGACAGATCACGTGCACGATGCTAGTACAGAAAGGAACCACACAAGGGCGGAACGTTCGACAGTTCTATTAATTATGAAAACAGCACACAGCTAATTAAACAGCCACTCGCCTGAGGAAACAATCCACCTGTGGAGAGAAAATGAGAGCTGTCAGTGGAGGAATGGAGTAGGGAATATGGGAGAGCCAAATTGCCACTTACTCAGTGTTCTGAGGATGGACCGGCAGGACTCCAGCGGGGAATAGACAAACCAGTAGGGTAGGGGGGAATGAGCTAGTAGTCCCTGACCAGGTGGAGATCAGTTGCTGTGGAAGTGATGAGGTGGCAGGAGAGCACTCGCAGACCCGAGACACACCTGCACGATGGCAGCAACCTGTAAGAGAGAAAGGAGAGCAAAGTTTAGACGACGTGTCTAAGCTTGGCAAAAACGACCTGCTTGCCTGAACTTAGGGCAGTATACCCAGACGAGCCAGCGTTGACTGCACGGAGGAGGCCTCCTTTAGTACGTTGGCTGATGAGCAGGCGCAGGTGTGTCCTCTGCCTCAGGTGCAGTGATGAGTTTGTGAATGTGCGACAGGATGGGAGGGGCTCGCTCTCACTGCCCATGACAGACGTTATGTTCTTCAGTGCATCTATGGATATAATAACCGTTATGAACAAAACTCTGTTTGAGAAAACTGGATTATTGATAAATGAATGGAAGGTAAAATATGCAACAATGTTTTGATTGGTGGAGATTTTAATATTGTCCCAGATTCCTGGATAGATGAGAGACCACAAAGAGAATGACAACTCCAATATAATGATAGTCTACATCAGTTATGAACCACAACCAATCTGATTGATTATTGGAGAGTTTAACCCACAGGGTAAGCAACATATTTGATTTAATTCATCTGGAAATGGGCAGTGTTTAAGAATTGATTATTGGCTGTTTCCACTGAACTTTGTAATGATATTGTGGATTGTAAAATTTCAGCGTCTCCTCTAACAGATCACTGTATGATAAATTTAACTATCTCAATATTCAAATATCCTCAAAACTGTATCAACATTTGAAAATTTAATAATAATTTACTACAAGATAAGGAATTTCAACAAGTTAAGATCTTAGGAATGTCTGATGTAAATAAATGGTAATGGTTAAAATATCAAGTGAAGCAAATATCAATTTTCATGGGTAAAATTTTATCTTTTAAGAAAAGACAAAACAAATTGAGTTAATGAGGAAAATTAATTTACTGACTGAGAATGGGAGGAACCCTGAAAATTTTCCTGACATTCAATCCTTGCAGTGTCAGTTAGATGAGATGTACAGGATAAAAGCAAACGGAGCTTGCATTCCTTCTCCTGCCAAATGGATTGAAGAGGGAGAAAAAAGTACATGATACTTCTGTGGTCTTGAAAAACAAAAGCAATTCAAAAAAAGAATAGACAATCTAAACACAACACGGGAAAAACTGGGAAAGTATTTGGTTATTTTACTCTGATTTGTATAAATCTAAATTTCCAATGGAGGAAAGTGAAATGTTATTTAGGAGACTAAAAGATAATATTGTAACTCTAAATTATGAAAACAAGTGTAGGCTGGAAAAAGAACCAACTCTCTCAGAATTGGATCTGGCAATAAAACGACTGAAAAATGGTAAGTCACCTGGAACTGATGGTTTGACAACTGAATTTTTGAAATATTTTGGGGAAGATATTGGGAAAATTCTATACAAAGCATTTATAGAATGTATCCAATTAGGTCACTGATTCCCGTCTATGAAAACAGGACTGATAACTCTATTGCCTAAACCTGACAAAGACTTGTTGTTATCCCTAGATAGTTTGAGACCAGTAACCTTACTTTAGAACTACTACAAAGTGCTGAGCTTAGTGGATGCTAATCGTCTTAAAACAGTTGTTGCTCAATATCAATCTGCTTTCATTCAGGGCCATTATGTCCATTATAATATGAGGCTTGTTTTAGATATGCTAGAGTAGAAATCCCTTTTTAATTCAGTCTCATTCTGTTCTTAGATTCTTTCAAAGCATTCGATACAATAGAGCAGGGGTCACCAACCTTTTTGAAACCAAGAGCTACTTCATGGGTATTGAGTCATGTGAAGGGGCACCAGCTTGACACACTCCTCTAAAATAACAAATTGTGTGTGTGTGTGTGTGTGTGCGTATATATATATATATATATATATATATATATATATATATATATATATATATATATATATATATATATACATAAATAAATAATTATCAATAACTTAGAGTGGGTAACAGACAACAATATTCAACACTTTATTTTTATTAATCTCAGCAATTGTTCAGATGATCCCTTCTACATTTCATAAAAAATGTCCAGTTTTCACCAGTCCCTTTTAACCATAAAAAACTAAACCCTTTTAATTCATGAACTATGTTGAACCATGTTTGAAAAAGTTATGCAACATTTAAGAAAAATCAACTTTCATATTAAATAAATCTTATCACATTTTTAACTGAACAAATCTGCTGCAATTCTGCTCAAAATCTGTTACATTTAATAAACACACTTTTGTGTGTTCTTCTTCACTGGAATTATATCCATACAGTTCTTGCCAAGAATCATGCTGGAGCAACCAGCACTGTCCTTTCATGAGAAGAAGCTAAACAAGCACTGAGAGTGCTTATATGCACGGTGGTGCAGTGGTTAGCACCGTGGATCAAACCCACGATTCCCTGCCCCCGGCCAACAGTGATCTGTGTGGAGTTTGCATGTTCTGGTGGTGCATGTTCTCGTTTTTCATGCAAAAACATGCAGGTTAGGGAGTTAAGGGGCGCTTGCGCACGTAGCGGCTGGTGGGCTTGTTACCGGACTGCAGAACAAATCTACCTACGGGTACAAGATAAGTCCAAAAAAAAAAAAAAAAAAAAGAGTGGGTAGTGAAGTGACGCTTCGCCATCGCCCCGCAAATGAAATACACGCAGCTTCCTTTCACGGTAGTAAAAAAGAACTCTTCCTCCTGCTCACTTTGAAAATGATAAATTTTCTGTCTTTTTTTTTGCCATGTTTTTGGGCTTGGAAACCGCACTGCGCCCACCATCTTAACTGCCCGCTAGCTAAGCTTACGCTCCACAAGCGCGAAGGTTTTGTCATGCGCACAATACTGACCTTTGAACTAGGTCAGAGTTCACCTTAACTTTACGTATAATAAACATATTTTCATTTTTTTTATTTTTAAGACATTGTCATTTTAAAATCTATATAAATGCAAGTGTGATTTTAAAAAATATAAAAAATATAAAATAAAAAATAGCGGCAGAAAAAATTACATCTGCAGCTCACTTGCGAGTTGTGCTATTTTTAGAACAGGCCTGCGGGCGACACATGTGGTCCCTGCGGGCGACATGGTGCCCGCGGGCACCGCGTTGGTGACCCCTGCAATAGAGCATAAATTTGTATTGATAACTCTTGAAAAATTAGGTTTTGGAGAAGGATTTTGTAGAATAATTAGAATGTTAGTTCTGTCTCCCTTAACCCTGAACTGTCACAAAGAATAAAAATTACACGTGGAGTTAGACAAGGTTGTCAATATCTCCCAAACTGTTCATCCTATGCACACAAATATTAGCATATTCAATCATTAGCCATCAAGAATTGAGAGGAATAACCATTTTTAATTATGAACATAAAATTACTCAATCTGTGGACGACACAGTCATATTTTTGGAAAATAAACATATAATTTGGAAGGCCTTACAAGTTATTTCAATTTTTTCGAAAGCTTCAAGTCTGACATTGAATATGAAAAAATGTGAAATTTGACCTTTGTCCTCTTGTCCAGATAAAATGTTGGAAAGCATTGGTGTTAAACCACAGGTCAGATATCTGGGGGTTGTACTGCACTCTGACGGAGTCGCAGGAAATCAGTCCAGTATAGAAGGCAAGAGTGTTCAGATGGAAAAATCTCTGAATCATTGGGTAATGAGGGACCTGACCATCATGGGTAGAATTTTAGGGTTCATCAAAATTAATTTATCCCTGTCAGTCCCTGTATGTGGCTCCTCAATGGATTAAAAAATTAATTCAATAATTTTTAACTTTGTTTGGAAAAGAGCCATTATTGAAAGAAATCCTATATAATTAAGGACTACCAGAATGATGGTTAAGAGCAGGTGAATCTGAATCTGTCAGTGGGACGCTCAGACTGAAGTGGATTAAACTACTTCTGTCTCATCCTGATTGAATGAATGAATGAATCTTCCACCAAAAACCTGGTGGAAAAAGTTGGAATTTTTGCTGAAATGTGATTTTGAAATTTCAAAAATACTAGTGAAGTTGTCAGAGTTCCATAAACAAGTTCTGGATAATTGAAAACGGGATTTGCTCACAACTTTACACCGCATGGCTTCACCTGGTGTAATAATCCTGTTATTACAATCAATAGGAAAACGTGGCGGAGTGGTTAGCACTGCGGCAGCACAGCAACTCACCCTTGGCCGGGGGATCCTGGGTTCGATCCCAGCCCCCGACCAACAGTGATCTGTGTGGAGTTTGCATGTTCTCTCCGTGTCTGCGTGGGTTTACTCCGGGATTTCTCCGGTTTCCTCCCACATGCTAAAAAAAACATGCAAGTTAGGTTAATTGGCATCAGAACTGGGGATTCTAAATTGTCCTTAGTTATGACTGTGAGAGTGAATGTTTGTCTGTCTCTCTGTGTTGGCCCTGCGATGGACTGACGATCTGTCCAGGGTGTACCCTGCCTCTCGCCCAAAGATGCTGGGATAGGCTCCAGCCCCCCCGCGACCCAAAAAGGATTAAGCGGAAGAAGATGAATGAATGAATGAATGAATGAATGAATTTAAGGAGTGGGTAAATAAAAATATATTTTATGTAATTGATTTGATGGGTGAAAATGCTTTTTTAGATCATAAATCATTTGTTGATAAATTTAAATAGGATTTTTTAGTAAGAGAATATAACAGTCTGTAAAGCAATTCCACTTCCCTGTAGTGATCTGCTCTGCCTGCCTGTTGCCCTGATTTCCTACCCAGCTGCACGCACACCTGCTCTCCTCATTAGTCTGCCTAGTTAAGCCGTGCTGCCCTCGGATCTGCATGGAGACGTCAAGCTCCCTGGTCTAGCAAGACCTCTTCGCCTTCTCGTCACCTTCATGATCCGGAGTTCCATCTCCTCTGATCCTTCCAGCCTCATCGTCCTCCTGGGAGTCCTAGCTCCCCAATGACAAGTAAGCCCTCATCATTCCCTCATCTCCACACTTCGCTCTGCTCCCTTGTGCACAGGTGGAAATCCATTGGCAGTAGACCTCCTCCTCCTGTCGGTGGACTGAGCTCAACCTGCACCTCATCAGCTCACTGCACTTCTCTTCACCCTCTCACCTCTTCAGCAGCCGGAGCCGAAGACACTGTCCCATTGGCCGGAGCCTCTGGGATCTCACCTGTGCTACATATCAACTCGTCAACAGTAAGACTGAACATTTTCTGAATCATTCCTTCCAATCCCAGTCACTAATCCACCTGTCTCTGCACTTTCCTAGGGTTGCCAGTCTGAACGGTGCTCTGCTCGCCCCGGCTGTTACATTCCTGCACTCGTGCACACACCCACACTCACACTGCATAATAAAAGGATAATTGAGTTTATTCTGGAGTCTGTGTCTGCCTTCTGAGTCATAAATCATGTCAGTACGTCTCCGTCAAAACGACCCAGCAGACAGTGCATTAGCACACAAGCTTAACATCATTGAGGCTCGGGTAGACCAATTATCTCACCAACAACAAGTCATACTTACACAGCTCGTACAGGTTAACACACGCCTGGATCACCTTACAGCTCCTCAGTCCTTCCCATCTGCTCCTTGGAACATGGCCGGTCCAGCCAGTTCCATCCCCTCTCCTTCTCCATCGTCCCAACTGACTCCAGTCCCCATGCCCACACGCTTCAGCGGTAAGCTAGAAGAAGCTAGGGGTTTTCTGTTACAGTGTGGGATAGTTTTTCAGCGGGTACCAGGGGATTTTCCCACCAGTCACAGCCATATAGGCTATGTAGTCAATCTTCTGGAGGGGTGGGTTTTAGCCTGGGCTTACACGGTTATGGCTATGCCTGATTATGCTAATTTGACGTATGATCAATTTGTGAGTGATTTCAATGAGGTATTCGATCACTCAGACTGAGATAACGTGCTTACCACCCGGCTACTCAACCTAAAACAGGGGAATAAGTCGGTAGCCGATTACTCCGTGGACTTCCAGATGGTGGCAGCAGATGTGGGGTGGGAGGATGCCTCCCTCTTCTAGCATTTTTGTCCGAAGCCTTAGCCCTAGCCTGAGGGACGAGCTAGCCCATCTTGACAAACCTAGCAAGCTGAATGAATTCATTTCTCTAGCCATTAGCGTAGACAATCGGCTAAGGGAGCGGGTCAACGAGCATAGACCTTCCGATCACTCAGGCTCACAGTTTCGCCGCTCCCCGCAGCTCCCCCTGCAGGCCCTTCCTCCATCTGATTCACTAGATTCCCCTGAGCCTATGGTCATGGGCCAATCCAAGTTGCTGCCGGCTGAGAAACAACGCCGCCAGGAGCTAGGTCTGTGCTTATATTGTGGCAGTGAGGAGCATGAACTGGCTACTTGCCCCATTCGACCAAAAGAGGGAGTTGGTGTGTCGCAGTAGGGGGACTCATGGACCCACTCCAAAGAAATCCCCTCACCAAGTTCCTGCTTCCCTTTCGTTTTTCACATAACTATCAAGACATCTCCACACATGCACTCATTGATTCAGGGGCCGAGCACAGTTTCATTTCTGAAGACCTGGCAACCCGACTGGGGCTCGCCTGCCACCAGTTAAGAACGCCATTAAAGCTAATCGCCCTGTCCAAGGCTCCACTTGCATTGGTGTCCAAACAGACTGCTCCGGTATCTGTCCTGGTGTCTGGTAATCACCGAGGGCAGCAGCTCAGATTGTTTGTGCTGCCAGTCTCTACCTCCCTGGTCATTTTGGGGTATCCCTGGCTCCGGTTGCATAACCATTGATTGGTACTCTGAAAATATCATCTCGTGGAGCTCGTTCTGCCTAAGTGCCCGTCTTCAGTCCGCTGCATGCTCGCCTTCCGTGGCTCTCGGTACCCCTAACACATCCCCGCCTGACCTGTCCCGGGTTCCCTCTGAATACCACGATCTGGGTGCCATCTTCAGCAAATTCCAAGCACTATCTCCCCCCCACACACACACACACACACCGCCCATACGATTGTGCCATTAACCTCCGGCCCGGGGCTCCGTTGCCATCAAGTCGGTTTTACAGCCTGTCGATCCCGGAGCGGGAGGCCATGGAAACTTACATCAAAGAGTCCCTGAGCTCCGGCATAATTCGTCCATCTTCCTCGGCGGTGGGGCCAGGGTTTTCTTCATGGGCAAGAAAGACGGCTCCCTGAGGCCTTGCATCGATTTCCAGGAATTAAATAATATCACCATCAAGGACAAGTACACGCTTCCACTAATCAACACAGCTTTCGATTCCTTCCAGGGGGCCTCCTGGTTCACAAAATTGGACCTCCGCAACGCTTACCACCTGGTACGGATTCGAGAGGGAGACAAGTGGAAGACGGGGTTCTGTACCCCTAGTGGCCACTTTGAATACCTCATCATGCCGTTTTGGCTGACCAACACCCCCGCTGTGTTTCAGCGCCTGATTAACGATGTGTTGAGGGATTTTCTGGGCTTTTTTGTATTTTTTTTTTTATTTTTTATTTTGTATACTTTATTGATCCCCAGAGGGGAAATTGAGGGCATCTACCTGGATGGATGAAGCAGCCACGGTACGGCGCTATCCCTTTACCATTCACACACATATTCACACCTAGGGCCACTTTAGAGTCTCCAATTAACCTAACCTGCATGTTTTTGGCTGGTGGGAGGAAACCGGAGAAATCCCGGAGTAAACCCATGCAGACACTGGGAGAGCATGCAAACTCCACACAGATCACTGTTGGTCAGGGGCTGGGATCAAACCAGGGATCCCATGGCCAAGGGTGAGTTGCTGTGCTGCTGCAGTGCTAACCCCTGCGCGACCGCACCGCCCTGTGCACCTTGATATTCTCATTTTTTCTCCGTCCCTCGATGAACACCGAGTGCACGTCAGGCGAGTGCTGCAGCGGCTGCTGGAGAACAAGCTGTTCGTTAAAGCAGAGAAGTGTGAGTTCCACATTTCGTCCACTTCAGGTTCTGGAATTTGCCAACTTCTACCGCCACTTCATAAAGAATTACAGTGTCACTGCCCTTCCTCTCACTCGCCTCACCTCCACCAAGGTGCCCTTCCGGTGGACGGAGGAGGCTGAGGCTGCATTTTTGGAATTAAAATCATAATTCTCATCTCCTCCGATTCTGGCGTAGGTGGACCCCGCTCTGCAGTGTTTGGTGGAGGTGGATGCTTTGGACTCCAGAGTCGGAGCAGTTTTGTCTCAATGCTCCCCTGTGGATGACAAGATTCGCCCCTGAGCGTTCTTCTCCCGCCGTCTCTCCCCGGCTGAAAGGAACTATGACATTGGGGACAGGGAGCTCCTGGCGGTGAAACTGACTTTGGAGGAGTGGCGCCATTGGCTGGAGGGGGCCTCCCAGCTGTTCATCGTATGGACTGACCATAAGAACTTGGAGTACCTCAGGACGGCCAAGCATTTGAACGTGCACCAGACCCGCTGGTCCTTGTTCTTTGGCAGGTTTGATTTTACCATCACCTACCGCCCGGGGTCCAAGAACACCAAGCCTGACGCTCTATTGAGACAATTCACTTCGGATGCAGCGGAGGCGCCATCTTACCCCATTATTCCTCCTTCGTGCATCGTGGGCGCCCTCTCGTAGGGTATTAAGGAGAAGGTTTGTAGAGCACAGGAGACCGAGGCTGACCCGGGCGGGGGGCCAGTGGGGAGGCTGTATGTGCCTTCAGCCATCCGGGGCGAAGTCATAAATTGGGCCCACTCCTCCAAGCTCTTATGCCACCCGGGGATGGCACGCACCGTGGCCTTATCGCAAAGGACCCTTTGGTGGCCATGGCTCCAGAGGGATGTCGGGGAGTACATCCGTGCCTGTCCCCAGTGTGCCAGCGGTAAGACGTCCTCCACTCCTCCAGCTGGTCTGCTTCATCCGCTTCCCGTCCCTGGCAGGCCCTGGTCCCATGTGGCACTGGACTTTATCACCAGCCTCCCATCCTCTGCTAGCAACACCGTTATCCTCACCATAGTGGACAGATTCTCCAAGGCAACCCATTTCATTCCCCTGCAGGGTCTTCCCACAGCCAAGGAAACTGCAGACCTGCTCATCCTCCATGTGGTACGGCTCCACGGTATCCCCTTGGACATTGTGTCCGACCGTGGGCCCCAGTTTGTCTTGCAGGTATGGCGAGCCTTCTGCAACACCATTGGGGCTATGGTGAGCCTGTCCTCAGGGTACCACCCCCAGAGCAACGGCCAGTGCAAGCGTGCCAATCAGGAGCTGGAGGCAGCACTACGGTGTGTCACCACCGCCAACCCGGTGTCCCGGAGCTCCTATCTGCCTTGGGTCGAATACGCTCACAACACCATGGTCTCGTCTGCCATAGGCATGTCACCATTCAAGGCTTCTTTGGGTTACAACCCCCTGCTGTTTCCCAAAGAGGGGGGGGGACATTGCGGTGCCTTACATGCGGGCCCATCTGAAGCTCTGTCACCAGCTGTGGAAGGCTACCCGGGCTGTGCCTTGACGCACAGCGAACCGCAACTCTGTTATTGCCAGCCGCCGCAGGACTTCGGCTCCACCCTACCAGGTTGAGCAACAGGTATGGCTTTCCACCAAAAATATCAATCTCAAGGCTGAATCTAGGAAGCTCTCACAGTGTTTTATTGGTCCTTTTGCTATTACACACATTGTGAATCCTGTGGCTGTGCACCTGGCTCTCCCCCCCCCCCCGCATTTGTCCCACCTTTCACGTTTCCATTCTGGAAACATGAAAGGTAGGACAAAGCCATCAAGCCATTCTGCTCTAGCCCTCTGTGCCCTCCTCCCAAGACGCCACCTCCACTGGTAGTGATCGATGGCGACCCCACATGGAGGGTCAACGCCATTCTGGACGCCCGGCACCGGGGTCATGTGCATCCCTCCTTTGTGTTGGATCCTTAGCTCATCAGGAACTTCCACCAGACGCACCCGGGTAGGTTGGATCGGCCAACGAGAGGTGGTTCGTAAGGGGGGAATACTGTAGTGATCTACTCTGCCTGCTTGTTGGCCTGATTTCCTCCCCAGCTGCGCCGCACACCTGCTCTCCTCATTAGCCTGCCTATTTAAGCCATGCTGCCCTCGGGTCTGCACGGAGACATCAAGCTCCCTGGTCTGGCAAGACCTCTTCACCTTCTCGTCGCCTTCATGATCCGGAGTTCCATCTCTTCTGATCCATCCAGCCTCATCGTCCTCCTGGGAGTCCTAGCTCCCCAACGACAAGTAAGCCCTCATCATTCCCTCATCTCCACACTTCGCTCTGCTCCCCTGTGCACAGGTGGAAATCCGTTGGCGGCGGACCTCCTCCTCCTGGCAGCGGACTGAGCTCAACCTGCACCTCACCAGCTCACTGCACTTCTCTTCACCCTCTCACCTCCTCAGCAGCCGGAGCCGAAGACACTGTCCCACTGGCCGGAGCCTCTGGGATCTCACCTGTGCTACACACCAACTTGTCGACAGTAAGACTGAACATTTTCTGAATCATTCCTCCCGATCCCAGTCACTAATCCACCTGTCTCTGCACTTTCCTAGGGTTGTCAGTCTGAACGGTGCTCTGCTCGCCCCGGCTGTTACATTCCTGCACTCACGCACACACCCACACTCACACTGCATAATAAAAGGATAATTGAGTTTATTCTGGAGTCTGTGTCTGCTTTCTGGATCATAAATCATATCATTCCCCTGGTTCAGTTAATCAGGAATATTTTAACTTATTCCAAGGTGTCCACTCAATTACCAGAGTTAAAACCAGAGGGAGTTAATATTTGGAAAAAAGAGTGCTATAATAAAGTAACTGGCAACGCATTTAAACGGAAACTTTTAGTAGATTTTAGAACACCAAGGAAATTTGAACTGCTGGAAAACTGCTCAACCAAAGAACAAAAATTACCAATTTCTCAAGGGCCTATTCCACCTAAGGTAAAGGAAACACATTTTGAGATTACATTGATCCCTCGCTACTTCGCGTTTCACCTTTCGCGCCCTCAGTGCATCGTGGCTTTTTCAAAAATATTCATCAAAAATTCAAACTTGAGAAAAAATGGCATGAAAGTTGCCCGGGCGCTAGCAGAAGGCAGGGAGATTACATTAATCAGGTATCAACACGGAGAGCCCGCACAACTCAAAATCCACCTCTCTGACCACCGCTCCACTCCTCTCCGCCCACCTCTTCACCGCTCGGGAGTCTCGCAAGCTGATTGGCTGAGACGTTTTACCTCGCAAGCTGATTGGCCGAGACGTTTTACCCAGCTTCTCTCCCTGTCGAGCGCCCATACCCAGCAAAGGAAGACCACATTCATTTTTCTTTATCGCTCGTGTTGCTTAGTGGCACTTTTCGCTGTTCTCTTGTGCCTTTTTGTGCAAAATAGTGCTTGTGACGCCCTTGGGGGGGGGGGGGTGACGCTACTTCGCGGTTTTTCACTTTTCGCGGTCAGTTCTGGTCCCCATTAAACGCGATAAGTGAGGGATCACTGTATAAACAATTTTTATCGAGTGGCAGAGGCTCTACAGAGAAGATTTAAATCTGAGGTGGAGCCATGTGTTTTGTGTGCAGAGGAACCTGAGACCAGTCAACATTTGTTCTTCTCCTGTCCTCTATCTGCTCAGTTTTGGAGCGATGATTTTAGATGGATTCATCTTGGCATCCATTTTCCTCTTGAGGCATCTCAGATCCTTTTGTACTTGGATAACATTCCATCCATCCATCCATCTTCTACCGCTTTTCCGGAGGTCCGGGTCGCGGAGGCAGCAGTTCAAGCAGAGGAGCCCAGACTTCCCTCTCCCCAGCTACCTGCTCCAGCTCTTCAGAGAGGATACCAAGGCGTTCCCAGACCAGCTGGGAGACATAGTCTCTCCACCGAGTCCTGGGTCTGCCCCGGGTTCTCCTCCCAGTGGGACGTGTCTGAAACACCTCAAGTGGGAGGCGTCCAGGAGGCATCCTAATCAGATGCCCATACCACCTCAACTGACTCCTTTCAATGTGGAGGAGCAGCGGTTCTACTCTGAGCCTCTCCCGGATGACTGAGCTCCTTACCCTATCTCTGAGGGTGAGTCCAGCAATCCTATGGAGAAAGCTCATTTCAGCCGCTTGTATCCGCGATCTTGATCTTTCGGTCATTACCCAAAGCTCGTGACCATAGGTGAGAGTAGGAATGTAGATTGACTGGTAAATCGACAGCTTTGCCTTAGAACTAAGCTCCCTCTTCACCACAACAGACCGGTACAACGTCCGCATCACTGCAGATGCTGCTCCAATCCGTCTGTCGATCTCTCGCTCCATTTTCCCCTCACTCGTGAACAAGACCCCAAGATACTTAAACTCCTCCACTTGGGGCAGGAGCCTGTCCCAACCCAGAGAGGACAATCCACCTTTTTCCGGCTGTGGACCATAGACTCGGACTTGGAGGTGCTGATTCTCATCCCAGCCGCTTCACATTCAGCGGCAAACCGTCCCAGCAAGAGCTGTAGGTCATTGCTGGATGAAGCCAACAGGACAACATCATCTGCAAACAACAGAGATGAGATCCTGTGGTCACCAAGCATGACACCCTCCATTCCCTGGCTGCGCCTAGAAATCCTGTCCATAAAAATTATGAACAGGATCGGTGACAAAGGGCAGCCCTGGCGGAGTCCAACTCTCACTGGGAATGACTCCGACCGAGTGTTGGCAATACGAACCAAACTCTCACAACGGTTGTACAGAGACCGAATAGCTCGTAACAACAAGCCCGATACCCCATACTCCCAAAGCACCCCCCACAAAAATCCACGAGGGATGCGGTCAAATGCCTTCTCCAAGTCCACAAAACACATGTAAACTGGTTGGGCAAACTCCCACGAACCCTCAAGAATTCTCGAGAGGGTAAAGAGCTGGTCCGATGTGCCACGGCCAGGACAAAAACCCCATTGCTCCTCCTGAATCCGAGGTTCGACCAACGGCCGGACTCTCCTCTCCAGTAACTTGGCATAGACCTTCCCAGGGAGGCTGAGGAGTGTGACCCCTCTAAAGTTGGAGCACACCCTCCGGTCCCCTTTTTTGAAGAGAGGAACCACCACCCCGGTTTGCCATGCCAAAGGCACTGCCCCCGACCTCCACACAATGTTGCAGAGGCGTGTCAACCATGACAATCCAACAACATCCAGGGCCTTGAGGTACTCAGGGCGAATCTCGTCCACCCCCGGGGCCCGGCCACCAAGGAGATTTTTAACCACCTTGGCGACCTCAGCCCCTGTGATAGGCGAGTCATCCCCCTCGTCCCCAAACCCTGCTTCCTCTGTGGAAGGCGTATCAGTGGGATTGAGGAGATCCTCGAAGTATTCCTTCCACCGTCCAACGATATCCCCAGTCGAAGTCAACAGTGTCCCATCCACACCATACACAGTGTGGACGGGGAGCTGTTTTCCCCTCCTGAGCCGCCGGACAGTTTGCCAGAATCTCTTTGAGGCCGACCGAAAGTCTTCTTCCATGGCCTCACTGAAACTCCTCCCATACCCGGGTTTTTTCTTCAGCAACCACCCAAGCTGCTCTCCGCTTGGCCTGCCGGTACACCTCAGCTGCTTCAGGAGTCCCACAAGCCAACCAAGCTTGATAGGACTCCTTCTTCAGCTTAATGGCCCCCCGCACCACTGGTGTCCACCACTTGGTTCGGGGGTTGCCACCACGAGATGCCTCGACCACCTTGCGGCCGCAGCTCTGGGCCGCCGCTTCAACAACAGAGGTGGAGAACATGGCCCATTCAGACTCCATGTCTCCAGACTCCCTCGGAATGTGGTTGAAGTTCTTCCGGAGGTGGGAGTTGAAGACCTCCCGGACAGGGGCCTCAGCCAGACGCTCCCAGCACACCCTCACTATATGTTTGGGTCTACCAGGTCTGAATGGCTTCCTCCCCTGCCATCGGATCCAACTCACCACCAGGTGGTGATCAGTTGACAGCTCTGCACCTCTCTTTACTCGGGTGTCCAAGACATAAGATCGCAGGTCTGATGATACGATAACAAAATCGATCATCGACCTGCGACCTAGGGTGTCCTGGTGCCAGGTGCACATATGGACACCCTTATGCTTGAACATGGTGTTCGTTATGGACAGACTGTGGTTAGCACAGAAGTCCAATAACTGAACACCACTCGGTCCATGGTGAATTTTTATAACCGTTTCCTCCCCCGCGCAGCGCAGCTCATGCAACCATTGTATGCCGCACTTAAAAAACAAAAACCCTCAAATGCAATCGAATGGTCCCCGGAGCGGGAGCGCGCATTCTCGGAGGTCAAAAAAGCCCTGGCAGATGCTGCGTTGTTGGCTCATCCAGACCCAATGGCCCGCCTAGCGCTCACTACTGATGCGTCAGACGTGGCCATAGGGGCGGTAGTAGAGCAGCATGTTGCCGGGGCTTGGCAGCCGCTTGCCTTTTTCAGCAGGACCTTGCGTGATGCCGAGCGAAAATACAGCGCGTTTGACAGGGAGTTGTTAGGGCTCCACTTAGCCATTCGTCACTTCCAGTTCTGGCTGGAAGGTCGTCGTTTCACCGCGTTCGTCGACCACAAGCCGCTCACTTTCACGATGGCCAAGGTTTCAGAGCCGTGGTTGGGCCGGCAGCAGAGGCAGCTGGCTGCAATTTCAGAGTTTACTACTGATATTCAACACGTAGCGGGTAAACTTAATGTAGTGGCAGACTGCCTCTCACACGCCGTAACCGCTCCAGTCCACGCAGGGGTAGATTATACTGCCCTGGCCGCGGAGCAAAATAGCGGCGCGGAAGCATACGCGGCCCCAGTCCACGTGGAGATAGATTATGCAGCCATGGCCGCGGATCAGGGTAGTGATGCGGACGTGTGCGCGCTCCAGTCTGGACCAACAGGGTTAAGGCTGGAGAGCAGGAGGCTGCAAGATGGTATGCCCCCCCTAATCTGCGATGTCTCTATCGGACGACCGCGTCCGGTGGTGCCGGCCGCATGGCGCCGCTGTGTTTTTAACTCGATTCACTCTCTGGCGCACCCGGGGGGGCGCGCGTTGGTAAAAATGGTAGGAGAGAAGTTTGTGTGGCCGAGCCTGGGCAAGCACGTTAAAGAGTGGGCAAGAGCCTGCGTGGCTTGCCAGCGAGCCAAAATACACAAACACACTAAAGCCCCCTTAGAGCCTTTTTACATCCCGGCCAAGAGGTTTGATCATGTGCATGTCGACCTCGTAGGCCCCCTACCGCTGTCACAGGGGTGCACGCATCTTTTGACAATGGTGGACCGCACCACGCGTTGGCCTGAAGTGGTCCCACTGGCATCAACCACAGCAGAGGAGGTGGCGCTCGCGTTTTTAACAGGTTGGGTAGCGCGTTTTGGGGTCCTGTCGGATATTACGTCCGACAGGGGGCCTCAATTTGTTTCTGAGCTTTGGTCAGCGATGGCCCGCAGCCTGGGGATAACAATCCACCGCACGACCGCGTACCACCCCCAGGCTAATGGTTTATGCGAACGTTTCCATAGGTCATTGAAAGCAGCCCTCAGATGAGATGAGATTCAACTTTATTGTCATTACAACATGTATCAGAGCGTCGCTTACGGATGCAAATTGGGTAAACAGACTACCATGGGTTTTATTGGGGTTGCGTTCTGCACCTAAAGAGGACTTAAAAGCCTCCCCAGCTGAGTTGGTGTTTGCGCAACCACTCCGGCTGCCAGGGGAGTTTCTTCCTGATAATCCTGCGCCAGAACGCCCCCCTGCTCAGCGGTCACTGAGCGACACGGGAGCGAGCACGCTTCCTGGCCCCGTTCATCACACTTTTCCGCGTGTTTTTGTACCTAAATCTTTAAAAAATGCCGAGTTTGTTTTTGTCAGGCACGAGGCTCAACGCCCAACCCTGCGACCACCTTATGATGGCCCATTCAGAGTGCTGGAAACAGGTGATAAGCAATTTTTGCTAGATTTAGGGGGCAGGAGGGAAACAATTGGCATAGACAGACTCAAACCTGCTTTTGTGATGGCTGATGAAGCTGTGCAAGTGGCGAGGGCTCCTCAACGCGGCAGACCTCCCAGGGAACATGCCCCAGAGCCCCCACAGGGATTGACTAACAGTTCTCATCCTCAGATAGCAGATTCACAGCAGGATGGTGCCGCGGGAGCGGCAAAGCCCGCTTACAGCAAGTTCGGAAGAAGGTTGAAGCCCAAACAGCATATGGACTGATGTTTGTGATTTTATCATGTTGTGCAGACTATGTTGTATTGTTTCATCTTCGACGTTTGGGGGGGTCATGTGGCACACATATTTGAGATGCTTAGGCTGCATATGTATATTACTGTTGCCTCACGTCTTAGAAGGAACAATAAGTCTGGGCCTCCTGGGTACAACAGGAGGGGGTGAGATGTGTCTTTAGAAATGGCCTTGAAAAGACTTCCTGACCACCAAGGTTTTAGGTGGAGGAGAGAAGACCTGGGGGGTGATGTATTGTCTCTGGGGATTGAATGAAAATGTGACTCTGTACTTTGATGTCCAGGGTATAAAAAGGGGAGATGTGGGAGGATGGCTCTCTTTTCTGTTTGAGAGGATGTTGGAGACACGTGATTGTTAATAAACCTGAATTGAGAAATAAATTCAGCCTCATCTTTTCACGCTCTCCACATTATTATATATATATATATATATACAGTGGGGTAAAAAAGTATTTAGTCAGCCACCAATTGTGCAAGTTCTCCCACTTAAAAGATGAGAGAGGTCTCCAATTTTCATCATAGGTATACCTCAACTATGAGAGACAAAATGAGAAAAAAAAAAATCCAGAAAATCACATTGAATAATTTTTTTTTTTTTGTAACTTAGATTTTTATTCATTTTTCATCATATATAATGCATTCAGATCACATTCTACATTTAAAAAACAAAGGGGTTAGGGTAGGGAAAAATAAAAAAAAAATAAACAAAATAAAAATAAAAAATAAAAAAAAATAAAAAATAAAAGTGGGGGGGACAAATGTTGGAGCATCAAGTTTTTAGTTTCCATCTCTTAATTCTTCTGGTTTTTTCAGTGTCTTTGGTTATTCTTTCAATTTCTGCCTCGTTGTTGCACTTTGTAGTGTGTCCATTTCCGCCATTTTTTCTCCCATATTCCTTCTTGCATTCTTCGTCGATATGTTAGTTTTTCCATCATACGTATGTCCTCAACAATGTCAGTCCATTGTTCTTGGTCAGGAAGAACTTCTGATCGCCATTTTTTTGTGATAGTTTTTTTACATGCAATCAACAAGATTTTAACTAGATATCTGTCCTCAGCCTGTATAACACTGTCTTTTTTAAGATCACATAAGTACATCAGGTTACAGTTCATTGGTATATTATATCCTAATATCCTCTGTATTGTCACATGCATAGATTTCCAAAATGATGATATTTTGTAGCATTTCCAAAACATATGTGAGTGGTCTGCATTTTGAGCCCCACATCCCCTCCAGCATAAAGATTGGGTATTTGTATATTTTCCTTGAATCTGTGGTGTAATGAAAAAGCGAATCAGGTTTTTCCATCCAAATTCCCTCCATGCCCTTGAATTTGTTGATGTGTGTTGTGTTTTCCATATTTCCTGCCAGCTTTCTTCTGTTATGTTTAAATTGAGCTCTTTCTCCCATTTCTCCTTTATATAGTTACTTGTATGATTGTTTGTCATAAGTTTCTGATATAGTTTTGAAATAATTCTTATTTTATTTCCTGCATATGAGCTTAAAATAAGTTGTATAATCTCGTTCACATCTGTTTGGAGGTTATGCCTAATCTTCTTCATATAGTAATCTCTCATCTGCAGATATCTGAAAAATTCCGATCTTTCTAATTTAAATTTTCTCCTGATATTTACAAAGCTCCCGAGATCTTTTTTTCCGATATTGCCCCATGCTGTGATTCCCTTGTTCACCAGATTTTTGTATCCCCTATCTTGTTTTGCCGGTTCAAACTGACTGTCAAATGCTACCCATTTCAATAGTTTTATGTCTTCCCTTATATTATATTTTTGTACTATTTTATACCACAGTTCTAAAGTAAATTTAGTGATTGGGTCTATTTGTTTGATTTGCTTATATGCATCTTTATCCCCTATTATGCTTTGTACTGGGAGTCCCTCAATTTCCTTTTCCATTTCTTTCCATTTTGCCTCATATCCCTCGTCGCACCAACATATGATATATCTTATTTGTGCTGAGTAGTAATATTCCTTTAGACTCGGTAGGCCCATGCCTCCTTTCTCTTTTGGTAACTGGAGAGTTTTATATTTCACTCTTGGTTTTTTACCTCCCCAAACAAATCTCGATATCATCCTGTCCCACTTTGAGAATTGGGCATCTGGAATCTCTGTTGGTATAGCCTGGAAGAGGTAAAGTAATCTAGGTTGTATGCTGATTTTGACTGTCTCAATTTTTGAATTCAGATCCATATTTAAGATTGACCATCTATCAATATCTTTTTTTATTTCTTGTTCCAACCTATCATAGTTTGCTTTATATATTTTGCTTAGGTCTTTAGGTATGTTCACTCCAAGGTATTTTATTTCTTTTTGCTTCCAGTTTAGTTTGATCTTATCAGTTATCTGGTTTAGAGGGTTATAGTGGAATGTCAGTATTTGTGTTTTTGTTATGTTTATCTTGTATCCTGATAATTTTCCAAAATTTTCTATCAAGTTCATCATTTCCATTATTGATTTATCTGGTTGTTCAAGATAAACTATAATATCGTCTGCAAATAGCCCAATCTTGTGTTCCGCCCCCTTTATTGTTACACCTTTTAATTTCTTATTTTGTCGTATTGCTTGAGCCAATGGTTCTATGAACAGAGCAAACAAGGTGGGCGATAAGCAGCATCCCTGCCTAGTTGATCTTTGTATATTTACTTTGTCTGTTAAGCTACCGTTTATCTTGATTCTTGCCACAGGTTCTTGATATAGCGTCCTTATGCATTGTACTGATTTTTCGTTAAATCCAAAGCGCTCCAGTACACTATATAGGAATTTCCAGTTAACCCTGTCAAATGCTTTTTCTGCGTCTAAACTCATTATTACTGCGCTTTTCTTTTCTTTATGTATTTGGTTAATTATATGTATTGTTCTCCTGATATTGTCATGTGTTTGGCGTCCCTCTATGAATCCAGTTTGATCATCTTCTATCAATTCCGTCAAGAATGTCTTTATTCGTTTACATATAATTGTTGTGTATATTTTATAATCTACATTTAATAAAGAGATTGGTCTATAGTTTCCGCATTGTTCTTTATCTTTCCCTGGTTTTAAAATAACTGAAATGATTGCTTCGTTCCATGTTGGAGGTATTTTGTTGTTGTTCAGCGTCCAATTAAATGACTTTAGGAGTTGTGGCAAGAGTTCTTCTATAAACAGTTTATAAAACTCAGATGGGTATCCATCACTACCTGGTGATTTACCATTTTTAAGTGACTTAATCACATCTCTGATCTCTTGTGTTGTTATTTCTGCTGTTAGTTTTTCATTTTGTTGATTTCCTATTGATGGCAAGTCCAATGTGTCTAGAAATTTTTTGATATCTTTAGTATTTGTTTCTTCAGGTTGCGAGTATAGTTCTTGGTAGAAATTATGGAAAATTTCTTCGATGTTTTCTGGGTTAACTGTGGTTTTATTTGTGGTGGGGTCTTTAATCTTGTATACATTATTCATTGTTTGTTGTTTTCTTAACCGTTTTGCCAGCAGTTTTGTGGCTTTTGGTCCCGTTTCATAATATTTTTGCTTTAGATATCTATTTTTCCTTTCAATTTCATCCATTTGTGTTTCTTTTATCTTTGTTTTTTCTTCTTTAATTTCTTGATATATTTTTGGATCATTTGTGCTTTGATGTTTACGTTCTAATTCCCTTAGTCTCTCACATCTTTGTTCATACGCTTCCAGTTTAGTCTTATTTGCTTTTCCTGTTTCAACAATTAATTTACCCCTTAACACGGCTTTTAGTGCGTCCCATAGTATTGTTGGGTCCACTTCTTCATTGTCATTCTCTTGGATATATTCGTTTATGTTTATTTTTATTCTTTCTTTCATTTTCTCATCATTTAACAGTCCTACGTTAAGTTTCCATGTTGTTTGTCGTTTTCTATTGTTTAAATATATTTCCATGTATATAGGATTATGATCTGATATTTCTGCCCCTCCAATCCAACAATTTCTCACCCTGTGTCTGTCACCTTCATTCATAAGGAAGTAATCTATTCTAGAGTGTACTTTATGGGCTGCTGAATAATGTGTATAGTCTTTTTCGAGTGGGTGTAGGTCCCTCCATATGTCTACCATACCCATTTCTGCCAGTGAGGTTCTTATGAACTTTGTTACATGTTTTTTTGTCTTCTTAACACTTGTTGTGTCAACTTCATGATCCATGACAGCATTTAAGTCTCCTCCACAAATTAGGACTCCTTCACTGTGTGTTGCTATGAGATCAAACAGATGTTGAAAAAAACCCTTGTCACTTTCTGGTGGGGCATAGATGTTCACTAATGTGATCTGCATACCATCTATTCTTCCCTTTATTATTACATACCTGCCTTCTTTATCCTGGATTTCCTGTTCACTTTCAAATTGTATTTTGTTTGAGATTAGTATCATAACCCCCCTTTTTGCTCCTCCCTTAAATGAACTGTAGTAGGAGTTCTTATAGCCAAATCTCTTTAGTTTCACATGTTCTGCCTTGCTCAAATGTGTCTCTTGCATAAATATAATTTCAGCTTTTTCCTTCTTGAATTTTCTTATTATTCTTTCCCTTTTAACAGGTGAGTTCAGACCATTCACGTTTAGTGTCATTATCTTAAGATTTTTACCCATATTCATGTTTTTCCATTTTTTTAACTTGTGCTCCTAGCCCCTTTAACAACAAAAATAACACATATTTATATAAAAACACATTAAAAAAACTCGACCTCCGTACTTTGGGCCTTTCTTCTGCCCACTGGTCCCTGTTGGTGGGTGGGGGGTTTGTCTTCACAGAGTGAAGGGCCCTCCCTAGACCTGTATTTACTATCAAAGTAATAGTCATAAGTCTAGAAATGTCCAACAAATATCACTTAAACCTCTCCTAGCCGTCTGTTTCTCTTTTACCTTGTCTTCTTGGCCTTCATTTCTTCTGTGCCTTTCTTAATCTTTGTTATGATCTAGGCTTTCAGTTGAAAGCCTTGTAGCTGTCCTGGGCCCGCTGCGCCACGTCTCTCCCCCTTCTTCCGCCGTTCACTCGTCTCCACTCCGTCTGTCGTGGTGCGTTCAGGGCCGCCGCTGCTCCAGCCGTCTCCTTCGGCACGCTCACCTCAAGGCCCCGCTCCATCATATCCCGCGCTGCCTCTTCGGCCGTGTTGTAGGTTCTTGTGCCTTCCTCCCAATGAATCCTCATTTTCGTTAGCGGCGTTTGGAATCTAATTTTTTTCTCTTTCAGCGTTTTTTTAATATTGGCATATTTCTTCCGCTGCTGCACGATTTCTGTCGGGTAGTCATGGTCAAAAAATACCTGTTTGTCGCCGATTCGTATCTTTTTTTTCCATGCTTGCGTCAGGATTCTTTCCTTTATGTCATATTTCACAAAGTTTACCACAACTGACCTGGGTGGAGAGTTTGTTTTCGGGTTCTGTGCCGGTGTTCTGTGCGCCCGTTGAATCTGCAGATCCGTTTCTCCGGGTATTTCCAGTTCTTTTTTTAAGAACTGATCCATGAATTTTGTCATCGAGTTGCCTTCAATGCCCTCCGGAATTCCAAAGATGCGCATATTGCTTCGTCTGGATCTGCTCTCCAAGTCGTTTATTTTCTCCTCCATCCTCTGCGTTTGCGTCGTCAGGGTCTGTAGTTGTTCGTTTGCCTCGCTTTTCCAATCTTCTAGTTCCGAAATTCGGGTCTGCGCTTCTGTCATACACGCCCGCTGGGAGCGCAGCTCCTCCATGTTTTCCGTTAATTTACGCTCCATTTCTCTTCGGAGGTCCATGATTTCCTCCTTAATTTCTTTTTTCAGTTCCTCCTTAAGAGCCGCTAAATCCTGTTGTAGCTGTCGCTTGAATTCTCTCAACTCTTCACCCAAACTGGCGATGCCAGCGTTCATGTTGTCGAGTCTGGCGTCCTCCATTTTCTCTGCTGTGGACATCTCGTTTTTTTGGGCTTTGCGTACAGCGGTTTTTCCTGCGTTGTTGGAGAGGAATTCTTCAATTTTACCCTGTTTTTGTCCTTGTGCCCGGTTCCTTCGTGTTTTCATCCCTTGGTTTATTGATTCGTTTATGTCGAGTTGGCCATTTACCGATGATTTTTAATTCGGCTAGGGAGAGCTCTTTGTTTAAGTGTTATGTCTCTCCGCCATCTTCCCGGAAGTCCCACATTGAATAATTTTTAATGAATTAATTGGTAAATTCCTCGGTAAAATAAGTATTTGGTCAATAACAAAAGTTTATCTCAATACTTTGTTATATACCCTTCGCTGGCAATGACAGAGGTCAAACGTTTTCTGTAAGTTTTCACAAGGTTTTCACACACTGTTGCTAATATTTTGGCCCATTCCTCCATGCAGATCTCCTCTAGAGCAGTGATGTTTTGGGGCTGTCTCTGGGCAACACGGACTTTCAACTCCCTCCAAAGATTTTCTATGGGGTTGAGATCTGGAGACTGGCTAGGCCACTCCAGGACCTTGAAATGCTTCTTACGAAGCCACTCCTTCATTACCCAGGTGGTGTGTTTGGGATCATTGTCATGCTGAAAGCTCCATCCACGTTTCATCTTCAATGCCCTTGCTGATGGAAGGAGGTTTTCACTCAACATCTCACGATACATGGCCCCATTCATTCTTTCCTTTACACGGATCAGTTGTCCTGGTCCCTTTGTAGAAAAACAGCCCCAAAGCATGATGTTTCCACCCCCATGCTTCACAGTAGGTATGGTGTTCTTTCTCCTCCAAACACGACAAGTTGAGTTTTTACCAAAAAGTTCTATTTTGGTTTCATCTGACCATATGACATTCTCCCAATCCTCTTCTGGATCATCCAAATGCTCTCTAGCAAACTTCAGACGGGCCTGGACATGTACTGGCTTAAGCAGGGGGACACATCTGGCACTGCAGGAGTTGAGTCCCTGGCGGCGTAGTGTGTTTCTGATGTAGCCTTTGTTACTTTGGTCCCAGCTCTCTGCAGGTCATTCACTAGGTCCCCTCGTGTGGTTCTGGGATTTTTGCTCACCGTTCTCGTGATCATTTTGACCCCACGAGGTGAGATCTTGCGTGGAGCCCCAGATCGAGGGAGATTATCAGTGGTCTTGTATGTCTTCCATTTTCTAATAATTGCTCCCACAGTTGATTTCTTCACACCAAGCTGCTTACCTATTGCAGATTCAGTCTTCCCAGCCTGGTGCAGGTCTACAATTTTGTTTCTGGTGTCCTTTGACAGCTCTTTGGTCTTGGCCATAGTGGAGTTTGGAGTCTGACTGTTTGAGGTTGTGGACAGGTGTCTTTTATACTGATAACAAGTTCAAACAGGTGCCATTAATACAGGTAATGAGTGGAGGACAGAGGAGCCTCTTAAAGAAGAAGTTGCAGGTCTGTGAGAGCCAGAAATCTTGCTTGTTTGTAGGTGACCAAATACTTATTTTACCGAGGAATTTACCAATTAATTCATTAAAAATCCTTCAATGTGATTTTCTGGATTTTTTTTTTCCTCATTTTGTCTCTCATAGTTGAGGTATACCTATGATGAAAATTGGAGACCTCTCTCATCTTTTAAGTGGGAGAACTTGCACAATTGGTGGCTGACAGTGACTGGCAGTTCACTGCTAATGATTCGGCTTCCGTGTGGAGAGGACTGAGGCAGATCACCAACTATCGGCCTCAGGCTCCTAAAGGTCAGGATGACAAAGCCCTTTGTCAGAGACTGTCCCAACACTATGCCCGTTTTGACACCTCGTCATCTGTGTCCAACTCCCCCCCTCCCTCCAGCTCCACAGCCTCCACATTCCCTACTTCATTTAAGGCACCCCCCCCTCCTCCCCCCCTCCCCTTATCATCAGTGAGCAGGATGTGCTCAAACAGTTCTCCAGACTGAACCCGCGCAAGGCCCCCGGCCCAGACGGCGTGTCTCCCTCCACCCTGAGACTCTGTGCGAAACAGCTGGCTCCTGTATTCACAGACATTTTTAACACCTCCCTTAAGTTATGCCACATGCCATCCTGCCTCAAATCCTCCACCATCATCCCTGTCCCCAAGAAGCCACGGATCACTGGACTTAATGACTACAGACCTGTAGCGCTCACCTCTGTAGTCATGAAGTCCTTTGAGCGCCTGGTCCTGTCCCACCTCAAGTCCATCACCACCCCTCTCCTGGACCCGCTGCAGTTTGCCTACCGAGCCAACAGGTCTGTAGACGATGCAGTCAACCTGGCCCTCCACTCCATCCTGCAGCACCTGGACTCCCCGGGAACCTACGCCAGGATCCTGTTTGTGGACTTCAGCTCCGCATTCAACACCATCCGCCCCGCTCTGCTCCGGGACAAGCTGTCCCTGCTCAACGTGCCTGACTCCCTCTGCAGGTGGATCATCGACTTCCTGACGGACCGGAGGCAGCATGTGCGGCTGGGAAAGACTGTCTCAGACTATACTAGCATCAGCACCGGATCACCCCAGGGCTGTGTACTTTCCCCCCTACTCTTCTCCCTTTACACCAACTCCTGCACCTCCAGCCACCAGTCTGTCAAGTTGATCAAGTTTGCGGACGACACCACCCTCATCGGGCTCATCTCCAACGGCGACGAGTCCGCCTACAGGAGAGAGGTGGCCCAGCTGGCGTCCTGGTGCAGCAATAACAACCTGCAGCTGAACGATCTGAAGACAGTGGAGATGATTGTAGACTTCAGGAAAGTCACTACTCCTCTGCCCCCCCTCACCCTCTCAGGCTCTCCCATCACCACTGCTGATTCCTTCCGCTTCCTAGGCACTACCATCACCAGGGACCTCAAATGGGAGCTGACCATCAGCTCACTCATCAAAAAAGCCCAGCAGAGGATGTTCTTCCTGCGGCAGCTGAGGAAGCTCAAGCTACCCACCAAGATGTTAGTGCAGTTCTACACAGCCATCATCGAGCCCATCCTCACCACCTCCATAACCGTGTGGTACGCAGGAGCCACTGCCAGGGACAGACTAAGGCTGCAGCGCGTCGTGCGCACTGCTGAGAAGGTGATCGGCTGCAAGCTCCCATCTCTCCAGGATCTGTACATCTCCAGGACCCGGAGGCGTGCTGGCCGGATCATAGCCGATCCCTCACACCCTGGTCACGTACTGTTTGCCCCCCTCCCCTCTGGTAGAAGACTTCGGTCCATCCAGACTAAAACCTCCCGTCACATGAACAGCTTCTTCCCCTCTGCCATTAGACTGCTGAACACTAAGTGACTCTCGTGCACCATGTACAGCAGCTCAACCAGACTCATGTCAATCATCACTGTTTTCTTCCTGCATTACCGACTGCACTATATAGTTCTCCACAGTATCTGCTGCTGGCTAATATATATTTTAACTGTTGACCAGTATCACTTAATCTTATCCTACACTTTATTACATGTATAGTTTATTTCTCTTATCTTATCATGTTTAATGTTGCAGCATTGTACCGAGACAAATTCCTAGTTTGTGTACTACATGAACAATGGCAATAAACCTGATTCTGATTCTGATTCTGATTCTGACTAAATATTTCTTTGCCCCACTGTATATACAGTATATATATATATATATATATATATATATACACAGTATATATATATGTGTGTGTGTGTGTGTGTGTATTATATACCCTCCTCCTCGGCTTGGATGCCAAAACAAAAGACTAAATTAACAAACAGGTCAGATCAGGAAAAACTCAAACAGGTCAGATTGGGTAAACTCACAGAACAATCAGGCATGGGTGTGTGTGTGTGTGTGTGTGTGTGTGTGTGTGTGTGTGTGTGTGTGTGTGTGTGTGTGTGATTCCAGGAATGAGGAGGACGCAGCACCAGTGAAGCAAGCTGTGCCCCTTATATAAGGATGGACTGATTAACAGAACACAAAGCAGCTGTGAATAATCAAGAACTCAAACCAGGCAAAACTACAGTGAAAATAAACACAAATACAAACCAAACAGAGTAAGAATATAACAATCAAAATGACAGACAGGACCAAAATAACAATAAATACAAAGATCCAAAAAAATAAAGTTAAGGCGAGGATGTAGGTTGGAGAACACATCCAGAAGACAAGAAATAAATGAACACAAGGTGAGGATGTGGCTCCAAGCCACACCTTGACAGTAACAATTTTGTTGTAAAAAAAAATTGTATGTGTTCTAATAAAGTTTAAAAAAAAGGTCCCATATGCAGAAGTAGAGGGGGCGTGACTGAGGCTCTGTATTGTGGAGAGCTGTCCCTCAGACAACAAAACAAGCCCAAATAAGCAACTCCACCCTAAATGAAAGCACCAAAGTGTGATGAGGGCTTTTATTATGAAGGGCGGTGTGACGACGACGCCTTCCCATCATGTCATCACACAGCCCTGTTATAAGGGGTGTCAGCCATTTGGGGCTGGTCTTGCCCGGACAGCTCCGCTGTGTACCACATAATATGTAGTGTATATAGTTGTATAATAAAGCTGTGTTCCAGTGCAACCCCTTCGTCCGTCTCCTTTCAATACCAGGTTTGTGGACATAACATTTGGTGACTGAGGATTAACTCATGGAGGCGTGTGGGGCACCTTTATGGCCGTTTCTGGAGTACCCAGGAGAACCAGCAATAGTGTGGCCTTGTTGGCTGGCTATGTTCAAGACGTACATTGTAGTGTTGGGCCTATGTAAACTCGACAGAGTAAGGAAACGAGCACTTCTGGTTCACAAACTCGGCGTAGAAGGTCAGAGAATTTTCCACACGTTAGGAGAGACGGAGTCATATGCTGATGCTGTTGAACTTCTTCCTAACTACTTTGCCGAACACACACGTAGCACGAAGCTGTGGGTTGAGATGCTAATGGCAGCAAAAGGCACAAAGCTAGCTAGCTCAGGGGAGCCAATGTCCCTGCTAGTAGCAACGGAGAAATTAGCCACGGAGCTAAATGGGTGCCAAACACAGAAGCTAGACGCTACAAGCTACACACTAGCTAGCATGGTGAGCACAGAGTGACCACAACACTGTGTGTGAGCACGGTGCGGAGAGCAAAGATTTCATGGAGGGAGAGCAGTGATCAGACTCAGCCCTGTTTTCCCCGCAGCCAGAGTCGGAGCCGCGGGAGGGGGAGCGCAAGCATGCTGAGAGCCCTGAAGCACAGCGGCGGCAGCCGGACACAGAGACAACTCACGGTGTGGCACTGTGGAGCACTTTTGACAGAAAAGAGGAGGAACCAGACTGCTCCAGTTCCCTGGCTCAACAGGCTACGGAGGTTACAACCAAGTGGACAGGTGAAAAGTCCGCTTCAACAACCGACACCAAAGCGCACACTTCACGCTCTTGGGAGGAGAGCAGCTCAGTGGAGGAACTGGATGGCCTCGGTGCCTGCGCTCGGCCGGCTGTAGTGGAAGTGACCGAGTTAGCGGGTGGAGGGTCCGTTTCTACGAGTGACAATGGAGAGGTACCGGATTGCTTCTGTACCCGAGATGAGCTGCAATCGGCGACAGAGACAGCGGGTGAAGGGTCCACAGCAAACATGGTGACAATGGAACAGCCGCAGCACTGCAGAGGTCCCGAACCAAACAAGCACACAGAGCCACCGGTAGCGCAACAACAGCACACGAAAACAAGTAAGGTGCTGCTCCCAAGTACTGGACTAGGTTTGGGATCATGCTGGCGGGAGTCCGCGACGGCGGCTGGCCAGGCTGCAGCCAGCAAAACAATGGGTGCCGCTGAGGATCATGGTGAAGCTGAAGACAACGTGCTTTCGGCTGACGGATGATTTGGTTCGGCACATGAACAGACTACGGCGTGCCCAGGTGGTGGCTCCAGACAGCGAGGCTCCGCGGGAGTCGGCTGCCACAGTATGGGACCCAGGCCCCGGTGTCACAAGGATTGGCCAACAGCTCAAGGGGGGAGGCCACCACGGGCGCGTTTCAAGGCTCCAAGGGGAAGCCACCATGATCCTGTTTCAAAGCCCCAGGGGGGAGGCCACCAGGGGGCCGCCTCAAAAGCCCTCAGACTGAACTGTTTCCCCCGCCTGACCCACCATTACCGTGGGGGACTGTAAATTTAAAAAACTAAACAAAAGTAGATCTGTTTAGTTAGGAGCATGGCTGTTCCATTCTAAGTGGGAGAAAAAAAACACGTTTCCATGCAGATCGTGTGGCAGTCTTCCCACCGGTACTAGTTTCAGCTGTTTTATGTTTTAGTGCTCTTTATCATTTTTTTATGCCTGCTTTTATTTTGGTGTGTTTATGTGGGGTTTGTGTTTCCAAATTTGGGTGGGTTTTAATTGGCGTGTTTTTCTATTTTATAAAAGGGGGAGAATGTGATGAGGGGTTTTATTATGAAGTGTGGTGTGATGACGCCACCTTCCGGTCACATCATCACACCGCCCTGTTACAAGGGGCATCCGCCATCTGGGGCTCGTCTTGCCCAGATGGCTCTGTTGTGTACCACATAATATGTAGTGTATATAATTATATAGTAAAGCTGTGTTCCAGTCCAACCTCTTTGTCCGTCTCCTTTCAATACCAGGTTTTGTGGACATAACACAAGGTGCTGATGCCTCAGTGCCAGAGCCTTGGTGGAGGTATGCATTCTGGGATCATTACCAAGATGTTATGGGTTCCTCTCAAGCCTAAGGACCACCTCTGGTAAAAATTTCATCCAAATCCATCCAGTAGTTTTGGAGTACACGCATGTGCAGTGAAAATAATCTGCAGTTCACATGACCGTACTGTTGGTAACAGCCAAGAGCCACCTACCTGATTTGAACAGCTGCAATCCAAACACAAAGAAGAGCATGATGGCAGACATTTTAAATGGTGGAAGTGATGGAGGTACGTGAATACAATGGCAATCAAGACGAAGAGTAGCTTTTGCTGTTTAGTGGCAGAGGAAGAAAACAGACGGGCAAAAAGATGGACATTTGTTCACCCAGTATTGGCAGATTGCTCAGTACTTCCCTCTGGTGGGAGTTTCCAGGTGCATGTGCAGTTCACTGAATGTTGGGACTTGTAGTTTTTAGTGAGATGTACCTCATCCTTTCTCTGCAAAACTAAACAGCAAAACCAGTGTGAACTCAATCGATGTGTTGAATAAATGGTGTAGTTGCTGAATGTGTTTTTTTCAGTAACGGCTATTTTGTAACAGTTTAGTTCCACATGCTGTAAAAAACGTGCTGTGTTGTGCTGTAAAAAGGTAGCTTTGCTGCCTCTAGTGGCCCGGCATAGTTATTACTGTTATGTCGGGACAAGGAGCCAAGGACGAGGCCGGGTGTCGAGCCGAACACACGTTTATTAACAAGCCACACAACACATCACACTTGCAGCTGTCAAGCAGAAGAGATGGCAGAGAGACCACCCCTCCTACCTATTGCCCTTTAATTGGCACAGGTGGTGGTGGAACCGGAAGCCAGATCCCCCACCCCGTGCCTCACAAATAAAAGCATGGAACTATAATATTATAAATAACTACACAAGATTCTCCCCCACCCCCCTTCACAAAAGTCCAAAACACACATACGCAATTGAGATCCACCCCAATTTAGGACCCGAATCCCGCACTCAGATGAAAAAGCAATATTACATAAGTGACCTAACACCCATCCATCCATCCATCCATCTTCTTCCGCCTTTCCGGAGGTCCGGGTCGCGGAGGCAGCAGTTCAAGCAGAGAAGCCCAGACTTCCCTCTCCCCAGCCACCTGCTCCAGCTCTTCAGAGAGGATACCAAGGCGTTCCCAGACCAGCTGGGAGACATAGTCTCTCCACTGAGTCCTGGGTCTGCCCCGGGGTCTCCTCCCAGTGGGATGTGCCCGAAACACCTCAAGTGGGAGGCGTCCAACACATTCACACCAAAACAACAAAAGCTAGGGGGGAACGGGTGGACTGCCGTCCCACCCCCCCACAGCAAAGCAGATTATTCTGCCACTTATACTAAATGAGAGTCCATGTAAAACCAAAATACCGCCGTGTCTCCTAAACTAACATAAGACAGACAAAATAACCTGCAGAAATATATGCAAACAACAGATAAACAGAACACAAACACTTCAATGAACCTATACATAACAGTCAACGTATGACATACGCATAAATCATTTCAAACGCATGCATGATCGTCAACCTATATACATACAGCTGGAGAAAACAAGCCCATGGGCCCTCCTTGGACCATCCTTTTATCAGTCTGGCCCTGGAGGCAGTCCGCCTCCTGGGCTGCCGGTGGTTGCCTCGGCACCGGTGTGCCTCCTCTTCATCACTGCCAGATGAGTCACTCGTCCAGGCCCACATCCCACAGTCTCCTCCTGGGCACACTGCAGCTCGTTCAGGTGCCTCCATGAGCCATCCGACAGCTGGAGATAAGCATCCTCCCATCTGGCCACCACAAGCAGCCGACCCTGGTGTGCCCCCGTTGGGGCAGGAGAGTCCGATTTATACTGCAGACTTCCTCATTCGAACATGCGGCATGGCAAAATGATACAAGTGGCCACACTTGCCGCAGTGCTTTCCTCTTACTGGACAGGCTCTGGCCTTGAAACAGTGCTTTGTGGACCCACAACCCATACATTTGGGCTTCCCCGGGGCAGACCTCAAGTGTACAGCGTTTGCATCGTCTGCATCATCTTCAACGTTCCCATCACTGTCCAGGTCCACTACTTGTGTGGTCAAAGGGGATCCCAGCTGTCGGTATGACAAATGCTCACTCAATTCCTGTGTCACCTTATCCGCAGCTCCCAGCTGGAGAGCTACGTAAATTGATGGCCATTGATAGCATCAATTCACCCGAAAAAGTAAGCAACTTCGACCTAATTGCAGCGCAGTTGGTATGCTTCGCCAACTGGTCGCGAACCATCTCCTCCTCCAACGGTCCGAGCCAACACTTGCTAGCTAGTAGCCTCAGGTCTGCCACGAACCACTGAATGGACTCACCCACATCTTGGCGGCACTGACGAAACTTAATCCTCCAAACTATGATGTTGTCTGGCGCGCCATTAGCTCAATCACGTTGTCAAAACTGTCACATTCACCAAGCGTGCTCAGAATCGGCTGTCCCTCCATTCCCAGTTTGTGCACCAATAACACATGTGCCCTCAATTTGTCCAAATTCCCAAGGTTCAGCATCTCCATGTATGTTTGAAAAGCAGTGTACCACCTCGGCCAGGGAACAGGTGGCTCGCCCGGGAGCTCCAAAAGCAGCCGAACAGGAGTAACACACGCTTCCATACCTTCTTTTATCCTCATTGCCATATGTTATGTTGGGACAAGGAGCCAAGGACAAGGCCAGGTGTTGAGCCGAACAAATGTTTATTAACAAGCCACTCAACACACCACACTTGCAGCCGTCAAGCAGAAGAGATGGCAAAGAGACCGCCCCTCCTGCCTACTGCCCTTTTATAAGCATGGGTGGTGGTGGAACCGGAGGCCAGAGCCACCACCCATCATCATCATCATCAAAGCAGTCTGTCGTGGGCGACAATGACTGTTTCATTTAGGTCTGATCAGATTCCTCCACACAGCTCTGTCCTTAGCCTTCCACTGCCAGGAACTCCTGTCTATGTCCAACTTCTTCAAGTTTCTTTTTACAGTGTCTTTAAATCTGAGCCTTGGTCTACCCTGATTGTGTTTGCCCTCACATAACTGAGAGTAGAGTAACTGCCGAGGGAGATGCTGGTGGTCCATCCTCTCAACATGTCCGAGCCATCTCAGGTTCATCTGTATTAGCATGTCCTCCATTGATGGTAGACCAGCTCGTTTCAACACTTCTATGTTGGTTATCTTGTCTTTCCATGAGATGTTCATTATGGCTCAAAGGTGTCTCATCACATACGCGTGGAGTTTCTTCACCTGCACTCTGTAGACAGTCCAAGTTTCAGCATCATACAATAGAGTAGCCAGTACTGTGGCTCTGTACACTTTGCATTTCACACGGATAGACACATGTCGATAGTTCCACAGTCTCTCCCTCAAGTTTCCAAACACAGCACTCGCTCTTCCCATTCTAAGATATAGTTCATCCTCCAGCCTAGCATTCTCTGGAACAGTACTCCCTAGGTACTTGAAAGTCTTGCACTTGACTAGTGGCTCTGTACCAATGCTGATCTCGTCTGGTAGTGATGTTGATAATTGGAACTTTGGTGGTTGATAAAGGCACTCTGTCTTCTTGATGTTGATTTGGAGGCTGAATTGGCTAGCTGCTCTTGCAAATTTCTCCACTAAAGATTGCATATCTTCCACGCTGTGTGCAACTAGTGCACTGTCGTCGGCAAAGAGCATTTCTCTTACTACCTTTATCAATGTCTTACTCTTGGCTTTAAACTGTGCCACATTGAACAAGTCTGCTTCTTTCCTTGTTTGAATGTATACTCCTTCTGAAGTGTCTTTGAAGGCCACCTCAAGCATGGCTACCAGATATAGCGAGAAGAGCGTAGGTGCCAGCACACACCCTTGTTTCACCCCGTTGCTTACTGAAAAGTCTTTAGATACTGAACCACTCATTGCCATGTTTGCTTGCATACCTGTATGGAGTGCCTCGATCAGGCTGACAAACTTCTCTGTACAACCATATTTCTTGTGTACCTGCCAAAGTCCTTGTCGCGAAACAGTATCGAAGGCTTTACTGAAGACTACATAAAGTGGCATGTTCTGTTCGATACACTTTTCTTGAACCTGTTTCAAGCAGAAAATCATGTCCATTGTGCTTCTTCCCCTTCTAAAGTCGCACTGGGTTTCCAGTAGTACATTCTGCGAGATGTGTTCACTGAGTCTGTTAAGTAGTACACGTGAGAGAATCTTACCAACAGTGGCTAGTAGTGATATACCTCAGTAATTTCCACAATCCTTCCTGTCACCTTTCTTGAACAAAGGCACAATACTTGCATCCTTCCAGTCTTGAGGTACTTTCTAGGCATCCCATATCTCTTGGATGAGCTTGTGCAGGCAGTTGGTCAGCTGAACACCACCAAATTTCTACACTTCTGCTGGAATTCCATCCCTTCTTGGAGCTTTACCATTCTGTGTTGTCCTGATAGCTGCCATTAGTTCATCAACATTTGGTGGTTCATCCAGATTTGATACAGCTGGTCGTTGCACTAGAGCTTCTTTAGCCTCTTCAGTGAGATCTCCAGGGTTGTTTAGCAGTTGGTCAAAGTGGTCTGCAAATCTGTCCAGGATCTTGTCTTTCTCCTGAAAAACCGTTTCACCATCCATAGCCTTTAGTTGGATCAATCCTCTTGGTTTAGGGCCGTAGATTTCTCTCAAACCTGTGAAGAATGTTTTCATGTCCTTCCTGTCTGCTGCAGTTTGAAGTTTCTCCGCTTTTTCATCCCACCAGTTGGACTTCATCTCTCTGGTGTACTTCTGTAGCTCACTCTGAGCCTTTGAGTATTTCTTCTTCTTTGACCTTGTGTTACACTGTAGGTTTTCCTGCCTAGTGTGGTCTATATTAACCATATATTCCATAATTTACATATGTTGAAGCATGTGGAAAAGTTTGGTGATTACATATGTAAGGAACTTCACACCTCTGAAAGGACAATGGAATCTCACCCGCCGAGTGAAGAACAAAGACGTTCCCAGACGCGGCGGGGGAGACCGGACGAGCCACCCTCACCCCCCAAGGCGAGGAGAGGGATTACCATCACCTCCCAAGACGAGGAGAGGAAATACCAAGACAATGGGGGGATTAAGATAATGAGGGATGTCAGCCTTTGTATGCATGTCTTTTGTTGTGTGCTTGTATATAATCAGTGAGTTGGCGAGATTCTGTCTCTTATTCCCTTCTGCCGCTCTCTGCACCAGATGAGACTTGTTAGTAGAGCTGAACATTAAAACTTCGCTTATAAACCAAATCGCCTCTTTATTGCCCAGCTCCACTACACTGGTGACCTTGACGCGAGTATGGACCGGAGGCGTTCTTCCACAAGCGACTCATCCGTGGCGACTCAGGCAGACGCCAGCAGCCAAGCAGACGAGGGAGCAGATGGACAACTGTTCCCCCCGGCAGAAGAGATTGAGAGGGCTCAACCGAGCACCAGCACCGCCGTGAGAGCCGAGGCAAGGCACTCTCACCCGGCGGGCACAACAGTGATGGTGTGCATGAATGCCGTCGCTGTCCAGCTGCCAGACTTCTGGCAAGAAGACCCCGCCTCTTGGTTTCAGCAGGCTGAAGCCCAATTTGCACTGGCGGGCATCACGGCTGATGACGCCAAATTTTATCATATCATCTCCAAACTCGACGCCGCCACTTTGAAGTGTGTGCGGAGCATGATCCGGCGACCACCAACCCAGGACAAATACGAGACGCTCAAAGCAACCATCGTGGTGAACTACGTCCCATCAGCAGAAGAGAGAGCCGAGAAGATCCTGGCGGTCTACAGCCACAGAGGGTGCAAACCGAAGACCCTCATGGAGGATTTGCTACAGCTTAGAGAAGAGGATAATGACAACTTCCTCTTCCAGTTTATTTTCCTCAGCACGCTGCCGCCACACATGAGAGGGACACTCGCCAGCATGAAGTGCAACAACCACCAAGACTTCCGCGTGCTGGCCAATGAAGCTCATCGGCTCGTCAACGCCTGCAGGGAGCTGACACCCACAGCAGCATCCGCAGACCTCAGAGCTGACGCCCCGAGCCACGAGGAGCCACAACCCACTGAGCAGACCCAGCCCACGGTGACAGCGACGCGCCCAAAACGTAACAGACAGAGCGACGTCTGTTATTATCACCACCGCTTCGCCGAGAAGGCTCACAAATGTGTTCCCCCCTGCAAATTTAAACGCCAAAGCCGAGAGCCGTTAACGGCAGCGGCTCTCGGCGAGAAGAACAAGCTGTTGTACGTGACGGATGGACACTCAGGCAAGCAGTTCCTCATCGACACAGGAGCCCAGCTGAGTTTCGTCATGCCCTCCCACGCAGATCGAGCCACAGGCACCCGGGGCAACGGAGCCGTGGCAGCCATCGGCTCTAGCATCGACACGTTCGGCGAGAAGAGCCTACACCTCCTCATCCACGGCCGCAGCTACAGATGGACATTTGTTGTAGCGGCGGTGAGTTTTAACTTATTAGGCGCAGATTTTTTGTGTGCACATGGGTTATTAGTGGATCTAGCAAATAGGCGCCTGGTTAATGCACTGTCCTTTGCTTCTATTCCATGCTCAGCCCGAGTTTCTCTGCCACCTGTGCAGGCTAGTGTCACCACGGCAGGAGGTAAGTTTGAGCAACTCCTCACCCAATTTCCAGCACTCACAATCCCCAAATTCTCAGCCACTGTGGCTAAACACGGAGTTGAACACTTCATTCCAACAACGGGACCTCCCGTTTTTGCCAAAGCGCGCCGCTTAGACGCGGCCAAGCTCAACATAGCACGGGACGAGTTTACAACTCTTGAAAAATTGGGCATTGTTAGACGCTCAAAGAGCCCCTGGGCCTCACCACTTCACATGGTTCCGAAATCCGACGGTTCTTGGAGACCGTGCGGAGATTACCGCAGATTAAACAACGCTACAGCGCATGACCGTTACCCAATCCCTCACATTCAAGATTTTTCGCTACATCTAGCGGGTGCGCGCATTTTTTCAAAAATAGACTTAGTCCGCGGTTATCACCAAGTCCCAGTCCGAGCAGAAGACGTTCCTAAAACAGCGGTAATAACCCCTTTCGGCCTTTTTGAATTCCTGCGAATGCCTTTCGGCCTCATAGGCGCTGCTCAAACTTTTCAACGAATGATGGATGCGGTCTTACGTGACCTTCCTTTTGTCTTCGTTTACCTCGACGACATGCTGGTAGAAAAATTCCCCGGGGAGCCGCAGTGGCTGAGATAAAACAAGCTCTGCCAGGGAAGCCTCCAAATCCTCTTTTGGTGCGGAACGCAACCCTAACAGAACCCACGGCAACCGGTCTACCCAATTTGCATCCGTAAGCGAAGCCCTGAATGCTGCTTTCAGCGACCTATGGAAATGCTCGCATAACCCATTGGCCTGTGGGTTGTATGCGGTTGTGCGATGAATTGCTACACCCAGGCTACGGGCCATCATGGACCAGAGGTCAGAAACGAACTGTGGGCCACTATCGGACGTGATGTCCGAAGGGATGCCAAAACGTGCCACCCATGTTGTCAAAAAAGCGCGCGCCACATCCGCGGACATGGTTGCCGCTTGTGGGACTGCTTCTGGCCAGCGTGTGGTGCGGTCCACCACTGTCAGAAGGTGCGTGAACCCCTGCAATGGTGGGAGGGGGCCCACGAGGTCCACATGAACATGGTCGAACCTCTTAGCTGGTATACGAAATGGCTCCAAAGGGGCCTTCGTGTGTCTGTGCACTTTGGCTCGTTGGCACGCTACGCAGGCCGCAGCCCACTCTTTCACTTGTTTGCGCAGGCCTGGCCATACGAACTTCGCTCCCACCATTTTGACTGACGCGCACACTCCTGGGTGCGCCAGAGCGTGAACTGACTCAACCACTCGGCGGCGCCAAGCAACTGGGACCACCAGACGTGGGCGTCCCGTGGAGACGTCACAGATTGGGGGGGGGGGGGGCTGCCGTCTTGCAGTACTCAGCTCTCCAGCCTTAACCTTGTTGGTCCAGACTGGAGTGTGCACACGTCCGCGTCGCCAAACTGCTCTGCGGCCATGGCTGTATAATCTATCCCTACGCAGACTGAGGCCACTACTGCGTGCGAGAGGCAGTCCGCCACCACATTCAGTTTACCGGCCACATGCTGAATATCAGTCGTAAACTCCGAGATCGCGGCCAGCTGTCTCTGCTGCCAGCCCGACCGTGGTTCTGAAACCTTGGCCATCGCGTACGTTAGCGGCTTGTGGTCCATGAACGCAGTGAAGCTGTGCCCTTCCAACCAGAACTGAAAGTGGCGTATGGCCAGGTGGAGAGCCAGCAACTCTCTGTCGAACACGCTGTATTGACGCTTGCTGTTGCGCAAAGCCCTGCTGAAAAAAGTGAGTGGCTGCCAAGAACCGGCGACGCATTGCTCCACGACAGCCCCAATGGCCACGTCCGAGGCATCGGTAGAGAGCGCTATCCGGGCTGCCGGGTCCGGGTGCGCCAACAGTGCGGCGTTTGCCAGGGCTGTTTTAACCTCAGAGAATGCCTGCTCCCGCTCCGGAGTCCATTCGACTCTGTCCGCCGGCTTCCGTTTCTTGAGCGTGGCGTACAATGACTGCATGAGCTGAGCTGCGCGGGGAAGGAACCGGTTATAAAAGTTAACCATCCCCAAAAACTCTTGCAGCGCTCTGACCGTCTGAGGCCGGGGAAAATTTGCCACGGTGAGCACCTTGTCCGGCAAGGGAATCGCTCCCTTCAATGAGATGTGGTGCCCCAAAAAGTCAATCCCCGTCACACCAAACTGGCATTTCGCCAGGTTGATTATTAACCCGTGCTCTTCCAACCTCCGGAAAACCGTCCTGAGCTGGGTTACATGTTCATCCTCGGACGCGCTGGCCACCAGGATATCATCTAGGTAGACAAACACAAACGGCAGATCGCGCAATACCGCATCCATCATCCGTTGGAATGTCTGTGCTGCACCTTTTAATCCGAAGGGCATGCGTAAAAACTCAAACAAGCCAAACGGAATTATTACCGCCATTTTGGGTATGTCCTCCGCACGCACCAGGACCTGGTGGTAACTGTGGACCAGGTCTATTTTAGAAAAAATGCGTGCCCCGGCAAGGTGAACGGAAAAATCCTGAATATGGGGAATCGGGTACCGGTCATGCGCTGTGGCGTTATTCAATCTGCGGAAATCTCCGCACGGTCGCCACGATCCCTCAGCCTTAGGAACCATATGTAGCGGGGATGCCCATGGGCTGTTTGAGCGCCTGATGATGCCCAACCTTTCCAAGTTTGCAAACTCCTCACGCGCTATGGCCAGTTTAGCTGTGTCCAGGCGCTGAGGTCGTGCAAAAACGGGCGGCCCAGTGGTGGTGATAAAGTGTTCCAACCAGTGTTTAGTGATGGCCGCCAAAAACGTCGGGACCGTGAGTGCTGGGAACTGAGTGAGCAGTGTGTGGAACTTACCGCCTGGAGCTGTGACGTTGGTTAGTGTCGTTGGCCCGGCCCCTCGAGCTGTACAGGTGAGAGAATAAAAAGACATTGCATTAACCAGGCGTCTATTAGCAACATCAACTAGCAACCCATGTGCACACAGAAAATCATCTCCCAAGATCGGGAAACTGCATGCCGCTATGATGAATGTCCAGTCGTACATACGGCCGTGTAGGGATACAGTCAGTGTCCTCTCACCAAAAGTCCTAATGTCCGAGCCGTTTGCGGCTATCAGCTTGGGGCCGCTAGCTCCCGCTAGCCAGTCAGCGTAGGACAGCAGGATGAGGCTCTTTTGGGAGCCGGTGTCTACGAGGAACCATCTCCTTGAGCGCGAGTCCGTCACGTAGAGCAGCTTGTTTTCTTCACCGGCGGTCACTGCTGCTACTGACTGCTGGCCTTGCCATTTCCCGAACGCTTGAATTGGCACGGTGGCACACATCTGCGTGCGTTCTCTCCAAAGCAGCGGTGGTAGAAGCAGAGCATGTCTCTCTGGCACCTTCTGGCCTCCACTGCCACTACCGTCGCCGGCTCCTCACCTCCGCTGGTCGTCTCGCTGGGTTCCGACTCCGCCGCGTTCACTGTGAGGGCTCTGGTGGTGAGGATGATCCGATCTGCCTGCTGGGCTAGCGCACGGTAGTCGCGTGCGGCCAGCAACGGTGAGTTGGCCAGGACCGCTCTTGCCTCTATTGTGAGGTTCCGGAGGAAAGGGTGGACAAACAGAAAATGCCCGTCATCCGTGCCCATCAACGGCAACATCTTCTCCATCAGTTCGACCGCCGACCCATCTCCTAACTCGGAGCACCTCAGGAGCCTCTCTGCTCTCTCACAGTTCGAGAGTGTGTAGCGCCGGGTCAGCGCGGCCTTGAGAGCCCCATATTTATCGTGGACTGGAGGGTGTTGGAGCAGGCTCGCTACTTGCTGAGATGTGCGAGCATCCAGCGCTGCGACCACATAGTAATATCTGGTGTCATCTGCCGTTATTCCCCAGAGGGCAAACTGAGCCTCAGTGTGGTGGAACCAAGACCACGGGTCGTGCAGCCAAAAGTCCGGTCGTTTGACCAAAACAGCACACCCGTTGCTGGGGCTTCCCGTCTGGGCCGTCTCTGGGATGCTTGCCACGTTGCTGGGACTTCCCGTCCGGGCCGACTCCAGGGTTCTTGCCTTGTGTTCCATAATTCGTCAAGGGTCACCAGTGTGGAGAGTGCAAATAAGAAACCAGACTTGCACGACAGATGATTTTATTTCTCTCTTTCTCACTGCATTCATACACAGAAAAAGACTTTCCTCAATACACCAGGGTCTCTCCTTTTATATCACTCCATTCCTTCCCCCTGTTGCCTGAAATCTTGCATCACAATACATTTACACATTACAATACATACTGTCCTCCATTTAATCCCCCATGCTCTACCGGCAGAGGGAATATTCCCCTCCCCTCTGCTTCCAGTCTGAGATGATTATCCCAGTGTGGGATCCCTACACTCTGTTTGTTAGCACCGCTGCTAAGATGCTAACGCTGTGAACAAATGGCCCGTGCTGGCAAAATGAGTCACTCTGAGGACATTTTCAACACTGATGTAACATTATTTCCATATTCTGTATTGAAAGACCTTCAAAATGATATTTAATTTGTAGGAAGTGTGCAAAAACGGATGGAAAAAGACAATTCATTTATATTTTGGCTAAGTTTAAAACTCGCGTTCGATCAGTTGGGAGTTACATCTTCTGCAAAAACATGTATTTTTAGAAAGTACAATTTCTAAGCTTTCCAATGATACCAGGCACTCGTGGGGTTTTTCCCAGGACTTGCCGCGAGCAAACAAAGAGTCTTGATTTATGACTTCTCTGCCTGTAGCTCATAATGACGCAGTGCGCATTCCAACTCATTTTGCCAGCACGGGTCACAAATATCAATGTCTCCACCGCAATAAAGTCGGATGCATTTTGTTAAACTATGTTGGACATAATCAGATTTACCTTAGAGCAGACATAGAATCTAGTCAGAGCCACAAAGAAGCCTCCATTTGTACAGTCTATGGCACAACCACGAACACCAGCAGCAAGCACCAGAACTACACCAAAACATTCAAAAAATACAAAAACTACAAGTGTGCAAATTAGCTGCCACTTGAGTGCAAAATATGTATGTGGACTATACATTAAAATGAATCTGAAAAACTTTTAAAAAAAAAAAGCGCTATTTTAAATGCCCCACTACTTCACTCTCACTGATTTAACACTAGGTCAGCCGAAACCAGAAGCTCTGCCCATAATCGTTCCTACAGCAGCACCCCCAGGAATAAGGTGGATATGGAAATAGAAATAGTGGATTAGCTGTTCTATATCTACAGATATATAAGATCTATAGATATAATCTATAGATGATTTTGGCTGATGACCTGAAGAATATAGAGTGGGACCAGATAGAGTGTTATAGACATCATGTAGACATGGAAATCTCACTGTTTGAAGAAGAAGAAGAAGAAGAAGAAGAAGAGTGGTGGCAGTAGGACACACCGGACAGCCGCACCTCGAACACAGTCCAAGGACGGACAATTTTTTCACACATAAGGAGTTGTTCAGAACTCCTTATACAAAGATATAGAGTGATGATAATCAAGTCTGTCATGGCGGATTACAAATGACAGCTCACATGCATAATGCAAAACACAGGAAGGAACTAGACAGAGGGGCACGTTTGATAGTTTTGTTAAATAGCAAAAATCCAAAGTGCACAGCTGCAGAAACAATCACTCGCCAGAGGAAGGGCCCTGTGGAGAGGAAAAGACAGCCGTGAGCTGAGGAGTGGAGTAAGGGAAATGGGCCAGCCAAATTACTACTTGCTTGGGAAATCCAAGGAGGACTGGCAGGGACCCAGCGAGGAATAGACAAACCAGTAGGGTAGGGGGGAATGAAAAGCTGAAGGTGCCTGACTGGGTGGAGTAGGATGCTGCGGAACAGTGAGATGTGGCAGGAGAGCGCACGCAGTCTGGGAGACACACCTGCATGGTGGCAGCAACCTGAAAAAGAGAAGAAAAATAATGTTAACGCCATGTTTACACTAAAGCTTGTAGAGAGCTTGCCTTATCACGGGCAGTATACCCAGACGAGCCAGCGTAGACTGTGCAGAGAGGGTCTCTTTAAGTATGCTGGCTGATGAACAGGTGCAGGTGTGTCTTCTGCCTCAGGTGCCGTGATGAATTAATGAATGTGAGGCAGGACGGGAGGGGCGCGCTCCGCTGCCCATGACACAAGTCAGTGGCAGTAATGCACCTGTAAGCTGGTTGCCAACTGCCAATCAAATCTAAAAGAAGAAGATTTCATTTTGCAAACGGAAGTTATGGTTTGTCTCCGTTTATTTCCGCCGGATGTTATGAGGTGAGTTAGCAGGATGAGGCTAGTTCAGCTAGTTGAGGGCCAGACTCGAACTGTGGACTTCCACGTCGGTGCTTCAGCACAGACCATTCATGGCAGGTTTCCACGGAGCTCCGTCAGCTGTTCCTCCATGAGGAACAGAACCGAGCAGGTCACTTTCTCACCACAACAATGCAGCCATGGAGGAACCTCCAGCCAAGACGACGTGACGTGTCTGCCGCCGTTACCATGGTTACCGGTTTAATGGCGGCGTTTTGGATGACCATCTCCCTTTGGCTTCTTCTGGTGTCTCCTCCATGCCGTTAATGGCGGACCTTCTCCCTACAGCAGGTTCTGGTGTCTCCATGTTGTCTCACTGAAACTCTTTGGCCTGTTTTACTGCTTCTGGATCAAGGGTTGGCAACCAGTGGCTCCTGGGCCACATGTGGCTCCTTTTCCCAGAGATGGGATCTGGTCAAGTGGACCCCTGACCAAGTGAGAACCCCAAGTGGACCCCAGGATCCAATCTGTACATGTACAAGTGCATTTTCAATCCAGTGATTTATAAAGTGATTCATAATTTCCTAAAGCGTCATTCACAACTTTATAGTCTCACATACCTACGGTGGGGCAAAAAAGTATTTAGTCAGCCACCAATTGTGCGAGTTCTCCCACTTAAAGGGTGAGAGAGGTCTCCAATTTTCACCATAGGTATACCTCAACTATGAGAGACAAAATGAGGAAAAACAAAATCCAGAAAATCACATTGAAGGATTTTTAATGAATTAATTGGTAAATTCCTTGGTAAAATAAGTATTTGGTCACCTACAAACAAGCAAGATTTCTGGCTCTCACAGACCTATAACTTCTTCTTTAAGAGGCTCCTCTGTCCTCCACTCGTTACCTGTATTAATGGCACCTGTTTGAACTCATTATCAGTATAAAAGACACCTGTCCACAACCTCAAACAGTCAGACTCCAAACTCCACTATGGCCAAGACCAAAGAGCTGTCAAAGGACACCAGAAACAAAATTGTAGACCTGCACCAGGCTGGGAAGACTGAATCTGCAATAGGCAAGCAGCCTGGTGTGAAGAAATCAACTGTGGGAGCAATTACTGTATTAGAAAATGGAAGACATACAAGACCACTGATAATCTCCCTCGATCTGGGGCTCCACGCAAGATCTCACCCCGTGAGGTCAAAATGATCACGAGAACGGTGAGCAAAAATCCCAGAACCACATGGGGGGACCTAGTGAATGACCTGCAGAGAGCTGGGACCAAAGTAACAAAGGCTACATCAGTAACACACTACGCCGCCAGGGACTCAAATCCTGCAGTGCCAGACGTGTCTCCCTGCTTAAGCCAGTACATGTCCAGGCCCGTCTCAAGTTGGCTAGAGAGCATCTGGATGATCCAGAAGAGGATTGGGAGAATGTCATATGGTCAGATGAAACCAAAATAGAACTTTTTGGTAAAAACTCAGCTTGTCGTGTTTGGAGGAGAAAGAACACCATACCTACTGTGAAGCATGAGGATGAAAACATTATACTTTGGGGCTGTTTTTCTGCAAAGGGACCAGGGCGACTGATCCGTGTAAAGGAAAGAATGAATGGGGCCATGTATCGTGAGATTTTGAGTGAAAACCTCCTTCCATCAGCAAGGGTATTGAAGATGAAACGTGGCTGGGTCTTTCAGCATGACAATGATCCCAAACACACCACCCGGGCAACGAAGGAGTGGCTTCGTAAGAAGCATTTCAAGGTCCTGGAGTGGCCTAGCCAGTCTCCAGATCTCAACCCCATAGAAAATCTTTGGAAGGAGTTGAAAGTCCGTGTTGCTCAGCGACAGCCCCAAAACATCATTGCTCAAGAGGAGATCTGCATGGAGGAATGGGCCAAAATACCAGCAACAGTGTGTGAAAACCTTGTGAAGACTTACAGAAAACGTTTGACCTCTGTCATTGCCAACAAAGGGTATATAACAAAGTACTGAGATGAACTTTTTTTTTTTTTTTATTTAAGTTTTTGTAAAGGGTATACAGGTCGTTACAGCAGTGCATTGTTTACATTTTCATCACATGTTCCCTTATTTTCTGATATCTGACAACATTGGAAGATTAATTCTTACAACACCCCCTTTTTTTTTTACAGTGAAAGAAAAAGTGAAATTAAAGAGAAAAAAAAAACAAAAAAAAAACAAAAAAAAACAAAAAAAACAAAAAAAAACAAAAAAAAACAAACAAACCAGCAAAAAACAAACAAAAAGAAAAAGTAAGTAAATAAAGGTAAAAGAGCATCTGAGTAGCGTTGGAACAAAGAGCGGAACCATTATTGAGATGGTATTTGTCAAAGATTAGATCTAATGGAAGACGCATATGCAATCCAGGGTTGCCAAAAGTTCATGAACCCATCCATGTCCTGTCTCAGTGCGAATGTCAACTTTTCCATCGAGTAAATGTCTTGGATCACGTTAATCCAATCTTCAGGTGTAGGACAGTCCTTCAACATCCATTTTTTAGTTAGAGCTTTTTTGCTTGCCAATATTAAAACATTGAATAAGTATTTTTCTCCTCGTCTTTCCAGTGAGTCCGGTAGTAAACCCAAATACAAAGTTACAAAAGAAAAGGGAACTGTTATTTTGAATATTTTCCCCAATATTGTCTGTACATTGGTCCAATATTGGTGGATAACTGGGCATGACCAAAACACATGAAAATGATTTGCAGTCTTTTCACCACACAAGCGCCAACAGTTCAACCCCTTATGGGTAAATTTGTTTTGTGCAGGTGTTCTGAAAAATCTTACCAAGTTTTTCCATCCAAATTCTCTCCACTGCAGGGATGAGGTACTTTTCCATTGCTGTTTATTTAGCTTTTCCCATATTTCCAGTTGTAAAGTGAAATTCCCCTCTTTTTCCCATCTCTCTTTTATATAAGATGTGTTGTCTCCTTTTAAGTCTTGAAGACCTTGGTATATTTTAGAAATGTATCTGATCCCTGGGATCCCTTTATATGCCATTAAGAAGACCTTCAGAACACCTGACTGGGCCCTTTCCAAATCCTCCTTTTTAAGTATATTGTTTATGTGGTGTCTAAGCTGGAAGAACCTGTAAAGGTCTTGATTTATTAGGCCTTGTTTTTTCAAATCTTCAAAACTTCTTAAGATTTGCCCTTTAAAAAAATCGTAATATTTTATCAGCCCTTTCTCCTTCCACTTTTTAAATCTGGAGTCTGTTTTATTAGGAGTAAAGTCTTGATCATAGGCAATCCATTGCAGAAGTCGATAGGGCTCTTTAGTTTGATTCTCTCTGACTATCTTAAACCAAATTTTTAGCGGGGTCTCTATCCACGGGTTAGTGTTATTCAAAAGCTTAGGTAAGGCATTGTTCCCTATTATCGCCTGTAGGGGGATGTCACTTGTTATTTGGCATTCGATCTCCTTCCATTGTGCAGTGTAGACTGGGTTACATATCTCTACTAAAGTTTTAATTTGTGCAGCTTTAAAGTAGTCCCTGATATTTGGCAGCGCGAGCCCACCTTTGTCTTTGTTTAGCTGTAGAGTTCTATATCTGATTCTAGGTCTCTTGCCCTGCCATATGAATCTTGAGATCCTTCTGTCCAGTTCCTGCCATGTTTTTTTGGGAGGTTCTACCGGTATTGTTTGGAAAAGGTATAGAAGACGTGGAAGTATATTCATTTTGACTGCTTCAATTCTTTGTGCAGTACCCAAGAATGGTATCATATTCCATCTTGTTAGGTCAGATTTTATTTTTGTCACCAGTGGATCATAGTTTAGTGATATAATTTTGTTGAGTTGTTTCGGGATATTGACCCCCAGATATTTCATAGATTCCGACTCCCAGTTAGTTTTGAGTTTGCTTAGTGAATAATGATTTGGGTCATAGTTGAATGTTAAAATTTGGGTTTTATGCATGTTTAATTTGTACCCCGATAAATCTCCATACTTTGAAAAAATTGAGGTTAGTTCTGGTAAAGAAGTGTCCGGCTGCCCTAGGTATATTAAAATGTCATCAGCAAAGAGTGCTATTTTATGTTCCTTCTGACCAAGTGTAATACCTTGAATTTTTTGATTTTGTCTTATCCATTGGCTCAGAGGTTCTATGAAGATTGCAAAGAGCAGTGGAGACAGGGGGCAGCCCTGACGACATCCTCTTTCCAGTTCAAAAGATGATGATAAATTACCGTTAATCCTTATTTTAGCTGTTGGTTTTTTATATAATGCCTGTATAGTTCTAATGAAGTTGTTATGAAAATTGAAACTGGATAAGGTTCTATATAGAAAAGACCAGTCAACCGAATCGAATGCTTTTTCAGCATCTAATCCCAATATGACTGCATTTAAGTTATATTTTTTTATATGATGAATTATGTGTAAAGTGCGTCGAATGTTGTCTTGTGTCTGTCTTTGTCTTATAAAACCTGTTTGGTCTAAATGAATTAGGTCTGTCAGTATATTTTCTAACCTTTTGGCAAGGATAATGGTAAAAAGCTTATAGTCCTGATTTAGTACACTGATTGGTCTGTAGTTGGAGCACTCTAGTTTATCCTTTTCAGGTTTAGGTATAACTGCAATGACCCCTTCTCTCCAGGAGGGGGGGATTTCCCCTGTGTGGAGGACATAATTAAATGTTTTCAGGAGGAGAGGAGATAGTTGCTGTTTAAAGGTTTTGTACCACTCTGCTGTATAGCCATCAGCTCGTGGGGATTTGTTAGCTTTAAGTTTCATAATTGCTTTTTCCAGTTCTTTAGGATGTATTTCTGACAGTAGTGTTTTATTTTGTGACTCCGTAAGTTGGGGAAGGTTTAATGTGTTTAGGAATGCCTCGGATGCGTTTTTATGTTTTTTGTGGGAGTATAAGTTCTTATAGTAATTCTCGAAGCTTTTAAGAATATCCTGAATTCTGAATTTTATTTCCTTTGATACTGGGTCTCTGATTTTGTAGATTGCTCTTTCTGTTTGATGTTTCCTCAATTTATAGGCTAGCAATTTTGCCGATTTACTGCCTGCTTCATAGTATTTTTGTTTCAAAAATGTAAGTTTCTTCTGGATTTCTATTGTGTAGATCTCATTTATTTGGTTTTTAATTTCCTTAATCTTGAGCGAGTCAGTAGAATGAGTGTTGCCTTTGTGTTCTTTTTCTAGGTTCCTAAGTTCTGACTCTAATGTGGATAGTTTTTCTTGTCTTAGTTTCTTTTGGGTTGCCAGTTTTGCAATAATCTTTCCTCTTATTACAGCTTTGCATGCATCCCACAGTATTAAAGGGGATACTTCTCCATTATCGTTTTCTTCCAAATATCTGAGAATATCTGATTCCAATTCATCTTTCAATGGTCCTTTCAGGACATTTGAATTTAACCTCCAAGAAAATGTATTATATGTGTATTTTTGGATATTTAAGTCCATGTAGATCGGACTGTGGTCAGAGAGATCCATCAGTCCTATTTTACATGTTTTTACTCTTCCAATGTCTCTATTAAACATAAAAAAAATAATCAGTCCTTGAGTAAGATGAATGTGGAGTTGAGTAAAATGTATAGTCTTTTACACTGGGGTTGAGTTCCCTCCACACGTCACAGATTCCCATTTCTTTTAGTAGCATCCGAGTCTTCCTGTTTTGGGTGTTATTTTGATGTGGAGAATTACCAGAAGCATCCCAGTATGGATTCAGTCTAAGATTGAAGTCCCCACCACATATCACTAAACCTTGAGCTTTAGTTATCATTAGGTCAAATACATTTTTATAAAATTTCCAGTTAGCCCCTGGGGGAGCATACACATTCAGCAGGGTGATATCTTCTCCCTCTAGCCGCCCAGTTACCAAACTGTATTCTTTATCTTTGTGTTCTGATTTTTTTTCAAATGTAATTTTGGTTGATATCAATGTCGCTACTCCCCTCCTCCTCCCTGACTTATATGAAGATGAAGAGATCATTTTAAACCTTTGTCTACTGAGTTTACTGTGTTCCACGTCTGTTAGGTGGGTTTCTTGTAAAAATATTATTCCTGCTTTGTCTTTTTTCATTTTGCCTAGAATCTTGGATCTTTTAACTGGATTCAGGATTCCTTTTACATTATATGAAATTATTTTGGTTACACCCTGTTTCTCCATTGTGTTGTTTTGTTTAGTATAACTGTGTGGTGGCCGTCTTTTGTGCTACTCAGAAACTGAAAGAACATTAAAAACAAGAAAAAAACATTAAGAACATAGTGTATAAAACTTTAAAACAAAAAGCTGTCAGAAGAACTTCCTGAGCTGAGGTCTTTTTAAAGACCCTGGAAGAGCCTTGATGGAGTGAAGGCCCTGAGGGAAATTCCTCAAACTCTGTTACGTGTTGAGGGCCCTCTCTTACCCCTGTAAGTTGTCCCATGCTTTTAACGTGAGTTTCAGAACCCAATCCAAACTTGTAATGATTTTTTTTTTCCTTTTATGCCTAAACCCTGTGAAATTGTGTGCACCCTCCCACCCCCATCACATCAAACATTCACGCAAAAACAGTATTTGTTAGTATGAGGAGAACATGTGGATTATTGTCACATTTCTATTTTAACAAGTTTTTTTTTGTTTTGTTTTTTTTTTATTAAAAAGACTTATTTGTTTCAAATATTATGACTGTTCCATGAAATGTTTTACCACATGCTGAATACGCATCTCCTTTAATGTTTGTTACCTTGTATGAGGGGGGTTGGATGTGCGGATTGATTCAAGAGAAAAAAAAAAAAAAAAAGGTCGCTATTCCAACCTGAAAACGGACAGTTTATCCGCGACGCTCTGGCGCTGGGTTTCCCGCTGCTGGTCCGTGGATTTTGAAGGTCTTTGTGTTGTCCATGTTTGCGCTTTGATCTTCTCACTCGGGTCTGCTGCGGGTTTAAATACCATTACCGGGAGCCCTCTCCTCGCCATGTCAGCTGTTGCTTCTTCCGCCGAATTATAGAGACATGTTTCTTCGCCGTAGAAGACCCTTAACTTCGCAGGAAATGGAGTCTGAAAGCGCAATTTCTTCTCTCTTAACACCTTTTTCGCGTCATTGTATTCCCTGCGCTTTTTAAGGACCTCCGGGGCGTAATCGTGTTCCACGAAGACTTTTCTCTCCTGGTGCATAAATCCTTTTTTCTGCCAGGCCAGTCTTACAACCTCTTGTTTTATTTTGAAATTGGAAAATCTTACCAACACCGAACGTGGGGGCGCTTCCGCCGCCGGCCTAGCGGCTAATGAACGATGTGCCTTTTCTATCTTCAAGTCGGTGGTTTGTGGAATATCCAATTTCTCTCTTAGTAAGGATTCCACGCATTCTGCCATTGAGTTAAAACCGTTTTCGGCTCCTTCTATCAGACCATGAATTCTTATGTTGTCTCTTCTTTGTCTTCCTTCTTGGTTGGCTAGCTTAGCCTCTATAGATGCTTGTCTTTTGCGTAGGTCCAGCACAGAATCTTCGAGCACTTTTATTCGTTCCTCTGTTTCCAAGATTCGGTTCTCGGCCTGGTCCACTCTGCTGTTTGTCCTTTTCAATTCTTCTCTGAATTCCCGAAATTCGGCCGTAACCTCTCGGCGAAATCGTCGTAGCTCTTCAAATAGTGATTTCAGGCTAACCTTTTTGTTAGCTACCACCAGTTCCTCGTCTTCTGAACGGAGATCTTCCAGTTCAGATTCTCCGGCCGATACGTGTCCTGGCCTGGAGAATTTCAGTTTCTTCTGTTTTCCTTTAGACATGATGATTTTGTCTTTTGATTTTCACTCCTCCAAAAATCCGTTAAGTTTGATTTTCAAGGTGTTATCTTGGATTGGGTCTGAGAGCTTCAGTGTTAAGCTGCAGTCGCCATGGCGTCCAGACCGGGAGTCGAGATGAACTTTTGTTATTGAACAAATACTTATTTTACCAAGGAATTTACTTGGAACTTGCACAATTGGTGGCTGACAATACTTTTTTGCCCCACTGTATTCTGTGGATTTTCATCTGGGGGCAGCCAGCCATGACGAGCAACAGCGGTGGAGAAAAGTCTTTTGAACACAGCCAAAACCTCCAGATCTGCTTAGTTGTTTTATATATATATATATACGTATATATATATATATTATATATATATATATATATATATATATATATATATATATATATATATATATATATATATATAAGTCTAGGCATATATAAGTCTAGGCAGGGGGTCGATGATGATGACGCTTCGCTTCCAGACAGGCACAACAACTTCTTTGCACGTTTTGAAGCATCAAACCTGACAATCAGAGGGAGAGCTGGCCCATCTCCACAATCTGTTGGGCCAGCTATCATCATCAACGCAGCGGACACACGGAGGACTCTAATTAGGGTCAACCCACGTAAAGCTGCAGGTCCAGACAACATCCCGGGACGTGTGCTCCCAGTCTGCGCGAGCGAGTTGGCGGATGTCCTGACTGACATTTATAACATCTCCCTGAGTTAGGCATCGTTCCCAGATGCTTTAAGACCTCTACTGTAGTACCGGTGGCAAAGAAACCAATTGTGTCCTGTCTGAATGACTATCATCCTGTTGCAGTGATACCAATTGTGCACCTTGGCTCATTGGCACACTACACAGGCTGCGGCCCACTCTTTCACCTGTTTGCGCAGGCTCAGCCAGATGAACTTTGTACCTACCATTTTGAATGACGTGCGCACTCCTGGGTGCGCCAGGGAGTGAACCGACTCAAAAACACGGTGGCGCCAAGCGCGTGGGACCACCGGTTGCGGGCGGCCTGTAGAGACGTCACAGACTAGGGGGGGCCCCCTGTGTTGCAACACTCTGCTCTCCAGCCTTAACCCTGTTGGTCCAGACTGGAGCATGCAAACGTCCGCATCGCTGATCTGCGCAGTGGCCACTAATGCGCGCGAGAGGCAGTCCGCCACCACGTTGAGTTTACCGGTCATATGTCGAATGTCGGTCGTAAACTCCAAGATCGCGGCCAGCTGTCTCTGCTGCTGGGCTGACCATGATTCCGAAACCTTGGCCATCGTGTATGTGTGGCTTGTGGTCCACGAACGCAGTGAAGGTGCGCCCTTCCAGCCAGAACTGGAAGTGGCGTATGGCCAGGGGGAGAGCCAGTAACTCCCTGTCGAACGTGCTGTATTTACGCTCATTGTCGCGCAAAGACCTGCTAAAAAAGGTGAGCAGCTGCCAAGAACCAGTGACGCACTGCTCCGCAATGGCCCCTATTCAATTCAATTCAACTTTATTTATATAGCGCCATTTCACAACAACAGTCATCTCATAGCACTATCAACTGAAGGGGGAACCCCCACAGTTGCAGAAAGACCCCAGCAATCAGGCGATCCCCTGTGAGCAAGCACTTGGCGACGGTGGAGAGGAAAAACTCCCTTTTAACAGGAAGAAACCTCCAGCAGAACCAGGCTCAGGGAGGGGCAGTCATCTGCTGCGACTGGCTGGGGGGTGAGGGGTTAGAGAAGAAGAAAAGAACAGACATGTAGAGAGCAAACAGCACGATGGGGACTCAATCTATGGGAGAGAACAAACAGATGTTAATGACCAGCAAAAAAATAAATATTTCATTGAGAGTGAGGAAAGGAGTGAGGCCCAGTGCATTACTGGAGGTCCCCCGGCTGACTAAACCTATTAGCAGCATAACTAAGGGAGGGTTCAGAAACACATGATCCCTCCCTAATTGTAGGCTATATCAAAAAGGTAGGTTTTAGCCCTATTCTTAAAAACAGAGATCGAGTCTGACTCCCGAATCCAGATTGGCAGCTGATTCCACAGGAGAGGAGCTTGATAACTGAAGGCTCTGCCTCCCATTGTACTTTTGGAGATTCTAGGTATTACAAGTAATCCTGCATTTTGGGAGCGTAGTGCTCTGTTAGGATAATACGGTAGTATCAGATCTTTTAAATAAAAAGGAGCCTGATTGTTTAGAGCTTTGTAAGTAAGAAGAAGGATTTTAAACTTAATTCTAAACTCTATGGGAAGCCAATGAAGGGAGGCCAGAACCGGAGAGATATGATCTCTCTTTCTAGTACCTGTTAAAACTCTTGCTGCAGCATTTTGGATCAGCTGAAGACTTTTTCAAGATGTTTTAGGACAGCCTGATAATAAAGAATTACAATAATCTAATCTCAAGCTAACAAAAGCGTGGATCAGTTTCTCAGCATCACTCTGAGACAAGATGCTCCTAATCTTGGCAATATTACGCAAATGATAGAAGGCAGTCTTAGAAACAAATTTAATATGTGAATTGAAGGACAAATCCTGATCAAAAATAACTCCAAGGTTCCTCACAGAGCTATTAAGAGAAAGAGTAACCGCATCCAAACTGAAAGTTTGATTTGGAAAGGAATTTCTAAGGTTTTTTGGACCAACAAGAATGACTTCAGTCTTACCTGAATTTAGTAGCAGGAAATTACAAGTCATCCAAGCTTTGATTTCCTTAAGACAGGCTTCTAACTTGGCTAATTGATTAATATCATCTGGCTTCATTGACAGGTATAATTGTGTGTCATCTGCATAACAATGAAAATGTATACAGTGCTTTCTAGTAATGATGCCTAACGGAAGCATATATAAACTAAAATGAGTAGGGCCTAGCACAGATCCCTGTGGAACTCCATGACTAAGCTTTGAGTTGAAAGAAAACTCATTATTTACATGAACAAACTGGAACCTATCAGATAAATAAGATCTAAACCACTGCAACGAAGTTCCATTAAGTCCAACATAGTGTTCTAATCTATCAAGTAGAATATTATGATCGATAGTATCAAAAGCTGCACTAAGGTCTAAAAGGACAAGTACAGAAACTAGTCCATTATCAGATGCAATGAGGAGGTCATTAGTGACCTTCACTAAGGCTGTTTCAGTACTATGATGGATTCTAAACCCAGATTGAAACTCTTCAAGTAAACCATTTCCCTGCAGGTGGTCAAATAATTGCGTAGCAACAACTCTTTCTAAGATTTTTGAAATGAAAGGGAAATTAGAGATTGGTCTATTGTTAGCTAAAGCTCCTGGATCTAGCGTTGGCTTTTTGAGTAAGGGTTTAATTACAGCCGTTTTAAAAGCCTGCGGTACATGGCCTAAAGTTAATGAAGAATTGATTATATGAAGAATAAAGCTACCAGTAAGTGGGAAGACTTCTTTAAATAACCTGGTAGGAATAGGGTCTAAAAGACAAGTTGAAGGTTTGGATGAGGAAACTATTTTGTCTAACTCACAAAGGTCGATTGGAGTAAACTCATCAAGACAGACATCAATAGAAGGAGTTGTAGTAGTTACAGTATTTAAGTTAACTGTGGGAAGAATCTGATTGATTTTATCTCTGATGGATGAAATTTTATTATTGAAAAAGTTCATAAAGTCCTGACTAGTAAGCTCTAAGGGAATGCTAGGTTTGACAGAGTCCTGACTCTTTGTCAACCTGGCTACAGTACTGAAAAGAAACCTGGGATTATTCTTGTTCTCTTCTATTAATGCAAAGTAATAACTCGTTCTAGCTTTTCTAAGATATTTTTTATAAATTAAAAGATGATTTCTCCAAGCTAAATAGATTTCATCTAAATTAGTGGAGCGCCATTTTCTTTCTAATTGACGAGTCTTCTGTTTTAAGCTACGAGTTTCTGTGTTGAACCAAGGAGTTAGAAATCTCTGATTAGACTTTTTCTTTTTTAAGGGGGCCACCAAGTCTAGAGTCTGATGCAGAGAAGCTGAAACACTATCCACCATGTTATCAATTACAGAAGGAGCAAGGTGTCTATACCTTATTTCCGTTGTGTTGACACATGGCATAGAGGAAACAATCTGCATAAATTTGGTAACAGCATCATCTGAGAGGCATCTACTGTAATAATATTTTTCTTTAGGAGCCAAATAGTCAGAAATAGTAAAATCAAAGGTTAACAGACAATGGTCTGACAGTGCAGGGTTATGAGGAGACACTACAAGATTTTCTATTTCTATGCCATATGTCAGAACAAGGTCCAATGTATGGTGGAGGTAATGAGTAGAATTTCCTATGGCCGTGTCTGATGCATCGGTAGTGAGTGCTATCCTAGCCGCTGGGTCCGGGTGCGCCAGTAGTGCGGCATTCGCCAGAGCTGTTTTAACCTCGGAAAATGCCTGCTCTCGCTCAGGAATCCAGTTGACTCTGTCCACCGGCTTCCGTTTCTTAAGTGCGGCGTACAACGGCTGCATGAGCTGGGCTGTGCGGGGGATGAAACAATTGTAGAAGTTAACCATCCCCAAAAACTTCTGCAGCGCCCTGACCATCTGAGGCCGGGGAAAATTCGCCACGACGCGCATCTTGTCCAGCAAGGGTATCGTGCCCTCCAGTGAGATGCGGTGGCCCAAAAAATTGATCCCCGTCACTCCGAACTGGCACTTCGCCGGGTTGATTATTAATCCGTGCTCCTCCAACCTCTAGAAAACTGTCCTGAGGTGGGCTACGTGTTCGTCCTCGGACGCGCTGGGCACCAGGATGTCATTCAGGTAAACGAACACAAACAGCAGGTCGCACAACGCCGCATCCATCATGCGTTGGAATGTCTGCGCCGCGCCTTTTAGCCCGAAAGGCATGCGTAAAAACTCAAACAGACCAAACGGGGTTATTACTGCCATTTTAGGCATGTTCCCAGAGTGCACCGGGACCTGGTGGTAACCGCAGACCAGGGCTATCTTGGAAAAAATGCATGCCCCGTTGAGGTGAACAGAAAAATCCTGAATATGAGGTATGGGGTAGCGGTCGTGCACTGTGGCATTGTTTAATCTGCGGAAATCTCCACAAAGGTCGCCATGATCCCTCAGCCTTAGGAACCATATGTAGCGGGGATGCCTATGGGCTGTTTGAGCGCCTGATGATGCCCAACTTTTCCAAGTTGGCAAACTCCTCGCGCGCTATGGCCAATTTAGTTGCGTCCAGGCGCCGAGGTCGTGCGAAAACGGGCAGCCCCATAGTGGTAATGAAGTGCTCCACCCCGTGTTTAGTGACGGTTGCCAAAAATGTCAGGACCATGAGTGCTGGGAACAGGTTGAGTAGTGTGTGGAACTTACCCCCTGGAACTGTGACGTTGGCTAGTGTTGTGGGCCCAGCTCCTTTAGCTGTACAGGTGAGAGAATCAGAAGACATTGCATTAATCAGGCATCTGTTAGCCACATCAACTAGTAGTCCATGTACACACAAAAAATCAGTGCCTAAAATGGGGAAGCTGCATGCCGCTATGACGAATGTCCATTGGTATGTACGGCCGTGCAAGGATACAGTCAGTGTCCCCTCTCAAAAAGTCTTAATGTCTGAGCCGTTTGCAGCTGTCAGCTCAGGGCCGCTAGTTCCCGCAAGCCGGTCGGCATAGGACGGCAGGATGAGACGCTTTTGGGATCCGGAGTCTATGAGGAACCGTCTCCCCGAGCGTGAGTCTGTCACATAGAACAGCTTGCTTGCTTCACCGGTGGTCGCAGCTGCTACCGACTGCCGGTCCCGGCGTTTCCCGAACACTTGAATTGGCACGGTGGCACGCATCGGCATGCGTCCTCTCCAAAACGGTGGTGGTAGAAACAGAGCGTGTCCCTCCGGTGCTTCTTGGTCCCTGCTGCAGCCACCATCACTGGCTTCTCACCTCCGCTGGCCGTCTCGCTGAGTTCCGACACCGCTGCGTTCACTGTGAGGGCTCTGGTAGTGAGGATAAGCCGATCTGTCTGCTGGGCTAGCGCCCGGTAGTTGCGCGTGGCCAGCAGCGGCGAATTGGCAAGGACCGCTCTGGCCGCTGTCGAGAGGTTCCGGAGGAAAAGGTGGGCAAAGAGAAAATGCCCGTCATCTGTGCCCATCAGTGCCAACATCTTCTCCATCAATTCGACCACTGACTCGTCTCCTAACTCGGAGCGGGTCAGGACCCTCTCTGCTCTCTCACAGTCCAAGAGCATGTAGCGTCGGGTCAGCACGGTTTTGAGAGCACCGTACTTGTCGTGAGCTGGGGGCTGTTGGAGCAGGCTCACCACCTGCTGAGTTGTGCTTGCGTCCAGCGCTGCGACCATGTAGTAATATCTGGTGTCATCTGCCGTTATTCCCTGGAGCGCGAACTGGGCCTTGGTGTGAAGGAACCAAGACCTCGGGTCATGTAGCCAAAAGTCTGGGAGTTTGACCGAAATGGCGCACGCGTTGCTGGCACTTCCCGTCCGAGCTGTCTTCGGGGTGTTTGCCTCGCTTTCCATTGTGCATCAAGGGTCACCAGTGTGGAGAGAATAACCAGGCCGAACTTTTCCAAGCAGATGAAACTTTATTCCACTCTCTCTCACATTCACCAGAATCAGAAAGCATGCCACCAGGTTGCAGGTACTCTCTTTTATATCACAGCACTAACACTTCACTGCTACCTGGGGTGCTGCATTAACATATCACTCCCCACACTACCATAATTCAGGCAAGGCATCATGGGGCCGAGCAATAAGGTGGATATAGAAATATATATATATATATATATATATATATATATATATATATATATATATATATATATATATATATATATATATATATATATATATATGTATTGTGGGAATGTGGGAATGACGAGACAGGTTTCTCTCAAGTCAGGTTTATTCACATTCACCATCATCTCAAAGAAGAAAGAGAACATTACAGGGAACTCTCGTCCTTAAATACCAGGACTCTCACAGTTTACAAGTCACATGCATCACAGATCACGTTGCATTATAATTGCCAGTAACAATGCATCCCCTCTCTCTGACATCACCCTCACTGTCTACAATGCATCTCCTCTTTAATCCTTTTAATAACACCCCCACAGTCTCAAGCCTTGCATACCAAAGCTAACATCCTTGCAGCTTCCTGTAATCTCCAAGGAAGCTCTGCCTTTGTTCTGATCTAAAATGTGAGTCACAAAGTAGGTCACATATGTGTGTCCACCACACCAGCCCCTCCAACATTTTAGAACAAACAAGAGAATAACAACATGCATGCCGTGATAGAATCAATACACATCAGTCCGCATGCTGTCTAGGCTTCAGTCTCCTGCCGTATCTGCTGTAGCTGGGATTCAACGTCTCTGCGGCGCTGTCACGCTGGGGGTTTGTCGTCTGGGGGTGGAAACCTTTTGTCAGTCCCTGCGGGTGTTCTGGGGAAACATTACTCTGTGAAGCCCCCCATGGGGGTCTACCTCGCCGCGGGGCCCTTGCCAACAGCACTTGCTCATCTGCCACCACAAAAGCGGGTTTGAGTCTGTTTATGCCAACTTTTTCTTTCCTACCCCCCAAATCTAGCAAAAACTGCTTGTCCCCTGTTTCCAACACTCTGAACGGTCCGTCATAAGGCGGTCGCAGTGGGGTTCAATTCGCATCGTGTCTGACAAAAACAAACTCTGCGTTCTTTCAAAGCTTTAGGCACAAAAACGCGCGGAAAACTGTGGTGCACGGGGCCGGGCAGCGTGCTTGATTCTATGGTACTCCACAACAGCTGAGACGGGGAGGCGTCTGGCGCAGGGTTATCTGGGAGAAACTCCCCAGGCAGCCTAAGTGGCTGCGCAAACACGAGCTCGGCTGGGGAGGCTTCTAAGTCCTCTTTAGGCGCAGAACGCAACCCCAATAACACCCACGGTAACTTGTCTACCCAATTTGCATCCGTCAGTGATGCTCTGAAAGCTGCTTTCAATGACCTATGAAAACGTTCGCATAACCCGTTAGCCTGCGGATTGTACGCTGTTGTGAGGTGAATTGTGACACCCAGGCTGCGGGCCATTGTCGACCAAAGTTCGGACACAAATTGAGGGCCTCTGTCGGACGTAATGTCCGACGGAACTCCGAAACGCGCCACCCAAGCTGTTAAAAATGCGCGCGCTACCTCCTCGGCCGTGGTTGATGCCAGTGGAACCACTTCAGGCCAGCGCGTGGTGCGGTCCACCATTGTCAGAAGGTGTGTGCACCCCTGTGATGGCGGGAGGGGTCCCACGAGGTCCACATGAACGTGATCAAACCTCTTGACCGGAATGTGAAACAGCTCCAAAGGAGCTCTCGTGTGTCTGTGTACTTTGGCCCGTTGACACGCCGTGCAGGCTGCTGCCCACTCTTTAACTTGTTTGCGAAGACTCGGCCACACAAATTTCTCTCCTACCATTTTGACCAACGCGCGCACTCCCGGGTGCGCCAAAGCATGAATCGAGTCAAAAATGCGGCGGCGCCACGCGGCCGGTACTACTGGACGCGGCAGTCCAGTGGAGACATCACAGATTAGGGGGGGCATACCGTCTTGCAGCACCCTGTTCTCCAGCCTTAACCCTGTTGGTCCAGACTGGAGCGCGCGCACATCCGCGTCACTAACCTGCTCCGCGGCCATGGCTGCATAATCTATTCCTACGCTGACTGGGGCCGCCACGGCGCGTGAGAGGCAATCTGCCACTACATTCAGTTTACCCGCTACATGCTGAATATCAGTGGTAAACTCTGAGATCACAGCCAGCTGTCTCTGCTGCCGGCCTGACCACGGTTTGGAAACCTTGGCCATCGTGAATGTTAGCGGCTTGTGGTCAACGAACGCGGTGAAACGGCGTACCTCCAGCCAGAACTGAAAGTGGCGGATGGCCAAATGGAGAGCCAGTAGCTCCCTGTCGAACGCGCTGTATTTTCATTCGTTATCGCGCAAGGTCCTGCTGAAAAAGGCGAGGGGCTGCCAAACCCCGGCTACATGCTGCTCCACGACCGCCCCTATGGCCACATCAGACGCATCAGTAGTGAGCGTTATGCGTGCCATTGGGTCTGGGTGCGCCAACAACGCAGCCTTTGCCAAGGCTGCTTTGACCTCCGAGAATGCTTGGTCCCGCTCCAGGGACCACTCGACCTTATTCGCGGGTTTTTGTTTTTTGAGCGTGGCATACAGCGGCTGCATGAGTTGCGCCGCGCGGAGGAGAAAACGGTTATAAAAATTCACCATTCCCAAAAACTCCTGTAACGCCCTGACCGTCTGCAGCCGGGGAAAATCTGCTACCGCGCGCACTTTGTCAGGAAGCGGAACCGCTCCTTCGTGGGAGACACGGTGTCCTAAAAAGTCGATCTGCGCCACCCCAAACTGGTACTTCGCTGGGTTGATTATTAACCCGTGATCTCCCAACCTCCGGAAAACTGTAGCCAGGTGGTTTTCGTGTTCGTCTTCGGACGCGCTGGCTACCAAAATATCGTCCAAGTAGACGAACACGAAAGGGAGATCGCGAAGCACCGCATCCATCATGCGTTGGAACATCTGTGCAGCCCCTTTGAGCCCGAAAGGCATGCGCAAAAACTCGAATAGGCCAAATGGAGTTATTACCGCTGTTTTGGGTATGTCCTCAGTGCGCACTGGAACTTGGTGGTACCCGCGGACCAAATCTATCTTTGAAAAAACGCGAGCCCCTGCCAAATGAACGGAAAAATCTTGGATATGCGGGATTGGGTAGCGGTCGTGCACTGTAACGTTGTTTAACCTGCGGAAATCCCCGCAAGGTCGCCATGAGCCGTCAGCCTTCGGGACCATGTGTAGCGGGGAAGGCCAAGGGCTATTTGAACGCCTGATTATGCCCAACCTCTCCAGGTTGGCGAACTCCTCACGCACTATGGCTAGTTTAGCTGCGTCCAAGTGGCGAGCTTTTGCAAAAACGGGCGGTCCGGTAGTGGTAATAAAATGTTCCACCCCGTGTTTAGCGACAGTTGCCGAAAATGTGGGGACCGTGAGTGCTGGGAACTGAGTGAGCAGTGTGTGGAACTTACCGCTTGTAGCTGTGACGTTGGCTTGTGCTGTTGGCGGGGCCACTCGCGCTGTACAGGGGATAGAATCAAAAGAAAATGCATTAACCAGGCGCCTGCTAGTGAGATCAACTAACAAACCATGTGAGCACAAAAAATCAGCCCCCAACATATTGAAATTCACTGCTGCAATAATAAAAGTCCACTCAAATGTACGGCCGTGTAGAGACAGAAGCAGAGTCTTCTCACCAAAGGTCTTAATCTCCGAGCCGTTCGCTGCTGTCACCCTTGGACCTTTGGAACCCGTTAGCCTGTCCGCGTAGGAAGGTGTGATGAAACTCAACTGGGAGCCTGTGTCCACGAGGAATTGCCTCCCCGAGCGTGCGTCCAACAAGTAGAGCAGCTTGTTCTCCTCCCCGAGGGCCGCGGCTGCTACCGACTCCCGGTCCTGGCATTTCCCGAACGCTTGAACTGGCACGGTGGTACACATTTGCGTGCCCTCTCTACGAAGCGGCGATGGGAGAAACAAAGGACGTCTGATCCGCATTCCCTGGCCCCTGCCGCCGCCGTCGTTGGTGCGTCTGGCACTGCTGCCCCCGGCCCCCTGCCATGTCCGGTCGTCGCGCCGAGTTCCGCTGCAGCGGCCGCGCGCTGTTTGCAGGCGTTGACAATTCGTTGCGCCTCCCGGCCCAGCGCGCTGTAGTCCCGTTGGGCCAACAGTGGCGAACTGGCCAGGGTCGGTCTCGCTGCTGACGGTAGGGTCCTGAGGAAGAGGTGGGTGAAAATAAAGTGGTCGTCGTCAGAGCCTTTTAACCTCAACAACTTCTCCATAAGGTTCGTGGGCATGTCATCTTCCAACTCCGTCAGCGCCAGGAGTCGCTCTGCTCGCTCCTCCACTGAGGGGGTGAAGTGCTGGATGAGTGCAGCCTTCAACGCGTCGTATTTGTCACTGTTCGGCGGCTGGTCGATCAGGCTCTCCACATGCTGGGCCGTGTGGTTGTCCAGTTTTGCGATCACATGGTAGAATTTTGTGTCGTCTACCGATATCCCCCGGAGGTTGAACTGCGCCTCGACCGCATGAAACCAGGAGCGCGGATTGTTTTGCCAAAAGTCCGGTAGCTGGACCGTAGCGGCATTCGCATGGCTGGGGGCTCCTGACGAGGCTGGCCCGGGGAAAATCTCCTCTCGCTGCATGCTCGTCTTGGGTCACCAGTGTGGGAATGTGGGAATGATGAGACAGGTTTCTCTCAAGTCAGGTTTATTCACATTCACCATCATCTCAAAGAAGAAAGAGAACATTACAGGGAACTCTCGTCCTTAAATACCAGGACTCTCACAGTTCACAAGTCACATGCATCACAGATCACGTTGCATTATAATTGCCAGTAACAATGCATCCCCTCTCTCTGACATCACCCCCACTGTCTACAATGCATCTCCTCTTTAATCCTTTTAATAACACCCCCACAGTCTCAAGCCTTGCATACCAAAGCTAACATCCTTGCAGCTTCCTGTAATCTCCAAGGAAGCTCTGCCTTTGTTCTGATCTAAAATGTGAGTCACAAAGTAGGTCACATATGTGTGTCCACCACAATATATATATATATATATACTATATACTGTATATATATAATATATATATAGTGTGTGTGTGTGTGTGTAGATATTCACGATCTTGTTGTTGTTCTCCTTCTTCGCGTTTAATTTTGCTGTTGCAGTGTCGGGCTACTGCTGCCTGCTGGTTGGAGAATGGCATATTCTGTTAATTATTCCTGTGTGTTTGAATGCATGTTTTATTTTATACAGATGAAGCGAAAATTTCCAAATTATATAATGTAGAATCTAGTGATGGCACGACAGGCTCCGGAGCTTCAAGGGTGCTCCGAGCTTATCCAGGAAATATTTAGCAAAGCACGTTTCGAGGCGTGAATTGCTGACATTGTACCACTTGATTGAGTCAGGAAGCCATTCATGATTTGGCATGCAACATGAAATAAAGTGAGCAGCGATACACAATGGAAATCCCTGTCCCTCACGTTTTTTGTTGTTGATGTTTGACGGTGTAAGGAATTTGTCACAGCCAATTTTCAGATGGAGGCAGCACCAAAAACATGGACTTCTCCCATTTGGGAATATTTTGAGCACATTGCTCCCATTGATGTATTTTCCACAAATAGTGGATATTTACTGTAACTGAGGTGATGGCTTAGTGCAGGGGTGTCCAACCATGTGCCATGGAGAGCCAAGACCCTGCAGGTTTTACCTCCAACCAGTGTCTTCAACAGCAGATTTCAGTGAACTTCTTCCCACTGATTGCTGATAAGTGAAAACACCTGCTGAAGAGACTGGGTAGAAGAGAAAACCTGCAGGGTCTTGGCTCTCCATGGCACATGGTTGGACACCCCTGGCTTAGTGGTAAAGCATCTGCTCTATAAGTGGGAGTCCTGGGTTTGAATCTCACCTGGCTCATTCTTGTAATGTTATTTTTATTTGCAAGGTGAAGTGTCTGTTGTGTTCCAAAGAGCTTGGATCATTATTATGCATCATTATGCTGAGGCACTATTGCCATTGTGCCCTGCATAAGAATAAGGCCAGAGTTGAATATACTGGGAAAGACAGTATAAGACTGTTGAAAATTTATTGTTTCTTAATAAAAATGATTAAGTAGTACAAGCACATCAAGTAACACAGGCACATTCACTGTAGTCAGCTCAGTTTTATTATTTCTTTTTTCCCTTCTGATCATTGATATTTCTTAAAGGACAACACATTTATTGAAATTGAAAAAATGCACACTAAACCAGTAATGCCCTTGTAAAAATCTGCATGCTGTATGCGTTTTGTCAACTACATTGCTTAGTAGAGCAAATGAAGTTTCACATGAGGCTTTGTCGATATGAACCATTTTGATGGAAAGGCTCAAGTCTTCAAGAAAGCCTTATCCACCCACCACTAAGTGGTAGCCAAGAGATAGATAGATAGATAGATAGCCTTTTTTGTCATTATACAAACAAATGTATAATGAGATTTAAGCATCTCCTTCAGTGCAACATATGTAAAAGAGAAAAATAAAAAGCATAAAAAACAATAAATTCCTGCAATAAATAATGTATAATGTGTACAATGTACATAATCTAAGATAAAAATAAGTTATATATACAATATAAAAATAAAAAGATTAAAAAGATTGCGCCGCATTCTGGACCGTAAATGTCAATTACACAGTGATGTGTTTAGAGGTATACTGGGGGGGGGGGGGGTCAGGGAGGGTTGGACTGAGAATTCAGAGCCATGATGGCTTTTGGAAAAAAACTGTTCTTGAGTCTATTTGTCCTGGCTTTGATACACCTGTAGCGCCTCCCTGAGGGTAGCAGGTCAAACAGGTCAGCTCCAAGATGGTAGATGTCCTTGATGATGTATTGTGCTCTACTAAGGCAGTGGGCGGTGTAAATGTCTGTCAGGGAGGGGAGAGGGCGGCCGATGATCTTCTGTGCTGCCTTTACTACCCTCTGCAACCTCTCCCTGTCTGCCATTGTGCAGTTCCCATACCACACTGTAATGCAGTATGTGAGCAGACTCTCAGTGGATGAGTGATAGAAGGTCAGCAGCAGGGTGGAGTTGAGGTCGTACTTCCTGAGGACTCTCAGGAAGTGTAGCCGCTGCTGAGCCTTCTTAATAATTGCCGAGATGTTGTCTGTCCAGGAGATGTCAGAGGGGTTCAAGTCCCAGTGGGGTTGTCCTTATTTATTTTTATTTACAAGGTGAAGCGTCTGTTGTGTTTACAAAAGCTTGGATACAACAATAACACATCATTACGCTGAGGCACTATTGTGCCCTGCATGACAATAAGGACAGAGATGAATGTACTGAGAAAGACAGTATGACTGTTGAAAAGTTATTTCTTAATAAAAATGGATAAGTAGCACAGGCACATTCACTGTAGTCACCTCAGTTTTATTATTTCTTTTTTTCCCTTATGATCATTGATATTTCTTAAAAGACAGTGCATTTATTGAAATGAAAAAAATACACAAACCAATAACACCCTTGTAAAAATCTGCATGTTGTATACGTTTTGTCTACGAGATGGCCGAGCAGAGAAAATGACACACAGTTGGAAGGAAGCTCTGCCTTTGTTCTGATCTAAAATGTGAGTCACAAAGTAGGTCACATATGTGTGTCCACCACAATAGTATGAATATGTACCCATACATATTGTCACCCTCCGTAGCAACTGATATTGTCCTAGTTGTATACTTGAGGGGACCATTTGTGTAAGTCTATTGCGTCTTTTGCATTCAATACTATTAGGTCGTCACGTTTTTTTGCTATCTCTGCGAGCAGCCCTGCTTAGGTTATACAGTCTGACAGCCGTAGGTAGGAAGGACCTGCGAAACCTCTCGGTTGCACACCTAGGATGATGTAGTCTACTGCTAAATGAGCTCCTCAGTGCGTTGAGTATGTCCTGCATAGGGTGGGACTCGGACTCCAGCAGAGATGACAGTTTAGCCACCATCCTTCTCTCTCCTATCTCCTCCACTGGGTCAAGGCGTTGCCCCAGGACAGATCTAGCTTTCTTGATCAGTTTGTTCAGTCTCTTCCTATCGGCTGCTGTAATGCCACTGCCCCAGCAGACCACTCCAAAAGTGATGGCTGATGCCACCACCGTGTCGTAGAATGTCTTCAGCAGCGCCCCTTGTACACCAAAAGACCTGAACCTCCTCAGTAAGAACAGCCTGCACTGTCCCTTCTTGTAGGGTGCGTTGGTATTGTGTGACCAGTCTAGTTTATTGTTCAGATGAACACCCAGGTACTTGTAGGATGTCACCATCTCAATGTCTGTTCCCTGTATGTTTACTGGTGCTGTGAGGGGTTGTCCTTGCCTGCAGCAGTCCACCACCAGCTCCTTAGTTTTCCTCGGGTTGATCTGGAGGCAGTTCCGATGGCACCAATCCACGAAGTCCTGGATAAGTCCTCTGTACTCAGCTTCATCTCCGTTGGAGATGAGGCCAACAATCGCAGAGTCGTCAGAGAACTTTTGTAGATGGCAGTGTGTTGTGTTGTGGGAGAAGTCCACAGTATAAAGGGTGAACAGGAAGGGAGCCAAAACCGTTCCCTGGGGGGCCCCCGTGCTACCGATGATCGTGTCGGACACACAATCTCGGGTTCTCACAAACTGTGGCCGGTTAGTGAGGTAGTCCAGGATCCATGATGACAGGTGCTGGTCCACCCCTGCACACAGCAGCTTGTCCTTCAGGATCATCGGTTGGATGGTGTTGAAAGCACTGGAGAAGTCAAAGAACATTATCCTCACCGCATTCCCGGGCTTCTCCAGGTGAGACAGAGAACGGTGAAGGAGGAAGATGACCGCATCCTCCACCCCAATGCCATGCTGGTAGGCGAACTGGAGTGGATCCATTGCTGGTCCCACCAGGGTTGGGAGGTGAGCAAGGAGCAGTCTCTCCAGGGTCTTCATCAGGTGAGATATCAGGGCCACTGGTCTGTAGCTGTTCAGGTCTTTGGGGTGGGAAGTCTTTGGTACAGGTATCACACAAGATGTTTTCCACAACTGTGGTACCCTCCCCAGCTTCAGGCTCAGGTTGAAGATGTGCTCCACAATCCCACACAGCTGGTCTGCACAGGACTTGAGGAGCTTCGCGCTGATTCCGTCCGGTCCCGAGGCCTTCCTCGCCTTGATCTTCCTCAGCTCCATTCTCACCTGGGTCATAGTGAGGGTCAGGTTGGGGGGCTGTGTGCTGGGAGTGGGGGGTGTTGGTGGAGTGGGGTGTGGACAGCATATCTCGATGACTTTAGAGGCAGCAGTGGTTGTTGTGCAGTCAGGGGGGAGGGCGGTTGGTCAAACCTATTAAAAACAGGTTCAGATTGTTCGCCCACTCCACCCCCCCCCCCGCCCCCCGTCGCCTGGGAGGAGGTATTCTGGAGCCCAGAGATGGTTTTAAGGTTTCTCCAGACCCCGCCGATGTCACTCTGTTGCAGCTTGTCCTCCATCTTCTTCCTGAAGCTGTCTTTGCCTTCTCTGATCTTCCTCCTCAGCTCCCTCTGTACGGACTTCAGCATCTCCCTGTTCCCCGACCTGAAGATTCGCTTCTTCTCTCTCAGAAGTGTTTTTATCTCAGGGTTGATCCAGGGTTTGTTGTTTGAGCAACACCGTATGGTCTTGGTGGGTACGGTGTTGTCCACACAGAAGCTGATGTTGTCCGTGATGGTGTGAGTGAGGCCATCGATGTCCTCACCATGTGCATCGCAGAGCTGCTCCCAGGCAGTGGTTTCAAAACAGTCCTTTAGAGCATCCATTGCCTCCTCAGACCATAACTTCACTGTGCGCATGACCAGAGGTTGTCTGTGTACTAGGGGTTTGTACACCGGCAGATGATGAGACCAAGTTGTGATCCGATCTCCCGACTGGGGGGAGTGGTGATGAGGTGTACGCCTCCTTAGTATTTGCATAGAATAAGTCCAGTGTTTTATTGTCTCTCGTGTGGCATGTGACATACTGAGTGAGCGTGGGTAGAATGGGGGACAGTGAAATATGGTTGAAATCACCTGAGCTGAAGAGAAGAGCATCTGGGTGTTCTGTCAGCAGCCTGCCAGTTACTGAGTGGATGACGTCACGCGCTGTCCCAGCATTCGCCGTCGGATTTGCATCAATAGCAATGCAGATCACGTGTGAGTATTCCCTCGGGAGATAGGTAGGCCGCATGCTAACAGCTAGCAACTCGATGTCTTTGCTGCAGTGCTGTTCCTTAACCGTGATATGTCCCGGTCTGCACCAGCTGTTATTGACATACATTATCACTTCCCCGCCTCTTGCCTTCCCACTGTCTGGTGTCCGGTCTGCCCGTATTGCGTGGAAACCCTCCAGTTCATTGTTAGCATCTGTTGCTAGTTCTGTTAGCCACATCTCAGTAAACATCATCAAGCTACTCTCTCTGTACATGCTCTCATAGCGGGAGATAGCCGCTAGCTCGTCAGTCTTATTGAGTAGCGATCGTACATTCCCCATAATAACGGATGGGAGGACGGGTCTGTACCTTATATTCCTCGCCTGCCGTCTTACTCCAGCTCGACATCCACTCTGTTTCTGTCTTATTTCTCCCGGTATGTCGGGTTTTTGCGTTAGCATCATGGGCCGGTTAAGTGCTAACAGCTGGTCTCTATTATACTGCCTCCTGCAAGAAACAGTGGCTCCGTCCGCTGGCTCAGGAGACATTTGGACGATCTACGTGTCTGGATGGAATAAAGGTGTCGCTGGATCAGAAAGAATAGCAAGAGAGCCAGATAGTAAATAGAAATAGGAAGAAATTGATCTGCTGTTGCAAAAAGGCAGCCTACTGATGTGGATGCAGGATGCAGCTGCATTAGTTATCTTGCTTTTAGTTCATGTTGTGTGGCTCCCGTGTGACTGGTACTGAGTGCGTCAGTGCGAGTCATAGTTCCTGAGAAGCAGATAATCTATACACCAAGTTTTGACCAGATGTACTGGACCAATCATGATGGACAATTGCTTCTCCACCTTTCAGATAATGAAGGGCTTCAAGAGCTGAGTGATGTGTGTTTGAGTCAGAATGGTGCGCGAATAGGCTCTGAGACTATTTTTGTATTGTTCTCCACTGGCCAGTGTAATTAAATTTGCTGAAACTCTGATCCAGCCTGGTTTTTGACTGAAGGTTTAGAAGAATTTTTCTAACACCCCTTAAAGATGCAGCTGGAACAATCTCGTAGGTGACATCCTGCTCAGGAAGTATGAGTGGATCAGTGAGTGGGCTATCTGCTAATGTGTCCTCTGCTTGGTCTTGACTAATCACAAAGGTTGATTCAATGTTGAAAGACTGGCCAGTGTAGAGGAGCTTGAAATAACGAGGCGATGTGATTCATAAACCAAAGTTTATTATCAGCACCTCTAACAAGTCTCATCTAGGTGCAGCAGCAGAAGACGTAAGAGAGCGAACACCTTCGGCTCTACGAGCTTATACTCGCACATAACAAAAGAAATGCATATCAAAAGCTGACATCCCTCACTATCTTAATCCCCTCTTTTGTCTTCGTACTCCTCCACCTGGCCCTGGGGGGTCAGGGCAACCCATCCGGTCTCCACCGCAGTGCCTCGGATGCTCTTTGATCTTCACTGGCGGTTGAGACTCTTTGTCCTGTTCTGAGGTGTGAAGTCGTTTTACATATGTAATCACTAAACACTCTCACATGCTTAAACATATGTAGGTTATGGGATATATGATTAATATAGACCACAGCCCCCCCCCCCCAAACGACTAAGAAAAGGACAATAGAAAAATTCACAGTTTAAGATAATTATTATGACATACTAACTGCTACACCTCTTGACGCAGAAGAAACTTTCCAGCAGCCATGCTCCTAAGAGAGTTCAGTGGTAATCATAACAGCATAGTAATATCACAAGTCAGTCCTAACCTGTTACAGCACAATTAGTGAACAACTGTTGAGTAGTTTGCATCAGTCTCTGTGCCGTCTGGGTTTTAATCTTCTCCCGAATCTGCTGTGGGTCCGCTTGGGCATCCTGGTGGGACCTTCCTGTAAGGAATCTGCAGCTTGGGGAGGAGAGTGATTAACTGTTCCCTGCAGGGGAGCTGAGTCTTTTCTCTTGGGGGGTCTACCCCGCCGAGGTGCTCTCGCCAACCGTGCAGGCTCGTCTCTCAACAAGAAGGCAGGTTTAAGTCTGTCAATGCTGACTGTTTCTTTTCTATCCCCAAAATCAAGCACAAAATGTTTATCACCAGGTTCCAGCACTCTGAATGGCCCATCGTATGGTGGGCGGAAAGTTGGTTTTAAAGCTTCATGCCTAACAAAAACAAATTCAGCGTTTTTTAAAGCTTGGGGGACAAAAACCCGTGGAAAAGAGTGATGTGCCGGTCCGGGGAGAGAGTCCGGTCCGTTGCTGCCTAAAAACCTCGGGGCTGGAAGATGCCCTGGCTCTGGGTTCTCTGGTAAAAATTCACCTGGGAGCCTGAGAGGTTGTGCAAAAACTAATTCTGCTGGGAAGGCGTCTAGATCCTCTTTGGGCGTAGCACGCAACCCCAATAAAACCCAGGGAAGTTTATTTACCCAATTTGTGTCAGTTAGTGAGGCTCTGAGGGCAGCCTTTAAAGATCTGTGAAAACGCTCGCATAACCCATTAGCCTGAGGGTGATAAGCGGTGGTGCGGTGAATTGTCGCCCCTAAGCTGCTGGTCATGGCTGACCAAAGCTCCGAGACAAATTGAGGCCCCCTATCGGACGTGATGTCCGATGGGACGCCGAAACGTGCCACCCAGTTTGTCAAAAAAATGCGAGCGACTTCCTCCGCTGTGGTTGACGCCAGAGGGACTGCCTCTGGCCAGCACGTGGTGCGGTCTATCATTGTTAACAGGTGTGTGAAACCTTGGGAGGAAGGTAGTGGCCCCACGAGGTTGACATGAACGTGGTCGAACCTTCTAGCAGGGATTCGAAAAGGCTCCAGAGGAGCTTTTGTGTGTTTGTGTACTTTGGCGCGCTGACAAGAAATGCAAGTCTTTGCCCATTCTTTTACGTTTTTGCGCAGGCCAGGCCACACAAACTTTTCGGCGACCATTTTAACCGAAACGCGCACACCTGGGTGCACGAGGGAGTGAATCGAGTCGAAAATACGGCGGCGCCATGCAGCTGGGATTAATGGGCGAGGTCGGCCGGTTGAGATGTCACATATTAGGGGGGGCACACCGTTGCGTAAAACCCTTTCCTCCAGCCTTAACCCTGTTGGTCCAGACAGGAGTGCGCGCACGTCCGCGTCACTACTTTGCTCCTCTGCCATGGCTGCATAATCTATCCCTGCGTGGATTGGTGCTGCGTATGTGTCCGCGTTGGCGAAGAGTTCAGCGGCTGAGGTAGTATAATCTGTCTCCTCGCGCTCTGGCGATGTCACAGCGTGAGGCAGTCTGCTACCACGTTAAGTTTGCCTGCCACATGTCGAATGTCTGTGGTGAACTCTGAAATCGCAGCCAGCTGTCTTTGTTGCCTGCCTGACCACGGTTCGGAAATTTTAGCCATCGCAAAGGTGAGCGGTTTGTGGTCTACAAAAGCCGTGAAACGCCGCCCTTCCAACCAGAACTGGAAGTGGCGGATGGATAAATGAGGCGCTAGCAGCTCTCTGTCAAAAGTGCTGTATTTACGCTCAGTTTGGTTTAGCGATTTGCTGAAGAATGCCAAAGGTTGCCAGATTCCGCTGACGTGTTGTTCTACAACCGCCCCTATGGCCAGGTCTGAAGCGTCTGTGGTAAGCGCAATGTGGGCCGAGGGATCGGGGTGAACCAACAATGTGGCATTAGCTAGGGCACTTTTTACTTCCGCGTTCGCGCTCCGGGGTCCATTCGACCGCGTTGGAAGGTTTTTGTTTTCTGAGCGCGTCATATAGGGGCTGCATGAGCTGAGCTGCGTGGGGGAGGAAACGGTTGTAAAAATTAACCATTCCCAAAAATTCTTGCAGCGATTTGACCGTTTGTGGCCGTGGGAAACTTTTTACTGCGTGAACTTTGTCTGGCAGTGGGACTGCCCCCTTCGGAGAAACTCTGTGTCCTAAAAAATCAATTTGTGACACACCGAATTTGCATTTGGCTGGATTGATTATTAACCCGTGCTCTTCTAGTCTCTGAAAAACCATTGTGAGATGCTGCTCGTGTTCTTCCTCAGACGAGCTGGCTACCAGCATATCGTCGAGGTAGACGAACATGAAAGGGAGGTCGCGTAATACTGCGTCCATCATCCGCTGAAAGGTTTGAGCAGCACCTTTGAGGCCGAAAGGCATCCGCAAAAATTCAAAAAGACCGAAGGGGGTTATTACAGCTGTTTTAGGAATGTCCTCTGCTCGAACTGGGACTTGACCGCGGACTAGGTCTATTTTTGAAAAAATGCGCGCACCCGCCAGATGTAGTGAAAAGTCTTGAATGTGAGGAATTGGGTAGCGGTCATGCGCTGTCGCATTGTTTAATCTGCGGTAATTGCCGCACGGCCTCCAAGAACCGTCGGATTTCGGGACCATGTGAAGTGGTGACGCCCAGGGGCTTTTCGAGCGTCTGATAATGCCTAATTTTTCAAGGGTAGTAAACTCGTCCCGAGCTATGGCGAGCTTGGTCGCGTCTAAGCGCCGAGTTTTGGCGAATACGGGTGGGCCCGTTGTGGGAATAAAGTGTTCGACCCCGTGTTTAGCCACTGTGGCTGAGAATTTGGGAATTGTGAGTGCTGGGAATTGGGTGAGGAGTTGATCAAACTTACCTCCTGCTGTGGTGACGCTGGCCTGCACGGGTGGTGGAGAAAGTCGAGCTGAGCAGGGAATAGAAGCAAAGGACAGTGCATTAACCAAGCGTCTGTTCGCTAGATCAACTAATAACCCATGTGCACACAAAAAATCTGCGCCCAACAAGTTAAAACTCACTGCCGCTACAACAAATGTCCATCTGTAGTTGCGGCCGTGGATGCAGAGGGGCAGGCTTTTTTCGCCAAAAGTGTCGATGCTGGAGCCGTTGGCTGCCACCGCTCCATTGCCCCGGGGGCCCATGGCCCGGTCAGCTTGGGAGGGCATGACAAAACTTAGTTGAGCTCCCGTGTCAATAAGGAACCGCTTGCCGGTGTGTCCGTCCGTCACATATAAAAGCTTGCTTTTTTCGCCGAGAACCGCCGCTGTTAACGGCTCTCGGCTTCGGCGTTTTCCCGAAATCGTGAATTTGCAGGGGGGAACGCATTTGTAAGCCTTCTCGGCGAAGCGGTGGTGGTAATAACAAACGTCGCTCCGTCTGTTGCGTCCTGGCCGTGTCGCTGTCACCGCGGGCTGATTCTGCTCGGTGATTTGTGGCTCCTCGTGGCTCCGGACATCAGCGTTGAGGTCTGTGGATGCTGCTGTGGGTGTCTGCTCCTTGCAGGCGTTGACGAGCCGTTGAGCTTCATGAGCCAGCATGCGGAAGTCCTGCTGGGTGCTGCATCGCATGTTGGCAAGCGTCCCTCTCATGTGTGGCGGCAGCGTACTGAGGAATATGAAATGGAAGAGGAATTTGTCATTGTCCTCTTCTTTAAGTTGCAGCAAGTCCTCCATGAGGGCCTTGGGTCTGCCTCCTCTGTGGCCGTAGACCGCCAGGATCCTCTCGGCTCTCTCCTCGGCTGAGGGGACGTAATTTGCCACGATGGTCACTTTCAGTTCTTTATATTTGTCCTGGGCCGGCGGCCGCTGGATTATGCTCCGCGCACATCTCGAAGTGGCGGCGTCGAGTTTGGCGACGATGTGATAGAACTTTGTATTGTCAGCCGTGATACCCGCAAGTGCAAACTGGGCTTCAGCTTGCTGAAACCACGAGGCGGGGTCTTCCTGCCAGAAGTCCGGCAGCTTGACGGTGACGGCATTTGTGTGGACCGTCACTGATGTGTCCGCAGGGTGAGAGTGCCTTGCTTTGGCTCTCTCCGCGGCGCTAGTGCTCAGTTGAGCCCTCTCTATCACTTCTGCCGTGGGGGAACGTTGTCCATCTGTTCCCCTGTCTGCATGGGCGCCGGCGTCTGCCTGGGTCGCCACAGATGAGTCGATCACGGGGGAACGCCTCTGGTCCATTCTCGCGTCAAGGTCACCAGTGTAGAGGAGCTTGAAATAACGAGGCGATGTGATTCATAAACCAAAGTTTATTATCAGCTCCTCAAACAAGTCTCATCTAGGTGCAGCAGCAGAAGAAGTAAGAGAGCGAACACCTTCGGCTCTACGAACTTATACTCGCACATAACAAAAGACATGCATATCAAAAGCTGACATCCCTCACTATCTTAATCCCCTCTTTTGTCTCCGTACCCCTCCACCTGGCCCTGGGGGGGTCATGGCAACCCATCCGGTCTCCACCGCAGTGCCTCGGATGGTTTTTGATCTTCACTGGCGGTTGAGACTCTTTGTCCTGTTCTGAGGTGTGAAGTCGCTTTACATATGTAATCACTAAACACTCCCACATGCTTAAACATATGTAGGTTATGGGATATATGATTAATATAGACCACAGCCAGCTTGATTCTGGACACCAGAGGCCTCCTCAACTTCAACCTCCAAAAAAGCCTCTCCATCTTGAGTCGTTTCAACTTCAACCTCCCTAACAGGACACTGTGCACAGTGCCACTGCAGGACTTCCCATTCTCCACGGACCATCTTTCTATAATTTTGGCAGCCAATGCCTGTATTATAAAGTCTGTGTTTCCATCCAGAGCAGATATCACAGCATAATGCATGTTGATGGCTGGTGACCAATTTACCACAAAGTGCACAAAAAGCTGGCTCTTCTATCACAGAAGGCTGTTGTCTGGCAGGATGACTCTGGGAATGACCGATGTGGCACCCAAATCACATTTAGATACTGTATAAAACCCCAAAATAACTCAAACACAGGCTAACACACAAATGATTATACAAAAAATATAGCTGGAAAGCTGCTGTCTCGTTTGTATGTTGAAGCTCAGGTTTTAATGTCTAAACTGACTGGAGGTGTGGCTGTCATCCTCTCCTAATGTTGACGTCAGTACCAGGGGTAGTATCACAACGCGAGCTATTCTGGTGAATTGAAGGGTTAAAATTTCAGTAAAGGGTTCTACATTATATAATTTGGAAGTTTTTGCTTCATCTGTATCAAATAAAACATGCATTCAAACACAAGAATCATTAACAGAACATGCCATTCTCCAGCCAGCAGGTGGTAGTAGTCCGACACCAACAACAAAAATTAAACACGAAGAAGAAGAACAACAACAAAACAACGAGATCGACTTTAGAACATGGAGGAGAGCAGCAAGAATTTGTGTAAAACTGTTGGAAAGACTCCCCGTCACCAAGAAGTGTAAAAGAATATCTGTCTACATCTATATATAAATATGACAACTAAGCAGACGCGGAGGTTTTGGCTCCGTTTCTGCGTTCAAAAGACTTTTCTCCACCGCTGCTGCTCATCATGGCTGGCTGCCCCCACATGAAAATCCACAGAACAGGTATGTGGGACTAGAATGCTGTGAATGAGGCTTTAGGAAATTATGAATCACTTTATAAATCACTGCATTGAAAATGTACATGTACAGATTGGATCCTGGGGTCCACTTGACCAGATCCCGCAGAGGCTCCCTGAGAAACAAAATCCAGGAAAAGAAGCAGCGAATTTAGGAAAAAAAATGAGAAAACGTGAACATTTCTGCAGAAAGTCTCACAATTATTTTTTTAATTTAGGGGAAAATGTTGAAATTCTCCACAAATTTGTGAGAAAAAAGTCACAAAATTACTGGAAGAAGTTTGAGTTTTATGAGAAAAATGTAATAAATTTATGTAAAAAGTGCTGCAGTTTTCCCCATGAAAGGGAAGAAAAATATAAAAAATTTATTGGAAGATAAGATAAGCCTTTATTAGTACCACAATGGGGAAATTCCAGAACAGCTGATAATCAAAATTTAGGAAAATGTTGCAGTTTTAGTAGGGGAAGAAAGACAAATTTGCAAAAAAAAAAAAAAAAAGTCACAAATGTACCAGAAAAAGCTTCAGTTTTATTAGAAAATGGTTGAAGGTTTTTTTTTTCCTTTTTTTCCGGCATTTTTATCTGAAAAGGCTAACGGTCAGATAAGACAAAATGATAAAAACAGAAAATTATGCCAAAAAAACACATTTATGAAAAAAAGTTTATAAGCTTATTGGGAAAAATGTCACATATTTACATGAAAACTTCAGTTTTACTCCATAAAGGTTTTAAATCTGCAAAGAAAACTGCCAAATTTCTGAAAAAAGCAAAATGTACTTATGCCAAAAATTTAAAAAATGACATTTTAATGAGGAAAAGACCCACATGGTTTTGCAAGGAAAAAAGACACAAACTTTTGGCAAATAATGAAAACTTTCTCATAAAAAGCAACAATTTTGTGAGAAAAAGGAAACAAATTTAGAATAAAAAAAATGCTGCAAATTAAAATCCTCATTGAAAGGAGCCAGTTGAGGTGATATGGGCATGTGATCAGGATGCTTCCTGGACGCCTCCCACTTGAGGTGTTTCGGGCACGTCTCACTGGGAGGAGACCCCGGGGTAGACTCAGGACTCGGTGGAGAGACTTTAGGGCCTTTTCCACTAGCCCCGCTTAGCCCAACACGGCACAACTCAGCACGCTTTGTAACTCTTTCCACTAGCCCCAACACGGTTTAACAGCCACGATTTTCGTCCCCGCTCGAGGGCAGGGTACAACCGTGCTGAGTCGTGCCGTGTTGTGACGTCAACAGCCTGGTCTCCGCTGATGGGTCAGGTCGTAACGTCACGAAAGTGACCGTCTTCTGATGAATCTACACACGATCGCCATTTGCAATATTTCACGGACTAACTCGGTCACGGAATAATACGATATTAATACAGACAGCGTTGTAGGTTTTGCGGAACTCTACACCGTGGTCCAACGAAGAGGTGCGGAGTTTTCTCTGCTTGGTGGCAGATCCACAGTGAGGAGTGACCCAGACCGATACAGATGGCAGCCCAGCATAGAACCGGACTACGGACAAGCTGAAGACGAACGTGAGAGAACCATCGATGGTGAGTGATTTGTAATAATGTGCATCTGTTCGCTTATTGATCCTGTTGGTGGTAAGCTCACTTTTTTTGAGCCATACAGCGCTGTTCTGTGCTGGCTAACGAGTTTTAGCTAGTAGCTAGCTAGTACCAACTGCTGATTCGTGCTTGTTTTCTCCTAAGTATTCGCTTGTGAGAGCAAAACGATGAAATATGTTAATCCTGGTTAAAGTCCTGGTTTGTGTACGTATTGCACTTTGGTGCTGCACATTAAATTGTGTGCAATTTAATGCTAGAATGTGTTTCCACATGCCAGGGGTTAGCCTCCCTGTTTATATTGTGGATACTGGTGAAATGAACCACAGGAGCCGAAATCTCGTCATATTAAAATTGCTTTTTCAAACCAGTGATTTATAAAGTCATTCATATAATTTTCTAAAGCGTCAGAATAGACCCACACACCTATTCTGTGGATCCTGCAGTGCTTGTCAGGGAAACGAAGCATTTTTGTCACATCCCACCACTGACTTTCACAGATGTATTTCCCTAACACAGTTACATCTCCAAAAATTAGAATGTCATGAAAAACTTCAATATTTTTTGTCACTCATTTCAGAAAGAGAAATCTGTATATTATATAGATTCATTACACAGAGTGATATATTTCAAGCGTTTATTTATTTTAATTTTGATGATTATGGCTTACAGCCCCTGAAAACCCCAAATTCAATTTGGCAAAAAATTAGAATATTACATAAAATTAACTTTAAAAAATAGTTTTTAAATATAAATGTTGGCCGCTGAGGTGTTGGTTAATATGGGCTGTAGCCGTAATCATCAATATTAAAATAAACACTTGCAATATATCACTGTCCCTGTAATGAATCTATATATGGGTTTCACTTTCTGAAATGAGTGAAAAAAATATTGAATTCTTTCATGGTATTCTAATTTTTGAGATGTGCCTGTATAAGTGTTGAACTTGCTTGAAACGAACCACCATCCATTTCTGTCGTTCATCTAGGCAAGAGGAAATCAGCCTCCCCACAACCTACCTCGCCACTGTGGAAAGTACTGAAATCCTTTGCTTTTATAGGTAAAGTGTCAAAACCAAAGTAGCACAATTTCCACTTAATATAAAAGGGACTGAACTGAGATTTATTTGATTGTGTGAATATGGCACATCAACTGTAAAATAAACCGCTTGTTAATGTATTTATTTTTTTGTCAGATCACTTGTGTGATCCTTTGAGAGTTATGTTCATAACTGTATGTTTTGGCGAATGTGAGATGTTCAGTCGTCGATATAATTTACTTTATATGTGTAGGTTATAGTCTATCATCAATAAACTCATGCAGTAACAGGACACATTACAAATATTCGAGACCCATTGTAGTGCTTCCTTTTATATTTTAGCAATGCTAGTACAAAACACCGCCCACACATGAAGCCAGGGCAAGAAGAGACACTTTTACAGACAAGACAAACTTTTATTGATAAAAACTTCATATTTTGACTGAGCGACTCCATACTTGGTGATGCACACCTTCAGTTAAAGTACTATATTCCATTCAAGTGAATGTATTAATTCATTCTGATTGCTGAGGCCACAGTAAAAACAGATGATTTTAAATGTAACGCAGTCCTTGTAAAATCTACTGAAGCGCAGCTACATGAAAATTGTGGTTAAATACAACAACGAAGTACTTTATTGTCACATTCAAATTGTAATCCCTCCTGTTTTGTTTTTCTTTTGAATTCTTGGATGAAATATGGTGGGCAATATAAGCTGCAGCTTCAGCCATCACCCATTTCAGATAACCTATGTTGAACTGTATAATCAGAGGAGTTATTGTTTAATTTGATCTTGTTAGATTTTTCCCCCTTTGTTATATTATTCTATTTTCTTTTAATCTTTACTTTTAATCAGTCCAAAATAAAGATTCATTCATTAATTCACATTCCACCACTGGCTTTTAGCAACAAGTGTATTTCCCAAATATGTTTTAAACTTGCTTTAATTAACCACCACCCATTTGTCTTTTGTCTAGGCAAGAGGGAAACTGTCCACCCCAACTGGACCTTGCCTCACTATTTGCAGAGATGCAGGCTGAAGATCTGCTGAACCAGGACCAGTACGAGGGGCCGATCCAGTTGCTTCTCAGTGAGACAGCGTGGCTGCCGTGTGTGACCATTTCAGTTTTTTTTTTACAGCTTGAATTTTGCACATTCTGAATAATCTGGAATTTGCTGCTGATTGTAATAAACAATTTAGTGACTTATGTGTTTACATCATGATTTTCTATTTTGTCTGTTAAGACACCGGTGGGAAAAGAGTCAACTGTACAAAGGATTTATCGGTGACCTTGAAAATAATGGCTCATTTTTAAGAAAAAAGTAACCAAAACAATTATTTTATTAACTGAAGACTGTATTGTTGGATGTGCCACCGCAGAAGACCCTGCATACTTTAGTGACAGTACCAGTATATGGAGGAATTCTGGATCATATTAGCATCTGCTCTTCATCATAATGGGTTTGGGCGGGGGTGTCCAATCATGTGCCATGGAGGGCCAAGACCCTGCAGGCTTTACCTCCAACCAGTGTCTTCAACAACAGATTCCACTGAACTTCTTCCACTGACTGATCAGTGAGAACACCTGCTGAAGAGACTGGGTAGAAGAGAGAACCTGCAGGGTCTCGGCCCCCCATGACACATGATTGGAAGCCCCCGGATTAGGTTTAATGGGATTTAACATTTTAACACAAACTGCTTTATGGTTCATAATTCTGTTGACAGACTTACACAAAACCAAAATCGATTTCTCAAACTGCTGGATTATTCTTAGCTTTTCCAATCTTTCAGTATTTAATTTATGCCACATGGTGGTAACCTTCACATATAAAAAAAGAGACATCTGCAGAAACTTCAGAGGTTTATTGTCAGTGCAATTCCCAGTGCAATACTACATGAATGCATGTATAGTACATTGTTGATGCAGAGAATATATATTTCTACAGTACATGTATCTAGTAAATCAAGTATTTTCCATTTAACCTTGTGACTGCATTATTTTAATTGCTTTTAATCCTAGATCAAGTTTGTTTTGGCCTAAAATGCATCATAACTGTCAAATATATCTTATTATACCTAACTCAGTACTGTTTACTTTTTGAATATATATTTTGTGGCTAATATAGTTATTAACATGGCGATCAAGTTGTGTCAGCTGATCATTTTTTTCTATGACACCACCTCAGACTCGGTTCTGCAGAAGCAGGTACGTCCATGATGTCTCAACAGTCTCTCCATGATTTTCAAGCAGATCAGAGCAATTTGTTGTACAGGAAATAAACGTTTCTACAGACATTCTTAAGCTCTATAACCACTGATCGTTTGTGAAGCTGTGTTGACATCAGTGACAGGCTGTGCTGAACGCCCAGACCGACTGAAGCAGTAATTTCCCCACAACAGAGCCATCTGAAACACACACAGCATACATATTTTAGTACCTAACAGCGATAACTTGCAGACATTACAGTGTAGTACGACGTACTTATAGCAAACTAGCATTAGCAACATTAGCTTACCATCATATATGACCTAGTTTGTATCCTCACGTCTTTGGCTCTCCCAGAAGCTGCAGAACTATTCCAGAGTGTTTCATCTCGCTGCCTGTACCCTTGTCTGGCGGTCCTTTTTTGGCATTTACGGTGAAAAAAGCCACAGACCGAGGAGTGGCCTTATACAGCCGCATGTGTTTATGTTTTGCTTGGGTCGCGTGTTTTACGTCACGGGAGTGTGGCGCCGCCTCGCTGTTATAGAAATCCCACCCACCCCAGCTTAACACGGTTGTAATGGAGACAAAAGCGAGCCGAACCGTGTCGAAGTGAATCGAGACGTGCCGAGGTGTGCTGGGCTAGTGGAAAAGTGCCTTATGTCTCCCAGCTCGTCTGGGAACACCTTGGTATCCTCTCTGAAGAGCTGGAGCAGGTGGCTGGGGAGAGGGAAGTCTGGGCTTCTCTGCTTGAAAAGCGGTAGAAGATCAGTCCCTCTAGGATTTTGCGATGTTGAGATCGCATCAATTCATGAGAAATCAACCAATCAGCACAACTATTGCATGACCTTGCAACTTTATCCAATCACTGCAGCTTCCACGCAATTTTGGCCAATCCTTCTCAACTTCTGCCAATTTCACCAATCAAATTTCAGCTGAGTGGCGCTGAAACGCTCAGTCTAAGCAATCAAATGCATTGCTACATCACGTTCACTTCCATGTTTACAGTAAGTATTAATGGAACGCTTCAGCAAAAAACAGTGTGTGATTAAAAAAACACACACCCGCGAGGTTTCCAACACCGTCCCTTTCTCTGTGTCCCCCAGCCTGCCGGTGGACGTCTCCGTCCTGACCGCGTGTACGAAGTGCTGGGTTTGTGTTGAAAAACATCTGCCTGTCCCAAAAGCACCCCGTTGCAGGAGCGCACATGAGAAGAGACTCCATAAAATCACAAATAAATGAGGAAGTCTAACACAACAGCCAGTGTTTGATCATTTCACACATCTTTAAATGTAAAATCATTGCTACATCTTGTCAATGAGCTTTAAAGCTGTGAATGTCTGGTCTGAACACGGACAAACACCCCCCCCCCCCCGCCCCCCAGGCTCCCCCTGTAAATGAAAGATGTGTGTGTGTGTGTGTGTGTGTGTGTGTGTGTGTGTGTGTGTGTGTGTGTGAGAAGACGCGCAGCAGATAGACAGACAGGTAGGAGTCAGGCATAGGAATATTGTCTTCATTCAAAAACACAGACTCCAATAGAAAATACAGACTAACAGAATAATTTATTTTTTCCTTTCTGTTCAGTGCCAAGTGGTTGGGGACCGTAGGGAGTTTTCAGATGAAGGTGCTGCAAATAATTTCCACATCTCTACTCTTTAACATGCATTCAATGCAATTTAGCTGTTGTAATTAGTGATGGCCAAATGAGGCTTTCTGGAGGACTTGAGGCCTTTCATCAAAATGGTTCACATAGGCAAGGCCTCATGTGGGACTTCATTTTCTCTACCAGGCCATATAGTAGACAAAATGTATACAACATGCAGATTTTTACAAGGGTATTGTTGGTTTAATTTGTATTTTTTCAATTTCAATAAATGCTGTCTTTTAAGAAATATCAATAATCATAAGGCAGAAAAATAATAAAGCTGAGGTGACTACAGTGAATGTGTCTGTGTTACTTTGTGTGCTTGTACTACTTATCCATTTTTATTAAGAAATAATAAATTTTTAACAGTCTTATACTTTCCCAATAAATTTAACTCTGGCCTGATTTTCATGCAGGGCACAATAGCAATAGTGCCTCAGCATAATGATGCGTAATAATGATCCAAGCTCTTCTTGCAAATAAAAATTAAAGTAGAACTGAACTCACCTTTTTGCGCAAAAAGTAGAATAGCAGATTAATTCCTTATTACCTATTGTATTTTTCAACACATAAAAGAAATTTTTAGGCCGTGCGATGGCCAAGCTATAAGCCGATAAACTTTTGCCTCTGGCTGGCAGTGCCAAACAAACCGGAAGTAGTGCAGACGACGCTGCGTGACGTCACGAGTGTGAGCCTTATCAAAACAACAATGGCAGATGATAGCAGTTCCAGCAGTCAAGAACACCATAGTTTTCAGAGTGAAGAGGCATTCAGGATCGGTGACGAGACAGAGGAGGATGCAGGAGTGTCAAGTGAACAGGAAGAGAGCGAGGGAGGCATCGAACCGTACAGATTCGAGACAGAATTTTCGGGTGATTCCGGCACCGACTCAGAGTCAGACCACAGCAGTGATGGGGAGGAGAGTCGCTTATTGAATACAGAATGGTGAGTCTTCTCTACTTTGGCATGTTTGGGGTGTCAGGATAAGGAAAATTAACAATAAAAAAGAAAGGAAAAAAAACCCATCAGCATTTTTCCAACTTATTATTTATACATAGGGCTAAGACTGTACAATAGCCTGGCCGTGTACACACTTGGCATTGAATAGACACATCCGTGGCATAGGGTTAACACGTGTATTCAGGACAGGTTCCATGACCATAGGCTGTGTATTACAATACTTCTACAGACTATAGTGGCAATACACATGAACAGAACTGGCCTCTGCATTTGACTGTGCTATTTATAAATAATATCTACAGTGATCCCTCACTTATCGCGTTTAATGGGGACCAGAACCGACCGCGAAAAGTGAAAAACCGCGAAGTAGCGTCACCCCCCCCCCCCCCCAGGGCGTCACAAGCACTATTTTGCACAAAAAGGCACAAGAGAACAGCGAAAAGTGCCACTAAGCAACACGAGCGATAAAGAACAATGAATGCGGTCTTCCTTCGCTGGGTATGGGCGCTCGGCAGGGAGAGAAGCTGGGTAAAACGTCTCGGCCAATCAGCTTGCGAGGTAAAACGTCTCGGCCAATCAGCTTGCGAGATTCCCGAGCGGTGAAGAGGTGGGCGGAGAGGAGTGGAGCGGTGGTCAGAGAGGTGGATTTTGAGTTGTGCGGGCTCTCCGTGTTGATACCTGATGTTCTAATGTAGTCTCCCTGCCTTCTGCTAGCGCCCGGGCAACTTTCGTGCCATTTTTTCTCAATTTTGAATTTTTGATGAATATTTTTGAAAAATCCGCGATGCACTGAGGGCGCGAAAGGTGAAACACGAAGTAGTGAGGGATCACTGTATATCTAGAAACGCATCGCTTCCCGGTCGCTTTTCCTCCCCCTTTCTTTTCTTTCGTCGCCATGACAGCTTTCCTTGGCCGCTGAACAGATCTTCCCAGGTGTTGGAAGTGTTTTGTAGTCGACTATCACGACAAAATGCACCAAAAACAACCAGTGTCGACGTGCTCGCAATGGTAAACATGAGGACTGGGTCACACTCGTGACGTCACGCGGAACTCCGGCTGCACTTACGGTTAATCGGTGGATTCGTCTGATTTTTCAGGGCGGGAAATTCAAAATCGCAATTTTCTCCAAGATTCCAGGATTTGTGGAGGGGGTGCCAATGATAAATTATCTTTATAATTGTATGTACTATCACCCAGTGCTGTTCAATGCCGTTCAGTTCAGTTCACCTTTAAATTAAAAGAACGATACAGCTGGGATTCAAACCCAGGTCTCCCGCTTGCAAAACAGATATACTACCATTAAGTCATCACCCCAGTTGCAACAAAAAGCCACTATTTGTCAAAAATACATCAATGGAAGAAACAAGCTCAAGTGTTTTTGGTGCTGGCTCCATCTGAAAATTGGCTGTGACAAATCCCTTACACAGTCATACATGACAAAACAAAATGTGAGGGACGGGGAGTTCCATTGGGTAGCGCTGTTCAGTTTATTTTCTCCTGACCCAGTCATGTGGTCCGACGTCAACACATGCGTCACGAGTCATGCCTCAAAACACGCCTCGCAAATATTTCCTGGATAAGATCGGATCACCGTTCAGAGCACTAGTGCCTGCCTGTCCATCACTAGTTGTAATGGATATTGTGTTAAAGTCTGCATTTGCTGTTGCACAAAAGAGTTTTTCTGTATAGCAGAAGTTTCTGCTTAATTTACAAATCACTGTAATAGAAAATGTTTGACAATCCTGTGCTTTTCTTGTATTGTTATACAAAATATCACTGTAGTAAGCTGGGAAAAATATCTGCTTTAAAATTTGTAATTCTTTCCACAACTTTTAGTGCAAAAAAACCTCTCCGAACATTGCAACTTTTATTGCAACTTTTTTAAAAAAGCTCCCGTGAATTCAGGCTTTTTGGGCTGCAACAATCATAAAAAATTCCTGTGAAATCCTGGAGGGACTGGAAGATGGATGGATGGATGTTTTATGTATGGTTGGATGATGGATGGATGGATGATGAATGGTTGGATTATGGGTGAATGATGAATGGATGGATAGTTGGATGATGGCAGGATGGTTGGATGATGTATGGTTGGATTATGGGTGAATGATGGATGGATGGTTGGTTGGATGATGGATGGATGGATGTTGGATGGTTGGATGGAGGGTGGATGGTTGGATGATTGATGGATGGATGAATGAATGAATGATAGATGGATGCATGGTTGGATGATGGATGCTTTATGGTTGGCTGATGTATGAATGGTTGGATGATGGATGGTTGGATGGAGTATGATGGATGTTGAATGGTTGGATGTAGAATGGATGGATGGTGGATGGATGGAGGATGGATAGCTGCTGTGATATCTCCAGTCCAGATTGTAGTTCTGCTATTTCACTGCAGTTTTCAGGCTCATGTTTTTGTGGCTCCATGCAGATGTTGATACAGAAATCTCTCACAGCGACTCTTGTCCAGGTTGCCGACCGCTGGTCTGGCTGGATTGAAAAACGTTATAAACTTGTCTGCTGCTGTGTTGAGGTCAGACTGTGGACAAAAATCCCACCTCCCCCTCCATTTAAAAGCCTTGAAAATAGACGAACACCAGATGTTTGTGCAGCTCCAGTGGGAACGACAGACTAATAAGACACAATAATTAATTAGCATGTTGTCATAGTGACCATGGAGGTGTTAGATCCAGGTCCTGTAGGATCCAGCACCAATTAAGTCCTCGTAACAGGGTTTTCCAGTTATTAGTAACATTTGTCTCATTGATATTCTTCTTTGTCCCTCCAGATGTCACACAGCAGAATGACTTTAACCAGGAGGAGGTTCTGGATGAGCAGCAGCTTCTGAACCAGGAGCTAGGAGCAGATAGTTCCCAGATAAAAGAGGAACAGGAGGAACCAGAACCTTCCCAGAAAAATGAACAGGAGGAACTCTGCTGCCGTCAGGAGTCAGAACTGTTGGTTGTGAAGTTGGAGGCCAATACCTTCATGGTGGAGGAGCAGCAGAGTGAAGCAGAACCAAACCGTGAGCCGCTCCTCTCTCACAACTCTGCTGGAACTGAGATCCAAGATGAGGAAGGAATCCGGCATGGGGACTCAGGATCCACAAAAGAAGAAGAAGAACCCAAACCAAAGAAGAGACAACTGGGTCACCATGAAGGTAAACACTCTGACAATGAAAATGTTCAGGTTTGTCTTTAAGAAACTGTCCTATAATAATATAATAACACTGAAGTAATACATGCAGTAAATGTGAAGTACTTGTAGTGATCTCAGTAGATCACTTTGTGTTGTGAGATTTCATCAGGGACAAATGGAACGTGGTGAAAACATTAAAATTAAAGCCTCAATGTTTCCAAAGTGTGAAGAACGTCGTCTTCTTCTTCTTCTTCTTCTTCTTCTTCTTCTTCTTCTTCTTCTTCTTCTTCTTCCAGCCGCTCCCTTCAGGGGTCTCCACAGTGGATCATCTGCCTCCATCTCACCGTATCCCTTCATCTTCCTCTGGAACACCAACCCCCTCCATGTCCCCCTTCACTACATCCATGAATCTTCTCTGTGGTCTTCCTCTTTTCCTCCTGCCTGGCAGCTCCATCTTCAACATCCTTTGTCCAATATCCCCGCTATCCCTCCTCTGCACATGTCCAAACCATCTCAGCCTTGCCTTTCTTACTTTGTCTCCAAACCGCTCAACCTGACCTGTCCCTCTGATATACTCATTTCTAATCTTGTCCCTCCTAGTCACTCCCAAAGAAAATCTTAGCATCTTCAACTCTGCCACCTCCAGCTCCACCTCTTGTCTTTTTGTCAGCACCACCATCTCCAAACCATACATCATAGCAGGTCTCACTACCGTCTTGTAAATCTTCCCCTTCACTCTTGCTGCTACCCTCCTGTCACAAATCACCCCTGACACTCGTCTCCACCCACTCCACCCTGCCTGCACTCTCTTCTTCACCTCTCTTGTGCATTTTCCATTGCTTTGGATGGTTGACCCCAGGTATTTAAACTCATCTGCTTTCACTACCTCTATTCCTTCCATCTTCACCATTAACCTGCCTCCCTCTCATTCACACTCATGTATTCTGTCTTGCTTCTACTGACTTTCATTCCTCTTCTCTCCAGAGCATACCTCCACCTCTCCAGGTTCTCTTCCACCTGCTCCCTACGCTCACTATAGCTCACAATGTCGTCTGCAAACATCATGGTCCACGGAGACTCCTGCCTAACCTCGTCTGTCAGCCTGTCCATCACCATGGAAACAAGAAGGGGCTCAGAGCCAATCCCTGATGTGATCCCACCCACACCTTGACCCCATCTGTCGCTCCCACAGCACACCTCACCACTGTGTTGCTTAGGGGAGGGTGATATGGCCTTAAAATGATACCATATTTCTGTGAATTTTCACAATAACGATATTCTTCACGCTATCACAGAATACAGTTTTTTCTTTTAAATTTATAAAGTACAGTTCCACAGGCCAGTGTTAATTATGTTCAACATATTAAGTAAAAACATTTTTTTTTTCTTCAGTTTATAAAGAGCAGTTTAGAATGTATGAAAATATTATAAACCACCACATCTTAAGTGCACTAAAGGGTGGACTGGGACAAAAATTCAGGACGGAAATTTGACTTCCTCCTAGGCCACCCTGTTGTTGGAAACCAGAAACCACCACAGTTTTAGTAGGTCAACATTTTAAAATAACGGGTATCAAACTAGGTATAAATGTAATTACAACCTTCAGCTGGGAGGAAAATTGTAAATTTGGATTTTAATAGTCAACTGATCTATTGATTATTAAAACAACTGATTGACTAATTTAAATCCGGTGCTGCTTCTGATTTCTTCACCTTTTCAGAGTAAAAACACAAGGTAAGAGGCTTTAGGTAAGAAGTTACAATTCTGCATGAAAAAGGTCACGAATTTGTCACCAAAAACATTCAAAATTTAAAAAAAAAAAATGTACCTTTATGAAAAGAGGTTTAAAAAATGAGAAAATAAAACAAATTTAGGAGAGAACGTAACAAGCAGATGAGAGTAAGGTTGGTACTGCAGACTACATACAGTATAGCCTGTAGTTTAGAAAATTATAAAGGTTTTTCTGAATAGTCCTGAAAACATTGTCTTATAAATATAAGAGCAATTTAGCTGTAGTTAATGCAGCCTATTTATTACATTTAGGGACAGATTTACTAAGGCAGCGCAAATTAGTAAGTGAGCAATTTAGATAGAGCGCCTCAGGGAGTGTCAGCAATGCCGCAATGCCGCTTCAGATAGAAGAAAATGTAACAAAGTAAAACTTTTCCTCGAAGCGGTGTTCTTGACGTGCGTTAAAAAAATGTGGTCAGCTTATCCGCATCGCTGCACCGTTTGTTTTTTTTTTGGTTTTTTTTTTAAGATGGCAGCAGTTTGAAACGGCCTTAAAAGTAAATGACTTTCTCACAACTAGATGCAGATGTTCCAAGCACAGAGTGCCACTTCCCATGCCATGTTTGCTTTCCCGTTTCTATGGTAACACGTAACTTCCGTTAGCAGCGTAACGAACCCCAAGATGACCGCTGAATGCACACGCAGACTGGCAGGCTCTGTATGTGCTTCTCTTAAATCTCCTTTTAAACCTCCTCAACCTGTGTCTTTTAGACCTACTTTATTCACAAAACAGACTCAACTGCCACCAAAACACTGGATAGTTGGTGCTGTTTTAACTGTCTGTCTACTTTTACTATCAATGCAGCGATGCCTCACAACTGAGAACCACAATGCTACAGTCACTTGTCAACAACATCTGCTGTACTCTACATTTCTGGACAATGGTCGTGCCTGGGTGCTTCCTGCGAAACGGGTACAAGTAAGCCCTGGAAGGACAGCTTTGGGGTCTATCTACCCAGCAGCTATGATATTATTAGCAGGAGATGTGGAGGCGAACCCAGGCCCACAGCCTGTGGACAATGGAAACCCAGTCGACCGCTGCTAAACTGGTCAACCTGGTCACCACAGCCAGCCGAACAACTGCAAATAAACTGGAAAACCTGGATACCGCAGCCAGAATGACAATTTCAGCAAATGTGGCCAACTGGCCCCTGCAGCCAGCACAGCAGCTAGGCTAACTCAGCAACCTCAGCTAAACTGTTTACAATAGAATCCACAGCACATGGTCCCTCCAAACACCAGTACAGCAACAGCGGCTGTTTCGGCAGACCCACACCGACAGCACGGCATCCAGCGATCGGAGGTCGGCACCGACCCAGGCACCCAGGATGTTGGTGCTCCAGCGGCTTACCTGGCAGGGTGAGCCTACCAAGCAGAGTCAGGACGACGATTCATGGCCCAACAGCAAGGTGACTGTGCCAGCCCAGTCCCCCTGGGTGCCGGTACAGCAGTGGCTTTTCCAGCGGAGGATGTCCATCAAATGGAGCCGCGTCGACAGCTTGGAGGCCAACGGCTGGATGTCAGTTTTGGCCCTTTTCCCCCGGACACCGATGCAGTGGTGGCTCTTTCAGCAATGGATGTTGGCCGAGCCGTGTCAACGATTCATGGATGAGCAGCTGGCTGTTGACGTTGTCCCGGCCTCTCTAGACACCGATGCAGCAGCGGCCCATCCAGAGGAGGCTGGCATCGGTCAGTTCTCCAAACTCATAGGTATTATTAACGCAGGAAAGGTTCCACAGACGCCGTGAGGCGGCACCCTATCTGAAGGGGAATGGCATCAGTAGAGTCGCCTGGGATGCCAGTGACATCAACGCAGGAAAAATTCAATTCAATTCAACTTTTTTTTATATAGCGCCATTTCACAACAACAGTCATCTCATAACACTATCAACTGTAGGGGGAACCCCCACAGTTGCAGAAAGACCCCAGCAATCAGGCGATCTCCTGTGAGCAAACACTTGGCGACGGTGGAGAGGAAAAACTCCCTTTTAACAGGAAGAAACCTCCAGCAGAACCAGGCTCAGGGAGGGGCAGTCATCTGCTGCGACTGGCTGGGGGGTGAGGGGATAGAGAAGATGAAAAGAACAGACATGTAGAGAGCAAACAGCACGATGGGGACTCAACCTATGGGAGAGAACAAACAAATGTTAATGACCAGCAAAAAAAATATTTCATTGAGAGTGAGGAAAGGAGTGAGGCCCAGTGCATTACTGGAGGTCCCCCGGCTGACTAAACCTATTAGCAGCATAACTAAGGGAGGGTTCAGAAACACATGATCCCTCCCTAATTGTAGGCTATATCAAAAAGGTAGGTTTTAGCCCTATTCTTAAAAACAGAGATCGAGTCTGACTCTCGAATCCAGATTGGCAGTTGGTTCCACAGGAGAGGAGCTTGATAACTGAAGGCTCTGCCTCCCATTGTACTTTTGGAGATTCTAGGTATTACAAGTAATCCTGCATTTTGGGAGCGTAGTGCTCTGTTAGGATAATACGGTAGTATCAGATCTTTTAAATAAAAAGGAGCCTGATTGTTTAGAGCTTTGTAAGTAAGAAGAAGGATTTTAAACTTAATTCTAAACTCTATGGGAAGCCAATGAAGGGAGGCCAGAACTGGAGAGATATGATCTCTCTTTCTGGTACCTGTTAAAACTCTTGCTGCAGCATTTTGGATCAGCTGAAGACTTTTTAAAGATGTTTTAGGACAGCCTGATAATAAAGAATTACAATAATCTAATCTCGAGCTAACAAAAGCGTGGATCAGTTTCTCAGCATCACTCTGAGACAAGATGCTCCTAATCTTGGCAATATTACGCAAATGATAGAAGGCAGTCTTAGAAACAAATTTAATATGTGAATTGAAGGACAGATCTTGATCAAAAATAATTCCAAGGTTCCTCACAGAGCTATTAAGAGAAAGAGTAACCGCATCCAAACTGAAAGTTTGATTTGGAAAGGTATTTCTAAGGTTTTTTTGGACCAACAAGAATGACTTCAGTCTTATCTGAATTTAATAGCAGGAAATTACAAGTCATCCAAGCTTTGATTTCCTTAAGACAGGCTTCTAACTTGGCTAATTGATTACTATCATCTGGCTTCATTGACAGGTATAATTGTGTCATGTGCATAACATTGAAAATGTATACAGTGCTTTCTAATAATGTTGCCTAACGGAAGCATATATAAACTAAAAAGAGTAGGGCCTAGCACAGATCCCTGTGGAACTCCATGACTAAGCTTTGAGTTGAAAGAAAACTCATTATTTACATGAACAAACTGGAACCTATCTGATAAATAAGATCTAAACCACTGCAGCAAAGTTCCATTAAGTCCAACATAGTGTTCTAATCTATCAAGTAGAATATTATGATCGATAGTATCAAAAGCTGCACTAAGGTCTAAAAGGACAAGTACAGAAACTAGTCCATTATCAGATGCAATGAGGAGGTCGTTAGTGACCTTCGCTAAGGCTGTTTCAGTACTATGATGGATTCTAAACCCAGATTGAAACTCTTCAAGTAAACCATTTCCCTGCAGGTGGTCAAATAATTGTGGTATGGTGGTAAATTATTGCAACAAGACTCAAACTGCATAAGCCTGGTAAGACTGTTACAAAACGGGATGGGTATGGGATAAAACTGGCTGAAAAACAACAAACCACCAAAATGTTTCAAACTGTAAATCATGCCAAGGTTTTGTGGGATCCGATTATGAAACCTAAAGTTTTTTTTGGAGGTCCTGTCAATATTGGGAGCATTGTCTCTAAAACAGAACAAATACAACTATTGACCAATTTAAATCTTGACTACCCATGCCTCTCAGAAACCTGGTTAACCCCAACAACACCTCCAGCTGTTTTCAATGTACCAGGGTACAATACCTATAGACAACGCAGAAAAGATGGCAGGGGAGGAGGGGTCATGATTTATGTAAAAGGTGGTTATCAATGTACACAACTTGATATTGCTGAAAATACACTGGAATGTTTTGGAGTTAAAGTTGTACTATCACCAGAAATGTCTTTTGCTTTGATTGTGATCTATCGACCTCCATCCTCTAAGGACACATTCTTTGTCTATCAAATGTACTGAAACAGTTGGGCAGCAAAGAGTTAATCCTCATGGGTGATTTCAACTTAAATTGGCTTTGTAAAACACACAGACAGAAATTAAAGGACATCACCAATAAGTTTCATATGGATCAGATGATTAGTAACCCAACTAGAATAACCCGTTCATCTCAAACTCTCCTTGATTTAATTTTTACCAACAAACCTGACCGCAGATCAAAAAAATACAATCTAATTACTGTCAAAATCACGATACAAAAAGCCTACTGATGGTGGAAAATATATCTGGTACATACCAAAGAAAAACATAGAATCATTTGAAAATGAGTTACAGCACGTAAAGTGGAATGAAATAAATTGTGATACAAACTGTGAACAGATGTGAAAATATGATAACAATCAAAGAAATTATCTCAAAATATAAAATAGCAACACTATCTAAGAGGAAGTGAAAACAGGATCTACCTTGGCTAAATGAAAAATGATGGAATCTCATGGAAAAAAAGGGCTTTAGCTCTTAAAAAATGGCTTAAAACTGATTTATGTACAGATAGACTGATTTTTAAAAGCCTCAGAAATGAAGTCACCATGCAGCTTCGTAAAGCAAAAGCAAATTTCTTCTTCGACATAATCAAAAATGCAGAAGGGAACAACAAAAAACTCTGGAAATGTATTGATAAACACAGGAAAAAAATGCAAAAAAAAAAAAAAAGTGAAGTCATACCAGTGTTTCCTCTGGCTTAAAGACCTCAGCGTGGTGGCAACATTTTTCCGGGGGGTGGGGGGGGAGAAAACACATGACACTATTGTAACCAGAATATGTTAATTTTATACTATTTATTTCTTTTTTTTAATTTTGCACAGTAACTTTGCATATGGAACTTACCATTTGAAGTATTGTCCAACTGAGGCTTCAATGTTGGAATATTGGGCCAGTTGGGGTCTCACCCAGACGTCCTGTGTTTGGACTTTTTACTGGTGTCATCCTTCTCTCCTTCCTCTGCTCTCACCTCTCCTGGACCCTCTGTTTGAACTCTTTCCTCTCCTTGGCTCCTCTCTTCTGTCTCATCTTTCCCTCTCTGAGCCCTGTCTAATTCAGGTTCTCTGTCTATGGTGGTATACAAACAGGTTAGAAAATATCAAGTGTCATGTTTTGTCCTGCTGGACTTTTTTTTTTTCATGGTTTACGTAAATGACAAAAATATGTGTATTTTTTGTATTTTTATTCTAGTGTTTCTTTTTTCCATTGAGAGAGTAGGGAAGGGGAAAAAAAAACCCATTCATAATAGTAATTTACTCATGCATACTTAACCCCTTACACTCTGGTCAATTTCCCTAAAAACGCCAAAAAAATAACGTGCCCAAAGTAAATCAAAAGTTGTTCTTCAACCCTTTTAAGCATCTTCATGGGGTTGGTCTCATTTAAAAGAAAACACTTTGAATTTTTTGGCAAAACAGTCATAATCTCTCTAAGTGCTCCGGCCACTGAGAAACAGTCATCTAAACATAGTGAACTTGAAGAAAATAAATTTCGCCTGGGTGTTTTTTTGGGATACAAATGCTTGCAAATAACACACAGCTTCAGATCCGGGCTGGAATATGCAACAGAAATGTAGAACCAAGTGTTATCCAGCTGAGGTCAAAATTTTGTAACAATACCACAAAAAATGAATATATTACACAGCTTTGTTCTCAGGTTGTTCCCAGGCGTTTTTGAACTGTGCCAAATTGTGCCAAATGGCACAGTTTGGAAAAAAGTCTGTAACTTTTGAATGATTCAATATAGAAGCTTGATCTTGGGCTCTAATGAAAGGTGACACTCAGGGCTGTGTGTGAGTGTGTGTGGGGGGGGTTTGTCCCCCCCCTCCGCTACAGAGGACGGACATCGCCCGGTGCACGGGTTCGTGCGCCGCGGTCCGTCATGTGGCGATGACGCACAGTTGTAATTTACCGATCGGTCAAAAGTCATTTTTGATTACAATTTTCAGGGATAAAGAATAATTTAGCTTATAACACTTACCTGTTCACAACAGCAGCGTAGCTGGCGAACTTCTCTTCCTCATCGTCAGACGAACATGAAGCTGGTCCGCTTGTTAAGGACTCGTGGTTCTGGTCTCGCGACCCGGTCAAACCATAATTCCATTTTTGCGGTTTTGCGCTTCCATGATTACGGTTTTGGCGAACGATTTTTCAAAACAAATAAGAACAGTAGTTAGAAAAAAAGACTGGCAAACGCCTGTGTGTCACCCAGCCTTACACAAAACAGCTTTCGAACTTCTGTGCTTCAATTGGCTGGCTGTATTCGCAGCCGTTGGTAGGCGGGTCCTTCTTGCTAGGTTTTCAGTCATTGGTTCTTCAAGGTTTCAGAAACCCAATTCAAGGCTCTTATTAGTCGAATGAGAGGTCAATCACATCTAAACCAATCAAAGCACTCCTTTGGCTTTCTGTTTGCAGCTGTGTCTGTAGTGGAAGAACGGAAATGCAGGTGTTTTTTTTTTTTTTTTTTTTTTTCAGTGCCTCCTAGGACGCACAGTGTGCGTACTAGGACGCCGAGACGTGCCCGCCTGCGGTACACCGAAGTGCAACAGGTTAAATTATATGATCAGAGGTGGGTATAGTAGCCAGAAATTCTACTAATGTAAAAGCAGTGTTATGAAATTAATAATTAAAAGTAGACATCCAAAAATTTCTAGTTGAGTTGACAGTACAAAGAGCAGCCACTTAAAAATTTGAGTAATGATTTCAGTCTTGAAGGTTTGAGGTTTTTCTCCAAAATTTATAATAATTTTATTATAGTTTTCTACTTTTCTGTGTAAATTAATCTAAATTTGAAACCGTTTCCCTCAAATTTGTAATTTCCTCTTGTAAAATTGACTTTTGTTATACATTTGAGAATTTATTATAAATTTGTGGATTATTTTATGGCAAATTTTTGTGTTTTTTTTAAAATTACTGTTTTTTTAATAAATTTGAAATGGACTGTGGTAATTTTTTTACTTTTTCCTTATAACAATTTACATTTTTGACTATAATTTTGCAGAGCCAGAACAGAATAACCAAACTCTGATTTCAAAGGAAAAATATTAAAATTGTATTTAATGAAGTAAATTAACTTAAATGACCAAAGAGGCAGTTATTTCTGTTACATTTCTATATATTTATAGTTTTTTAGAAATCTCACCAACCAGACAGCAGGAAAAACCTCCCTTATTTTGAAATCCAAATGTTGGCATGTTTAGTGTGTCTGACCTCACCTCAGTATTCAACAACTGTGTCGCTGCAAATCAGGCACACTGGTTTTATGCGGGCCTCTGGCAAAATGAACACATATTTTTGTCCATTCCTCTTTGAAGTCTCATTTTTTCAGATCATCCTTCCTTTTTTTTTTGCCAGCGCCAACTTTGAAAGCGATATCTCGGCGGCAGTTACAAAACATTACTGCATGTAATTGCACCGGTGTTGATGGACGCACATACACGAGAAATGGGCACATTCACATACGAGCAATGAGCGTCACACACAAGCGATGGCAGCTCTGCAAGACGGGGGTCAACTTCACTCAGGTCTCAGCAAGCTGGTAGTAGCGTTCAGCAACCTGGCTATGTTTGGAAGTGGACTGAGCACACGCACACACACACGGACAGGTGCGCTCTTTGCAACGGTGTTGCACAACACAACACTCAGGCAGCGCAGCAAAGTTGGTAAGAAACGCACATAATGTGACACACGATTGGGTCCACCATTTGAGGAGCCCCGCGCTAGAGAGTCACTGCCTGCTGAGTGGAACAGACACAAGCGGTGCGCTTCTGAACTCTGTACTGATGACGGTCACGGGCGTTAGTCATGTGTGCGCTTGGGGAGTGTCATTTCTACAGTATTTTCTTTTTCTTAAATTCATATTTCCTTAGCGTAGCTGCAACAAAACAAGGATGGCAGCCCGCCACGCAGAAATGTTACCAGAGGAAACCCTGCATACAACTCAATTTGAATGGAAAACTTGACTCAGATAGCTTAGATATAGCCAGCAATTTTAATGAGTATTTTATCAAATCAGAACAAGAACTGGTTCTGAATTGTATCCAAACATACCTGCACCAAATTAAAATAAATCATGAAACTGGTCTAAACCTGAAACCACAAATGAGGGAAAGCTTAACAAAATTTTATCATCTCTATCAAGTTCCAGATTAAGGATATTCATGGACTAGACATTGTATTCTTGAAAAAATATAAAGGTACTTTAAAAATTCCAATTACAGAACTAATAAAGCCAGAGACAAACCAGAAATTAGTAATTATAGGCCGATAAGTATACTTCCTGTTTTGTCAATAACCATTGAAAAGGTGGTAGTAGACCAACTGGTAGAACATCTCGAATCTGCCCAGCAGCTCCATCCCATGCAGTTTGGTTTCAGGCTGAACCACTCAATGGAGACTGCATGTTGTTACTTTATTGAAACGATTAAAGAAATCTGGACAAAGGGGGGGTGGTAGGAGCCATCTTTTTAGACTTGCATAAAGCCTTTGATACAGTCAATCACCCAGTCCTTCTTTTTAAACTATCAGGATATAAACTGTCCATGAATACCCTTAGCTGGTTAAAATCTTATCTGTCTGGTCACTCCCAGTGTGTGCGCAGTACTGTATCCCAATCAAAGGCATGCATCATGGGAGTACCACAGGGTTCAGTTTTAGGCCCACTGCTGTTTACTTTGTATATTAATGATTTGCCATCAGTATGTAAAGATGACATAAAAATTCAGATGTATGTAGATGACACAGTTGTCTACACACATGGGAAGGATGCCAAACAAGTGGCTGACAAGTTAATGATAGTAATGGAGAAAGTGTCAGAATGGTTTAATCAATCATGCCTCACTCTGAATAAGATAAGATAAGATAAGATAAGCCTTTATTAGTCCCACAACGGGGAAATTCCAGGATTGCAACAGCACAGGGATAGCAACACTCAGAGCAACAATCAGAAGGCAAGAAAAAACAAGCAAGCAAGAGCAGCTAATATACATATGTACATATTACTATAAAATATATATATACACACACACACACACACAGACACACAGTGCAGAGCATTGTAGCTGGATGGAATAAATATATGAATATATGAACACACAGTGCAGAGCATTGTAGCTAGATGGAATAAATATGTAAATATATAAACACCCACAGTATGGAGCATTGCAGCTAGGTGGAATAAATATGCAAGTATATAAACACACACAGTGCGGAGCAATGTAGCTAGATGGAATAATATGTAGATATATAAAAACACAGTGCGGAGCATTGTAGCTAGATGGAATAAATATATAGATATATAAATATAAACACACCCAGTGCAGAGCATTGTAGCTAGATGGAATAAATATGTAAATATATAAACACACACAGTGCAGAGCATTGTTGCTAGGTGGGATGAAACAGCATAACCGTCTATTTAGTTATCCTACATGGTATGATTATGTGCCCATACATATTCTCACCCTCCATAGCGACCGGTATGTTCCTAGTTGTATGCCGGAGAGGACCATTGTGTAAGTCTATTGCATCTTTTGCATTCAAAAAACTATTAGTTTGTTACGTCTTTTTGCTATCTCTGCGAGCAGCCCTGCTTAGGTTGTACAGTCTGACAGCCGTTGGTAGGAAGGACCTACGAAACCTCTCGGTTGTGCACCTGGGATGATGTAGTCTGCTGCTAAATGAGCTCCTCAGTGCATCCAGTATGTCCTGCATAGGGTGGAACTCGGACTCCAGCAGAGATGACAGTTTAGCCACCGTCCTTCTCTCTCCTATCTCCTCCATCGGATCAAGGCGCTGCCCCAGGACAGAGCTAGCTTTCTTAATCAGTTTGTTCAGTCTCTTCCTATCGGCTGCAGTAATGCCACTGCCCCAGCAGACCACTCCAAAAGTGATGGCTGATGCCACCACCGTGTCATAGAATGACTTCAGCAGCGCCCCTTGTACACCAAAAGACCTGAGTCTCCTCAGCAGGAACAGCCTGCGCTGTCCCTTCTTGTAGAGTGCGTCAGTATTGTGTGACCAGTCTAGTTTATTGTTCAGATGAATACCCAGGTACTTGTAGGATGTCACCATCTCAATGTCTGTTCCCTGTATATTTACTGGTGCTGTGAGGGGCTGCCCATGCCTGCGGCAGTCCACCACCAGCTCCTTAGTTTTCCTCGCGTTGATCTGGAGGCAGTTCCGATGGCACCAGTCCACAAAGTCCTGGATAAGCCCTCTGTACTCAGCTTCATCTCCGCTGGAGATGAGACCAACGATCGCAGAGTCATCAGAGAACTTCTGTAGATGGCAATGTGTTGTGTTGTGTGAGAAGTCCGCAGTATAAAGAGTGAACAGGAAGGGAGCCAGCACCGTTCCCTGGGGGGCCCCCGTGCTACTGATGATCGTGTCGGAAACACAGTCCCGGGTTCTCACAAACTGAGGCCGGTTCGTGAGGTAGTCCAGGATCCATGATGACAGGTGCTGGTCCACCCCTGCGCGCAGCAGCTTGTCCTTCAGGATCATCGGTTGGATGGTGTTGAAAGCACTGGAGAAGTCAAAGAACATGATCCTCACCATATTCCCGGGCTTCTCCAGGTGGGACAGAGAACGGTGAAGGAGGAAGATCACCGCATCCTCCACCCCAATGCCATGCTGGTAGGCGAACTGGAGTGGATCCATCGCTGGTTCCACCAGGGGGCGGAGATGAGCAAGGAGCAGTCTCTCCAGGGTCTTCATCAAGTGGGACGTCAAGGCCACCGGTCTGAAGCTGTTCAGGTCTTTGGGGTGGGAAGTTTTTGGTACAGGTACCACACAAGATGTTTTCCACAGCTGTGGTACCCTCCCCAGTTTCAGGCTCATGTTGAAGATATACGTCACAATCCCACACAGCTGGTCTGCACAGGACTTGAGGAGCTTTGCGCTGATGCCGTCCGGTCCCGACGCCTTCCTCGCCTTGATCTTCCTCAGCTCCGTCCTCACCTGGGTCTTGGTCAGGGTCAGGATGGGGGGCTGTGTGTTGGGAGTGGGGGGGGGTGTCGGTAGAGTGGGGAGTGGGTAGCAGGACTTGATTTCTTAGAGGCAGCAGTGGTTGTTGTGCAGACAGGGGGGAGGGCGGTTGGTCAAATCTATTGAAAAACAGATTCAGGTTGTTCGCCCACTCCCTGCCCCCCGTGGCCTGGGGGGAGGTATTCTGGAGCCCCGAGATGGTTTTGAGGTTTCTCCAGACCCCGCTGATGTCGCTCTGTTGCAGCTTGTCCTCCATCTTCTTCCTGAAGCTGTCCTTGCCTTCTCTGATCTTTCTCCTCAGCTCCCTCTGTACGGACTTCAGCATCTCCCTGTTCCCCGACCTGAAGATCCTCTTCTTCTCTCTCAGAAGTGTTTTTATCTCAGGGTTGATCCAGGGTTTGTTGTTTGAGTGACGCCGTATGGTCTTGGTGGGAACGGATTTGTCCACACAGAAGCTGAGGTAGCCCGTGAAGGTGTGAATGAGGCCATCGATGTCCTCACCATGTGGATCGCAGAGCTGCTTCCAGGCAGTGGCTTCAAAACAGTCCTTTAGAGTGTCCATTGTCTCCTCAGACCATAACTCCACAGTGTGCATGGCCGGAGGTTGTCTGTGCACTAGGGGTTTGTACACCGGTCGGAGATGAACCAAGTTGTGATCCGATCTCCCAAGTGGGGGGAGTTGTGATGAGGTGTACGCCTCCTTAGTGTTTGCGTAGAACAAATCCAGTGTTTTATTGTCTCTAGTGTGGCATGTGACATACTGGGTGAAAGTGGGCAGAATGGGAGACAGTGAAACGTGGTTGAAATCGCCTGAGATGAGGAGAAGAGCATCTGGGTGTTCTGTCTGCAGCCTGCTGGTTACTGAATGGATGACGTCACGCGCTGTCCCAGCGTTCGCCGTCGGATTTGCATAAACAACAATGCAGATCACGTGTGAGTGTTCTCTCGGGAGATATGTAGGCCTCATGCTAACAGCTAGCAACTCAATGTCTTTGCTGCAGTGTCGTTGTTTAACAGTGATATGTCCCGGTCTGCACCAGTTGTTGTTAACATACATGATCACTCCACCGCCCCTAGTTTTGCCACTCTCTGGTGTTCGGTCAGCTCGTATCGTGTGAAAACCCTCCAGCTCAATGTTAGCATCTGCTGCTAGTTCAGTTAGCCACGTCTCAGTAAACAAAAGGAGAGAGCACTCCCGGTAAGTGCTATCATAACGGGAGATAGCCGCTAGCTCATCTAACTTTCCCAGTATCGACCGTACATTTCCCATGACAACAGATGGAAGGGAGGGTCTGTACCTTATATTTTTTGTCCTCCGCCTTACTCCAGCCCGGCAGCCGCGGCGTTTTCGCCTCAGTTCTCTCGGTATGTCGAGTTTTTCCAGTGGGACCGGGTGGCGGTTAAATGCTAGCAGCTCTTCCCTGTTATATCATATCCTGCTATAAACAGTGGCTCCGTCCACCGGCTCAGGAGACATTTGGGATGATCTGTGTGTCCGTGATATAAGTGGGGTGAAAAAAAAAAAGTGATCAAAAGAGAGAGGAAGGGAAAAAAAAACTCGGAATCGAGCCGCTGTTGCAAAAGGCAGCCGACTGGTGTGGCGCCGAGAGGAGAAAAAAATGTAGGGAAAACAGCTACCATGTACTTTACCAACAAACAAAATCATACATACTATCTGACTATAATTGTAAATGGAGCAAATATAGAAAATGTAACAGAGTTTTAAGTATTTGGGCGTCACATTAGATCCCACGCTCAGCTTTAAAAAGCACATACTGTAAAACAGATGAGCCGCACTCTGAAATATAACCTTGCAAACTTTCGTTGCATCAGAAATGCGCTTACTCTAAAAGGATCAAAGACCTTTCTGAATGCCATGATTTTGACACATTTCTCCTATTGCATCTCTTGCTGGTCAGAAGCCAACAGTACAACTCTGAAACCCTTGGAATCCCAGTATAAACAATCCATCAAAATTCTGGATAAGAAGACATGACAGTATCACCATTGTGGTATACTTGCCAAACACAAGATGTTAAGCTTTGAAAATATGATCATGTATGCAGATATATGATTGGGCTTTAAAATTATCCATGGTTCTGCACCCCCACCCCTTAAGACTTTTGTGTATCTGACTTCTGAACAAAATACCAGAATAGCAAGGACTTCCTCTAGGTGGCATTGTTGCATCTTCCTATGTAAAACTGCTTTTGGACAATCAGCCTTCTCATACAAAGCTATTACAGAATTGAACAAGCTCCCCACTGCTTTGAAGACCAGAACAAATTACAGAGACTTTTCTGCAGAGGCTAAAAATGGATTTTAAGTAATCAAGTCTGCTGGCATTGACTGTCCCCCTTAAAAGGGATTTGAAATTGTACTCTTAAATTGTTTTTATGTGTGCCCCCTCTCTGTTATCTTTTTACCTTTTAAACTTACTCCCTGCTTGTTTCAAGGTCAACAGTTTCTAAAACCCGACGTGAATTGTTTTCTATATGTGCTGTTTTCTTTTAATATCTTCCTGCCTGCCTCAGTGACTACAGATGGAAATTAGTGAGAACACTGTAATCTGGTACAGAGCATCTTTACCCTGTGTTTAAGTTTTTTTCTCTACATGGTACCTGACAAACAAAACAAACTCAACTAAACAAATTCACGATATTCATTTTTACACTGGCATCAAAATTCATATCGGTATTGTCGTGATCGATACGATATGGCAACCCCTAGTCTCGCTGTCCTCATACATGTCCTGCACCACCTTCACATACTTCTCTGCCACTCCTGACTTTCTCATACAGTACCACACTTCCTCTCTTGGCACCCTATCATCTGCTTTCTCTAGATCCACAAAGACACAGTGCAACTCCTTCTGACCTTCTCTATACTTCTCCATCAACACTCTTAGAACAAACATTGCATCTGTAGTACTCTTTCTTGGCATGAAACCATACTGCTGCTCACTGTCACCTCTCCTCTTAACCTGGCTTCAACAACTCCTTCCCATATCTTCATAGTGTGGCTGATCAACTTTATGCCTCTGTAGTTGATCTGGCTGATCAACTTTATGCCTCTGTAGCTACTACAGCTCTGAGCATCACCTTTGTTCTTGAAAATTGGTACCAAAATACTTCTTCTCTGCTCCTCAGGCATCCTCTCACTCTCCAAGATTGTGTTCAACAGTCTGGTTAAAAAGTCCACTGCCATCTCTCCTAAACATCTCCATACTCCCACAGGTATGTCATCTGGACCAACCGCCTTTCCATTCTTCATCCTCTTTAATCCTCGGGACTTCCTTGTTCACCATCTTTCCTTTATCCATCCTCCTCTCTCTCTCATTTTCTTTATTTATTAGTTCTTCAGAGTTCTCCTTCCACCTTCTCAACACACTCTCATCATTTGTTAGTTGATTACCATTTCTGTCCTTAATCAGCCTAATCTGCTGTACATCGTTTCCAGCTCCATCTCTCTGTCTAGAGAATCGGTAAAAGTCCTTTTCTCCTTCGTGTCCAGCCTCTCATACAACTCACTATATGCCTTTTACGTTGCCTTTGCCACCTCTCTCTTTGCCATGCACCTAGATTCCAAATACTCCTGTCTACTTTCTTCATCTCCCTAACTATCCCACTTTTAATTGCTAACCTCTTCCTTTGAATAATTTTTTGTACCTCCTCATTCCACCACCAAGTCTCCTTGTCTTCCTTCCTCTGTCCACTGGATACAACACATACCTTTCTACCCGTTTTCTTCAATACTTTTGCTGTACTTTCCCAGTTATCTGGTAATTCTTCCCTACCACCCAGAGCCTGTATCAACTCCCTCCTGAACTCTGCGACCTTTTTCTTTCTGTAACTTCCCCTACTTAATCTTTGGCTCTGCCTTCACTCTCTTCCTCTTCTTGCTTTCCAAAGTCATCCTACAGACTACCATTCGATGCTGTCTAGCTACATTCTCCCCTGACATCACCTTGCAGTCTCCTATCTCTTTCAGATTTCTCCTTCTGCATAAGATGTTGTCTTATGCAGATGTAGAAACAACTAGCCTCATTAACCGTTTCATCAGTACCAACAATAACACTTCACAGGTAGGACTTATGAATAAAATATTGATAACGAACCTCCTACCATGTCAGGACTGTAGAAGTTCTGCATGTCTGCTCTGGTTGGATCTTCTCAGTAGATGATGGGTGATGTTATGTTGCATCAGCAGCTCCTAATCTGTAGTAATCTGTAGTCCAAATATCCATGTAGTATGACAGCGATGCTCCAGAAAACTGATGTGGACACCCAGGGCCCTATTTGGATGATCATCCACGGACTTTTCCACCAGACTTTCCACTGTACGCCAGTGTTTTTTAGTTTCTAGCAGTGTATTGTCTGTTTTTTATGCATCACATCATCAAATTGCCAGTAGTCAGTGTGCTCGCTATGTGCTGGCATGTGGAGGCTCATTTCAAAGAGGTGTGGTGGCATTCTAATGTGCATTATATACAGTATATAGTGCATTCCATGACAATCCACCTTTGATCGGGAAAAAAGAGGTCTGTCATCAGAAGCACATTGTTTAATGATATTTATTTAGGGGAATGAATGAATGAACAGGGAGCATGTGTGTGCATGGGAGAGAGGCTGAAGAGTTTTATTCCATCCATATTTTTGTTTACACCGCAACCCAGCCACAGAGGGTGCACAAGCCAGTGTGCTCCTAGTGCCGGTCCCAAGCCCGGGTAAATGGGGAGGGTTGTGTCAGGAAGGGCATCTGACATAAAACCTTTGCCAAATCAAACATGTGGATCATGACGAATGAGACTTCCATACCGGATCAGTCGAGGCCCGGGTTAACAACGACCACCACCGGTGCTGTTAACTGACAGGGTGCTAGTGGAAATTGGACTACTGTTGGTCAAAGATGGAGGAGGAGGAGAGGGGGAAGGCATATTAGGAGGGAGAGAGAGAAAAGAAAAAGTAGAAGTGCGGAGTCGATAGTAGGGATGTTAAATGTAGGGACTATGACTGGTGAAGGCAGAGAGTTGGCTGATAGGATGGAGAGAAGAACGGTCAAGATACTGTGTGTTCAAGAAACCAGATGGAAGGGAAGCAAGGCTAGGAGCATTGGAGGTGGATTTAAACTGTTCTACCATGGTGTAGATGGGAAGAGAAATGGAGTAGGAGTAATCTTGAAGGAAGAGCTTGTGAAGAGTATTCAGGAGGTAAAGAGGGAGTCAGACAGAATCATGAGTTTGAAGCTAGAAGTCAAAGGTGTGATGTTGAGTGTTGTCAGTGTGTATGCCCCACAAGTTGGATGTCAGGTAGAAAAGAAAGAGGAATTCTGGAGTCAGTTGGATGAAGTGGTAGAGAATGTTCCCAGGGGGAGAGAGTGGTGATTGGAGTGGCCTTTAATGGACATGTAGGTGAACTGTAGTGTGAATCCACCCAAAAAAAGTAGGTCCTTAATGGCAGGAAGCCTCCACAAACACTGATGTTTATATGAGCGTTGCCTGACGCTGATGTCAGCTGACCTGCGCTGAGTATTCCTTTGCTTAAGTTAACCTAAGTTGGCAACAGCTACACATGCACTAGCCTCAGTTGGCAAAAGTTTGCCAACACTGAATGCAACGCTGGCAAATGCTAGCAAAAGTTCGTAAAAGTTGGGAGTTCGTAAAATTTGGTGTGCACTGGATTAAAAAAGCTTGCTCACGAACGTAATTTACCAACATTTGGACTAATTTCTCTGACTTTTCAAAACGTCTGTAAAAGTCAGTCCAAATGCTAGTGTGAACCAAGCTTTAAAGGTGCAATATAAAGGATTCTGACCTCCTGGCCAGTAGGTGTTGCACGCACTGTTGACTCATGTAATCTTGTACCGGTTGCCAGCTAGAGATAAACAGCACTTCCTGGAGGCCAACCTCAATATACTGCAGACTGCTAACATCTCAGAGCTTTGGTTATTATGAGCCAGATGGCGTGTCAAGTGAGGACTCTTGTGGTATAGAACAGTGAATTTAACATAATCCTCTCTGATGCGCTTCGCCGGTTAACATTTTTAAATAACTATATGGTATAGTGTTATTGACAGTTATGCTAATGTAGCATAGCTGTGATCAAACCGGATAGCTCTCTAGTTTTGACAATGTAATTATGACAACACTTTAGATCAGAGTGTAAGGACTTTGACTGCTGTTAGTTGTTCTGTGGTTTTTGTAAATACACTGAATCACTTTTATGGTCTGTTTAAGTTCATCCATTTTAGCTACACATGCTTAAAAAAAATACAGCTGTTGCTATTAAGCTCCAGCAGTTATTTGTGTCAGTTCCAGTTCATTTTAAGTTGTAAATGTGTTTTGTTTTTTTAGTTTTAAAATATTTAAATAAATGTGGAAACGTTGGATGTCTGAATTCATTTGTGCCCTTTGAGTTACTGTAGAAGATGAAATCTATTGTATTCAGTGTGACAGATTCACAAAATAATGGTTTACCTCACCTCTGCAAAACTAAAGGATTTTCAACCTTTTTATAACATAGTGATAAACAAGAACCTAAAATACACTGTACATATTAGATATATACATAACGTACTCAATAATCCTTAATGAAGTTGGAAATAATTTATGGTGGAATAATAATCTTTTTTCAAATAATATTGTGTAAAAACAGAACTGCATCTCCAAAAAGGAGCACATCACCATTCAGATCTATATCCGATAGCTCAGACCTATTCATACACATTTTAAAAAAAATCTTAAAATAGCTAAATGTATATGGGATTATTGTAAAATATGAAAGTTTTACTTTTTTAAGATTTGAGTTATTTCTAAAAAATAAATTCACCACAATATTCAACTTTTGGAGGTGGATGAGTAGAATGTAAAAGAAAATCAACCTCAAATCAGTGTCAGTCAACATATAACAAACAGGAATTTATTTTGGGGAAAATATTTATTAAAAAATCACCAGTACAGATGCGGGGTCCATGGGGCAGATCTGGGAGAGCAATAGAGAAATTAGTTAAATCAGGATTAGGACACTCTGGAAAGCTTTTGTTGTCCCCATAGTCAGTGTTGACCTTTGTTACTATAGTCAGGGACAAACTATTGATGTAAAAAAGGACAGTCTCTAAGAAAGTGTCATCACAGACTAACAGCATTAAAACATGACAGTATGTGAACTACTAGACAGTTTTAGGACTACAGCAGTGCTGCAATGAGTTTGCTTGGTCTACATAATGTGAATGACAATATGCTGTAGGTGAAGGAAAGAGCAGGTACAGAAATGGAATTACTTTTTATGTGTGTGTTGTGGGAGAAGGGAGGAGACCCCAGGGCAGACCCAGGACACGTTAGAGAGACTAAAGCCCCTTTTCCACTAGTACCCAGTTGGCCTTACTCTACTCTACTCAGCTCGCTTTGTACCCTTTTCCATTAGTACCTGGTACCAGGTACTTTTTTTAGTACCTATTCGAGGCCAGGGTACAGCCGCGCTGAGTAGGGCCGAAAATGTGACGTCAACAGACTGCAGGCCACCGATTGGTCAGGGCGTAATGTCATGAAAGCGTCTCGTCTTCTGCAGAATTTCCAAACTGCCATTTGCAAAAGTTCACGGAGTAAAGACGATATTAATAGAGATGGCTTCTCAGGTTTCGTGGAAATCTACACCGTGGTCTAACAAAGAGGTGCGGAGTTTTCTGTGCTTGGTAGCAGATCCAGAGCGACAGTCAGGAGCGACACGCACCAATACAGATGGCAGCTCAGCATAGAACCGGACTACGGACAAGCTGAAGATGAAAGTGAGAGAACCATCGATGGTGAGTGATTTGTGATATTGTGCATCTTTTCCCTTATTTATCCTGTTGGTGGTAAGCTCACTTTTTTTGAGCAATACAGCTCCATCCTGTGCTGACTAACGAGTGTTAGCTAGTAGCTAGCTAGCTAGTAGCCAACTCTACTGATTCGCGCTTGCTTTATCCGAAGTATTCGCTTGTGAGAGCAAAACAATGAAATATGTTAATCCTGGTTAAAGTCCTGGTTTGTGTACGTGTTGCACTTTGGTGCTGTACATTAAGTTGTGTGTAATTTCTTTCTAGAATGTGTTTCCACATGCCAGAGGTCCGCCTCCCTCAGCATGTTGTTTATATGGATACAGGTCAAGAGGACCCCAGGCTCTAAAATCTCAATATATACAAGTGCATTTTCAAACCAGTGATTTATAAAGTGATTCATATAATTTTCGAAAGCCTCAGAATAGACTCACATACCTGTTCTGTGGATTTTCCAAAAAAAAGTGTTGGAACAGTGTTGTTGTGCTGTTTGTGTTCCACCATAAATCCCTGGATTGAAAATGTACTTGTACAGACTGGATCCTGGGGTGCTCACTTGTCAGGGAAACAAAGCATTTTTATCCCATCCCACCACTGACTTTCACAAGTGTATTTCCCTAATACAGGTACATCTCCAAAAATTAGAATATCATGAAAAAGTTCAATATTTTTTGTCACTCATTTCAGAAAGTGAAACCCATATATTATATAGATTCATTACGCAGACAGTGATATATTTCAAGTGTTTATTTTAATTTTGATGATTATGGCTTACAGCCCATGAAAACCCCAATATCAGTTTCTCAAAAAATTAGAATATTACATAAAATTAATTTTAAAAAATAATTTTTAAATAAAAATGTTGGCCATTGAAATGTTGGTTTAAAAACTATTTTTTAAAATAAATTTTATGTAATATTCTAATTTTTTGAGAAACTGAATTTGGAGTTTTCATGGGCTGAAAGCCATAATCATCAAAATTAAAATAAATAAAACACTTGCAGTATACCACTGTCCCATGTAATGAATCTATATATGGGTTTCACTTTCTGAAATGAGTGACAAAAATAATGAACTTTTTCATGATACAGCCGTGGACAAAATTGTTGGTACCCCTCTGTTAATGAAAGAAAAACCCACAATGGCCACAGAAATAACTTGAATCTGACAAAACTGGTAAATAAAAATTCTATGAAAATTAGCAAATGAAAATCAGACAATGCTTTTGAATTGTGGTTCAACAGAGTTATTTTAAAAAACAAACTCATGAAACAGTCCTAGACAAAAATGATGGTACCCTTAACTTAATATTTCGTTGCACAACCTTTTGAGGCAATCGCTGCAATCAAACGATTTCTGTAACTGTCAATGAGACTTCTGCACCTCTCAGCAGGTACAGTGGGGCAAAAAAGTATTTAGTCAGCCACCAATTGCGCATGTTCTCCCTCTTAAAAGATGAAAGAGGGCTCCAATTTTCATCATAGGTATACCTCAACTATGAGAGACAAAATGAGGGAAAAAAAAAACAGAAAATCACATTCAAGGATTTTTAATGAATTAATTGGTAAATTCCTCGGTAAAATAAGTATTTGGTCACCTACAAACAAGCAAGATTTCTTGCTCTCACAGACCTGTAACTACTTCTTTAAGAGGCTCCTCTGTCCTCCACTCATTACCTGTATTAATGGCACCTGTTTGAACTCATTATCAATATAAAAGACACCTGTCCACAAACTGAAACAGTCAGACTCCAAACTCCACTATGACCAAGACCAAAGAGCTGTCAAAGGACACCAGAAACAAAATTGTAGACCTGCACCAGGCTGGGAAGACTGAATCTGCAATAGGTAAGCAGCTCGGTGTGAAGAAATCAACTGTGGGAGCAATTATTAGAAAATGGAAGACATACAAGACCACTGATAATCTCCCTCAATCTGGGGCTCCACGCAAGATCTCACCCCGTGAGATCAAAATGATCACGAGAACGGTGAGCAAAAATCCCAGAACCACACGGGGGGACCTAGTGAATTACCTGCAGAGAGCTGGGACCAAAGTAACAAAGACTACATCAGTAACATACTACGCCGCCAGGGACTCAAATCCTGCAGTGCCAGACATGTCCCCCTGCTTAAGCCAGTACATGTCCAGGCCCGTCTTAAGTTTGCTAGAGAGCATTTGGATGATCCAGAAGAGGATTGGGAGAATGTCATATGGTCAGATGAAACCAAAATAGAGCTTTTTGGTAAAAACTCAACTTGTCATGTTTGAAGGAGAAAGAACACCATAGCTACTGTGAAGCATGGGGGTGGAAACATCATACTTTGGGGCTGTTTTTCTGCAAAGGGACCAGGACGACTGATCCGTGTAAAGGAAAGAATGAATGGGGCCATGTATCGTGAGATTTTGAGTGAAAACCTCCTTCCGTCAGCAAGGGTATTGAAGATGAAACGTGGCTGGATCTTTCAGCATGACAATGATCCCAAACACACCGCCCGGGCAACAAAGGAGTGACTTCGTAAGAAGCATTTCAAGGTCCTGGAGTAGCCTAGCCAGTCTCCAGATCTCAACCCCATAGAAAATCTTTGGAGGGAGTTGAAAGTCCGTGTTGCCAAGCAACAGCCCCAAATATCACTGCTCTAGAGGAGATCTGCATGGAGGAATGGGCCAAAATACCAGCAACAGTGTGTGAAAACCTTGTGAAGACTTACAGAAAACGTTTGACCTCTGTCATTGCCAACAAAGGGTATATAACAAAGTATTGAGATGAACTTTTGTTATTGACCAAATACTTATTTTACCGAGGACTTTACCAATTAATTCATTAAAAATCCTTCAATGTGATTTTCTGGATTTTTTTTCTCATTTTGTCTCTCATAGTTGAGGTATACCTATGATGAAAATTGGAGACCTCTCTCATCTTTTAAGTGGAAGAACTTGCACAATTGGTGGCTGACTAAATACTTTTTTTCCCCACTGTATTTTGGCCCACTCCTCATGAGCAAACTGCTCCAGTTGTCTCAGGTTTGAAGGGTGCCTTCTCCAGACGGCATGTTTCAGCTCCTTCCACAGATGTTCACTAGGATTTAGATCAGGGCTCATAGAAGGCCACTTTAGAATAGTCCAGTGTTTCGCTCTTAGCCATTCTTGGGTGTTTTTAGCTGTGTGTTTTGGGTCATTATCCTGTTTAAGACCCATGACCTGTGACTGAGACCAAGCTGTCTGACACAGGGCGGCACAATTCTCTCTAGAATACCTTGATAGTCTTGAGATTTCATTGTACCCTACACAGATTCAAGACACCCTGTGCCAGATGCAGCAAAGCAGCCCCAGAACATAACAGAACCTCCTCCATGTTTCACAGTAGGGACAGTGTTCTTTTCTTGGTATGCTTCATTTTTGCGTCTGTGAACATTGCGCTGATGTGCCTTGCCAAAAAGTTCCAGTTTTGTCTCGTCTGTCCATAGGACATTCTCCCAGAAGCTTTGTGGCTTGTCAACATGCAGTTTGGCAAATTCCAGTCTGGCTTTTTTATGATTTGTTTTGTAGCCGAATTTTATGTAAACACTTAGAAAGGTCCTGGAGTGAAATAATCAATCGGATCTGTGAGGTGAATCTTCCTTTTATTGTTGCAACAATAAAAGAGGTTAAGTCAGGAAACAGCTCTAAGGTCAGAAAAACAGGTCTGCTCTTTCTTGAGGGGAGAGAGAAAAAACACACACATTTATATCTTCCAGACTACAGAAAAAAAGGAAAAAAGCACAAAGCACTCTGTGCTACTGAGGAATATCACAGGTGGGGGCCCTCAAGGTCAAAACCATCAGCAGGAGAAGGGAGTGAGAGCCTGGATATCTAAGCTGGTTACTGTGACATACAAGTTTTATCTTGGGACACAAAGCATCATAAAATCATCAAGCAGCTTGTAATAAAACAGTTCATATATGGATAAAGTTATAGTCATATGTTGTAACACACACTTATAAAACATGATCTCAACAGATAAATGTAAAATCATTATAGAACATGTGATCTCAACAGATAAATGCATAATCAGTGAATTTCCATTACAGTTTTCAACAGTGGTATCCTCCTTGGTCGTCTCCCATGAAATCCACTTTGGCTCAAACGACGACGGATGGTGCGATCTGACACTGATGTACCTTGACCTTGGAGTTCACCATGAATGTGTTTAGAGGTTGTTCTCGGCTCTTTTGTTACCATTTGTATTATCAGTCTCTTCCATTTTTCCTTCTGCGGCCACGTCCGGGGAGGTTGGCTACAGTCCCGTGGATCTTAAATTTCTGAATAATATTTGCAACTGTAGTCACAGGAACATCAAGCTGCTTGGAGATGATCTTATAGCCTTTACCTTTAACATGCTTGTCTATAATTTTTCTTTCTAATCTCCTGAGACAGCTCTCTCCTTTGCTTCCTCTGGTCCATGTTTAGTGTGGTACACACCATGTCACCAAACAGCACAGTGACTACTTGTCACCCTTTAAATAGGCCGACTGACTGATTACAAGTTTGTAGACACCTGTGATGTTAATTAGAGGACACATCTTGGTTGAACATGTCGCTGTGGTCACATTATTTTCAATCTTTTCTAGGGGTACCATCATTTTTGTCCAGGCCTGTTTCATGAGTTTGTTTTTTTTTAAAAATAATTCTGTTGAGCCACAATTCAAAAGCATTGTCTGATTTTCATTCGTTAATTTTCATAGAATTTTTATTTATTACCACTTTTGTCAGATTGAAGTTATTTCTGTGACCATTGTGGGTTTTTCTTTCATTAACAGAGGGGTACCAACAATTTTGTCCACGTGTGTATTCTAATTTTTTGAGATGTACCTGTATATGTTTTGAACTTGCTTGAACTAACCACCATCCATTTCTGTCGTTCGTCTAGGCAAGAGGAAAGGAAATGCAGCCACCCCACAACGGACCTTGCCACTGTGGAAAGTACTGGAATCCTTTGCTTTTATAGGTAAAGTGCCAAAACTAAAGTAGCACAATTTCCACTTAATCTAAAAGGGACTTAACTGAGATTTATTTGATTGTGTAAATATTAATTACAGAATAATTGAAAATGAATGGCACATCAACTGTAAAATAAACCCCTTGTTAATGTTTTTTTTTTTTTTTTTTTTGTCAGATCACTTGTGTGATCCTTTGTGAGTTATATTCATAACTGTATGTTCCACTTTGGGGAATGGGAGTTGTTCAGTCACCAATATAATTTAGTTTATATGTGCAGTTTATAGTCTATCATCACTAAACTAATGCAGTATTATAATAGCAGGACACATTACAAATATTTGAGACCCATTGTAGTGCTTCCTTTTATATTTTAGCAATACAAGTACAAAACACCGCCCACACTTGAAGCCAGGGCAAGAAGAGACAGTGGTGACAGAGCGGTGGCTAAACTTTTATTGATAAAAATTCCATATTTTGACTGAGCGACTCCATACTCGGTGATGCACACCCTCAGTTAAAGTACTATCTTCCGTTCAAGTGAAGGTATTAATTCATTCTGATTGCTGAGGCCACAGTAAAAACAAATGATTTTAAATGTAACCCAGCCCTTGCAAAATCTACTGAAGCGCAGCTACATGAAAATTGTGGTTAAATACAACAATGAAGCACTTTTTTGTCACATTCCACCACTAGCTTTTAGCAACAAGTGTATTTCCCAAATATGTTTTAAACTTGCATTAATTAACCACCACCCACTTCTGTCTTTTGTCTAGGCAAGAGGAAAACGATCCACCTCAAACCGGACCTTGCCTCACTATTTACAGAGATGCAGGCTGAAGATCTGCTGAATTGGGACTAGTGTGAGTGGCACATCCCAGCTGCTTCTCAGTGAGGCAGCATGGCCGGCGTGTGTGACCCATTCTAAGTTTTTTTTTGTTTTGTTTTCTTTTGTTTTTTACAGTTTGAATTTTGCACATTCTGAATAATCTGGAATTTGCTGCTGATTGTAATAAACAATTTAGTGACTTGTGTGTTTGCATCATGATTTTCTATTTTGTCTGTTAAGGCACCGGTGGGACAAGAGTCAACGGTACAAACCATTTATCAGTGACTTTGAAAATAATGGCTCATTTTTAAGAAAAAGTAACCAAAACAATTATTTTATTTACTAAAGACTGTATTGCTGGATGTTCCACCGCAGAAGACACTGCACACTTTAGTGATGGTACCAGTGTATGGATGAATTCTGGGCCATATTAGCATCTGTACTTTATCATAATGGGTTAGGGCAGGGGTGTCCAATCATGTGCCATGGAGGGCCAAGATCCCGCAGGCTTTACCTCCAAACAGTGTCTTCAACGGCAGATTCCATTGAATTTCTTTCACTGACCGCTGATCAGTGAAAACACTTGCTGAAGAGACTGGGTAGAAGAGAGAACCTGCAGGGTCTTGGCCCTCCATGGCACATGATTGGACGCCCCTGAGTTAGGGTTTAATGGGATTTAACATTTTAACACAAACTGCTTTGTGGTTCATAATTCTGTTGACAGACTTACACTACCATTCAAAAGTTTGGGGTCACCCAGACAATTATTTTGTGCTTTCCATGAAAAGTAGAAATAATGATTTGTATTTGAAATAATAATTTTTTCCTTCAAACTTTGCTTTCGTCAAAGAATCCTCCATTTGCAGCAATTACAGCATTGCAGACCTAACATGATTGCACAAGGGTTTTCTAATCATCCATTAGCCTTCTGACGCAATGAGCAAACACATTGTACCATTAGAACACTGGAGTGATAGTTGCTGGAAATGGGCCTCTATACACCTATGTAGATATTGCACCAAAAACCAGACATTTGCAGCTAGAATAGTCATTTACCACATTAGCAATGTATAGAGTGTATTTCTGATTAGTTTAAAGTTATCTTCATTGAAAAAAAGTGCTTTTTTTTCAAAAATAAGGAAATTTCTAAGTGACCCCAAACTTTTGAACGGTAGTGTACACCAAACCAAAAGTGATTTCTCAAACTGCTGGATTGTTCTTAGCTTTTCCAATCTTTTAGTATTTAATTTATGTCACTTGGTGGTAACCTTCACATATAAAACAAAAGAGACACATCTGCAAAAATTTCAAAGGTTTATTGTCAAAATTCCCAGTGCATTACTACATGAATACATGTAAAGTACATTGTTGATGCAGAGAATATATATTTCTACAGTATCTACATGTATCTAGTAAATCAAGTATTTTCCATGTAACCTTGTGACTGCATTATTTTAATTGCGTTTAATCCTAGATCAAGTTTGTTTTGGCCTAAAATGCATCATAATTGTCAAATATGTCTTATTATACCTAACTCAGTACTGTTTACCTTTTGAATATATATTTTGTGGGTAATATAACCCCATAACTACAACCTGGCGATCAAGTTGTGTCAGCTGAACAGTTTTTGCCATGAGACCACCACAGACTCAGTGCTGCTGGAGCAGGTACATGACGTGATGTTTTAACAGTCTCTCCATGATTTTCACACAGATCAGAGCAATTTCTTGCACAGGAAGCTAAACGTTTCTACAGACATTCTTAAGCTCTATAACCACTGATCGTTTGTGAAGCTGGGGTGACATCAGTGAGAGGCTGTCTTGAATGCCCAGACCAACGGTTTGAAGCGGTAATTTTCCCACAACAGAGCCATCTGAAACACACACATACAGCATACATATTTTAGTACTTAGTAGCGATAATTTGCAGACATTACAGCGTAGTACGGCGGACTTAAACCAAACTAGCATTAGCAATCATTAGCTTGCCATCATATGTGATCTAGTTCGTATCCTCACGTCTTCCGCTCTATGGCTTCTAAGACGCTCCAGTACTGATTCTTTCACTACCGTGAGACATTGATGAACAATGGTATGAATACATGCTATGTTTATATGTTATATATTTTTGACAGAGGATTTGATGCAGTATTAATGTAAGGCTTCATTTTTGTTTTTGTTTTTGTTAACAACCGAACATAAAAATTTATGGAGTCTTATAAAAATTTATAGAAGTTACTGCCCACGCTTTATTATCTGTATGCATGAGGTTGCTGCGATGTTGCGGCTCTCCCTAAGTTTGTTGCACTGTTCACAGTCATGGTCTTAGAGTTTTTTATTTTATTTTTTTTTTTTTGGTTGGTGCTGTTCTTGTGCACCATAGGTGACATTGGTTCTAGGTCACCGTTTATGTTACTCTATGATTAAGTGGTTTTCATTTCTTTTTTTTTGTATTTTTAACTTTTATTGTGTTTATCTTTTACCCAGTGAGGAAGTTTTTGGTAGAGATTTGCTGGATATTTTGGATGGTAATATGTACTGTGTATGATGTCGGCTAATTGTCAGAGCTTTCTTAATGGAATGTTAAAGGTCTTAACCACCCAATTAAGAGGAAAAAAATTTTGGCGTTTATTAAATCAAAAAAAGTGGATGTAGCGTTGCTTCAGGAGACCCACCTCACTAATACAGAATCTAAAAAACTCTGTCAGGATTGGGTGGGCCATGGGTTTGCGTCTTGCGGTAATAGCCAGAGCAGGGGGGTGGCAATCCTTATCCATAAACATTTGCAGTTCAAGTGTCTAAAAGGTTAGTGATGATGATGGACGACTCCTCATAATCCTTATAGAAATTCAGGGCCATAGGATGATACTCGCTAATGTCTAAGCACCAAATATGTGCATTTTTTGCACAACTTGAACATAAACTAAGCGAAATGGGTAATTATGCCATTTTAGTAGGTGGGGATTTTAAACAGGTCGTGGACAATATTTTAGATCGGAGCACCCCCTCACAGCGTTCATCTAAATTTGGCTCTATATTGAAAGATATGTGCAATGCAATTGGTTTGGTAGATGTTTGGCGGCTTTTCAATCCGTCCACAAGGGATTACACTTTTTATTCCACTGCTCATAATGTGTTTTCCAGGATTGATTACTTTCTAATGTCAAAATCCTCTGTCTTCTCTGTAAATTCGAGCTCCATTGGTAGCATATTACTATCAGACCATGCCCCTGTTTTTTTTACATATGATTCCACCTTGTTAGTTAAAAAAAAAATTCTAGATGGAGGCTTAATTCAAGTCTTCTTCTTAATCCAGATTTTGTGTCCTCTTTGAAAGCAGAGATCTCCTCATATTTCGAGACAAACTGGGATTCTGCTCCCTCTGCCAGTGTTGCTTGGGAGGCCTTTAAGGCATTTATTAGGGGACATATTATTCAATATGCATCTTTTAAAAAGAAAACTAACATTGCTAAACAGATTGATTTGGAGAGGAGAATAGCTATATCAGAGACTGCATTCAAACAGGACACAAACTTAGTAAATCTGCCACCCCTTGTGAAGCTTAAGTATGAGCTGAATTCAGTCCTAACACAAAAAGCTGAATTTTCCCTATTTCGCCTTAGGCACAAACAATTCGAGGAGGGGGATAAAGCTGGCAAAATGCTGGCTGGATATATTAAAATGAAAGAAGCTCAGTGCACCATATCTGCTATTAGGGCGCAGGATGGTACTCTGGTGTTAGATTCAAATGAAATTAATGGTGCTTTCAGAGAATTTTACACTTCGCTTTATTCTTCTGAAATGGAGGCTGGATCTCAAGAGATTTATGCATTTTTGTCTTCCTTGTCTTTGTCCTCCCTAACGAAGGAACAAATAGACCTGCTTGATGCCCCAATTACTAAAGATGAAATTGTGAAAGTTATTAAGAGCCTTCCGACTGGAAAAGCACCGGGCCCTGATGGATTCACTGTAGAATTTTACAGGGCCTGTGTTGATGAGCTTTCCCCTTTACTTTTAGAAATGTTTGCGGAATCTTTTGAACAAGGCCGTCTGCCTCCTTCTTTAACAGAGGCTTTAATCTTGCTTATTTTAAAAAGCAATAAAGACCCGTTAGATTGTAAGAATTGTAGACCAATTAGTGTTATAAACTGTGACTGTAAAATTTTCTCCAAAATTTTGGCATTAAGATTAGATAAAGTAATGATATCTCTTATAAATCCTGATCAGGTGGGTTTTATTCGTTCCAGAGGTGGGGCAGACAATATTAGGTGATTTATTGATATCATATGGTCAGTTCAAAATGATCCCTCACTTGCACACCTCTCTCCAGTAGCAGCCCTCTCCCTGGATGCTGAAAAAGCATTTGACAGGGTTGATTGGCAGTATCTTTTTGCTACTCTAGAGACTTTGGGTTTTGGTTCAAAGTTTCTTTCCTGTATTAAATATTAATATTAAATATAATGAACCTAGAGCTTCAGTGACATCAAATCGAGTTACATCACAGCCTTTTAGACTTTATAGGGGCACACGCCAGGGATGCCCTTTAAATCCCCTGCTTTTTGCTTTGGCATTAGAACCATTAGCTGTAGCTGTCCGCAAAGATGGCAACTTTCCAGGTATTCAGGTTCATGGTAGTATCCATAAGATAATGTTGTATGCTGATGACGCATTGGTACTGATTACACAACCTCAAAAATCAATTCCAGCTCTCCTTAAAATTATTAACCAATTTTCACGTCTGTCTGGTTATAGAGTTAACTGGATAAAATCAGAAGCTCTCCCCCTAACACCTTATTGCCCTAAAACACTGTTTACATTTGGTCAAAATATAGGCTTTTCTTGGCCAAAATTAGGAATTAAATATCTTGGCATCCTGTTTCCTCATACTTTATCGGATCTGATTCAGATTAATTTTGAGCCTTTGCTCGAAAAATTTAAAATAGACATAGAGAGGTGGTCGCCCCTTTTTTTTGTCTCTTTGGGGCAAGGTCAATGTTATCAAGATGATTTGTGCACCCCGATTTAATTACCTTCTACAATCCCTTCCTCTTAGGATCCCAGTTGGTTATTTTCGGCAATTTGATAGGCTATGCAACAAGTTTTTATGGAATGGTAAGCGCCCTAGATTAAAGTTGAAAAGACTACAAAAGGCTACAGATTCAGGAGATTTGGGGGTCCCAAACCTAGTTTTATATCATTACACTTTTAGTCTTAGACATTTGATTCATTGGGCTCTCCCCCCTGAGAGAGCTCCCCCTTGGTTTCATTTGGAGAGTTATCTGAGCAGCCCTCTTCCCTTAGTACATCTAATCACAATCAAACTTCCTTCTGAATTTCAGTCACATCCTATAGTATCCTTTTTACAATACGTTTGGAAGAGGGTAGCTTCTATACTAGGGTTTAGCTCTCATCTTCATTCTAAGGCTTCTATTTGGCTTAACCCAAGTCTCCACATTGGAAAATCTCCATTTATTTGGAAAATCTGGGTGAAAAGGACATCTTGATGCTAAAAGATCTATATGAAGGGGGAGCTCTCAAATCATTTGATGATCTACGGGCACAGTATGGACTACCACAGAATCAGTTCTGGAAATATTTACAACTTCGACATTTGCTGTGTCAAGTCTTTGGATCTACAGCTACCCCTCCTCCTGAGGCAGATTGGCTCACCCAGGCGTTGAGTTCCTGTGGTAAAAGATGTAAGGCCTCAAATTTTTATTCAATGCTCCTTAAGAGCTCAAATAAAGATTTTTCATCCCTCAAACAGGCATGGGAAAAAGATCTGAATTCACAATTTACTGATGCTGAATGGGCAAATATTCTAAGGAATGGGAAGAAAGTGTCTAGGGAATTGAAAACCAGACTTGTTCAATTTAAAATTTTGAATCGATTCTACTGGACACCCCATAAAATGTTTAGAGCAAATCTTATACATTCATCAAGCTGCTGGAGATGTCTACAGGGGGAGGGTGCACTTACCCATATGATCTGGAGTTGTCCGGAAATACAGGACTTTTGGTTGGAGATCCATGGACATATTATGACAATTGTCAAGCAAGAAGTGCCTTTCACTCAGAGACTTTTTGTCCTTGGGGATCCATCAACTATTCAGGACCCAGTCTCTGACGCCGAGTGGATTCAGACTGCTTTGATGGTGGGCCGAAAGTTGATTACCTCCTATTGGAAATCTTCCTCTGCCCCACCCGTAGCTCAGTGGCTCAGGGAGCTGGGCAAGCTAGCTGCACTAGAACGCCTTTCATATAAACTTTTGGACAGGATGGACAGCTTTTACAATAAGTGGGGATCCTATCTCACCTTTATAGGTGTTGTAGATTAAGCCAATCATCTTAGGAGTACTAGGGTGGAACTGGAATGTTTTATCCTCTCACTGGGTATATTCATTCTTGATGGGTTTTTTTGCTGTTGTTTGTTTGTTTTTTTGCTTGTTTGTTTTTTGTTTTATTTTCTAAATTGAAAACCCAATAAAATTCAAATCATAAAAAAAAAACAGAACCCATATTTATCCTGGTTCTTTGTCGTGCCATACTTGAGAGCGACTGGGAAACTGACGTCTGTCTTGAGACTCAGGTATTTAGCTGAATAATTCACTACCTGGCAACCCAATAACCCAAAAACGAGACATGGCACATAACATCAAGCTAGCAATGCTATTGGCTGTGACAGCCTCACTGGACTTTGTGTTTGTCTTTCTCCAGCTGCTGGATGTAAATATTTATATTATTGTCGACCCGCCAAAAATTATAATTTTTTTTTCATGAATATACTAATTTTTAAAAGAACATTAAGACTTACATTGTGTACGTTTCTAAACGTGTTGTTGATGTATTTTTTTTTTTAATCTTTGTTTTCATGAAAATCTTCAATATTTCACCTTTAAGTAACTCAGTTACTTTTGAAAAGAAGTAACTAATCAGTTACTACTTTTTAGTAACTTGTCCACCACTTCCCAGAGGTGAATGTGTTTTGCTGATAAATATGCGTATCAACCCCAGAACAAAGGCAAAAGACCTTGTGAAGATGCTGACTGAAGCTGGTGTCATTATCCACAGTGGAACCAGTCCTGTACCATCATGGGCTGAAGGACATTCAGAGAGGAAGTCATCACTGCAAAAGCAACATAAAAAGCCAGACTACAGTTTGCAAATGCACACAGGGACAAAGACCTTAATTTTTGGAGACATGTCCTGTGGTCTGATGAAACTAAAATTGAACTGTTTGGTCATAATGACCATCATTACATTTGGAGGAAAAGGGGTGAAACTTGTAGGCCTGAGAACACTATCCCAACTGTGAGTTACAGGGGTGGCAACATCATGTTGTGGGAGTGTTCTGGTGAACTTCACCAAACAGATGGCATCATGAGTAAAGAGTATTATGTGGAAATATTGAAGCCTACTTGAAGAAATGAGAACCTAGTCAGTGCATCAGTTAAAGACCCTGACAAGTGAATCAGTAAAAGTGTTTGGAGTGGACAAAACCAGACAAAAGTCTCTTATCAACAGACCTGCTAAATTTGAATGTTTAAAAATATTGCCAATTATGTAAAATTTGATTGACACTTGACACTGTTCCAGGAGTGGGTGTGGTTTCAGTGCCTACTGCAGACATGCCCCCACCTTCTCAGTGCAGAGAGGGCTGGCTGATTTTTAAAGCTGGCAGGACAGTTGATAACAGACTTTGGTCTGGTCCACTCAAAACACTTTTACTGATTCACTTATCAGGGTCTTTAAGGATGTTAAATCATTCAATTTTAAAAAGAGAATTACTGCTTTTACTTTGCATACAGTCACATTTTGTTGGCAGATGTTTTTTTTAATTGACTCGTGAAGTTTTAGGAACATTTTACTTGTATACAGTATTTTATATGCAGTCTAAAATGTGTACAGAAGATAACATGACAGTCCTGCTCCCAATAAATATAAAAGAAGCAATCTTGGCAAAGAGATGCATTGGTCCCTCACCCCCACTCTTATTATACTGTATTTAAGCAGCTAACTACAGTGGGGGTATCTCCTGTACAATTTTAATGGAAAACTTTTAAAAGTTACCCACCAATATTACAAAAGGGTGGGGGGAATCACTGGCTTTTATAAATTTACGTTAGAAATTTGAACTTCTTTAGCAGTTGGCAAACTAGCTTAAATGTACTATAATTAGCATCTAAGACTCCTTACACTCTTGACAGTGTGTTTGTAGTCCCTGCAGTGCTGACACTCGCTGTCCACTGGACAAGATGACTTGTCCTGGTGAGATTAGATTTGATGACATTATTAATCCCAGAGGGAAATTAAATTGTCACAGCAGCAAGGTGCAAAGAAATAGCAAAGGTAAGGTACTAGACATTGTGCAAAGCAGAGATGTGCAAACGAGTCGGTTCAGAACAATATAAAAATAAGTGCAGTGTATATTGTAGACTGGATGTAGTAAAGGCAGAGCAGGGAAAGCCTGGCTCCATCTATGAGCACCAATAGGCTCTCCAGAAACCCCAGCTGCAGCTGAGACAGACTTGTTATCCTCCACCATCCAGACAGGCCAGAGGCATTTTCATGGTGGAGGAGGGACCCAGTTACCGGCAGGCAAGCAAACGTTTGCAGAGCAGAGCAAGCAGAGAACCACTGCACATATTGGTGGTGGTGGTGGTGGGGGGGGGGGGGGGGTTAGGGCTGTATTACATAGCCCCCCCACTCCCCGCTTTTAGGCCCACCCAAAAAATCCTGGCAAGAGAACGGCCAGAAAACTTCAGCAGTGGAACTCTGTTGTTTATACACCTTTTACCATGATTTAAGCACCGCATTTGTAATGTATATACTGTGTTTAGAAGAACAATGCTAAATTCACTTGTCAGGGACTTTAATGTTAAAGAACTTGCTGAAACAGATTAAGTACTGGAGTGATTATCACATGGAAGGATATGAAGTATTTACTAGGTGGTGACTATTTTGTCCAGTCAGTGCATTTATTCTTTGTGGATTTTCTAATATTAGCTTTGTTCTTGTGTCTCTTTGTCTCTCCAGATTCTCCACAACTACCTGACTGTAAGGGGGAGGAGGTTCTCACTGTCCAGCAGCTCTGTAACCAGGAGAGGAACTCCAGTCTGGACCAGGAGGAACAAGATGCTGCACAGGTTACAGAGGAAGAAGAACTGTGTAGCAGTCAGGAGGAAGAACACTTTGGACTGAAACAAGAGACTGAGACCTTCATGGTGACTCCTTCTGATGAGGACAATGACAACAGTGAAACTGAAACAAACAGTGAGCAGCTCCTCTCGCACACAACAGATAAGCCACATGTCTGCAACACATGTGGGAAAACATTCAAACAGAGAAGAGATTTAAACGTTCACCTGAGAATACACACAGGTGAGAAGCCATTTTTCTGTGATATATGTGGACAAAGTTTCACTCAGCGTGGCCATTTGAAAACTCACCAACGACTTCACACAGGGGAGCAGCCATTCTCCTGTGAAACTTGTGGACAAAAATTTAAGCGGCATGATCATTTGAAAAAACACATAAGAACTCACACAGGTGAGAAGCCATTTTCCTGTGAAATATGTGGGCGACGTTTTAATCGTTACGGTCATTTAAAAAACCACAAAAGAATTCACACAGGTGAGAAACCATTTTTTTGTGAAGTGTGTGGGCAAAGTTTCACTGAAAATTGTAATCTGAAAATTCACATGAGAATTCACACAGGTGAAAAACCATATTTTTGTGAAACATGTGAGCAAAGTTTTAGTCAGTATAGTCATTTGAGAAAACACATGAGAATGCACACAGGTGAGAAGCCATACTCATGTCAAACGTGTGGGCAAAGTTTCACTGAAAAGGGTAATTTGAAAACTCACATGAGAACCCACACGGGTGAGAAGCCATATTCTTGTACGTTATGTGGGAAATGTTTCACTGCATCTCATCATTTGACCAAACACCTTAAAACTCACACCTGAGGTCAGGGCCATTTTGGACTACAGGGCAGAGTATCAGCCAGTATAAATTTGGCCTAAAAATTCAAAGATTGAATTGTGAGGGGTGGGAGGTGTCGCCTGCAATGTTGATGGCTCTGTGGGTGAGGTGGGTGAGGTAGATGTCAAAGAGGGGGGACAGAGGGGCACCGATGATCTTGCTGGCTGGTTTCACTGTGAATTGTAGTGTCTTCCGGCAGAAGGAGATGCAGCTTCCATACCACACAGTGATGCAGCTGGTGAGGATGCTCTCAATGGTGCCCCAACAGAAAGAACACATGAATGGGGGTGGAACTCATGCTGTCCTCAGTTTGATATAAATTGCAGAGGAAATAGAGGCGAGTTTGAGCCTTCTTGGCTAGTGATGTGGTGTTGTTGGACCAGGAGAGGTCCTCAGAGATGTGCACCCCCAGGAACTTGGTGCCGCTCACCCTCTCCACAGTTGCTCCATCGATGATCAGAGGGGGATGCTGTGTGTGTCCCGTCCTGAAGTTGACCACAATCTCCTTGGTTTTTCCCACGTTCAGGAAGAGGTTATTGTCTTTAAACCACTGGACCAGTTGGCTCACCTCATTTCTGTAGTAAAAGTGTCTTCATGTGTAGCCAGCTAAGCTCCTTACATGTTTAATGAAGCATTTAAATGTAGGATCTAAATAACATCGCAGCAATGATCTGTGTCTGTTTATAAACTGGTCAGTAGTGTTCTTGTTATTATAGTACCTTATTCTGACCAGAAATTATTGCAGGTTTAGGTATTTATCATTTTTTATTTGATTGAAATCAGAGTGTAAATCATTGTTCCTCTGCTCTATATGCTTCAGATCATGTGATTCAGATTATATCAGACATTATAACATATACACAGTGGAGATCAAAATTAGAGAACAATGTATTAAGGATTAATACATTATTAATAGGTATTAGGAGAAAGATCAGAGAAGGCAAGGACAGCTTCAGGAAGAAGATGGAGGACAAGCTGCAACAGAGCGACATCAGCGGGGTCTGGAGAAACCTCAAAACCATCTCGGGGCTCCAGAATACCTCCCCCCAGGCCACAGGGGGCAGGGAGTGGGCGAACAACCTGAATCTGTTTTTCAATAGATTTGACCAACCGCCCTCCCCCCTGACTGCACAACAACCACTGCTGCCTCTAAAGAAATCAAGTCCTGCTGCCCACTCCCCACTCCACCAACACCCCCCCACTCCCAACACACAGCCCCCCATCCTGACCCTGACCAGGACCCAGGTGAGGACGGAGCTGAGGAAGATCAAGGCGAGGAAGGCGCCGGGACCGGACGGCATCAGCGCAAAGCTCCTCAAGTCCTGTGCAGACCAGCTGTGTGGGATTGTGACGTATATCTTCAACATGAGCCTGAAACTGGGGAGGGTACCACAGCTGTGGAAAACATCTTGTGTGGTACCTGTACCAAAAACTTCCCACCCCAAAGACCTGAACAGCTACAGACCGGTGGCCTTGACGTCCCACTTGATGAAGACCCTGGAGAGACTGCTCCTTGCTCACCTCCGCCCCCTGGTGGAACCAGCGATGGATCCACTCCAGTTCGCCTACCAGCATGGCATTGGGGTGGAGGATGCGGTGATCTTCCTCCTTCACCGTTCTCTGTCCCACCTGGAGAAGCCCGGGAATATGGTGAGGATCATGTTCTTTGACTTCTCCAGTGCTTTCAACACCATCCAACCGATGATCCTGAAGGACAAGCTGCTGCGCGCAGGGGTGGACCAGCACCTGTCATCATGGATCCTGGACTACCTCACGAACCGGCCTCAGTTTGTGAGAACCCGGGACTGTGTGTCCGACACGATCATCAGTAGCACGGGGGCCCCCCAGGGAACGGTGCTGGCTCCCTTCCTGTTCACTCTTTATACTGCGGACTTCTCACACAACACAACACACTGCCATCTACAGAAGTTCTCTGATGACTCTGCGATCGTTGGCCTCATCTCCAATGGAGATGAAGCTGAGTACAGAGGGCTTATCCAGGACTTCGTGGACTGGTGCCATCGGAACTGCCTCCAGATCAACGCGAGGAAAACTAAGGAGCTGGTGGTGGACTGCCGCAGGCATGGGCAGCCCCTCACAGTACCAGTAAATATACAGGGAACAGACATCGAGATGGTGACATCCTATAAGTACCTGGGTATTCATCTGAACAATAAACTAGACTGGTCACACAATACTGATGCACTCTACAAGAAGGGACAGCGCAGGCTGTTCCTGCTGAGGAGACTCAGGTCTTTTGGTGTACAAGGGGCGCTGCTGAAGTCATTCTATGACACGGTGGTGGCATCAGCCATCACTTTTGGAGTGGTCTGCTGGGGCAGTGGCATTACTGCAGCCGATAGGAAGAGACTGAACAAACTGATTAAGAAAGCTAGCTCTGTCCTGGGGCAGCGCCTTGATCCGATGGAGGAGATAGGAGAGAGAAGGACGGTGGCTAAACTGTCATCTCTGCTGGAGTCCGAGTTCCACCCTATGCAGGACATACTGAATGCACTGAGGAGCTCATTTAGCAGCAGACTACATCATCCCAGGTGCACAACCGAGAGGTTTCGTAGGTCCTTCCTACCAACGGCTGTCAGACTGTACAACCTAAGCAGGGCTGCTCGCAGAGATAGCAAAAAGACGTAACAAACTAATAGTTTTTTGAATGCAAAAGATGCAATAGACTTACACAATGGTCCCCTCCGGCATACAACTAGGAACATACCGGTCGCTATGGAGGGTGAGAATATGTATGGGCACATAATCATACCATGTAGGATAACTAAGTAGACGGTTATGCTGTTTCATTCCATCTAGCAACAATGCTCTGCACTGTGTGTGTTTATATATTTACATATTTATTCCATCTAGCTACAATGCTCAGCACTGGGTGTGTTTATATATTTATATATCTACATATTATTCCATCTAGCTACATTGCTCCGCACTGTGTGTGTTTATATACTTGCATATTTATTCCACCTAGCTGCAATGCTCCGTACTGTGGGTGTTTATATATTTACATATTTATTCCATCTAGCTACAATGCTCTGCACTGTGTGTTCATATATTCATATATTTATTCCATCCAGCTACAATGCTCTGCACTGTGTGTCTGTGTGTGTGTGTATATATATATATTTTATAGTAATACGTACATATGTATATTAGCTGCTCTTGCTTGCTTGTTTTTTTCTTGCTTTCTGATTGTTGCTCTGAGTGTTGCTATCCCTGTGCTGTTGCAATCCTGGAATTTCCCCGTTGTGGGACTAATAAAGGCTTATCTTATCTTATCTTATCTTATTAATACTTGATTTATTCTGCAATATTGTTATTCTTCATTGTTCAGAATGCGACAGATCAGCTGTGGCTGTACCACTGCTGTACTAGCAGGTTTTTTAATAACCAAGGCACTTCAACACAAACACTTATTTTGTAAAAACAACAGTGATCAGAATTGGAGAACAGTGACCACTGTGTCAGAAGATTTAAACAATGGTTTTAGGGCTATAGGGTTGGAAAAAAAATTTAACATGAAGTGTAGATGTCCTTCTTTGAATGATTTCAGCACATCTGTGCCCACAGGATATCACTAGGTTCTCACACTACTCTGGGTTGATCTTGGTCCATTCTTCTCCAGTCTGTTCCACAGGTCAGTAACTGAATTGGGTTTCTTAGCCTTTACTTTGTCTCTAAGGATTTTCCAGAGATTCTCTGTGGGGTTTAGATCTGGACTCTGGGCTGGCCATTTCATTGTTTTAGTATTGTTAGATTCAAGGAACCGTTTAACCTGTTTTGTAGTGTGACAGGGGGCATTGTCTTGCAGGAAAATTGTGGGCTGATTGGGAGACAATTGCAGTGAAGGAATTGGATGTTGCTGAAGGAGGTTCACGTAAACATCTGCGTTCAACTGCCATGTAGCTGTACAAGAGGCCCAACTGCTGCTGCAGAGAACATCCCCCAAACACTTCCTCCTCCAAATTTAACTGACTTCTTCACACACTTTGGCTTCAGTCTTTCCCCAGTTTGACATTGAACATATTGTTTCCCATCAGACCCAAATATACTGAACTTCTTCTCATCACTGAAGTGCACTCTGGACCAGTTCTCCTCTGTCTACACAACATGCTCCTCAGCAAAGGCAAGTCTAGCCTTTTTAGGCTGCTTGTCCACCAAATGCATTTTTTCCACTCTGGGTGGCTATTTTACATTCATTCTCTATGTAATCCAGCGCTTACGGCGCTGAAACACTCTCAGCGTTGGCCGTTTTTTGTCGCAGCGCTCAGGTCGTTCAGCACTGAAAAAAGTTCAACTTTTCAGACTGCAGCTGAGCTCGTCAAAGTCAGACCATTCTAAGCAGCCAATCAGAAGGACGGGCGGGACATACTGGAAGAAGACAACTGATATGATGGCGGAGGAAAGGCTGATACTTGCTGTATCAGACAATCCGGCATTGTTTGATCTGACGCTAAAAGGCTATCATGATCAAAATTTAAAAGCAAACGCTTGGAGGAATGTGTCCATATCTGTTGGCATGTCAGGTGAGTGTTTCTTCCTTTGTCACAGTCATATAAGTTTGTTGCAGTAGATAGGCAGTTAACCGTCGTTATTATGTGAATTTGTACAGTTGATGACTGCAAAAAAATGGAAATACCTCCGGGACAGATATGCAAAGGAAAGAAGACAGGAGCAGCTAAAGAGCAGTGAGTCAGCCAGCAGTATTTTTTTTTTAAATAAGTGGAAATATATGGCGGTGCTCAGCTTCCTTGAGCCCCATATAAGAGAGAGACCTTCCTCATCCAACTTCTCTCAACAAACTGAAGTTGAACCGTCAGGCTCAGCTGAAGCTGAAGCTGAGCCTGAGGTTTCAGAGGAAGTCATTGCTCTCCTGAAGCCAATGATGTCTCCTGAGAGTGAGTTTAGATGACAACAGTAGTGTCAAAAATCCAAGTAACTATCTACAGTGCTGCACAGAAAACTTACAATATTTAGTTGTTGTAATAGAACATACAAGCACACATACTGTATGCAAAAAAAAAAATATGATGTAAAGAAAGTATATGATATAGAAAAAAATAATGTTACCAGCAGAGGTTAATGCATAGTCATGTTTAATAATAAACTGAACAAAATAAAAGAATAATTTAGGATGTAAAATGGTTTGAGGACCATGCACACTTAAAAGCATATGCTAGTTGTGCTTCTTTTTTAATTTTTTTCTCATAAATTCTCACCTTTGTGATTAAATTGTTAATTAATTATTAATTACAATAGTTGCGCAATTGCAGATAAAAAGTTTGACCTAATTAAAACCTCAAAGCCCCCCCCCCTCAAAAAAAAAATAAATTGTATGTTCTCTCATGTAGAAATTAATAGTTTTTAACCTCTTGCACTCCGGTGTACCGCGGGCGGACACGTCTCTGCGTCCTAGAGCGCACGAGGGCGCTGCGTCCTAGAGCGCACTGAAAAAAAAAAAAAAGCTGCATTTCCGTTCTTCCACTACAGACACAGCCGCGAACAGAAAGCCAAAGGAGTGCTTTGATTGGTTTAGATGTGATTGACCTCTCATTCGACTAATAAGAGCCTTGAATTGGGTTCCTGAAACCTTGAAGAACCAATGACTGTAAACCTAACAAGAAGGACCCGCCTACCAACAGCTGCGAATACAGCGAGCCAATTGAAGCACAGAAGTTCGAAAGCATGCGTCCCTTGCATAAAATCTGTTTTGTGTAAGGCTGGGTGACACACAGGCGTTCGCCAGTCTTTTTTTCTTACTACTGTTCTTATTTGTTTTGAAAAATCGTTCACCAAAACTGCAATCATGGAAGTGCGAAAAGTTTGAGCCTGATGTTTGAAATTGTACTTGGTGGGGCTTCAAAATGATCTTTTTCTTTGATGTTTAGATAGATGTGGCTCTTTTCCCTTTAAAATTGGTAAGTTTGGATTTTTTTTTTTTGTTTACCACACATAAGTTAAATGATTAATTTTAACATTTGTAAAGATGCTGGGATAGGCTCCAGCCCCCCCACGACCCGAAAAGAATTAAGCGGAAGAAGATGAATGAATGAATGAAAATACATATCTATTTATTTATTAAAGAAACTTTGTGACTAACCAGAAGCATAGTTTTGATGTCTGTTTTTAAAGCATGTTTTTTAAAATGTTTCAAAAGTGTGTGTGTGTGGGGGGGGGGGGGGATCTCACATTCTAGTTATGCAAAAGTTAACAATTTATTATGTGAACAGATCCAAATAAGAAAGTAGCAAATGCTCCAAGAGCTATGAGTCTGAATGAGTGTAACAAAATACAGAAATTGTAGGAAACATTCTTGTATGCTTTTCTAAAGGTACAAATACAATATGAATAGCTCCAGGTAATTATATACAATGAAAAAACAACTTACAATACAGCTAGGACTGTAGATCATATGGCCCACACAATAAGGCGGATTTGACACCTTGATTGTGAGCAGTGGGTGTGTGGATCTTGAGGTGGTTGTGTTTATTAGAGCAGGACTCTGTCCTGCCACAGCACCTGGCCTTCTGGGGAGGAGAAGTAGCTTGTGAAGGTGTTTCTCACAGCTGCTGCTTCTCTCGAGGCGTTGTTGCTGCCAACTTTGGGGATGTTCTTCACTGCACCCTGGGGTTCTACTGCTGTAGATGGTGTGTGGGGGACATTGAGGACTTCAGAGCTTCAGTGGAGGAAATTGTGTAGTACACAGGTGGCCTTTACAACACACTCAGCTACTGTTGGTGACACTCCCAGAGCCCTCCTGTAGATCCTCCACTGGCTTGAGAGAATCCCAAATGAACATTCTACCATACGCCTGGCATGAGAAAGACGGTAGTTAAACACCCTTTTGTCATCTGGGAGGTGATGTGCAGGATGAGGTCTCATGATGTTTTGGCACAGAGGAAAGGCCTCATCAGTCACAAAAACATGTGGCTGGGGGCCAAGATGGTCTGCTCCAGGTAAGGGACAATCCTGAGGGAGGTTGAGGGTTCCAAGTTGCAGAGCTGTGCCAAAGGCTGAAGTTGCCACGATGCCACCATCACTACTCCGTCCATAGGCTCCAATGTCCACTACAGAAAATCTGTTGTGAGCATCCACTTCAGCCAGAATCACATTTGAAAAACTACCCTTGTAGTTCCAGTACTGGCTGCCACTGGAAGTGGGGGCTTGGATCGTCACATGTTTCCCATCCATAGCACCTACACAATTTGGGAATGCCCACAGCCTCTGAAATTCATTTGCTGTTTTTTTCCAGGCTTCTGTGTCAGGAACAGGCATGTACTCCTCCACCATGGAAGTCCAGATTGCCTCACACACGCTTTGCACAATTCTTGCCACTGTGCAGAACCCAACTCTGTAACTAAAGGCAATGGTGCAAAAAGAGTCTCCTGTTGATAGATATCTGTATAAATAAATAAATCCATTAATTATTTTTTCCAAGCTTGAATTCCTGGGTTTCACATACAAAGATTGAATTTTCTATAATTTTAGTCTCACCAAGTACAGTAGAAAATTGTTGGGTTTAAAATTACAGTTTATTTAAGAAAAAACTTATGGAGTTCTTGTTACAGTAAAATATTAATGTTGTTTTAGTTGAAAATTCAGAATAAATAGTTTCCTTTACAAAAAGTTATTTTATTAGGTTTGTTAGTAATATAATACAATTATTTAAACCCCTTTCAGAAACAAAACTGTGTAATCAAACATTTTTTTCTAGAATGAGTATTCATGATTGTATTATAAAGTTAGAATAACTAATGGATGTATTTACATCTATGGGGGTTAAATACTGTAAATTTGCTCCAGAATGTCACAAAATAAATTTGGCAAAGCAGTAGGTCTAACTGGCCAACTTTACATCGAAATTGTAAATGACAGTTAAATTAACTTTCCCCAGTGTGGGACTAAGGCTTATCTTATCTGATCTTAACTTTCCCATTTATTTTAATAAAACATAGCCACATTGTTATTTCAATAAAGTTGTAACAAAATGTGATCATATACCGACAGTCATTTATGAGTATAGGAAACAGTGTGTTGTGCCGTAAGTTTTATGAAAATAGATGCAAAATAAACAAAACTTTGACCAGAGACTACCCACCTCAGACAAATGCAGAGCCTTTGTGAAGGGCAGTTGGGCTCTCTGTAATTAGTCTGCATCCGATAAATTGACGGGCCAGTCTTCTCCAAAACCACTTCAAACTGACTCCTAGTCAATCTAATATACTCTTTGAAATGGGCACCATCAAGCCGCAACTCCTGCACAAGACGGTGGTACTCTCCCAGCTGAATCCTTGACCTGTTGATGTCATGTATCCAGACTCTGGTTTTCTTTTCCCTTTCATCAAATTTGTCATCCAGAGCTGCCGCCAATGCCAGAATGTGTTTCCTTGTGGGGAGACTTGAATAACGAAACCGAATTGCCTTTAATTTCAGTTTATTTCAAGTAACCATTCCACTGTCTGCTCTCATTCCTGAGCAGCGAACAAAGAGGATGAACACACCAAAGTTCTCCCTTTTAAACATTCTCACATCAAACCATTTCCCTCGCGGGGGAAATCACACATCTATATCAAAATCTCTATTCACATTCATTAACCTTTTATTTACATAACTCCCCCTTCTCTCCTCTCGAGCCTCAGCGGTCAGGAAGTCTTCTGTCCCCTGTCCTCCGCAGGGGGTCCAGGCTCTGTGGCTCCGCACCGCAGGGGGCTGGCTCTCCTTCATCGTGAGGTTAAATCACATATGCAGTGTCCAACATATACATGTCTCACAACACAGCCATATAACCCCCCCCCCCAAACGATGAAGAACAGACTAATTCCTAAAATTTAATAGCACCTTACTCACTACTGAATAATCAACACCAACATTCAGTCTGTGCGCCGCTTGGGCTTCAGCCGTCTGCCAAATCTGCTGTGAGTTGGCCCCGCCTTGCCTGCGGTGCTTTTCTGCTTCGGCTCTGTTGACTGAGGAAGAGAGTGATTAATTGCCCTTTGCGGGGGCCTGCCTCGTCGAGGCGCCACTGCGACCAGTACAGACACGTCCTTCATGACAAAAGCAGGTTTTAGTCTGTCAATACTGACTGTCTCTTTTCTGTCTCCAAAATCTAGCACAAATTGCTTATCACCTGCCTCCAGCACTCGAAATGGCCCTTCGTAAGGTGGTTTGAGCGTTGCTTTTAGGGCTTCGCGCCTGACAAAAACGAAGTCGGCATTTTTCAAAGCCTTGGGGACGAAAACTCGTGGAAAAGCGTGATGAACCGGACCCGGGAGCGTGTCTGCTCCCGTGCCGACTAACGGTCCCAGAGCAGAGAGAGGTGGGGGCTCTGGGTGCTCTGGTAAAAACTCGCCCGGCAGCCTCAGAGTTTGTGCGAATACCAGCTCCGCTGGGGAGGCATCTAAGTCCTCTTTAGGCGCAGAACGCAACCCTAATAAAACCCATGGCAGTTTATTTACCCAATCTGCATCCGTGAGCGACGCTCTGAGTGCTGCCTTCAAAGACCTATGAAAACGCTCGCATAAACCATTGGCCTGAGGGTGGTAAGCCGTAGTGCGGTGAATTTTGGCTCCTAAGCCATTGGCCATCGCTGACCACAGCTCAGAGATGAATTGCGGTCCTCTATCGGACGTAATGTCCGACGGAACCCCGAAGCGCGCCACCCAAGCCGTTAAAAAAACGCGAGCCACCTCCGCGGCCGTGGTCGTCGCAAGTGGGACCACTTCCGGCCAACGTGTGGTGCGGTCCACCATTGTCAAAAGATACGTGAACCCCTGTGATTGCCGGTAGGGGGCCCACAAGGTCGACGTGCACATGGTCGAACCTTCTGGCCGGAATGCGGAACGGTTCTAATGGGGCTCTTCTGTGCCTGTGAATTTTGGCCCGTTGACAGGAAATGCAGGTTTTTGCCCATTCCTTCACGTGCTTGCGCAGGCACGGCCAAACAAACTTTTCCGCCACTAGTTTCACCGACGCGCGCACCCCCGGGTGCGCCAGTGAGTGGACCGAGTCAAAAACACGGCGGCGCCACGTGGCCGGAACCACCGGACGCGGGCGCCCCGTCGACATGTCGCAGATCAGGGGGGGCATACCGGTTTGTAAACACTTGCTCTCCAGCCTCAACCCTGTTGGTCCAGACTGGAGCGCGCGCACGTCTGCGTCCGCCCCCTGGTCCGCTGCCATGGCTGCGTAATCTATACCCACGTGCACCGGGGCTGCGCGCACCACCGTGCCGCTCTCCTGCGGCGCGGTCACGGTGGCCCGTTCTGCCTCTGCGCGTGTTGGGGTCGTGAACGCGCGCAAGAGACAATCCGCAACTACATTGAATTTGCCCGCGACGTGCCTAATGTCAGTGGTAAATTCCGAGATTGCGGCCAGCTGCCTCTGCTGCCTGCCGGACCACGGATCTGAAATTTTGGCCATGGCGTATGTGAGCGGCTTGTGGTCCACATAAGCGGTGAAGCACCGTCCTTCCAGCCAGAACTGGAAATGACGAATAGCCAAATGCAGCGCCAACAGTTCTCTGTCGAACGCGCTGTATTTTCGTTCAGCCGCGCTTAAAGATTTGCTAAAGAAAGCCAAAGGCTGCCAAACTCCGGCTACCTGTTGCTCAATAACGGCCCCTATGGCTAAATCTGAAGCGTCTGTCGTCAGTGCGATACGTGCTGCAGGGTCTGGGTGGGCCAGGAGCGCAGCGTCAGCCAAGGCTTTTTTAACCTCTGTGAACGCGCGCTCCCGCTCCGGGGACCATTCGACCGCCTGGGTCGGTTTTTGTTTTTTGAGCGCGGCATATAACGGTTGCATGATTTGAGCTGCGTGGGGCAGGAATCGGTTATAAAAATTCACCATCCCCAAGAATTCCTGTAGTGATTTGACCATTTGTGGACGGGGAAAATCCGCTACCGCGCGTACTTTCTCTGGTAACGGAACCGCTCCCTCCGGGGAGACGCGGTGACCCAAAAAATCGATCCGCTCGACGCCGAACTGGCACTTGGCTGGGTTAACTATTAAGCCGTGCTCTCCCAGCCTCCTAAAAACTGCTGTGAGGTGCGTTTCGTGTTCGTCCTCTGAAGTACTCGCGACCAAAATGTCGTCGAGGTACACAAACACGAAAGGGAGATCGCGTAACACGGCATCCATCATCCGCTGAAATGTTTGCGCCGCCCCTTTGAGACCAAACGGCATGCGTAAAAATTCGAAAAGTCCGAACGGGGTTATTACCGCTGTTTTAGGAATGTCCTCCGGTTGGACTGGGGCTTGGTGATAGCCGCGAACTAGATCAATCTTTGAAAAAATGCGCGCCCCCGCCAGGTGCACCGAAAAATCCTGAATGTGCGGGATGGGATAACGATCGTGCGCCGTAGCGTTGTTTAGCCTGCGGTAATCCCCGCACGGTCTCCAGGAGCCATCGGCTTTCGGTACCATGTGCAGCGGCGAAGCCCACGGGCTCTTCGACCTACGAACGATGCCCAGCCTCTCCAGGCTGGCGAACTCCTCGCGCGCAATGGCGAGCTTAACTGCATCCAAGCACCGAGCTTTTGCAAACACGGGAGGACCAGACGTGGGGATAAAGTGTTTCACCCCGTGCTTCGCGACCGTCGCTGAAAAAGTGGGCACAGTGAGCGCTGGAAATTGGGTGAGGAGTGTGTGAAACTTACCACCTGCTGTAGCGACGTGGGTCTGTACTGGTGGCGGGGACACTCGAGCTGAACAGGGGAGAGAGTAAAAAGAGAGTGCATTTACCAGCCGTCTATTAGCAAGATCAACTAACAGATTGTGTGAACACAAAAAATCCGCGCCCAACATGTTGAAACTCACCGCCGCTATTACAAAAGTCCATTCATATGTGCGGCCATGTAAGCACAAAGGCAAGGTCCTTCTCCCGTAGGTGTTGATGTTCGAGCCATTTGCCGCTGTAGCTCCGCTACCGTGGGGTCCAGCCACCCGGTCCGCGTATGTTGGAGTGATGAAGCTCACTTGTGCTCCGGTGTCGATGAGGAACTCTCGTCCGGAGCGCGCATCCGTGATGTAGAGCAGCTTGCTGCGTTCTCCGAGGGTCGAAGCTGCTAGCGACCCCCGGTCTTGCCGTTTCCCGAACTCCTGAAGATGCAGGGCGGCACACACCTGCGTGCCTTCTCTGCGAACCTCCGATGGTAAAAGCAGAGATCTTCTCCTCCGCTGTGTCATGTCCGCGCCTCTGCCGCCGGGCTATTGGCTCCACCTCGTCGCGGCCGTGCTGCCGCCGTCGTCGGCCAGTCTGGTTCTGCCGCCTCTGGCTCCCCGCTGTCTCGGGTCGCCGCTGCGGTTGCTTGCCCGCCGCAGGCGTCCAGGATCCCATCTGCCTCCTGGGCCAGCTCCCGGAACTCCTCCAGGGTGTGACACTTTTTGCCGGCCAGCGTGCTTCTCGCATGCGCCGGGAGGTTGGAGAGGAAGATGAACTGAAAAATGAAATCATCGTTGTCCAACCCTCTCAGCTGTATCATCTCCTCCATCAGGGCGCTCGGCCTGTGTCCACCTTGGTCTAGCAAAGACAGGATCCTCCTCGCCCTCACTTCAGCCGAGGGGGTGAAAAACTTGATGAGGGTGGATTTCAGCTTGCCGTACCTGTCGGTCGCGGGTGGCTGCTCCACCAAGCTCTGCACGCACCGAGCTGTGCTGTTGTCCAGTTTAGCGATGACATGGTGGAACTTAGCGTCATCCACTGTTACTCCTGCGAGCGCGAACTGCGACTCTGCTTGCAGAAACCACGACCGTGGGTTATCCTGCCAGAAATCAGGCAGCTTAACGGCCACTGCGCTCGCCAGCTCTGAGCGCTGTGAGTCCGGGACCCTGAGAATTTCTTCGTTCATTCTCAACGTCGTCAGTCACCAATGTGGGGAGACTTGAATAACGAAACCGAATTGCCTTTAATTTCAGTTTATTTCAAGTAACCATTCCACTGTCTGCTCTCATTCCTGAGCAGCGAACAAAGAGGATGAACACACCAAAGTTCTCCCTTTTAAACATTCTCACATCAAACCATTTCCCTCGCGGGGGAAATCACACATCTATATCAAAATCTCTTTATTCACATTCATTAACCTTTTATTTACATAACTCTCCCTTCTCTCCTCTCGAGCCTCAGCGGTCAGGAAGTCTTCTGTCCCCTGTCCTCCGCAGGGGGTCCAGGCTCTGTGGCTCCGCACCGCAGGGGGCTGGCTCTCCTTCATCGTGAGGTTAAATCACATATGCAGTGTCCAACATATACATGTCTCACAACACAGCCATATTCCTGTACATTGTTATTTAGAGACTGTTGATACTGCTATTAAAAAAAAGTCTCGATGGACAGCGCGGAAGTGCTGAACTGAGAGTGACGAGCTGTTGCTGGGAAACGGGGCACAGACTTGTTTTTCCCAGAGCACAGCGCACAAACGCTGAAAAAAAAAAGCTCAGGAGGGCCGGGTGACGAAAAACGCGTTTTGTGGACATGCAGCCTTATTCTTTCTGCTGATGAGAGGTTTGATCACTTCAGAGTGAGCTTTGAGTCCACATTGTCTTAAACATAGAGACACTGTGTGCAGAGACAGATCCTTGTCCTGTTCAGCAGTGAACTGGTGAATAATTCCACCTGCAGTGTTGAACCGATTCCCCCATTGAGAGTCTTCACATAATCCTGTCCCCCAAACCAGAGCAGTGTGAGAACCTAGTGATCTCCTGTGGGCACAGATGTGCTGAAGTTATTCAAAGAAGGACCTCTACACTTCCTATGATTTTTTGGATCCAATAGCCCTAAAAAACAGGGTTTAAATCTTCTTTTCTGACACAGTGGTCACTGTTCCTTAATTCTGAGCAGTTTTTTGTTTTTGTTTTTACAAAATAAATGTTTGTGTTTAAGTGCCTTGGTGATTTAAAAAAACCCTGCTAGTATAGCAGTGGTACAGCCACAGCTGATATTCTGCCACATTCTGAACAATGAAGAATAACCTGTGTTACAGTACATTAAGTATGAATACATTGTTGTCTAATCTTGCTCTCCACTCTATATACTGTATGTACATGTTAGGGGTGTAACAGTACTTGTATTCGGATTCGGATTTTTCGGTACACCACCCACGATATGGTACAGATGTGTACCGAGGTACGACATGGTCTATATTGAGTGACAGACAAAAAATGTAACTCTCATATCACGCCCCCTCCTCCTGCTCCTCTTAGTTTCGTCTCCAGCCGCCTGTCAGCGGACTGCTGCAGCGTTCCTCCCCAGTGAAGAATGACTGAAGTTGGGCTATTTCTAAACACAACACCAGTAAGGTTTGTGAGTTTTAGTGAGTGAAGTTAGTGCTTCTTATTTTCAATGAGCGACTGTCTCAGCTTTAGAAAACCAATTAAACTGTTAGCATGTGCTAACATTAGCTGTAGGACTATAATCTCTCCTGGATGATGTTTGCTGACAGCTGAACTGTTTCACTTCTGCTGGTGACATCTTAACTGCAGTAAATGAGTGCGTTACAGGAGTATCTTACTCTTTTTCATCTTCTCTATTGTTGCGGTAACGTCAAGGTTCAAGTTCAAGGTTCAAGGTGACTTTATTAATACCCGTAGGTAGATTCTTTTTACAGTCTGGAGAGGGCATCTCAAACACACAACTTTAAACATCAAAAACATTTAAAAACACAAGACACATACGTCAGACAATTTAAGAACAGCACAGACTAAAGACATGGACAGGTACTCCAGAAACTTACTGAACATGGTTAAAAAGACTAAAATAAATAGATAAAAAACCCAACTAAAATAAATAAAATCATTAAATATCACTAAGATATTATTAAAAATACCCATAAAACCCGTAGTAAGCCAAATAAAAGCATTATACCACACCAGGGACCAATAAAATAGTAGATAAGATAAACCACGTAAAAAGGCCAGACCCAAGAGTTTAAATAAAATGCATTAAGGCCTGTTTAAAAGAACGATAGCAACAGGAACAAAGCTGTTCCTGTACCGTGTGGTTCTGCATCTTGGGACTTTAAACCTCCGTCCAGAGGGTAAAAGCTGGAACTCACTGGCCAAGGGATGGGAGTCATCAGCTGTGATAGAGGTGGCCAGCCGCTGTACCTGCCTGGTGTACAGGGCCTCCAGACCCAGCTGTGACTCCCTCCCAATAAGACGAGTGGACCATTTAATGATCTGGGCCAGTGAGTTTCTGTCTTTGAGGGGCAGGTTTCTAAACCATGACACTAACAAGAAAGATAAAACTGATTCAATAAAAGCACGATAAAAAAGTGTCATGATGGTCCTATCTACATGGAAATGGGACAACCTCGTCAAACAAAACAGGCGCTGGTGTCCCTTCCTGTTTATGGCCTCACAGTTCAATTTAAAATTCAAAGTATTATCAATAATTGTACCCATATATTTATAAAATGTGACTTGTTCCACTACTTGTCCCTTAATCTTAGTCGGTTCAGGTGTGTTGGCATTTTGCCTAAAATCAATGACCATGTCTTTAGTCTTGCCTATATTCAGTTGTAGGTGTGAGTCCTCACACCATTGGACAAAGTCCTCTGTGACCGGGCCATGACTGTTTTCAGTCCCTTGGAGCAGGCTCACGATCACAGAGTCATCTGCATATTTTAAAATAAGTCTGTTTTTAAAAGCACTCTGACACATATTAGTGTACAGAATAAATAACAAGGGTGAAAGCACACACCCTTGTGGTGGCCCAGTGGAGGAACACACCTTGTCTGATAAAAAGCCATTAACTTTAACCCTCTGTGTCCTGTCTATTAAAAAGTTTAAAATCCAGCCCACAAGATTGTTACTTAAATTAAAATGCTCTAAAAGTCTCCAAGTTAAAATGTGTGGCTGAATTGTATTAAAAGCAGACGAAAAGTCAATGAATAAAAGCCGTGCATGAGCCCCACTCCCCTCCAGATGTTTAAAAAGCAGGTTAAGGAGAGTGAGAGTCGCATCCTCAACTCCCCTCTTAGGCCTATAGGCAAACTGCAAAGGATCAAGTACATTCTCTGTGTTTTTAAGAATTTCTGAACGAACCAGTTTTTCCAGGATTTTCATAATTATGGAGGTCAGAGCCACTGGTCTAAAATCATTTAATGCTGTGGGGCGACTAGATTTAGGAACCGGGACCACGACAGCATCCTTCCAAATCCTGGGAACATGCTGCGTTTCCAAGGATCTGATGAATATCTTATGAAAGACTGGACTCAGTTCTTTTGCACAGGTTTTGATTAACCGACCACAAATGTTGTCAGGTCCTGGACTTTTGTTGACTTTTGTGGAATGAAAGGATCTTTCAACGTCCTCCTGTGTCACAGAGAAATGCCTGCTGTCACACAGTTCAAGGCTTAACGCCTGTATTTCTCTGCTAAAATCAAACATGTTAAAACGATTATAAAAGCCATTAAGAGCATTAGCAAATTCAATATCTAAGCTAAAACCATTTAAAGTGACACTAGTACCACTGGTTCTAGTGTTCTGGAGACCAGTGATCATTTTCATACTGGACCAGGCTGAGCCCAAGTTATTGGAAGCCATTTTGTTCTCCAGTAGGGTTTTATAGCTCTGTTTTGCCTTTAAAATCTCTATTTTCAGCTCTTTAGTGGCTATATGTAAGTCCAATGCCCCCCCCTTGTTGAAAAGCTTGTTTCTTTTTCTTTATGGAGGACTTAACAGACTTGTTAACCCAAGGTTTATTATTAGGGTATATTCTGACCTTCTTACTGGGTATAAGCATATCCCTGCAGAATGCTGAATATGAGCAGACGACCTCCGTCAGTTCGTCCAAGTCTTTACATGATTCCTCAAACACTCCCCAATCCGTGCAGTCAAAACACTCCTGCAGAGAACACACAGCATTATCTGTCCACACTTTCACCTCCTTGATTTAGACTTTCTCCCTCTTTAAAACAGTCTTATAAGTGGGGAGAAGATGCATGCAGTTGTGAGAGCCCGGGGGGGGGGGGGGGAGAGGGAGTGATTTAAAAGCATCTTTAATAGACCCATAACACCCGTCAAGTGTCTTGCCACGTCTAGTTGGACAGGAGACATATTGATAAAAGTTGGTTAGGGTCTTTTCCAGTGGCACATGGTTAAAATCACCCAGTACAAAGTTGGGAGCCTCTGGTGAGATGGTCTGCAGTTTCTGTATAACCTCATATATAGTACGGGAGGCGGAGGCAGCATCTGCCTTGGGGTGAATATATACAACTGTTATAAAAATCTGAGGAAACTCGCGGGGCAAATAAAACGGGCGCAGAGACACAGACAGGAGTTCAACGTCTGGCACACGTATCTGTTCTCTGACAGTGACAGAGCTACAATATCGTCTGTTCACATAGACACCCCTCCCCACCCTCCTTGAGTTTTCCCTGTCACCTCAGCATTGTGGTCCAATTGGTACGGGGTCCCAAAACCATCCAGGCACAGATCCGAGTCCTGGTCTTGCTCACTAAGCCACGTTTCAGTGAACGCCAGGACACAGCACTCCTTAAAGTCTTTTTGGAAACAAACATTCCCCTGAAGCTCATCACTTTTGTTCCTGAGGGACTGGACGTTGGCCATGATGACAGAGGGCAGAGGAGTCCTGCTGAGCCGCTGTCTCCTTAGGCGCAGTTTAATACCTCCTCGTCTCCCCCTTTTCCTTCTCTTCCTCACGCCGCTGGTGGAGAAGCCATGGTCCCTCTGGATACATGCTGGCACTCGTAGTGTAATGTCCATCATGTCCATCATTCGGGTGTTCATTTGCAACAACATGTCACGGGCGTAAACATGACGTGTCCTCTGTGGGATGACAGCTCTGCTGACATCGGCCATCGACAGAAAGTGCATTAAAAATCCCAACAGGGCCAGATAAAAAAGATCCATGTCAGAAAAGCATCGGATGAGTACTCTCACAAAATGGTCACTGGATTAACATAAAAACATTTAAGAACATTAAAAAACGACATAAAAAACTCAAAGACGCCAACTTTCCACTGCTGGTCGCTGCATGCGCATGCACCACAGGTGTATCAGTCCTCATTCTGGATATTAGTGCATCTCGGTAAATTAGAATACCATCATTTGTAATTTAATTTAATAAAAGATAACCATAATGATCACAAATCAATTAAAACAGCTTAAATATTTCACTGTATTTGTAGTGAAGACTCACATTCCTCTACTGTAACTTAAAGCTTTTGTAAACTGTTATTTTGGACTGGAAAAAGTTCTTTTAATTTTCATTCTGAAGTCTAATTATTAAACTTTTAAACTTCTAGACTCAGCAAGGTTTCAGACAGGATGGACTGGCTTATTTTTTTTTTGACTTTCATGGAGTTGGATATTATTACTGCAGTTTGTGTTGAACATTAGAGTTACAACAGGCCTGTATGGTGCAGTAGAAGCTGATATTTGACTTTTATTTCTTTGGTTTTTGGTTAAAAGACCAAACTTTAATGTCTGTTATTTAATTGTGTTGCTACAAACGCTTCAGATTAAGCTGTTAAGTTCACATTTCCAACTCATGTTTCATGGGTCATTATTTTATTTAGCTGTGGGAACTTTTTATAACAGGCTCTTCAAACTTCTATTGTTGTACTTGTCTGCATTGTTCATTTCCTAAAAAGTAATTAATATAATTTTCTGAGTAATTAATAATAATGCTAATTTTGCTCACCTCTGCTTATATTTCAGCTACTTTTGCATAATGTTCCATTAGGCTAAATAGTAAATTTTACATCTTGTTAAAACAAGGATGTTTGCTTCCTTTTCAACAGCAACATTAAACCAGTCTTCTTGTGGATTTGCTCATTACTTTCACTTTAAAACAGGCATGAGTTTATTGTATTTTTAGAAAATATACTGTTTTGTTTTCATCATGTCGTGTCTGCATGTTCATATGGATGTTTTCATCTTAAATAATATTCTCAGAGGGTCTCAGAGTACCGTAATTTCAATTCTCCATATGTGCTCTATGTACAGTATGGCAGAATTGACAATTGTTGCATGTCCACCAAACACGTTTTTTGTCTCCCAACCACCCTGAATGTCTTTTTTTCAGTGTTTGTGCGCTGCACTCTGGGGGGGAAAAAAAAAGGCTGTGCCCTGTATCCCAGCAACAGCTTGTCACTCACAGCTCAGCACTTCCGCTTTTCCTATGGTCAGACTTTCTACTTATTTTTTAATAGCAGTCTCTAAATAACAGTGGACAGGAAACGTATTCTAGCAGCTCTGGATGCAAAATGTGATGACACGGAAAACAGGAGTCTGAGTACAGACTGTACCGGCGTCCTATGTCCCGCCCTTCCTTATTCTGATTGGCTGCTTAGAAAAGTCTGACATTGACGAGCTCAGCTGCAGTCTGAAAAGTTGAACTTTTTCAGCTCTGAACACCCTGAGCGCCGCGACAAAAAGCAGCCACCGCCGAGAGCGTTTCAACACCATGAGCGTTTCAGTGCTGTAGATGCTGGACTACACAGAGAATGAATAGAAAATAGTCGCCCACAGCTGAAAAAACATGTTGGGTGGACACGCAGCCTAAAGTTGACTTTGACTATTCAATTTAGTTTTTGTCCATCGATGACCCTGTTAATTTATTGTACTGCATTGTTTTATGTGGGAGGAGAGATAATTTTATGTCACATTAAAGAACTTTGATGTCTAAAATTAAACTTTCTTAGGAAGATTCTGCCTCTGTTCTACTAATTTATTAATCAGTTTAAAGGGTTTAATCTCATCATGACAGCACTCTACCTGTGTCACCAAAATGCAGCGTGCCAGACTCTGATGCAGGAGGTTGTGAGTTGGAACCCCCAGTTGGTCATCATCACTAGGGCCACTCCAGCCCTGGGTCACACTCTCAGACAACATTTAAACATGTGGTTTATATCAGATATGGTTCTCATGTTTGCTCTTTCAGGCTGGACAATGCTGTGCTTTTGAACTTAAATGATTTTGGACATTTTTGTTACATTAGACGAAATGAAACTCAACTGAAGTAACTGAAGGATTAATTGAAATTAATTGAGATTCTGCAACATCATAAAATCTAATCCACCGTGTCACTGCAGACCCACTGCTGTCATCCATCACAGAAACATTTCCCTGTGAGGGCCTGCGCTGGGCTTAAAGGCAGGCAAACCCATCTGCACTCTGATTGGGCAGGTTGGACTGACATAGAGTTGTCACCATCCAGTCAGATTTAGGTGTCAGAACAGGGTCAAAAATCCTAACTTGTAACTTCTGACTCAAACGAACAAGAAAAGTTTTCCATCCATCCATCTTCTACCACTTTTCGGAGATCCGAGTCACAGAGGCAGCAGTTAAAGCAGAGAAGCCCAGACTTCCCTCTCCCCGGCCACCTGCTCCAGCTCTTCAGAGAGAATACCAAGACGTTCCCAGACCAGCTGGGAGAATAGACTAGAATAGAATAAACTTTATTGTCCTGAAGGGAAATTTGTCTTGGACTCAGTGCCACTGTTCTGCCATTTTACCATACTTTATCAGAGTACCATACCCATATGGCAAAACAATAGGTATAGCTATCGGTTTAGCATACTTTGTCAAAATCAATTGCACTGCAAATGTGCCACTAACATTACATAATTGCTTACCTTCCATCATCTGGGCCACGGTATGCTATTGTTTACCTTCTGTCAGCTGTATTGAGTAATTTTTAACAGCAGGAAATATATATAATATATATAAATAGACACACTGAAAATGCACCACATTTTTGGATCAGCCAATCATGGTGCAGCGCTGTCAGCTGTATGGTATGCTGAAATTATAAGCAGAAGCATATTTCCTGTTACTACGCATGCGTGCGCATGCCGCACATGCATAGTAACCCAGGATATGGCTGTTCTGATAAGTTTGGTAAAATGGCAGAACACCACATCCCATTGCCACATAGAAACATTCAGAAATGATACATAAAACACATCAGCTAAATCTTAAAAATTCTATGGACACACAACCACATAACATCTACAAACTATCAAGCCAGTGCTATCAGGTCAGACAGTTCAAAGCCAGTTCAAAGTGCCAATGTGTAGTGGCTGCTGTACTCAGGATTTCTGGGAGTTCAGCAGCTTAATAGATGCTGGGATAAAGGATTGTTTCAACCAGTTAGAATTACACTTTGGCTCTCTAAATCTCCTCCCTGATGGCAGTAATTCATACTCAGAGAAGAGGGATGATGGGAATCTGCTGTAATCTTTGTTGCTTGTCTCAACACTGACTGTTCATACATACTCTGAATAGGATCATAATTTTTCTTCCCTATTATTTTCATGGCCATTTTATGCATACTCAAGACTTTGTTGTTTAATTGTGCAGTTAGATTGCCAAGCCATGCTGTAATTCCATAACGGAGGATCCTCTCTATTGTTGCTTGTTAAAAAACAAGCATGATGTGAGCGCTCACTCCGTACAACCTCAACTGTCTCAAAAATACAGTCTTTGCTGCAGTCTGGTGTACAGCTTGTCAACATGGCTCTTCCAGCAAAGAAGACTGTCTATGTGAATCCCCAGGTATTTATATGAAGACACTTGCATTATTGTTTGTTCATTAATGACCACTGACTCATGATCAAATACCTGTCTTGGGTCAAACACCATCTCCTGTGTTTTTGTCGTGTTTAACACCAAGTAATTTCTGTCACACTACTTGATAAATGACTCTTATTTCCATGTGGTACAGATTCATGTCCTGATTTAAGAGACTCAAAATTGCAGTGTCATCTACAAATTTTATAATAAAATTATTTGGATTAACGCTCCTGCAGTCATTGGTGTACAAAGTAAATAGTACAGGAGATGTTACACAGCCTTGTGGGACGACTCCTGTGCTACTGTATTTTGTGTCTGACAATGTCCCATTAACTCTGACTTGCTGTGTTCTATTGTTTAAAAAAATAATAAAACCATCAAATCAAATTAGCATTAACTCCCATGTTCTTCAGTTTCTCTAAAAGCAAATAGAGCTGCACTGTGTAAAAACCAGAGCTAAAATCCACAAATAACATTCTGGCATAGGCTTTAGTGCTCTCTAACTGTTTAGTGGTGAGGTGAAGGATGCTAAGAATGGCATCAGTGCTTCGGTTCTGTTTGTAAGCAAATTGCCATTTGTCTAACTGTGGTTCAACTTCCTTTTTAAGCTGTGAGACAACATTTTTTTCAAAGCATTTCATTGCATTTGATGTGAGAGCCACAGAACGAAAGTCATTGTATTCTGGAGCCCTTGGCTTTTTGGGCTCAGGTGTTATAATAGACTTCTTCCACAAGGCTGGAACATGTTGAATGTCTTAGGACTGTTGAAATATAGGACACCATGCTGATGTCAGTTTTTCAGCACAGCTCTTTAGTAAAGAAGCAGGCAGCCTATCAAGACCTGTAGCCTTACTTGTGCACACCAGACTGAAAAGTCGTTGCACCGTGCTTGGGTCTACTTCCAGCCAGGGAGCAACATCAGTGTCAGGTAGTGACAGTAACATGTCCACAACACATTCATGTGAGGAATTTTGTTCCTCAAGCCTCAAATAAAAGTTATTCAATTTG